>JAZKJV010011681.1:0-1200000 GCA_037367405.1 Ottelia alismoides | reverse complement strand
CCATCCGCACCTACAGGAGCTCAGTTCCACTAGGACCCTCGAGTATTCATTATGTAGTCCTTAGCTGTCTTATCCTATTCAATATTTCATCTAATACTCTGCCGCCGCTCCGCCAGCTCCGACTAGCTAGTTGGAGCATCATCACATCCATACACCCGCTTCGATCGATGACCCAGCTCACCCATCATCACCTCACGCCATCTAATCATCCTAATCTTGGCTCGGATTTCAAAGATTAGGCCCCAGGTCTCATCCCTCGCTTCACCGGAGACCCCCTTCTCATTCACCGTCGATTCTCTTTATCTTAGGTCCAATAACCCTGACCGGAGCCTTGCTCCGAGTCCGAGCTTTACCTTGTAGGGCTTAGCGTGCGTGGAGACTCCCCAGACTACCTTCGACCACCTTTACGAGAGCTCGCCCAGGTCCTAGCCATAGTCCCAAAGATTTTACCGTCGGCGACCCCATCCGAGACGACAATTCGACGCGGAGGGCCCTCACGCTTCTGTTGGCACCAGTCGATCATTCATCGGAGTCTCCGATCTCCCTAGGTGCTCCGGTGAACTTCGCCCAGATACAGTTCTTCTAGAGCCTCTTTCCACCATCGGATTGACCCCCTCTGCCAGATGCCATCCTCATCGTTCATCTCCAGCAGCTGTCAGGCCGTTAGATGTCTTATCTAACGGCCCCCGTACCACCCACGTCCTCGACATCTGACGACCGTAGGATCTGACAGCTGACAGCGCCAGAGCCCCACGTTCGCACCCACTCAGCAACCGCCACCTGTCCACCCCACGTGCAGCTCACGTGCTGCATGGGTAATTTGCTCAACCCACCTTACATTTATTTTCGTTTGTCTTTTAGTCTGAAAATAAAGTATACAGTTATGACATTTTGCATTTTAGCACCTGTAGTTTTCCATGTTTGCTTGTTAGTCATGTTTGCGTGGACTCACGTTCATCGTCACGTGGGGTTCTGGGTTATTTGCATTGCTTGTCTTGGACTTATCTGATGTTATGAATTGAATGTTTAGTTTCTATTATTTGCAAATATACCCCTATGAATGATATTTTCCAGCATGTGCGGAATTTGATGCAGAAATTGCATTTTGGGCCCTATATTTTTCCCGCATATTATTATTTAGTCCAAGAACTTATTTTCTTTACAGATTGGTCCCTGTGTGCTGTGTGTTTTATTTTTGATTTAATAATTAGCTAACATTGTCCAAAACTCACAAAAGTTTGACACAAGGCTCCTACCATGGTGTAGGAATTTTGGTGAATTTTTGGCCCTGTTTTGTTTTCGTTTATTATTTTTTAAAAATTTCCTCTGGTCTCCTACACCATCTGGATCCATAAGTACCTCAGTGACTGCCCAAAGTGACCTGTGCCTCAGCTCAACAGGCAAATGGCACGGCTTGCCATATACGAGGCGAAAGGGAGATGTACCCAATGGTGTCTTGAAAGACGTCCTATATGCCCACAAGACCGAGTCCAAAAGCTGTGACCAATCCTTTCGGTCAGGGCGGATGACTTTCTGCAATATAGTCTTGATCTCCCTGTTCGACACCTCGGCTAGACCATTCGTCTGTGGATGGTAAGGTGTAGCAACACGATGGTCTATGCCGAACTCGCTAGCAAGGGCCTTCACCTGGTCGTTGATGAAATAAGACCCCCCATCTGAAATCAATACTCGAGGTACCCTGAACTGCGTGATGATGTGCTTCCTCAAGAATCTGCAAACTGTCCTCGCATCAGCGGCTCGGGCGAGGATAGCCTCAACTGAACGACTAACATAATCAATGGCCAACAGAATGTACTCAAATCCCTGACTCTTAGGGAATAGACCCATGAAATCGATGCCCCATGCGTCAAAAACCTCACAGAAGTGAATGGGCTGCATCGGCATCATATCACGCTATCCACAAGTGCCCATCCTCTGACAGTCAGTACACCTCTTCACGAACTCATCAGAGTCCTTGAAGAGGGTAGGCCACCACAAACCAGATTGGAGCACTTTCTGTGCCATTCTCCTCCCAGAATGATGTCCTCCTGCCTCAAGCTTTTGGCAGTAAGTGAGGACGCTATGGTGTTCCTCCTGAGGAATGCACCGACGCCAGACGCTATCCCCTCCTTCGTGGTAAAGGATGGGATCCTCCCAGTGGTAGGACTTGGCCTTCGCAAGGAAGGTCTCAAGTCTCGTCCTGGTCCAATGTTGTGGGACTTTCCCAGCAATGAGAAAGTTCACAATATCGGCATACCACGGGAGTGAGGCGATAGCAAGGATCGCCTCATCTGGGAAGGTCTCACAAATAGGATCTATATGCTCAGACTCCTCAGGCTGCTCTAAACGGGAGAGATGATCCGCCACCACATTCTTGACTCCAGGATTATCCTTGATCTCAATGTCGAACTCTTGGAGTAGAAGGATGCATCTGGTCAGTCTGGCCTTGGCATCCTTCTTTGCCATGAGGTATCGGATGGCGGTGTGATCAGTATACAGGGTCACTCTAGATCCAATGATGTAAGATCTGAACTTATCTAGGGCGAACACTACGGCTAGCATCTCCTTCTCTGTGACGGTATAATTCCGCTGCGAGGAATCCAATGTGCGGCTAGCGTAGTGGATAGCAAAGGGGACTACATCCCTCCTCTGTCCCAGCACGCCCCCCACGGCAAAATCGGAGGCGTCCGTCATGATCTCGAATGGGAGAGACCAATCAGGCGGCTGGAGAACAGGAGCCTCAATAACATTCTGCTTGAGAGTCTCAAAGGATGAAAGACACTTGTCATCGATAAGGAACTCGGTGTCTTTCGTCAGTAGGTCAGTCAACGGTCGGGCATTCCTGCTGAAATCATGAATAAATTGTCGGTAGAAACCGACGTGCCCCAGGAATGACCGTAACTGCCTCCAATTGGACGGCGGTGCGAGTTTTCTAATGACATCTACCTTGGCCGGATCAACCTCCATGCCCCTGTTGGAGATGATATGGCCAAGCACCGTCCCTTGAGTCACCATGAAGTGACTCTTCTCCCAAGACAACACCAAATGGACCTCTATACATCGCTGGAGTACTCGGTCTAGGCAGTCAAGACAGGAGTCGAATCCGTCACCGTAAATCGAGAAATCATCCATGAAGACCTCCAAACACTCCCCTACCATGTCTGAAAAGATCGACAGCATGCATCTCTGAAATGTCACAGGGGCATTGCATAGCCCAAATGGCATGCGTCGGAAGGCGTATGTGCCGAAGGGACATGTAAAGGTGGTCTTCTCATTGTCCTCAGGAGCGATGGCCACCTGGTTGTAGCCCGAGTACCCATCCAGAAAACAATAATGGCTCTTCCCTGCCAGTCTCTCAATGATCTGGTCAATAAAATGCGGGGGGAAATGATCCTTCTTGGTGGCCTGGTTGAGTCTCCTGTAGTCAACGCAGACCCGCCAAGAAGTGGGTACTCATGTAGCAATCTCCTCTCCCGACTCACTGATCACAGTCGTGATGCCCGTCTTCTTGGGCACCACATGCAAGGGGCTGACCCACTTGGAGTCGGAAATGGGGTAGATAAAGTCGGCGCTCCACCATTTCGAGATTTCCTTCATGACAACCTCTCTCAGATTCGGGTTCAGCCGCCGCTGGAACTCACGCGATGGCTTCGCCTCATCCTCGAGATAGATATGGTGGGAGCACAGGGTCGGACTAATCCCCTGGAGATCTGCTACGCTCCATCCTATTACCTTGCGGTTCTTTTCAAGAACCCCCATCAAACGGGATTCTTGCTCTTCAGTCAGATTGACGGAGATGATGACTGGGTACATCTCAGGCTCACCCGCAAGGAATCGATACTTCAGCGAAGTAGGGAGCGGCTTCAGCTCTGGACAGCTGGGTGCTGGCAAATCTGGCTTCGAAAGAAGCCGCGTGTATACTGCCAAATCTGTCTAGGAGAATGAGAACGTACTCTCGCAAACTGGATCTGAAGAAGGCTGCTCAACTGAACTGTCTCTGATCTACCCGGCATCTACCTCCTCCTTAGTTGTAGGCTCAGTGGGACTCAGGTCTGGCATATAATCCTCGCAATCTGCCCAATCAGACTCTGAATGCGAGGGATCTGCATCAAACAAGGTGGCATCAGTACCACCATCATCACAAACATCCGTATTGCGGTCAAGAACCTGCTCTGCTGCCACTGAAGTATCCTGAACCAGGGCTGTGCTCTCCAGGCTCTCCTCTGCTATCATCTCTGCATCAGCGGTGTCTGAAAATGAGAGGATGGCCTGTGCTGCTGGGTCTGCCCATACTGCCTCATTGTCTGTGATCACAAAGTCACAGTCCTGGTGGATGTCTAGCCCGGCATCTGTCAGCTGCTTTGTATCTGAAGTGGTCTCTGAGCATGATCTCTCTCTGGCTCGGCTGTCCTCGACCGTCTCTATTTGTGCACTTTCGCCCTCGACGCAAAAGTATACCTTCCCGCTATCGTAGTCAGTCACCGCCTTGGCTGTGGCCAAGAACGGACGATCGAGAATGATGGGGGTATCAGTCACTGAATCAGGGATCTCCATGTCCAATACTACGAAGTCCACGGGGAATTGCAGGCCCTGAATAGTGACGACGGCGTCTCGCAGCAACCCCTTCGGCCTCTTGACAGATCGATCAGCAAACTGAAGGACTGTCCTGCTTTGTCTAAGAGTGCCCAACTCGAAGCGGTCGAGAAAGGCTGCCGGAAGGAGGTTTATTGACGATCCGCTATCTAATAGAGTCCGATCAAACCTCTGCTCTCTAATGTGACACCTGACATACGGGGCTCCTGAATCTGGCCTCTTGGCCGGCAGACGGTTCTGAATCACGAAGCACGTGGCTTTCGTCAGCACATGGATCTCTGAATGGTGGTTCCTCCTCTTCCTCCTGACTGTAGTCCTGTCTCTCAATGAACGCTGAAGAAGGGGAATATGCTGCAAAGCCTCCTGAAGAGTCAGCTGGATATGAAATCGGTCTATTATCAGCTGGCTGAACTCTTCCTGATCTCTCTTTTTGGGATTTTCTGTTTTCTTCCCCTTCCCCAACCGAAGGGTTCTAGGGAAGGGGATCACTGGGTCCTTCTCAGATGAAGGACTAGGAAAAGGTCTAGACGGCTCGACGGCTGGATCCGCACGTACATCAAGCACCACAATGGGACCAGAAAAAACCAAACCTTTTCCTTTATTCACAACATGGTTCCGAGATACATCAGGTGATGGAAAAACAACAGATCTCTCTATATGAACTCTGGTGGCCTCAGTACCACCAGTGGCTAAATCAGCTGGATGTCTCGCGGCCTCAATACCACGCTCTGGCTCGGCATCAGGAGTGGCCTCAGTACCACCTCCTCGAACTGGTGAATTGGCAGGCTCAGCACCGCCTGTGGAGTCAATATCCTTGGTGGCATCAGTACCACCGTCATCATCTCGAGCAGCCTCAGTACCGCTCTCCTCCTCCTCATCTGGCGCTCTAGGTGTATCCTCATGACGTCGCTCAGATGAGGCACCGCCTGCTGGTGTCCTACCGCTCCTAAGTGTGACAAAATCAGCATCAAAAAGGTCTATAGACATATCATCAAATGGAACACTAGGAGTGGCATGCTCAGTGTAAGCTACCTGCTCAGACTTCCGCTTCAGGCTGTTGGGGTTCGGCTCGATCTGGGTAGGGATGGCGGACTTCCCTCTCACAATGTCCCGCATCTCCTGGCGGAACTCGTCCATCTCCTGTCTGAAAGTGGCCTGCTGATCCGTGAGGAGGCGGGCTATGTCATCCAAAGCGAGGCTCTCGTGGGAGCCCGACAGGTAGCCTCTCTGGTAATGAGGCTGCTGGAACTGGTGCTGCTGTTGGTGAGGCTGCTGCTCATGCCTCCAAGACTATCCCTGCTGATAGGGACGAGGAACGTAGGATGACTGCTGCTGCTGCTGTGAAGGGTAGACTGGGGGATGCTGCTACGGCTGGTGCTCTCTCTGCTGACTGTACTGGCCTCCCTGACCAGATGGCTGCTGCTGGGGCTGGGTACCTCCGTTCCCCCACCTGAATCCGGGATGGTCTCGTCGGATTCCAGGCTGAGGGCGGTCATACCAAATCCCGTTGACATCCATCAACGGCTCTGCATCGTAATGGGCTGGCGGGAGTACTGCCAGAGGCTGATCAGGCTGGTATACCACCATCTGCATGTCTGGAGATGGTGGTGGCTGGTAGGTGGGCTGCGGCTGCTGGTACGGCTCTGCCTGTACAAGGTGAACCTGTCTAGGCTGCTGGTGTGAGCTGGAGCGCTGGGACGAGCTGCTGCTGCTGCCGTGATTGCCTCGCGACTGAAGACGGGGCTGGGAAGCCGTCTATGCCTCCTGGAGACACATGAGCTGGGTCTTCATGTCGCTCAGAGTCTGTGCCATCTGCTCCATCTGAGTGATGCCCTGGCACTGCTTCTTCTCTATCAGCTCCATCCGATCCAACTTCTCGCTAATGATACCCATGTCCGCAGCTGACGACTCTGCTTGTGCTACTGCTACTGTAGACGAACTGGATGGACCGGCGTCGACTCGTGCTATTCTCTGGTACTGCACGGGTCCTGGCTGCTGGGGTCTGCCCTGAGTATACAACCTTGTCTGAGACATCACCATGTAGTTGTCGGCCATCTCCTCATAGATGGCCCATACCTGGTCGTGATCCTTAGCGAAATATGACCCGCCACAAGAAGCGTTCACCAAGCCCTGAAGCTCTGGTGTCAGCCCGCTAAAGAAGCTCTACACAAGGTTGGGCTTGGAAATGTCATGGTGCGGGCATCGATCAGTCAGCTCTCGGAACCTCTCCCATGCCTCATGGAACTGCTCGTTGGCGAGCATGGAGAAGTTGCTGATAAGGGCTCTCGCTGCATTGGTCCGCCTGAGTGGATAGTACTTGTGTAAGTACTCGGTGCGGAGCTGCTCCCAGGTGTAAACAAACTTCCCCAGATGCTTCAGCCAGGTGGCTGCTCTATCTGCCAAGGAAAAGGGGAAGGCAATCATCCGAATCGTGTCCTGGTCCACCTGACGGTCGTGGACAGTACTGCAGATCATCAAGAACTCCTCTAGGTGAAGATGGGGCTCCTCGATGGCGAGCCCGTGGAAATGGGGGAGTAACTGCAAGGTGTTCGGGGGGAACTTGAAGTCCCCCACGATAGCTGGAAGTACGACCCAGTGATGCATCAGCGTTGTTCCGGGGTTGTGCAACTCCCGCATCAGTCTCGGTGGTCCTCCTGTGCAGCTGCGGTGGCTGCCGCTGCTGCGGCTGCTGCGGCGGCTGCTACGGCTATTTCATCTGCCTCATCCGGGATCCTCGGCCCGTCTCTCCCGTGCTCTCTCTCTCTGCTCTCATCTGCTCCATCTCTCTCCTCATATCAAGCATGAATGCTCCCTAATCCCTCAACTACTACTTAACGGTCTCGAGGGAGGCAATCAGGGTGGAGTTGATCGCACCCTGGTCCAACACAAAGTGCTCAGGCTGTGGACCTCGGGAGCGATCCTCTGAACTGCCGGCCATGGTGTCTGCAAAACCAAATGAGACAAACTCAGGTGCCGATAAATCTGCTAATCTCTCCTCTGGCTCATGTCTCTCGGAACCGAAGGAAAGGGGGTCGAGGGGGAACAGGGCGGAATCATACTCGGGCTCAGAGCGGGTCTCGGCTCTCGCGAGCCAACCTAGATGAACAGGTAGACGTGCCCGAAAGCGGTGCAGCTAGAGGCTGCCTAAGAGACCGTCTACCCATCATCGTGATGTAACGAGTAAGGCGGATGGGATCTGGAGAAACTATGATCAGCATACAAACCCCTCAGTTCACCAACGCGACGCGAGCTGAAGATCGTGAAAGTTCGGTCAAATTATCTTGTCCAATTTTATTTTGATGAACAAACAGAATATCAGAGCGATTACGTGACCTGCTGGGATACCTGATGCTACCCCAACCGACTGTCCCACACGAAAGAGGCGGTAATCAGTCGGGAATAGCACCAGAGGGCTCTACCTAGTGAACGGGTCACTCTCTCATGCAATCAAACCAACCAATGAGGGGGTTGCTCTCCCCAAGACAGATTTTTAGGTCAAGTGTCTTTTAGGGTCAATAGCTTAAACAGTCCCAATTTTATGGTTTTTCTTTTTAATATTTTACAATAAAAACAAAAGGCCTAACGAATTTTTCGGTTCTCCTGATTATTAAGTAGAAAACAGGGGGAGAAGACGAAAAAGCCGATGCGCGAAGAAATCAATGATGCATGCAAAGATAGAAATGCGTACCTGTCTCCAGCACTCTACATGCAAGTGATCCGCGCAGAAATGTAAAGACTAAAAGAAACTACCTATATGGTGCAGCGGTAAAAAGCTGAGCCCTAAGCAGGCAATTCTACTCGAAGAACCGTCTAACTGGTCACCGATCCTTCAAGCCCAAGGGTCCGGTCTCGATCTACCCCTCCTCCTCTCGACACATCGGGTTCAGGAGCAGCGCTTGGCAGGGCAGGCTATGGCACGTAGGCTACGAAGGGAGTGAGTCTGTTATTTTTATTAATGAGTTATTAGTAGGTCCAATTAATCGCTCTATGGGAACAAGCAATTAATTAAGTGTGGGGATCCTACTAATTACGTCACAGTCAAGCAGAAAATCCTAAATCTAGGGGCTCGAGAAAAAACGCAGAAAACCGTAAAAGGCAGCAAGAAAACCAAAGCCGCGAAAAGCCGCGAAAAATCCTAAGGGTCCCCCGAGCACACCGGTGCTCGGCAAAACAGACCCGCTAAACAAGTCCATGTCCACAGTCTGAGTGATCCTGTATTATTACAAATAATCAAATAAAATGCTGAAAGAAACCTAACTACTCTCTCTCTCACTCAGCTCCTCTCTCGCTCTCTCCTGCGGCTCTGTACAGAAGGGAGCTGCCTCCAAGTCCCGCGGTTGCGCCGGCTTCTCGAAAGCTGCCGCCTCGGTCCTCAGGCCCTCGCAAGAAAGAAATAAAGCGTCAAACCAAGAATGATAATCAAATACTAGCAGAAAATGTAAACAAGGGTATATGTGCAGAAATGTCAAGTAAAATAAACAAGCACAAATAAAAATAAAAGAAAAAGAAAAGAAAAAGAAAATATAATAAAAATAAGTAAAAAATAAAAAGCCGCGAAAAGCTGCGAACTCAGAAAGAGCTGCGGAAAGCCGCGAAAAAGAAAATGAAAAATAAGAAGAAAAACTACTAGGCCGTGCTCCCCGGCAACGACGCCATTCTGATGACATGAAAATCGAGTGAGCGAGGTAGATCAGATATATCTCAAGAGGTCGTTGCGACCTCAATCGCTCGTGTGTCAATCGAGAAAAAGAGACCACCAAATCAGATAAAGATCAATTAAACACACGAAGCAGTCCTGCTATTATTTTAACCTGGTATAGCGACCAGGGTCGAACACAAGGAGCACGTGATGGCCTCGCGGCCTACGAAGTAGTCTCAAAAAGAATTAAAAATAAAAGAAATGTCTTTTTGGTGGATTTTTAATTGTTTTTATTTTTTTGGATTTTTTATTAATTAAGAAAATAAAGAAGCGAGGGAAACAACCAACTTCAAGCAATTATTTAATGCATCAAAAATCACGTAAAAATTCAAATAAAAATGTTTTTATGCTTTTTATGATTTTTACTTTTTTAGTGAATTTTTGATATTTTTCTGATTTTTATTTAATTTTCTAAAAATAAAACAATGCAAGAAAACAAGGGTACTGTCCAGCCAAGCTTGGAGGACTTAAATAAAATATCTACAAATCCCCAATAAGCCTGGAGGTAATTTTCCAGTAAAGAGAAAGAAATAAGGAAAATTTAGGCACCACAATTATTACTTTTAGATTTTAGATTTTTTATTATAATTTTTATGAGTTTTTAGATGTTTTTTCCATTTTTTAAAGTTTTATATAATGAAAAATGACCAAAATTGGTCAGAAAATCAAACAAGTCAAAAGACACAGTAGCTAATTTTTTTTAATTTTTAGATAGGTTATAATATTTTTTTGTGATTTTTCAAATCAAACAATAATGAAAAAGGCTGTTTTTGATTTTTTTTAAAATATCAAATAAAAGCATAAACGTCTCCAAAAATTCTAGAAAATTTTACAACATAGCACGAGCCATGTGTCCAATTTTCATCGAATTTGGAGTATGTTTGATATTTTATTCAAAATAAAAACCTAGATATAGTGCAAAGGGACCTGTACGCAAATATCCAAAGCTCCAGGGGGTCCGGTGCAAAATTCCCATGAAGTCACGTGCGAGGCGCGTGTCTAGGGCACACGGGGACCTATTTGCAAACAAAATAAGGTTCTGGGGTTAATTGGTAACAGGTACCAAAAGTCTGAGGACCTGATTGTAAATTACCCACAAATAAACGCACATGCACAAATAAACCACGCACAGGGGTATAAATGCAAATATCTAAAAAGATTCATTCATTAAGTAACATCCAGGAACTACAAGGGCATCAATGCAAATAACCCAATAGAACACGTGTCGAAGCACGTGACACACTACAGGCGGGGGTATATATGCAAATAGCAAACAAGTCCCGGGCCAGAGTGCAAATGTACCAACATAAATAAAATGCGAAAAATATTTACATGACTGAAATGAAACAAGACTAAAGTTAAGGGCCTAAGGGATAAATTACCCTTTATTAAGTTGCTGTCGGATGGGTGCCACGTGTGATGATCTACGGCTGGGAAGGGGTGGCCCCCAACGCTTGGTCTTCGATGCTGATCGAACAGCCAAGGCAAAGCCACGTGGGGGATCAAACGGTGGAGAGGCGCTGTGGCTTTACCTCGCCGAACGAACGGTGCGGATCTCTCCTCCAAGGATCTGATGCTGACGGTGGCTCCTCAAATGAACGGTTCAGATGCGAACTGGAGGTCGAAGGGGATCCGACGGTATCTGGAGGTCCTGGAGGAACTGATGGTCGGCGACCTTCGCCGGCCCGCTGCGCGCGCTCCCGGCCTCCTCGTGAGGCCCTGATGATCGGAGATGAACCGTTGTGGCCTTCCGCGTCCGATGATGACCTCCGATGACTCAATGGAGCTCCGAGGAGCTCTGGAGAGTCTGGCGGAGGCGAAGCTACTGGACCAGATGGTCCAAGCCCTCAGATGGGCTTGGATATCCCTGCAAAGAGCGCCAGCAAACTCGCAGGTCGAGGGCAAGTTGCCTCGACCCAGTTAGGCGCGGTGAGCGTGAACGGTGAGGCGTGGTGGTCGAGCTCCGGCGATGCGACGGCGGAGGAGCTCGAGACCCCAGCTCCTGTACGAGCTAGGTTGAATGGATGGACGGAGAAGGTGCGCGGAGGAAGGGCGAGCGTGATGGGGGATTCTGATGATCGAACGGAAGGGGGAGATGGCCGGAATCGATGATGGTCGGCGACAGCGAGATTTGGGGCTTATCGAAAATTAAAGAAAAGGAAGAAGAATCTAAGCTACCTGGTTGGAGGGATCGACTGGGGATGAGCTTAGGCAGCTCTGGGTCCTTGCCTCACGGGATGTCGTGGCCCGAGGCTCTGGAGCTACCTCCTGGCGGCGCTCGGCGGTGGAAGCTCGCCGGATCGATGTCTCCTTGCTCCCTCCTCGCTGCAACACCCTCTGGAGCGAGCTGTCACTCTCGACAAGACGGTGGAGGTCACTGGGTGGTGAACAAATGAGCCAAAGATGGGAAATGAGGTGGCGGAGCTGGGACTTTATATGGGTGCAGGTCCGGGAAGAATGGTTCGGGTCCGGCTCGATGGAGCACTGATCCCTAGGCTAAAGATCGGGCGAGGTTCCGGGATCATAGGAGAGTGATTAGGACCCTGGGTTTAGGTGCGAGGTGGTCGGGTTTAGGCGCCAAAATAAGGAGAAGTCGGGTCGCCCGCCTAATACCCATGGGAGGTGGTCCTGGGGGGGAGTTGACCGGGCGGTCAACATCCCCGTGGACCAATGGGACGCTGCCATTTGTAAATTATTTAGAAATTCAATTAAAAATAGTAAATGGCCGATTTATTAAAGACTCAAAACATGAAATATTTTTGTTTTTATTTTTTCTATTTTTTGGTGATTTTTAATTAATTTTTCAAAATAAAATAAGGTATTTACACTATATAGCTATATATAGGTATATATACAATATGTCTTTTTAATTTTTGATTTTTAATTTGTTATTTTTGTGCATTTTTATTCCTATTTTATATTTTATTTATTTATAGTATAAAATTAGGAATAAAATGGTATTTTTATTTTATTTTTATTATTTTTATACAGGGGTTAAATAAATACATATGTACATGTATGTATATGGTATGTTTACAATGTATTTTTGGTTTTTAATTTTTGTGCCTTTTTATTTTGTCTTTGTTTTAATGGTTTTTATTTTATTTATTTACAACATAAAAAGTAGAATATACAAGTTTTATAAAAATTAATTTTATTTTTTTTTAAGGCTAAATAAATATAGATGTGTGGATTATATACAAGTGTTCTATTTTTATTTTCTTTTTGATTTTTTTTCTATTTTTGTTTTGATTTTTAAAATAAATATATACACAATATATACAAGTTATTTTATTCTATTTTTTAGAGGAAAATATTTTTATTTTATTTACAAATATATTTACACACATGAGCCCCTATCTCCCTCTACTTTGGCTTTTATGCGGTCAGGCCCATGCTGAGCCCTCCCTTGGGTTAGGTTGCTCAATATTTATTCTAAATATTTCCTATTTTTCTTTTTTAATCTTTATTCTTTTATTTTTGCACAAAAACATGCTAATTATTACTTTTTACACCATGCATGCCTTTGGTAATTATTTATATTTACAAATATATACATGCATTTGCAAAGGTTTTTGTAGCTAAAATATAAGAATAAAGAGTGATGAATGAGTATTCATCAGTAGACTCTGTACATTCTACTCCTCGATTTTCCCTTTGTGTACAGTCTGCTATACTTAAGATTACTTGATCATAAGTATAGGAGGATCACCGACTCCTATTGATTTTATTCTTTTATTCGTCGTTGTAGTATACTATTCTTTTCACTTTTCTATACGCAGCACGAGTTATGTCTTTCTTTCCAACTCTTTGATCACTATGGGGACATAGTTCGAGCTAAGTATAGGGGGTGTCGTATATATTGTATATCTACGTTAGCCATAACTCGTACTTTCATATTTTAATATGGCTAAAATATTGTGTAAATACTCAAAAACAAATTATAGAAAAATAACTAACTAATAAAAAAGATGCAGAAATTTCCTCAAAATTCTTTTTGTATATACTGAATAATAAATCAGGTTAAAATATTTTAAAAAATATTTTGAAAGTAGTTTGAAAATCTATTTGAAAAATCTTTTGAAAAACTATTTGAAAAATGTTTGGAAAATATTTTCAACCTTTCTAAAAATATTGTGGATTGTAAAATTTTTTCTCTTTGTGTGAAATAAAATTTTTTTGTAAAAACTATTTGCAAAGGTTTGGAAAAATGGTTGAAAAATTATTTTAAAAATCTATATATACTGTTTGAAAAATGTTTGCAAAATAGTGTTAAAATGTGTGTAAATGTTTGTAAAATTGTGTGAAAAATTATGTTGGACTATAGTTTTCAAAATTATCTGTAAAATTATTTTCAAATAAATTTGAGGAATATATGCATCACAAAAATAAAAAAAATGAATAAAATAAAAATTAAAAAAATCCAACTGTGTACATACCTGTATAAATTACTCAAGTTGTAAATTCTTGCATCCTATTCTTGTGTATATGTATAGATCTTCTCTAACCCTAATTTAAAAAAACAACAAAAGTTTTTTTGTATATACTTGTATATGTTACTAACTATTTGCATTGAAAAAAAACCTTTTGCATGTGCATTAATTTTCAAAAATCCATAAAAAATTCAAAATTTTGAAAATGGTTTCACAAAAAGATTTTGTTTTCTTTTCCTTGCATGTACATACTTTCTTGCATTTGCTTTTGCATGAGCATTTTTCAGGATGATCTTGACATATAAACTAAGTCTGGAATAAATTTGAAGAATGGAGCTTAGTTGGACCTTAATCCACTAAATTTCAGAGGAACCTTATAAGATTTGGAGTTAAGACTTTTCAGGTCCTAGTGACTTAATTCTTTGAGTCCATAAGACTATGTTCACATGTCATCTTGATGAGTCTAAGTAGAATATTTAACAACACATGCATGATTCTTTCAGACCGTGACTTACCTTGGACAATGCACATTACACGTAGCTCTTCATGGAGGAGGTAGTGAGGGGGAAGAATCTTTTGGCTTGGGGTAGCATACGAGGGTAGTACATCTAGGTGGAACCTCTCGTCCTCCTCTAGGGAGGGAAGTGCGTCTCAACCTGGTTTGGTGATGTTGAGGTATAAAGTCATGAGCTGTCGGGTTGTAATAATGCTTCAAAAGAGCGATAGTCTACTGGCTCAAGAGGAAAAACTCCTTATGTACATGCTGCACCTTGTATATATTGTCAAAAAAAGAAAAAAAAAGAAAAAATACAAAATCTCCAAAAGTGGACAGGCCTGATAGAAAAATAAAATGCCTGCCGGAGTGTATATACAAGTGAAAAAAAGAATAAGAGCTTCAAAGTCAAATATTTGTGAGCTTGCAGCGGGTGACATGGCTACACTGATCATGCATCCAAGGATAGGTAACTACACTGGTTACCATCCATTCTCTTCTCCATCCCCTCTTCTTGAGCTGGTTGTACTTGAACTTAGAAGGGAGTATCCTCTCTCCTCGAAGAAAGAGTTGCCAGACCGGGGGATTAGAGTTACCTTGTTGAGAGAGTCTGTTTCTTTGCTACTTTTGAGATGAGGAGCTATATTTCACTTACACGTACAAGTAAGAATTCATAGTCAAAATAATTTGTGTATGTAGACTTGTTCTAATCTGACTGTTGAGGAGACCTGAATAGGAGTCTTATGGAACTTAGAGGCTGTTAGGTTTTAATTCCATTTCCCATTAAGGTTCCGACACACTAATAATCCAAAGGCCCGACAGAGCTCCAGACTACATTTTTATGAAGATAAGTTTAAAAGTCAACATTGTTCTAACTTATTTCCTTTTTCTTTTCTTTATTTTTGTTTTCACTTATTTTCCAATTAAGTGTTTGCTAAGGGACTAGCAAAGGTAAAGTATAGGGGAATGATGAATCCACGATTCATCGCCTTTATTCTTTTATTTTAGCCTCTTTTCCTTAGTCAAATAACTGTAAATACCACTAATTCCATCAAATTATCATTTTGCATGTATTTGTTAAAATTGCATTTTTAACACTTTTTGTACATAAATAAAAGAATAAAGAAGAAAAGAAAAAGAAAAGGATGTATTTGTAAAATAAATACAGACCGACCCAAACCCCGAGAGAAGGTCAAGACTTGACCTGATCGACCAGGAATAAAGTAGGGGGAGATAGGGTATGCTGTCGAAAATCCAAAAATATTTTGTGAATATTTTTCATGTATATTTGTACAAAACTTACCGTATTTAATTTGTACATAATTTGATCTCAAACCAATTTTTTTGTATACAAAAGTTGTAAATAAATATATGTTGTAAATAATAAAAATATTTGTAAAATAAAATAATGTACATAATGCAAATAATCACACCTAGAAAAAGCCATAAAGTGATAATTGAAACACCAATTCTGGCTCCTTACGAGCTCAAATTGAACCAAACTCACTTGCATCATACTATAAATTAAATCATCTCTCAAATGGCTGTGGTTTCATAATTTTTGGAGTTACGGTTGAAAAGTCGGTTTTCTGGGGTGTTTTGTGCAGTTTTCCCATATACTTGTTGTATATATTTTATTTATATTTATTTTTACACATAATGTATATATTTATAAATATTGTTTTTTTAAAATAAAATTATAAAAATAAAAATTAAAAAAATCTTTTATAAAAATTATTTCCTTATTTGTACCTATGTACATTGTATTATATGTGTATAATATGTGTATACAATTAACTTCCTTTTATAAAATCCACCAAAAAATTAATTATCTAACTTTAATCAATTAATTTAATATAATTACGAATTTTATATTTATATTTAATTATTTAATTTATTTATTTGATTTAATAACCTTCCATGTATATAAGATTTGATTTTATACCTTTAATAGCCACCATTAAGGTGGCTAATTAATTTTTATAAATTAATTATTTTATTTATTTTATTTAATTCCGAATTTCGTTTTTAATTAATTAATTTATTTAATTATTTTATTTATTAAAATAACCACTAATTACTTTCCCCATTTGTACATACATTCCTCTTTTGTTTTTCTTCTCTTTTTATTGGATCCTTCCTCCCTCATTCACACTTGATCCATCTTTTGGTGGAGAGGAGCCCGATCTCCGAGAGGTTTCTTGTTGCAGAAGGGTGCTTAGCCTCCGAGCCGTCCAGTGACAGTGTGACAGTCCTCGTCGAGGACATCATAGCATGTCCGAACCCCGAGGTGAGATCCAATATATTTCCTATCTTTTTCTAGGTAAATCGTATGCTTAGATTTTTACGTAGGAGTAGTGATTAGTTTTAGATTAACAATCACAAAAATTGCCTCACGATTTAATCCACGTCCGACACTGATTTGCCATCTCATTTTCTGACCCCTCTCATATTCACGTTCTACCTCACAGAACCTATCACCTACGGCCACGCACGGTGGTCGGAGATACGGATCTCTATCTTCCACTTCGTCAAGATCCACAATCATTCACGCACTCCATTTTTGTGTATAAATGAAGAAAAACATAAAATCATTTTTCCTATTTATCTCACATCTATTTTTGTAGGAAAATACAAAAAATATATACTTTTAGCTTTTTTCTATCTCTAATCTTTGTTTTTGCAGGATATAAAAAACATCAAAAAAATTATTATAGTTTTTTTTCTAACATTTTGTTTTGCAGGAAGAATATATAAAAAATATATATAAAAAAATTCTTTTACAGCTCTTGTTTATCTGTTAAAAAATAAAAAAATTTCTTTTATTATATCTATCTACAATAAAAACAAAAAAATAAACAAAAAAACAAAAAAAATAAACGCAAGTTCTAGTCCACACGGCCACATCTCCGCTGCCTTGACTGGCGGTGCCTCCCTTCAGCCTAGCGACGGCCCGGACCACCGCCCCGCGCCCCCTCCTGCCACGCCCGCGTGCGCAGCCCACGCCGCCCTCCAGCGGTCCAAGGCAGCCCCGCCGTCCACTGCCCCAGGCCCCGCGCGCCAGCGCGTTGCTCAGGCCGCGCCGCCCGTCAGTCCCACGCAACCCCCTGTGCGCGGCTCCGCCCCGCTGTGCGCAGCCTCCGCCAAAACGCACCACCCCAGACGCCGGCGTCGCCCGAACTCGCCCGCGCCAGGGGACCCGTGCCTCGCTCTTCATCGATCCACCATCAACCTCCGCGCGGGGGCACATCCCTCCGCACCTCCCGTCGCCCGCGTCTTCTCCCACCGCACGTGGCCCAGTCCGCACCTCCTCCAGCCGCCGATCCATGTGCAACCCCCGCTCCTCCTTGCTGCACACCGCTCCACCATCTCGTCGAGGAAGAAGAAGGGGCGGCGACACATTTGCCTCCTCTCCTGTTGAGATCGAAAACAACCAACCCTAGGGGGCATTAAAAAAAGGAATTTGAAAAATTGCATATATGGCTCCGGAGGTTCTTGAAATTGCAAAGTAGCTCCTGCCAGAACCAAAGCACATGCGCAAAAGGCCTTTCAGTGGGTAATTTGTTATTTATCACCTGCAACTTATTTTTATTATATTCTCATGCTAAAGACTTTCAATAATTGTACTTTTGTCCTTGTATTGCAGATTTGAACTATGCATGTCTTTCGTGATCAAATAAATGATTTTATTTTCTAAAAATTTTCAAAAAATGGGGTATGCTCTGCTGTAGTTTGTGTCTTTGTATAACTTTTTCATCTATTTTTATTGTCATTTAGTATTTATAAAAAAAATCCAAAACATTGCCTTTTTCTTTGTCAGAACTTTGAAAGTTCATAAAAAATCGAAAATGAGCTTGAAAATTCAATAAAAATTACTGTAGGTGCATTTTGGTGTTTTTTAACTTCTGACCAATTTTTGCGCATTTTCCATTTATAAAAACCAAAAATAGTGCGAAAAACAAAAAATCTAAAAAATAATTGTAGAAAATTGTACAAAAATCCAAAAAACCTGATTTTAGTCTCTATTTGTAGATATTTCTTTGTAGTATCTCTTAAAAATAATTCTCAGGTATCTTAGATTACAAAATACTCCTGACTATGAATAGTTTGCTCTATTTTGCACTATTTGATTTTTATAAAATCACAAAAACATTTTCCTTGTAATTTTCTCAGCATTTTTGTCCTTTTGGAAAAATACAAAAATAGTGTGGGTTTTGTGTTTTTATCCTTTGTGCCTCATTTTAAAAATTAAAAAAAAAATTAAAATTCAAAAACCACTAAAAAAATCCACTTCTGAAAATTGACTGCATAGTTTTCTAAATCGTGCTCCTTATGTTCGACCCTGGTCGCTATACCAGGTAAAAAGAATAGCGAAAAGCCGCTTACATTGTTTTTATTGATTTATCTGATTTTCTGAGTGGTTTTAAATATTTTTTCGTTGACCGAATCGCGCTATTAAGGACAATGACATCGTGATTTATTTTACATCTACCTTAGTCGCATCGATTTTCGGCTCATCAAAATGATATATACGACACCCCCTATAAAATAATATGGTCAAAATAAAGCAATATTTAAAATATACAATGAGTACCCAAAATCAAAGATTCACATATGAACTCTTAGTCTTTTGAATTTGATCTTTTTTTGTATATAATTGAATGTATATTAATTCAAAGTGAGTAGGGGTCCATAGGATACTGTATGAGAGAGATATTTACATTTACACCTCCAAACTATGGTTTCGATTTTATTGAGCAACTATACAAGTTAGCATTCTTTTGGTATTTTTCCTTGATTAATGTTAGTAATTTGTACACAATATAATTAATTTCATTTTATTTTGAGTTAGTGAAAATAAATAAAATTAACGGAAGTTATGGTAATATTCAAGTGATAGTGTACACGATTTTTGGGCTTCTTATTTAATGCACTTATGCATGCTAAAATATGGATATTATTTACATATGCATGAATGAAAAATACAATTTAAATGAATAAATATAACTAATTACTCGAGAATAGAGCTGTATTTCATATTTAAGAGTGATGAATCACATATTCATCAGTGGGTTGGTAAATAGCCGGATCCGAACCCGGATTCATTTAACCAAACTCGGATCCAAAATGTGGGTTGGACATGGGCTGGACGACCAGACCCCCATTCTCCACATTCTAGCCATCGTAGCACCACCCGAGGTCGCCGAAGTCATCCGATTGGGGAGTCGAGCATGCCGACGTAAATATCTCTCCACAGGGGAGTCCTTCCTCACCTCTACAAGGTGCGGATCTCCCCTTCTTTGATGTCATTTTCT
The DNA here is from genome assembly GCA_037367405.1 of Ottelia alismoides. Classification (NCBI taxonomy): domain Eukaryota; kingdom Viridiplantae; phylum Streptophyta; class Magnoliopsida; order Alismatales; family Hydrocharitaceae; genus Ottelia; species Ottelia alismoides. The sequence continues at coordinate 1,180,467 of JAZKJV010011681.1, read as the reverse complement.
ACATTTTGTTTCCTACGGGCCGGGTTTAGTCTTCGTCATAGAGATTCACGCATGCCGATTCGGACATGCGTATGGCTGGAGTCGAGGGCACGAGTGTGGTTGGATTCAAGACATGCTTGTGGCTAGATGGCATTTGATGTATTGGATGTTAAATCTTCATGTTTATCGTCATTTGTTTTAATTGAATGCTCATATGTAGCTGTGATTATCAACTCATACGATAGTGTTTCTAATTCCATATTGTTGAGCGGTCTGGGTCCATAAGCAGACATTATGCACTTAGCCTCCATTACAGATATCAGCTTGTGTCCCTTTTTACTGGTTAGCAAAAGTGCTCCTTGAAGTTGACCAATATAGCATGCCGTACTTGATAACCACTCTTAATAGTTGGTATTCATATTCAAGCTTACTATTATGCAGTTTTTTTTTGTATTCAGGCCTGCTGTAATCAAGACGAAACATGTCATAGCCACGCTATTATTAAACCTATATTTATATTACTTATATACCTATTAAGTTGAAATAAAGTGACAATAAGAGCGAAAGCACTTGCTACAATACATCCTTCAGGTATTTTTTTGGGAGAACGTCTGTTTACAAGGTGTCATTAAGTATACGTAATGTACAGCTCTTAACACGACTGCCAAATTATTTAACATTAATTGATTTAAGCACAGTGAATTTTGGGATTCCTGTGTCCTTGGGCCATTATAACTTAAGGCATCTAGTGCACCTTTTCGTCTAACTAAAGAGATTGCTTAATTATTTTTTATGTACACACTTTTGAAAACAAAATCTACCCTTTTCTTGACAAGTGAAAGCATACCTATATTCCTGTAAGTTTTTAGTGCACAACACATGAATGTGTATCCAGTAGCTCGACTAACCGATACTTGATATCCTTGTAATGATCTTGTTGTTGGGCACATTAGTTACAAAATATTGCTTCTCATATTTCATTTTCAAGAGGGCTTGAAAATGGCTCAAAAGCCATGTAGCACAGATGTATGTCTGCTCTTATCTTGGTTTAGCTCTATATAGAAAATTTTGTTTTCCCTGGGATATTTTCATAAATTCTAAATTCAAACCAGTTCTTACACTTAATTTCTAAATTGTACAATTATCTCTTTGAAAGCGTGTATTGGTTAGAAATTTCTCGTTCTGGTCATAACGTAGCATAGATCAAAGGATGGGGGTTAAGCATATTTAGTCTGCTAAATACAGTGATGAGCCAGTCTGACATATGATTATATTATATTTGTGCCTAGAACCATGCACTAATTTCTCTTCCTTAACATTTTGTCAAGGAACATCATTATGCATGTATTATCGACCTCTACTACTAATGAGTTCATGAACTTCTACTAAAATTAGAAAAATTTTGAAGCCATGGCGACTGACATCCACTTGGCAAAAAAAAAGATCAAGTTGTACTAACCCTTACAAAACTCTTGCATCATTTGCATGTAAAAATGATGTCTAGGACTAAACAGGATTGCTCACATCTACCCACTGCACAAGTCCAACCATAGTGTCGTGTATTAGAGTTGGATTTCATAAGCCACATAATTTCTCATTAAATTGTTGTTTGATTGTGTAAATATTGGCGAGGATTTTTTGTTACCGCAGGTTACAAGATTCGTGATTTTAACTTACATCTTGTAGCTTGAAAAGGTGCTTTTAGGGGTTTTACTATATTAACTTATGACTAGGAAATTAGTATGACAGTTCTGTTCAAGTGAACTCTAGGTGATTGAACCAAGCCACCAATATGTTCCTTGAGATAATTGGGTCAAGAAAATGGACTACTTGGAATTATGCATGTGTGTTAAATGAGTGACATCATTGATTGATTGGTGGGTGAGTATGGAAGGTTTAAGTTCAACATGTTATGATTACAGCTATGATAAGTCAGATGATTGGGGAACCTAGAGTCCAATCTTGGGGGCATACAATGTCCGACAAGTCGGTTCCAACAATCCTTGTATCGACACCTCTTTCGGTTCTCGGTATCTAATCAATCAACTCAATCAACAATCAACCCACAATGCAAATGCGTGAGTACAAATTTATTTTTTATTTTAACTCTATAAAATATATGTGTATAGTGTACAAGTACGTAGAGTGTTAAACCACAGAGAGCAATGGGAATAGAATAATTATTGTCAATTAATGAAAATTAAACTATAATTATTTTTGTACTTTTTAGCCTTATAAGTTTTTATGTATTTTTAATTATATTTAATCTTTACGGATTTTTAATGTCATATATATATATATCATTCTTATTTTCCTTTTAATTTTGTAATTTTTTATTTTCTTTTTCTTTTGTTAAAGATATAGTATATCTATCTATCTATCTATCTATTTATATAAATATGCATATTACAAATACTATATATGATATATATAGTAAATGAAAATGTAAAAATAGGAAATATATACAAGAGCAATCCTTTTTATTTTTCAAGGATTTTAAATATATATCAAGTATTCATACATCATAATAGTAAAAATTTTTATATAGTTATATAATATGTATATAGTATACAGAGGGTTCTATATTTCTAAATATAGCTATATATAGTCAAAATTCTCAAAATATGTTTTTGTATTTTTAAAATGTTTTCTATATTTTTTATGATTTTAATATAATTTTTCCTAATTTTTAAGTATTTGTAGTGTACTAAATATGTCAAAATTGTGAATACAATAATAAGCTGAATTGTTTTGGGTTTTATAATTAGACAATAACTCCAAAAATTACCAAAAGCTTTAATATGTAACATATAATATAAATAAAAATATAATAGAAAACTATTTCTGTAATTTTTACTTATTTTTATTGATGTTTTAGAGTTTTTTTCAAATTTTGGTGTTTTTATTTTTTTTATTTTTGTCTGGAATTATAATATATTGTTATATATATATCTAATTATTTGGAATTTTTAAAGTCGTTTTCTATTTATTGTATTTTTATATATAAAAAGGGCATAAATAGCTCCTAATCTACTTTAAATAAATAAGAAATTCGATAAAGTGCTAAAAATGGTGTGAACAAGCATCAAATAAAGCATCTATGACATTTTCCCCAAAATTAACAAAGCATAAGAGCTAGTTTATAAAAATAGAAAAGCAAATAAATAAAAACATGCTTGGAAGGGGTATTTTTGCAATATTAATAAAGTTCTAGGTGTTCATGCAAAATACCCAAAAATATTAGACTATTTTAACAATTCTAAGACTAAATACAAGTAGCAAAAGCTAGGAGGGCTTTATTGCAAAATAACCAGGTCCCTCACGCAGACATGTAAGCGAGGTGACCTAGCGCAGAACCGACTTGCAAATATCATTAAGTACGGGGTCGTACTGCAATTGTAGCAAATGTTTTTGAATGCACTTTAATATTTATATAACCTTACTATAAGATGCAAAAGGCGGTAGGGGTCTTTGGCAAATCACCCAGTAAGGCACCGAATCGGGCGATCTTTCGTGCACATGGTTGATCTTACGTCGGAGGAGCGGGCTTCATTTCGATTTAATTCTAAAGCCCATATTAGATCTGGGTCGTGTTGGAGATTCGATGACGATGAAGGGAGTTCGAAGAACTCGGAGGAACGCTGGCCTGAGCGAACTTTGATTGTGTGTATCAACTTCCTTCGAGCTCCCTTCTTAGATTTGACCAGGCTAGCATGATGTTGGAGCTCTACCGTAACAATAGGATGGTCTAAATGGTCCGGGCTCCATCGGAGGGAGCCTGGAGCTCTAACGAACTTGGAGCTCTGATAAGAGCTTTGATGTGGTGCTTTAGTAGCTACGAAGCTCCTTTATCTGCACAAAAAGATGGAGGGAGATGAGAGGGTTTCTCTCGACCCTCTCCTGAAGCTGGAGGCATAGGGGGTGAACGAAATGCATAAGCTTCGATGAAGGTGGTGATGAAGAGATTGCATGCTTGGATTCCTACAGAATCTGAGATGGAAACAAAGGGATTTTGTAAAGAACGTGAAGGGGAACATAGCTAGGGTGGAATGGCAGGTCAGAGACACCAAATGGAACACGGTGATTTCAAGTTGGAGCAAGAAGCACCGAAAAACTCAAATTGCTAAATAAGAATAATTTAAGAATTAGTTGGAGAAACTAAAAGCTAAGTTAAACTACTGGAATGAAAATCAAACTAAGAAGCTAAGGAAATAAGCTAGAACCTGATTAGAACTTGGAGCAAGGGTGGCTCGCCGGAGCTACTATGATGAGGGGTTGGATCACCACGATGGTGCTTCGTCCTCGATGCAAATCGAAGGGCGAAGCTTCTTGTCACCAAGCACACAACTTGTGCTCAATCTGAAGGGCTAAGAAACACTCGTGAGGGATATAACTCGAAATTTTGGATTTGGGGCTTATTTATAGACAGAAGGAGTTAGGGTTTTGATCATGAGATGTCATGCGATGGAGTAATCATTTGGGTGATTAAACACATGGGAGATATGGAGGAAGGTGACAAGCTCAAAATTGGTGAAGGAACCAAGGTCCCTTGAACAGTGGATCTTCTTAAAAAATTAAGGAAGGACGTGGTTGGTGTGCTTATGACAAGGGCAATGGATTGGAAGGACAGTTGTCCAGTTGGGTCAACTTTCCTTAATTCTGATTGGTCTACATGGACCAACTAGGAGATTCCCTTGGAAAATCAATAAAAATTGAGTAATGATTTATTTTTTTTGAGTTCTAATATAAAAATATTTATTAATTTATGTAGTATTTTATTATAAATTTATTTATTTTTACAAAACTACTTATTACATGCTAATATTTACATGTATATACGCGTGTACATAAAAATGTATTTAAAACATTTGATTTCTATTTTGTATTTTATATTTTATTATTTTATTTACATATTTTATATATTTATAACTTGTTTAATTACAAATTTACATATTTTTATGGAAATATTCTGACTTTATTTATGTACTATGTACATGTATTATATTGGTATAGTTTACGTATATATTACATTACTTAATTTATTTTATATTTTCTTAATGGTTTTATTTTATGTTTATTATTTACATGTAATTCAAATTATATATTTAGAAGTATATAAAAAAAAGAAATGTAAAAAATTTAAAGAATGAATATATTGAATATTATAGACAAGTATATAGTATAATAGGGATCCAAAAGCCAACTTTTGCATCTCAACGGTAAATTAAATTAAACCACCTTCATTAAATAGATAATTTAATTTTATGATAAATAAGGTGAGTTTGGTCAATTTTGAATATGTATGGAGGAGATACATGTCCGTGAAGTTTTGATTATGGCCTCTTGTTTTGAGTATTCGGATACACTGTGTATTATTTTAATATGAAACCAATTTTGAATTTTTCTTTGTATTTTTGTGTACAATATTCATGTTGAGGATTTTATTATTTGAGGTGTAAAAATAGAAAAATAAAATAGGTCCCAAAAGGCATTTATTGATGAACGAAAATTAGAGTTTTGTGAGTGTTTTCTGTATAGTTTGTGTACCCTATTTCCACCTACTTTATTCCTTGTTGACCAAGTCATCATGATGACTAGGTCTCGGGGTTTAGGTTCACTCAGTGTCTTTGACACTTCATTCTTTTTCATTCTTTTTTTTATTCATTCATTTTTGTATAAAATACATATTTTTATATAGTATCTTCAGGTCAATTATTGAGTATTATTTTGTACAAATTAATGCTATATACATTCATTTAGCTAGGGATTTAAGGCCAAAATAAAAGAATAAAGGTGATGAAATGGAGATTCATCACCCCCTATTCTTGTCTTTGCTAGTCCCTAGCAAACACTTATGACATTGAGTGTAGAGAAAGAAAATAAAGAAAAGAAAAGGAAAGAATTTAGAATAATTTTTTACTCTTAAACTTGTCTTAATAAAATTAAAGTTTGGGGATCATTTAAGACATTTAGACTCTTTTTTTGTTTAGAACCACAATAAGGTTAGGAAGTGTGACATAAAATCCCTTAGGACCCGTTTGGGTAGGGGTTTAACCCCCATTTGGGGGGCGGGGTCCCAAAATCTCATATTTTCCTCGCTTGTAAGGTCCACTCTTTCTCTTATTTAATACATTAAATAATTTATTTATATTTCATCTATTCCAAAAAAATAATATATTATACCATCTTATCATCTAAAAAAAATAAACTACTCATTTGTACTCACTTTTTCAATCTTTAATACAATCACATCACAATAACTACTCAGTTTTCCAAACTTCAATGCAATCACATCACAACAAACCCTCTCAACCCCAAATCCTCTATCCAAAAACCAAACCATAAAAATGGGTTACCCTCCCTCAGGTTACCATGGTGTAACTCTCTATCCAAACACACCCTTAGGTTCCATAGTCCTCTACACAGTTCAATCACAGCCTGGTTAGAACCATCCTTTCAGTCGCATATTCTCACAAGCTTGAAATGACAAGGACCATGTGTGTGAATGTGTTAGCTCTTCCCAGACAAACCATTGAACTATCAAAAAATCTTCTCCTCTGGCAACTCGTCCTCGAGGAGACGGATATTTTCTTCTAAGGTCAGATGCATGCTAGTTCACAATCGAAAAGGGAAAAGCTAGAATATGGAAAAAGAAATGGGAATGGAGCAGTGTAGTCGCATTCCATTGTGAAGCTCGACTAGTGTAACAGAGTCTTCACTAGGAAGCATGCTTTTTTTAGAAGCTAAATATTTTCGTAAAATTTTTGATATAGGCTTATGTTTGGACATTTTCTTTGATTGCATTGTTCTGCATTCTTATTTTGCCTTGACAAATATAGGATGTTTTATTCCACCCATGTTTTGGGGACATGGAAAAGGTTGTGTTAGAAGACCATTCCTCACCCAAAGCTTTAATTCAATCCAATCTCCAGTCGTTAGATGTCCATGCTACCAGCAAAAGTGGGTTGAAGTACTGATTTTCGCAGTCCCAAAGAATGGTTCCTGGGCCACCCTTGACAAAGTGGCCTAGTATCATCCCAACTTAGACTACAAGATCTTTCAACAATCCATCCGTTTGAACTAAGTGTTAAGTGTGTGGTCTCTAGTCAATCCACTATCTCAAAAGTCATACGAATGACATGAAGGGTTCTAGTTAGACACATCGAATCAACTCATGAACATAGTTTCATGGAATCTAATAAATCAAGTCAAGTTGACATGAAGCGTCTCAATTCCAGTCCTTAATGGGTTCCTATGAAATTAAACGGGTTAAGGTCTAGAACAAGCTCCAATCTTCAAACTTTATTTAGACTTATTAAATTGTCGTGATCATTGCAAAAAATGCAAATGTTATGAGCAATGCAAGAAGTATTTTCTGATTCTGAACTTTTTATGGGTTTTGGAAAAGTTTTACAATTTTTATGTAATTTTTTTAAAACATTTTGCAAATTATTATGGTTTTTTAATAGTGAAATAAGTATGTGCAAATATTTACATGGGAGTGTATGCGTATTTACAAGCATTAGTTGTAGGATTTACACTGGAACTTTATACGAGAGTTAATGGTTATTCATTATTTACAGGTTATATATACAAGGGTTATATATGTATAAAGAGTTTTATTTTATATAATTATGTAAAAGATTCTCAAAATAATTTGGAAATATTTTTATAAACCTTTTGAAAACTTTATTTTGCAAATAATTTGGCAAACTCTTTACAAACATTACAAAATTTAAAAATCATTTTGCAATGATTTTTCAAAAGCATAGATAGATTTTTCAAAGTATTTTTACAACCATTATTCAAATCATTTGCAAACTGACTTTTCAAAGATTTATTTAGATAAACAAAACAAAATTTTGCAAACATTTACAAAATATTTTACAAAGATTTGAAAATAATTTGCAAATGTTTTCCCAAACAATTTTTAAAAGATTTTTCCAAACATTTTAAACTATTTCAAATCATTATGCAAAACATTGTAAACCATTTTATTAACTATGTTTACAAAGAATTTTGCTAAATTATATATATTTTTCGAGTGTATTCTTTACAGTTGATTAATTGTATACCATTACCCATATAGTATATTATCCATATTTGTTTAAAATATGAACGTACACGTTATGTCTAAAGTATATAAAACGTATATACAACCCCATATACTTAGCTTGAACTATGTCCTCATAGTGATTAAAGAGAAAAAGGAAGACATAACTCGTGCTAAGTATAGTAAAGTCTATAGTACAGCGATGAAATAAAGAAGTCAGCCATCCACCTATTTTTAGGATTAAGTAATCCTTAGTATAACATACTATATACATAAGAGGGGTGGGTCGAGTGTGGGAATGAACAAATCATGGCTCAACTTGTCCCCCTATACTCAAGGTGAAATATCCTTAAGTATAAATAAAGTATCAACAAGTTGAGAGACAAGCGAGAGAATGAATAAATAAAGAATGACCCGAATACACTCGTCCTCCTATACTTAAAATGAAGTATATCCTAATTATATCACATATGAAAGGGGTGAATGAAATAACAGAACAAAGAAAGGTTGAAATTAAAAAGAAGAAGATTAATAAAAAAATGTTTTTAGGTTTGTCTGAACTTGTTGCAGCTACTGAAGGATATTCTTGTTACACCACCTGAATAGAATCAATAATAGACAAGAATTTGTCTTGATCTAAGCATGGCTTCAACAACTTTCCTTAGATAATGAATGGTTATGCGTCAGATGATAGACCATATATCCAGATACTATTGTTGTCACGTACATGTTTGAATATGAAAGGCTCGGTCCACTGCTATTCATTTTACTTGGAATTCAACTTTGTATCAAACAAGCAGACCTTCTGACCCATTTTGAAAGTGTTCTGCAGATATGCTTATCATGCCACTTCTTGACTTTCTCCTTGTAAATTAGGTTGTTGCCGTATGCATAGTATTTGAATTCAAGTAATCAGTTCAGATCGATCTTCCTGTTCTTTTCAGCTTCCTTGGAATCCAAGTTACACACGTTGATTAGCCATAAAGATTTGTGAATGAGTTCCACAGGAAAGTGGCATGGCTTTCCATATACCAGGCAGCATGGAGAAATACCTAATGGTGACTTTACATAGTATGATAAGCCCAGAGAACTGAATCGAGCAATTGTGGCCAGTTCTTCCGATGAAGGCACACAAGCTTCTGTAAAATTGTCTTAATCTCCCTAGTTGAGCATTCAAACAAGCCATTGGTCTGAGGGTGGTAGGTAGAGGTAACACGGTATTCAATGTCATATTCCTTTGTCAACTTCTTTACTTCATTATTAATGAAATGGCTTCCCCCATATGATATTAGAATTTTTGGAATTTTGAACCTTGAGATAATCTTCTCTTAAAAGAATCGACAGAAATTGTGATTGTCAACATCTCGAGTGGGAATAGCCTCCACCTATCTATTGAAATAGTCAACATCAAGTAAGATGTACATTAAACCCTGGCTATTCGGAAATGGGACCATGATGTCGATACCTCATGCATCAAAGACATATGTTATCTAAATGTACTTAAGAGGAAGGTATCTTTAGAGCTAATGGTTCCACCCATTTTCTAAAAATCTGTATAACCTTTCACATACTCAGTAGAACCTTAAAGAGAGTTGTCAACCAGAGGCCACATTGAAGCACTTTTGCTGTCATTCTCTTCTCAGAATGGTGCCCTCCTGTTTCAAGTTTGTGACAATGCTCCAGGACGCCAGTATATTCTTCTTGAGGAATGCACCTTCTCCAGATGCAATCCACGCCCTTATGAAATAGATAAGGGTCCTCCCAATGGTAAAATTGTATACCTGATAAGAACTTGTCAATTTTCAACTTTGGCCGATCTTGCAGAGTTATCTTGAAGATAAGATAATTCACAATATCTGTATATTAGGGGAGTGAGCTGATAACAAGATTTCCTCATCTGGGAAAGTTAATGTAATCAGAATCATGTTCTGCGCAGGAATGTCAGTTTCTATTATTCTAGAAAAATTATCTACCACCATATTTTTGACTCCAAGCTTATCTCCGATATCTAGGTCAAACTCTTGAAGGAGAAGGAACCATCTTATCTAACGAGGTTTGAAATCCTTCTTGATTTTTATGTACTTGATGACAGAATGATTTGTGTACACAATAACCTTGGATCCAAGAAAATGTGATACGAACTTTTCTACCGCAAAACAACTGCGGGTAGCTCTTTATCAGTGACGGTATAATTCGTCTGAGCCTCATCTAATGTCTTGCTAGCATAATGAATAGAAATGGAAATCCATTCTGTCTCTGCCCTAAAATAATGTCGATTGCGTAATCATAAGCATCTGTCATGATCTCGAATAAAAGAGATCAGTCGGGTGGATGTAGAATAGGAGCATGTGTGATCAGATATTTCAATTGATTGAAGGTTTAGAGAACTTTGTCATCTACATAAAATCAATCTCCTTGCTAAGAAGCTCAGTCAATGGTTGGGAATTTTGTTTAAGTCTTTGATAAATCTTCTATAGAATCCCATGTGCCCCAGAAATAATCTAACTTGCTTCAGATTAGTCGGTGGCTCAAGTTTCGAAATCATATCCACCTTTGCTGGGTCAACCTCAATGCTCCACTTGGAGAAAAAATGTTCTAGTACAATTCCTTCGGTCACTATAAAATGACTCTTCTCCCACAAGAGCACCAAGTTAACTTCACATCATCTTTGTAGCACTCAGTCTAGATATGTAAGGCATTGATCAAAGTTATATTTGTAGATCGAGAAGTCATCCATGAACACCTCACAATCATATCTGTAAATACAACCAACATACACCTTCAAAATGTAGCGAGTGCATTGCACAATCCGAAGGGCATTCTTCTAAAAACATATATCCCAAATTGATAAGTGAAGGGAGTTTTCTCTTGGTCCTCAAGAGTAATGGTAACTTGATTGTATCCAGAGTATCTATTTAAGAAGCAGAAATATTACTTCGCGGCCAATCTTTCGACTATCTGGTTGATGAAGGGAAGCAGGAAATGTTCCTTCTTGGTAGCTAAGTTCAAATGCCTATAATGAACACAAACGTGCCAGGAAGTCGGTACTCTGGTCAGAATCTTCTCTCTGTCGTGTTCATCACAATAGTGATCCCGGATTTCTTGGGAACCACATGTAACCGACTTACCCATATAGACTCGAAGATGGGATATATGAATCCGTCATTACACCATTTCATAACTTCTTTCATCATAAACTCCCAGAGATTAGTGTTCAGTCTCTGCTGGAATTCTCAAGAAGGCTTACTGTCTTCATAAAGGTAGATGTGATGCGAGCAGAGTGATGGATTAATCCCATGGAGACTCGTTATCTTCCAGCCTATCACCTTAGGATTTCTTTCAAGATTCTCAAGCAAACGATATTCTTGGTCTTTGGTCAAATGTGAATTGATAATGGCTAAGTACATCATGTTTGTTGGCAATTGTTTGAGCTCTGGTGGGGTCTGGATTTGCTTGGTGGTAACCTCATCTACTATTATCAGTGTCATGTCATTTGATAGTATGTTTCCACCATTGTTTCTTCTATCTCTAAATTCAATGTTTTACAAAAATCTTCAATAATTTCTTCGTGCTTAGATAATGATGGATAATCATCAGAAACTTCAGTTAGCATAATAGTGAACAACTCATCATCAAAGACATCGGTAAATTCGACTGCACTTTCCAATCCTTCCTTGATGGAGAGAAATTCCTGGGTTTATCTATGAATAAATTGGTGTCTCTGATCTCCGCCAATAAGTCACAATCTTCTAGTCCTTGTTAAAGCACTCTGCTCAGATACCACTTCTACAGGTCTCGGCTCTGGGATCATCTCTATCTAAACTTTGGTACTACTAGAGCATAAAGTGATCACTTCCGTGCCGTAATGCACTACCGCCTTCGACTGTTCGGAGGAATGGTCATCCAAGGATAATAGGGGTGAGGAGAAATGGTGTAGAAAAGTCCATGTCTAGTACCATGAAATCCATAGGGAATTGTGTCCCTTGGACTATGATGATCATGTCCTCTAGCATGCCATTAATCCGCTTAACTGATCTGTCTACGAACTGCATAATCATTTTGGTTGGCTTGAGCAGTCCTAGCCCAAACTCTGTGAGTAGTAAGGAAGGCAGCAAGTTGATAGATGATCCACTATTAAGTAGGGTACACTCAAATTCTTGATTGAAAATGTGGCATCTGATAAGAAGGGCTCCCTTGTCTTTCTTCTTGTTCAGGAGATTGCTGATTGCGTTCACCGTAGCCATCGTAAGGATTCATTTTTCTGGATTCTTGCACTGATTTTTTGGGGTTGACACTTTGTGGTACATGCCTCCTTCAGTCCCCTTTTTACAATAGACATGCATTCCATGGCTTGAACAATGGCATTTCAAGCATGATATTTTGCAAGATTTCCACAATGATAGGATAAAAAAAAGAACGTTTCAACTTTTTTACTATTTTTGATTTAATGACTTTAGAAAATGGAATATTTACATTAGACAGAACAACATTGTTTGAATTCATGTCCACATAATTATGTACATGTAGAATACAAAAGGAGTACATTCATCTACATCTACTGGACAAACAAAAACTACATGTTTGGCCCCATCGGCTGGTGATGGATCGGTTGCAATCGCAGGTGTCTCCATATCGGGCTTGGTGTTGCCTTAGCTATAATTATTTTTTGGTCTTTTCAGTTTCTTTATTTTTTTTGGATTTTTGAGTCTGGTACGATTCCTACGTGTAGATCTTTGGCACTTGACGCTAGCCAAAATGATCTACCCTCTAAAGTTGTGTTCATCCCCATCGTAGTAGCAGATGGTTGTAGCGTCCTACCGCTCCTAAGAGTCGCAACATTATATAAAAAGAAAGCATTTGTACCTGACTCGAGTGGGGTGTTGCAAGATACCTACTCCTAATGGTGGAAGTTCTTCGGATTTGCTTCGACCTGCGTGAGAATAATAGTTTTGGTAGAAGTTAGGTCATCTATCTTATGGTTCATCTAAGCCATGTTCTTTAATAATTGGGTCAAACAATCAAGAGTCGGGTTTACCGATGCTGCCTCAAATGAGTCAGCATGATGTGATTGTTGAGTTAGATGGTATGGTAGAGGAGGTTGCTAGTAACTCTGATAATTCGAATGTAGAAGAGGGTATTGTTGACATTGACGAGGGGGGTACTGCTTCTGGTAATTCGCAGCCAGCTGCTACTTGCGATACACCAACTGCTGGTAATTCTGCTTCCATGTGTGTCCCTACTGGGGGGCTAGTTCTACTAGAAGACTCTCCCACCTTGTTGTTAGTGATATGGCCTACTAGTTGTGTTATGACCCGATGGTTGCCCCTAAGGATGTGTCAGCTGCTAATCATTGTTCCACATGCCATTCACCTCATGAATTTATGGTGAAGGTGGGAAGAATGGTTCGTCAAAGGAAGGGTGGGGCTCGGGATTGTAGACCACCATATGTATCTGCGGCTACTACGGTGGTTGCTCAGGTGCCTACACATAATACACATGCTAGACCTGAGATTGCATTGAACTCAACTATTGTGGTTGGGATTGATTGGGTTCTTTCTACTTGGTAGGAGTTTTGGCAGATGCTGCCACAGAGTTGCACGAACTAATGGTGCTCACCAACAGCTCCAACTGCTTGGTGATCATGTGCAACTTATCTAGCAACTTGGTTCTCTGTTCAATAATAGCCAACTTCTCTAGGTCATGTGATCTCTTCTTTATGATATCTTCCTTGGATAGATGACTTCCAATGATACTCAGATTGGATCTCTCATCTCTGTCCTCTACATGGGTTGCAATGTTGACAGGTTTGTGGTGGAGCGACGAGGTCTTCTGATATGCTCTAGATGAGGATGGAGCGACTTCTCCTTCGGCCATCTCCTCAAAAATCTACCACATAACATCATCATCTTAATTAAAATGTAAGCCACCACAACTAGCATCAACCAACCTCTGGCTCTCTTGAGTGAGGCCCCCAAAGAAATGTTGGACCAAACTTGGTGGGGGCACTTTTTTTGTAACTCCTTGAATCTTTCCCATGCTTCATGAATGCTTTGGTGGGGGTGATTTAGCCAAAATCAGGTGGTCGTAAGTTCAACACAAAGCGTGAACTCAGTCGGTGTGGTGACCACACTAACTCTGGACTAAAGTCAACAATTAACCCACACTAAAGATCAATAATTTAGAACTAATGTGGAGTTAAAATTTATTTTTAACTCTGCACAAATGGTGTATAGTGACAAGTATGTAGAGAATTCGAACACAAGGAGCAAATAGGGTAATTCAAAATTAATGCACAAGTGAGTGTGTGTGATGTGTCTACACTAAGCAAACAAGCAAAGGAAATTTTTGTGGGTTTTTAATTTTTAATTTTTTTTATTTTAATTTTTATCATTGTATTTTGATTTTTAATTTTCTGATCTTTATAATTTTATATTTTATATTTTTTTTCTTCTTCTTTTTTTTATATTGGAATTTAGAGACAATGGAATAAAAGACAAGGTAAAATATTTATGAAACTAAGTAAAAATTACCAAAAATTCAGAAATAAATGTTTTTGATATTTTTAGGATTTTTTACTGTTTTTATTATTTTGTGGATTTTTAAAGGTGTTTTTGATATTTTTAATTACTGAAATGACTCAAAACAGTGAAACAAGGGCTGGCTGTGAATAAAATGGGATTTTAAAATTAGCAAATAGCAACCAAAACTTTTCACACTATTTTTCAAATAAAGAGAACAAAATGAGGAACAAACAGGAACTGAGTTTGTGATTTTTGGAATTTTCTACTATTTTATATATTTTTTTGAAGTTTTTGAGTGTTTTTAAATTTTTAGTGTTTTTCATTCGAGATTTTTAATGATTTTTGGACTGATACTAAAAGATGATAACATAGACACTAGGTAATTTTTTTGGAATTTTTAGAGGTGTTTTATTATTTTTTTGGTATTTTCTAAGCTAGACAGTACACAAAAAGCAAGTTTTTGATTTTTAATAAATATAAAAATAAAATAAAATCAAAAACTAAAGGGATAGCGTGGAAGTACACGTGCACAGGACCTTAAGTTTAAAGTTTGAGAAATTTTGGAGTTCAAATGATGCCTTAAATAAATACTACAAGCTCACAAGAATATTAAGACTGGCAGGGGCATATATGTAATAAGCGAAATATCCAGGGGCCTAAACAAAATTTCCACGTAAAACTTTGAACTGAATACAATATTTTTGGGACTAAATGTTAATAGCAAAAACTTGCAGGGGCCTTGCCCGCAAAATTCCCCAAGCGCACGTGAGTTACACGCGCACCTGGGAGGGGCACGGATGCAATGTCTCAAGAGCACGAGGGCTTAAATGCAAAACATCCAAATATTTTATACTGCATATGAGAATTTAGGCACACAAAGAAATAAGGGAAACGCCTGGGGTGTCTCTGCAAAAAGGCCGAGGTCACGCGCACGGTGCACGTGACCTGGGCGGGGATATAGATGTTATCTGTTAAAAAGCCAAGGTTTCCAATACAAATGTTACATAAAAATTACACTACCAATAAATGTTTAAGGGTTGAATACGAAATGCAAAAACGGACTGGGTACAACGCAAAATTACCCAAATCTTGGGATCCGACGGTGGATGCGCGCCCCCCCTGCCACGCATCAACCCACAAGAGCCCGATACCGCTTCGTCCGTGCGGCCAGGATTAGATCATCATCGGCGATCAAACAGCAGAGGAAGGCTTCGAATCGGACGGCGGCTGTTGTATCTGGAGAGACCTTCCTGATCGGACGGCGCGGAGGTCCCCCGCAAGAACAACGAAGAACTCGAGCGTGGCGAGTTATGATCGGCCAACGCTCGAGATTCCCCGCGTCGGGGCGGTCCGCGATCGTCGCTTCGTGCTCCTGGAAGGCTGTTCTGTCGACCGGAGGTGGCAAAAAGAGCGGGAGAGCTCCGAAGGTCCACTGCCACGCCAAAGACGAGGAGACGGTCCCAGATGCTCCAGCCGCTCGCAAAATCACCTCCAGCACCTGGTCGTTTCGATTACCTGCAACAAAAATGAGTGAAGGAGGCCGTGGGCAAAATGCCGCGACCCTCCAGCGGCAAAGAGGGGGTCTGTAGGCGGCGGATGGTGGAGAAACCAACTCGCCGGAGCTTGCTCCGGCGAGGTAGAGGCGACTTCGAATGAGTGGAAGATGGAGACTAGATGTGGGTTTCGATGCTGACACTATTGCTACGAATAAAAGTACGAGAAAAAGCAAGCAAAACGGACCTCAGAGCTGCAAGCTCGAGATTGACCTCACGGTGGTTAGGCCGCCGGAGATGGAGGTTGGAAGCCGCCGCCAAGCTGGTAGATCACCTCGACAAGGTAGAGGGTCTTCCCTCTGTCACAGGGGACCCCGTCGTAATCCCTCGGAGGGTGTAGCTCAAGCACAAGCGGTTCAAAGGAAGAAGGGATGAAAGGGGGCTAGTTTTGAACATGGCCGAGTGGGCACCTTCAACGAGGCGCACGAGGCGCGTCAGTGATCCATTCCCCGAGCTATTCAATGGGCAAGTAAGAGGACATCTCGAGGAGAAAAAGTTGTTTAGGATGCATCATGAGTAGATGCAAGGTGCGGCCGCCAAAAAGGGGCGAAAATCAAGAAAACTCGTTTCTGACAAGTAACAGGCTGGGGTCAGAGAGTTGACCGCGGGTCAACTCTCTGAACCCCCTGGTTGGTCCACGTGGACCAACCAGGAAAAAGCCTGAAAAAATGATTTAAAAAATCATTTTAAAATAGTAAACGATTTTATTTAATTATGGTTACAAAATAAAAATGTTTATTATTTTATAAATTATTTTATTATGATTTTTATTTATTTTTATGAAATGTATTTTTACAAGTTTACACTTATACCCCTATAGGTATCTATATCTATATATTGTAGTCTTTTATTTTTAATTTGTGTATCTAATTTTATTATTTTTATTTCTTATTTTATAAAATTATAAAATACTTTTATATACATAAATATATTTTTATTTTATTTTTCTGATATTTTTTGTATATTTAATAAAATACAAATATGTTTTGTATAGGTATATGTACCGGTTATGTATCTATGTATTTTCTTTTTAAGTATTTTATTTTTGCTTTTATTTAGGTTTTTATTCTTATTTTAATGTACATTATTATTATAAGTACTATTTACAACATTATAAAAATATAAAAATGAATAAATAATTAATAAAGAATAAATTGAATATTTTAATCAGTATAGCTATACAACGGGGGTCCAAAACTCAACTTTCAAACCGTAGCTCCGCCAAATGCGAAACCACCGCCATTAATTAGCTTATTTTCTTCTATATACAATTAAAGGTGAGTACGCTGCATTTGGAGTTTTTATTTGTGAGATACGGGTCTGGGAAGTTGGGATTCTGGATTTTTATTCAGACCATAACTTTTTATCTGTACATTATTTTTCAGTGAAATCAATTTTGTATTTTTCTTTATTAAATTATCTACAACTTTCATTTACAAAGTTTCTTTATTTGATGTACAAAAAGTGGAACCCAAAATAGGTCCCAAAATGAATAAGAAATGAATAGAATGTATAGGTATTTGGACTGTGTTTTTGACCTTATCTCCCCCTACTTTATTCCTTGTCGACCTATTCATCAAGATGCCTAGGTCTCGGGGTTTCGGGTCATAAAATATTTACAATATTTTATTCTTTTTCTTTTCTTTATTTATTCTATAATTTTGGCCTTAATTACAGTATTTTATACACTAATTGAATGCTCATGCATGAATGCTAAGATGATGATTTTAATGCTATTAACAGGCATTTGCTAGGGTTTTTGGTGCCAAAATGATAGAAAAAGATGATGAAATGTGGATTCATCATCCCCCTATACTTTACCTTTGCTAGTCCCTAGCAAACACTTATGCAATAAGTGCAAAAGAAAAAGAAAGAAAAGAAAAAGAAGAACTTGGATTTTATCTGATTATCAAACTTGTCTTTACAAAATCAAAGTTTGGAGCTTAAGTCGGACCTTTGGAATTTTAGTGCGGGCGGAACCTTAGTGAGAACCGTGTTTGAAATCCAACAGTCCTTGAGAATCCCAAAACTCTATCCAAGTCTCCTCAATAGCCAGGTCAGAAATACTTCAATTCATACGCAAATTCTTACGACTATGAATCTGACTTGTACAGTGTAAGTGATGGTGGCCCTCCCCAACTAGAATGATAAAGAAACTGACTTCTCCAGTACGACAACCCAATGATTCCCCAATCCAATGACTCCGTCCTCGAGGAGCGGGGTATTCCCTTCTAAGTTCAAGTGGCAACCAGCTCAAGAGGAGGGGGTGAAGAGAAGAATGGACGGTAGCCAGTGTAGCTACCTATCCTTGGATGCAAGACCAGTGTAGTCAAGTCATCCAGCTGCAGGCTCACATATTTGACTTTGGAACTCAAGCTTGCATATTGACTTTGTACATACTTGCAGGCTTTTTATTTTTGAACATGCCTGAACTTTTCTTTTTTTTTTTTGAAATACTATATACAACAGCATTTACATAAGGAGTTTTTCCTCTTGAGCTAGTAGACTATCCCTCTTTTGAAGCTTTATCGCAACCCACAGCCTCCTGTCTTTAGACTTCCTAATCACTGGACGGGTTGGGGTGCACTTCCCTCCCTAGAGGAGGATAAATGTTTCCACTTGTGTGCGTCTCATACCGGCAAATCCAATCCCCTCACCACTCCAACTGAGTTGAGCCATGTGAAAGGTGCAGGTGTCCAAGTTAGGTCATTATCAACAAGAATCGTGCGTGTGCTCCGAAATACTCTACTTAGGCGGTCAAGAATCCATTGAACCAAGTCTCGTGATCTTCAAAGAATTAAGTCAACTAGACCTGAAGTACCTCAAACCCAATTCCTATAAAGTTCCTGTTATTAGGTAGATTATAAGGTCCAATCAAGCTCCAATCTCCAGATTTTACTTAGACTCGTTCAACTATCAAACTCAATCCGAAAAATGCTCATGCTATGCAATGCAATGCCGAAAATATTTTTGTGATGCAATTTTCAAGGATTTTGAACTTTTTCTGGATTTTTGAAAAGATGATGCATATGCAGATGCAATTTTTTTTGTATTTTTCAAAAAGATTTTTTTAATGTTTTTGGATTTTAGTTTTGCAAATGTTTTTGGGATTTTTGAAAAGAAAAAGGTTTTGGCTGAACACTAGGTTAAAATATGTACACAGGAGTGCTTCTTATATATACAAGAAGTGGGTTTTAAGAATTTACAAGGGTAAGTGATCAATTTTATACATATATACATATACAGTGGATTTTGGTGTGATGTGTATATTCCTCAAACTTATTTGACAGAAGCTTTTCACACCATTTTTGAAAACTATAGTCCAAAATAATTTTTACAAACATGTACACACATTTGAAAATCATTTTGCAAAGGCTTTTCAAAACAGTATATATAGGTTTTTCAAATCATTTTTGCAACCATTTTTCAAACCATTTGCAAATCATTTTTCAAACATTTTTATTTCACACAAAGAAAATAAATTTTACAAACCACACATTTTTACACAGGTTGAAAACATGTAACAAAATATTTTCAAAATAGTTTTCAATAAATGTTCACGAAGATTTTCAAACTATTTTTCAAACATTTTGCAAAAAACATTTTCACCTGATTTATTAATCAATAAATACAAAAAGAATCTGAGGAATTACCACATCTTTTTATTAAGGATTTTAAATGAATTTTAAAGAATTTTTAGCCCTATTATTAAGAAAATATGAAAGTATGAGTTATGGCTAAAGTATATACATAGTATATACGACCCCCCTATACTTAGCTTGAGCTATGTCCTCATAGATCAGAGAGAAAAGAGAAGACATAACTCGTACTAAGTATAGACAAGTCTAAGAAATAAATGGATGAATGAATCAAACGAATGAGAAGTTAACCGTCCCCCCTATACTTAGGATAAAATAATCCTAAGTATAGCAGACTGTACACAAAGCAGGGAGGGTCAAGGGTGGGAATGAACAGATCGTACTCAGATTGTCTCCCCCTATACTTAGGGTAAGATATCCCTAAGTATAGACAAGACGAGGAGGCAATGGAGAGGATCGAAAAGAATGGATTAACTCGGGGTGCACACCCCCCTATACTTAGGACAAAGTACGTCCTAAGTATGGAAAACTGTCTACAAGGGCGGCACCTTTTTGATAGAAAAAGAAGATAGAAAAGGAAAAGAAGAAAAGAAGAAAAGAGATATGAAGATGGATGGAGAGATCCTGAGTATATACACACCACTCCCCCTATACTTAGGGTGAAAGAAGCCCTAAGTATAGGCAACAACAAGAGTGATGACACGGAACGAGGAAAGAACACTCAACTCGTCTACCCCTCCTATACGTAGGACAAAGTACGTCCTAAGCAAGGCAAACACGAGAAATGGGTAGACGAGCAAAAACGGGAGATAGAGAGAGAGTCACAAGAGAGAATCTACAACATAAAAGGGTGATCATCAGAAGGTGGAAAGCAAACCTTCTTGCGGGACCGCTGAGGGATAGATCGGATATGGTGTATGTCGACATCGGGGTCCACAGTGGACGGAGGCCGATCAGGGTCGACACGGTGAAGGGCCTCAGTGGAATCAAAACGGAAAGGGACGAACTGATCAATGGAAGCAGTGTGGCTAGGTTCTCCCTTGGTGGTCCTATGGTGTGAAGGCACAGACGGGTGAGTGGAAGAAGTACGACTAGGTCCGGCCTTAGAAGTCTCGCCGATATCAAAGTGAAATGGGACAAACTCATCATCCTCGGAAGAAGTGTAATCAAAGTCGTCCTGCGAGTCCTCGTCCAGGTCAAAATCAAAAGGAACGAAATCATCAGTGGAAGTATACGAACTCAGATCGTCCTCAAGAGTCTCAACCGGATCATCTTTCTCATCAAAAGGCCAAAATTTATGAAGAAAAGCGATCAAATCAACTTCGGCCTCTGGCCCATCAGAATCAACATGGACAGGAGTGGACTCATCAGTGGAAGTAGTCAAAACATGTCCGTCCTGTCTAGTCTTACATGGGTCAGTTGTTACCTTATGAGGTCTCTCAAAGTAATGGGCAACATCATAAACATCCTCAATTATTTTGGTATCTGCCCCCTGCTCAAATGGTTCAATCACATAAATACTCTGGATTTCATCAACACATCGCCACACACCAGGAGGAGGATCAGTGAGGTCCATGCTTTCCGACTTCCTCCCCTTTCGGGGGATCCATCGGGTCTCATCAGGGATCGCTAAGGAAGTATCTCTAGTAGCATCAGGTAGGTCACAGGCCTCAGAGTCAGCTATAATCGGTGAAGGTGCATCAGGTGCAGGTCTCTGGTCAACTGTGGGTGTGGTGATCAACACTTCGCTCTCGTCAACAGGACGGAAGCGAATCTCTCCTGATCCATAGTCAATAACGACCCTCGTAGAGGCGAGGAATGGTCGTCCCAGGATGATTGGAGATGGATCCCCTGTGGAGTTCTCCATGGGCAACACGACAAAATCAACATTGTGGCTCGTGCCCTGAATAGAAATGACGGCGTTTTCAAGGATACCCTTCGGCCTCTTGATGGATCCATCAGCAAACTGAACGATCATCCTGGTTTTCTTGAGAGGCCCTAAGTGAAGAGACTGTACCAGCGATAAGGGTAATATGCTAATAGATGCACCGCCGTCTAGGAGAGTGCGATCACATGTATAGTCAGAGATGGTGCAAGTGATGAAAGGTGTAGCTGTGTTCTTCTTCTTGGGAATGGGACGGTGTGTGATGGCGAGGGCAGTGGCCATGGTCAAAATGTGACGCTCAGATCTACTCCTCCGCTTTCTCTTCTTGGGAAGAGGAGCAGATAATTGGGTCATGGCCTGCTGAAGTGGGGCACGGATAATCTCATTAATAGTAGCCACCACTTCGGGTTCAGATAACATTTTTTTGAATTTTTGGACTTCCGCCGTACAAGGGAGGAAGTCGGAATCAGCATATACACGAGGCATGCCAAGAGCAGTCTGTACAGCGGCATCCTCGGGGTCAAAGGTGGGACTGGGTGTGAATGCATGTGTAGTCCAGGGTTCTGGCAAGTGGACTCTCTCCTCAAAATCTTGATCAACCAAATGTCTCCCGAAATCTTTTTGGATTTTTAAATTTTTCTCATTTTTTTGTATTTTTGGCGATTGCAAGCTCCCATGATCACCTACAAGTAAATCCGAATCCCTGATGGAAGGAGCATTAATCTGATTATTCCTCAGGATAGCAAGATTATCATTCAACAAATCAATGCGCTTTGTCATCCGATTCAAGATATCGCTCATAGAGATCGAGGGAGGTGACTCCATCAGGTCAGACTCAGGTGGATGTGAAGGTGGAGAGGGATAATACACAGGCGGGGGTGGATGTGGGTAGAAGTCCGAGTCGTTATACTGTGGCTGAGGCGGGTATGTACAAAAATCAGAAAAATTAGGAGGAGGATCCTCCTGATAAAAGGGAGGTGGATCGGCTGGAGCGAATGAGGGGTCCGCAAAGTCCAGATAAAATGCACTCCAGGGATCCATCTCGAAATCAAAAGGAAATGATTCGGGGGAGCACGTCGATCAAATCAAGAGAGTGAAGAAAAAGGCGCAAATGCGCAGAGGAGATCTAGGTCACACAAAAACAATCACAGACAGAAATGAAAATAAGACAAACCCTCAATTCACCTACTCAACTCGGTAGAGACCGTAAAATGCGGTCTTTTAATCTTGTCTGTTTTAGAGTTAGGTGAGAAGTCAAAGAATTTCACACACACTTAGGGGGCTTGATGGAATTTGGGCACTAATCCTTAAGGTGTGCGCGAGCAATTAAAAGCGAAGACAATGAGGGAATTACTCGCCCAAATACAAGATGTTTCTTTTTGATGGATTTTAGGGCCAAGTAATATTAGCAGTCCCAATTTTATTTGGTTATCACTTTTTTTTGGATTTTTAGTGAGTAATGCACGAGCCTAACGAGGAGTCAATTCCTTTAAGATCCTAGGTTGGCAAAATCAGAGGCAGAGTCGGAAAAGCAATGCAAGCGTCAAATCAATGATGCATGCTAAAGAGAAATGCTCACCTTGCCTCCAGCACTCTTCATGCAAGGATGCTCAGCAGAATTGAAACCTATCTATATGCAAATGTAAAAGCCGAAGAAATCACCCTAAGTTCAGAAACTGCTATTAGCGGGAAGCACCACAAGTTGACCGCCAATCCTCAACCCTAGAGTCCGGTCTAGGCTCACCCCTCCTCTGCTCAACAAATTGAGGGTAGGAGAAAGCGCTTTGCGGGGAGAGTTCGCGGCACGACGGATTGAAGATGATGAATCAACTGTTTAAATTTGACTAAGTCCAAACGATACTATAGGAGCATGCAAGGTATTAGGTGTTTGGCCTTAGTCTATCGCAAGCAATCCTAAAAGCTAAGGGCTCAATCACACAAAAGAAATAAAAATCGGAAAACAAAACAAAATAAAAGAATGCGAGAAAACCGTGAAAACCGCGGTGAGCCCCCAGGTGAACAGACACCTGGAAGTTAGGCTCAAGAGTCCAAGTCCGGGGGTACCTGTATTATTACAATTATAGGTCGCTCTCTCACTTAAATTACAAAAATAAATGCGGGAAATAAATTCTACAACTAAAGGTGGAGCTCGGTCTTCAAAAATCTCTCTTCGTCTCCTTGGTGCTCGGCTGGCAGATGCAGGCTTCACGTGGGTGCGTAGGCGCCTAGGGTGGAGCGCCTCCCTCGATCCGCGGTTCCTCGCACAAAGTCAACAAGAGAGGGGGTTAGACAGCTCAACAGATATATCAAAAAAAAAGAAAATAAAATAGCGAAAAATAAAAGCCGCGAAATAGACAATAAATCACAAACACAAACAAGACCCGAACTACGCGTTGTTGCTCCCGGGCAACGACGCCATTTGATTTAGCCAAAATCAGGTGGTCGTAAGTTCAACACAAAGCGTGAACTCAGTCGGTGTGGTGACCACACTAACTCTGGTAATTCTGCTTCCATGTGTGTCCCTACTGGGGGCTAGTTCTACTAGAAGACTCTCCCACCTTGTTGTTAGTGATATGGCCTACTAGTTGTGTTATGACCCGATGGTTGCCCCTAAGGATGTGTCAGCTGCTAATCATTGTTCCACATGCCATTCACCTCATGAATTTATGGTGAAGGTGGGAAGAATGGTTCGTCAAAGGAAGGGTGGGGCTCGGGATTGTAGACCACCATATGTATCTGCGGCTACTACGGTGGTTGCTCAGGTGCCTACACATAATACACATGCTAGACCTGAGATTGCATTGAACTCAACTATTGTGGTTGGGATTGATTGGGTTCTTTCTACTTGGTAGGAGTTCTGGCAGATGCTGCCACAGAGTTGCACGAACTAATGGTGCTCACCAACAGCTCCAACTGCTTGGTGATCATGTGCAACTTATCTAGCAACTTGGTTCTCTTTTCAATAATAGCCAACTTCTCTAGGTCATGTGATCTCTTCTTTATGATATCTTCCTTGGATAGATGACTTCCAATGATACTCAGATTGGATCTGTCATCTCTGTCCTCTACATGGGTTGCAATGTTGACAGGTTTGTGGTGGAGCGACGAGGTCTTCTGATATGCTCTAGATGAGGATGGAGCGACTTCTCCTTCGGCCATCTCCTCAAAAATCTACCACATAACATCATCATCTTAATTAAAATGTAAGCCACCACAACTAGCATCAACCAACCTCTGGCTCTCTTGAGTGAGGCCCCCAAAGAAATGTTGGACCAAACTTGGTGGGGGCACTTTTTTTGTAACTCCTTGAATCTTTCCCATGCTTCATGAATGCTTTGCTGGGGTGATTTAGCCAAAATCAGGTGGTCGTAAGTTCAACACAAAGCGTGAACTCAGTCGGTGTGGTGACCACACTAACTCTGGACTAAAGTCAACAATTAACCCACACTAAAGATCAATAATTTAGAACTAATGTGGAGTTAAAATTTATTTTTAACTCTGCACAAATGGTGTATAGTGACAAGTATGCAGAGAGTTCGAACACAGGGAGCAAACAGGGTAATTCAAAATTAATGCACAAGTGAGTGTGTGTGATGTGTCTACACTAAGCAAACAAGCAAAGGAAATTTTTGTGGGTTTTTAATTTTTAATTTTTTTATTTTAATTTTTAATTTTGTATTTTGATTTTTAATTTTCTGATTTTTATAATTTTATATTTTATATTTTTTTCTTCTTCTTTTTTTTATATTGGAATTTAGAGACAATGGAATAAAAGACAAGGTAAAATATTTATAAAACTAAGTAAAAATTACCAAAAAATCAGAAATAAAATGTTTTTGATATTTTTAGGATTTTTTATTGTTTTTGTGATTTATGGGGATTTTTAAAGGTGTTTTTGATATTTTTAATTACTGAAATGACTCAAAACAGTGAAACAAGGGCTGGCTGTGAATAAAATGGGATTTTAAAATTAGCAAACAGCAACCAAAACTTTTCACACTATTTTTCAAATAAAGAGAACAAAATGAGGAACAAACTGGAACTGAGTTTGTGATTTTTGGATTTTTCTACTATTTTATATATTTTTTGAAGTTTTTGAGTGTTTTTAAATTTTTAGTGTTTTTCTTTTGAGATTTTTAATGATTTTTGGACTGACACTAAAAGATGATAACATAGTCAATAGGTAATTTTTTTGGAATTTTTAGAGGTGTTTTAATATTTTTTTGGTATTTTCTAAGCTAGACAGTGCACAAAAAGCAAGTTTTTGATTTTTAATAAATATAAAAATAAAATAAAATCAAAAACTGAAGTGATAGCGTGGAAGTACACGTGCACAGGACCTTAAGTTTAAAGTTTGAGAAATTTTGGAGTTCAAATGATGCCTTAAATAAATACTACAAGCTCAAGAATATTAAGACTGGCAGGGGCATATATGTAATAAGCGAAATATCCAGGGGCCTAAACAAAATTTCCACGTAAAACTTTGAACTGAATACAATATTTTTGGGACTAAATGTTAATAGCAAAAACTTACAGAGTCCTTGCCCGCAAAATTCCCCAAGCGCACGTGAGTTACACGCGCACCTGGGAGGGGCACGGATGCAATGTCTCAAGAGCACGAGGGCTTAAATGCAAAACATCCAAATATTTTATACTGCATATGAGAATTTAGGCACTACAAAGAAATAAGGGAAACGCCTGGGGTGTCTCTGCAAAAAGGCCGAGGTCACGCGCACGGTGCACGTGACCTGGGCGGGGATATAGATGTTATCTGTTAAAAAGCCAAGGTTTCCAATACAAATGTTACAAAAAAATTACACTACCAATAAATGTTTAAGGGTTGAATACGAAATGCAAAAACGGACTGGGTACAACGCAAAATTACCCAAATCCTGGGATCCGACGGTGGATGCGCGCCCCCCTGCCAAGCGTCAACCCACGAGAGCCCGATACCGCTTCGTCCGTGCGGCCAGGATTAGATCATCATCAGCGATCAAACGGCAGAGGAAGGCTTCGAATCGGACGACGGCTGCTGTATCTGGAGAGACCTTCCTGATCGGACGGCGCGGAGGTCCCCCGCAAGAACAACGAAGAACTCGAGCGTGGCGAGTTATGATCGGCCAATGCTCGAGATTCCCCGCGCCGGGGCGGTCCGCGATCGTCGCTTTGTGCTCCTGGAAGGCTGTTCTGTCGACCGGAGGTGGCAAAAAGAGCGAGAGAGCTCCGAAGGTCCACTGCCACGCCAAAGATGAGGAGACGGTCCCAGAAGCTCCAGCCGCTCGCAAAATCACCTCCAGCACCTGGTCGTTTCGATTACCTGCAACAAAAATGAGTGAAGGAGGCCGCGGCCAAAATGTCGCGACCCTCCAGCGGCAAAGAGGGGGTCTGTAGGCGGCGGATGGTGGAGAAACCAACTCGCCGGAGCTTGCTCCGGCGAGGTAGAGGCAACTTCGAATGAGTGGAAGATGGAGTCTAGATGTGGGTTTCAATGCTGACACTATTGCTACGAATAAAAGTACGAGAAAAAGCAAGCAAAACGGACCTCAGAGCTGCAAGCTCGAGATTGACCTCACGGTGGTTAGGCCGCCGGAGATGGAGGTTGGAAGCCGCCGCCAAGCTGGTAGATCACCTCGACAAGGTAGAGGGTCTTCCCTCTGTCACAGGGGACCCCGTCGTAATCCCTCGGAGGGTGTAGCTCAAGCACAAGCGGTTCAAAGGAAGAAGGGATGAAAGGGGGCTAGTTTTGAACATGGCCGAGTGGGCACCTTCAACGAGGCGCACGAGGCGCGTCAGTGATCCATTCCCCGAGCAATTCAATGGCCGAGTAAGAGGACATCTCGAGGAGAAAAAGTTGTTTAGGATGCATCATGAGTAGATGCAAGGTGCGGCCCCCAAAAAGGGGCGAAAATCAAGAAAACTCGTTTCTGACAAGTAACAGGCTGGGGTCAGAGAGTTGACCACGGGTCAACTCTCTGACCCCCCTGGTTGGTCCACGTGGACCAACCAGGAAAAAGCCTGAAAAAATGATTTAAAAAATCATTTTAAAATAGTAAACGATTTTATTTAATTATGGTTACAAAATAAAAAATGTTTAATATTTTATAAATTAATGTATTATGATTTTTATTTATTTTTATGAAATGTATTTTTACAAGTTTACACTTATACCCCTATAGGTATCTATATCTATATATTGTAGTCTTTTATTTTTAATTTGTGTATCTAATTTTATTATTTTTATTTCTTATTTTATAAAATTATAAAATACTTTTATATACATAAATATATTTTTATTTTATTTTTCTGATATTTTTTGTATATTTAATAAAATACAAATATGTTTTGTATAGGTATATGTACAGGTTATGTATCTATGTATTTTCTTTTTAAGTATTTTATTTTTGCTTTTACTTAGGTTTTTATTCTTATTTTAATGTACATTATTATAATAAGTACTATTTACAACATTATAAAAAAATAAAAATGAATAAATAATTAATAAAGAATAAATTGAATATTTTAATCAGTATAGCTATACAACGGGGGTCCAAAACTCAGCTTTCAAACCGTAGCTCCGCCAAATGCGAAACCACCGCCATTAATTAGCTTATTTTCTTCTATATACAATTAAAGGTGAGTACGCTGCATTTGGAGTTTTTATTTGTGAGATACGGGTCTGGGAAGTTGGGATTCTGGATTTTTATTCAGACCATAACTTTTTATCTGTACATTATTTTTCAGTGAAATCAATTTTGTATTTTTCTTTATTAAATTATCTACAACTTTCATTTACAAAGTTTCTTTATTTGATGTACAAAAAGTGGAACCAAAAATAGGTCCCAAAATGAATAAGAAATGAATAGAATGTATAGATATTTGGACTGTGTTTTTGACCTTATCTCCCTCTACTTTATTCCTTGTCGACCTATTCATCAAGATGCCTAGGTCTCGGGGTTTCGGGTCATAAAATATTTACAATATTTTATTCTTTTTCTTTTCTTTATTTATTTTATAATTTTGGCCTTAATTACAGTATTTTATACACTAATTGAATGCTCATGCATGAATGCTAAGATGATGATTTTAATGCTATTAACAGGCATTTGCTAGGGTTTTTGGTGCCAAAATGATAGAATAAAGATGATGAAATGTGGATTCATCATGGGGCTACTATAAAAAGTTAGAGATTCTGATACACATCTGATTTAGATGACCGAGAGTGTAGAATTTGTGGAGAACAGCTGACTTCAACATCTCTGACATCACCGCTATCTCCAGATGGTTTATCAAGTATATTTCCTCATCCCGTATGCTTAATGGGAAGGTGGTTATTTTAAGAACACCCAACAGAATGTTGGGGTAATGAGTAGTACCATAGACGCAGTCGAATTACTGTAGATAGATGTGTGGTTCTTCATTTGTGTTCCCGTGAAATGTGAGAAGAAGCGGCAAGAGTTGCAGCTTTAGGATGAAGTGTGCATGAATGGCTGGAACCTGAATACACTTTGTGACTTGGTCAGCACCAGGGTAATATGTTTGCTTTAGTGTTGTCTTTGGTTGCTCCCTTCTCGCATCTCCACCTCTACTGGTGACGAGTCTCCATTCATCACCTTTATTCTTTCATTTTTGCCTTTAAACCCTAGCTAAATGCATGTATACATCATTATTTTTCATAAATTAACATTCATTATTTATTGTATAAATACCGTATAAAATACATTCTTTAAATCCAAAATAAAAGAATAAAGAATAAAATAAAATAAAATGCCAAAGGTAGTTTATGACCCTAAACCCAGAGACCTAGGCATCATGATGATTGGGATTACAAGGAATAAAGTAGGGGGGAGATAAGGTCCAAATACAGCAATAAAAACCCTAATTTTTAGCCTTCAATAATTCACTTTTGGGAACCATTTTATTCTTTATTATTTATACCTCAAATAAAGAAACATTGTACATGAAAGTTGTAGATAAAAATACATAGAAAAACATAAAATTTACTTTACACAAAAAATACAAATTATACATTTTATACTCAGAATAAAAAGCCAACATCCAAATTTTCCAGACCCATATCTTCTCCCTATGAACTCAAAAGGCACCAAATTCACCTTTAATTGTATATAACTTTTAATTACTATTTACTGAAGGTGGTTTCACTTAATTTGCGATAAGATGCAAAAGTTAGGTTTTGGACCCCTATTGTACAATATACCTGAATAAAATATTTGTTTTATTTATTTTTTGTATTTTTCATTATTTTATATTGTTTATAATTTTGTAAATATTATTTATAGTGTATACATATAATTAAAATACAATTAAACCATAAAGAAAATAATAAAATAAAATATAATATACAAAAATATAAAGATGAATATGCCATACTTATACCTAAATAATAAATATACGTATTTATTTAAGATCACATAATATATCAGAAGATTACAATAAAAATATATTTATGTGTATTTAAATAAGTTATAAACATATATATCAAGTGTATAAAATAATAAAATATAAAGGGAGCTGGGAGCCTGCACCTGGGGTGTAGATAACTCCCTCCACCCGGCCTTTTTTCTCACTATTTTTTGGTTTTTTTGAAAAATATCTTTGGGGAATTTACTTAATATATTAAGGGGAATATTTGTTTCAAGTTTCATGCAAAACAAACATTCCTAACATGTTCATCTAGAATGGGTCATTTTTAACAATTATCGACCGTTAAATTTTGATGATCTTGATGGATATGATAGAAGTCTCAAAATAAGTTGAAATTGGAATGACACATTGGTTATATATAGTGATCTAACTACCCCAAAGTTTCATTTCAAAAAAAATAAAAAATCATGAAAAAATGACCCGGGCGTAGGTAGTTAGTTACCTACACCCCCGGGTGTAGGATCCCTTTTCTCAAATATAAAATACAAAATAAAAATAAAATACCTAATATATAGGTAAATATACCTATAAATGAGTTTCTAAAAGTAACTTGTAATAAATAAACTCATAAACAATAAAAATCATATTGAAATACTACAAAATATAATAAATATTTTTCACATTTTAATCAAAATTTAAATATATGAATTTATTATTTACTTTAAATTACATTTTAATTTCAAGTCTGGTTTGTCTTTTTGCGGGTGATGTGGCCCAATCAGGGCCTATCCCCCATTGACTTGGGTCAACTTCTCTGACCCAAGTCGTAGGCCTGTCAGACCAAGCTGCGACCCCTTCTTATACAAGGCTTAAGGAGGATCGATCCCTTTAAAAGATTTCACCACTATTCATCCGTGATTCACACTGATGCCTTACTTAAGGCGAAGGCTCATCGATTCACCCATGAACCCTAGGAGAAGACCTCGTGTTCATCGCCTGTACATAAACTTCGCCTCCTCCATTTCCATTTTTGGGCACCACTTTTTGCTTCCCCAGACCCTCGGAGTGCCTTGACGTCTAAAGATTGGTGACAGGAAGCTCGCCTTATGCTTTGCAGCAAGGAAGGAGGAGTAGGAGGGTGGTTCCAACTCATCTCCGCTGCTCTCCAGCATGAGCTCCATCTCGCAGCTCTAACTTCTTGAGGTTTTATCTTCTCTAGTTTTTAAGTAGCCTGTAGTTTTAGGTTTCATTTGATGATTTAATTTCGTGTTTTACCGCTTGCTTAGCTTAGGATTTAGATTTAAGATTCATTAGAACCTTCGAGCTCCAGCCACTATTCTACGCCTATGCCCCCCTATTCCGTCTACCACAACCATCCCATCACCTTCCCCAGCTGCTTCTCCACCTATTCGACTCATCAGAACCCTTTGATACCTTCTGGATTTGGTCCGACCATCTCCCTCTACCCCACTTCACAGAGATGCACCATCCCATCCATTTCGGCTTTGACTTTCATCAATAATGGACCAGACATATGTGCTTTAACACTGTCATTATTTTTTAGCTTCTTTGCAGGTCTGAAAGAGGGCATCCGAGCCCTTCTTGATTAGAAGAAAAGCCTCCATGCAGAAGCACCATCCAAGGCTCCATCGCGGAGCCCTGGACGTTTTCGATGCTCCTGGGAGGTTCATAGCAATTGCAGGAACGAGAAGAGCACAACAGGAGGCTTCTTGGTGGTCGATGTTTCATGCATCGTCGAATCGAAGCTCTCCCACGATGAGTTCTTCGTCAGTTCTTCTAGCCCCCACGCCCGTCGTCCGATCAAGATCAAATGCCAGATTGCATAGATGATGTCTGATCAAGAGAAGCACAACTGTCACATCCTATCTGAAGATCTAATCTTAGGCCTCCAAACCAATCATCATCACGCCTTCCCATGATAATGAGTGTCAAGTTGAAGATCAAGCATCGTTCGATCCATTCCTATTAGGGGTATTTTTCATCTTTTCCTCTGCTTTTTGTTTCTTTTATTCAATCTTGTAAAATGTTTATGTAGTATAAAACTTTTGGTAAAAATTGCAAGTGAATCCTTGTACATTATTGACATTACATTTGAGTACTTACTAACTCACTTCACGTGCCGTCCCATGTGAGGTGGCCATTTTTCTTGTAACCCTTGCGACTTTTTGTATTTCAGTTTTGTATTAGAATTCTAATATTAGTTATAATCTTTTGGGTTATTTGCATTGTAGACCATGCTTTTATTTTTAAATACAAATATAGCCTTGTTAGTTGATTTATTTTTGTGCTTGTTCTCTATTTTTAATAAATATTATTCTTTCTCCAAAAATCATGAAAAAATAGGGTTATGTGCTTTCTTGCATACACTTTCACGTATAATTTTAGTTTTTTTATTTTAGGAATTTTTTTAATTTTCTAAAAATAAAAAAGAGTACATCTTCCCTTTATTTAACTTAAAAATTCAAAAAAATAGAAAATCTTTTTGAAAAATTCCAAAAAAAATATTTTATTTACTATAGTATTTTGCAATCCAGATCAAAAATCCCTACAAATAAAAAAGGAATTGACTAAAAATTTATAAGCTCCAAAATACTTTAAAAAAATAAAAATCACCAAAAATTCCAAAAATATTAATTTATGTTCTGTAATTTTATATACATGATTATCTATATATTAAAATTGATGTTGAGAAATTTTGAGGTTTTTTGCTATTTTTTAATCTCAAATCAATTCCACCTATTTATTTAATCCCTATTTTGGGATATTTTTTACTTTAAAAATATAAAAAAATTAGAAAAATATCTGTAAATCACAAAAGCATTAGAAAAATATAAAAAAATACAAAAACATTTTATCTGCTATTTTTTATTATTCTTAGTAATATTTATAATTACTCTATCCCTTATTATATATGTAGTTATATATAAGTCTTTATTATTAAAAAGGAAAAGGAATTAAAAATCAGAAAATATAAGAGAAAATAAAAATAAAAATAAAAAAATTTAAACAATATAAAAAAAATAAAATCTATAAAAAATAATTAATTAAAACCCACACAAAAAGATAATAAATAGATAAGAGAAGGGCAATTTTTGAATTCATTTGCACAGTCTATCATGTTTGCTCTCTGTGTTCGACACTCTACACATGCTTGCACCAACACACATTTTGTAGAGTTATAATAAACTTTAACTCCACATACATTTTGCTTTCATTGCGATATATACTATGGGTTAATTGTTGAATTTAGTGATCTTCTTGAGTGGTCACTTCAACGATTGCAATCTCGCCTTGTGAGATTGTATAACCCTCTTACAAAATCGTTATTTCAATGGGGACCTCCCATAAACTGGTCATCATCATTGTCTCTATTCCATTCATCTTCTTCTCCTCCTCCTCCTCCTCCTCCTCGAATCTCTCTTTCCTCTAATCTTCTCCTCAGACCATTAAGCATTTCTTGGAAGACGACCAGGGATAATGCTTGATTAGTCAATTATTGCTGAATAGACTGAATCAATACCGGTATCTGACTGTTCACTTCATTTTGATCTGTGCCATGATATGTACTTTATTGTTGTGGTCCCTTCCCTTGGTCTTGTGGAGCCATCACTGTATCAGAATGAGTCTCGGGCTCCAGATCGGGTTCTTGAATTACAATTGAAAGGATGCCATGATATGTATGAAAGCAAGGACCAAATGTAGAGAAGAGTTCAGAATCAGGGTTAATCTTAACTTTATTAATGACAGAGAAGTGTAAGGAGTGAAGTGAATCTCCATCCAAAAAGGAACATAATTCGAGAAAAGAGTTTTTCTGATCTGTTCGAAAAGGAGAAACAGGGAGTCTTGAGAGTGACCCGCAAAGTCCGGGCCGGTCTCTTGGGAATTCCATGAATTATTGAAGATGTTGAATTCATAGAATATATGCAGGTGTCGGTGGAGTCACATCATCCATTAGTCGACATCTCGAGGGGCAAGAGAATTAGAGGAAGAGTTAGAATATGGTGCTTACAAGGAGATGAAATGAAGAGAAGATCGGGGAAGGCTCAAAAGGAGCGAGGCAAGAAGAAATGAAAATAGATGGAATGAAAAAGGGCGTAAATGTGTGGGACTGGATCTTTGACCTAAAATCAATTCAAACAAACACCAATGCAAATGGATTCACTAACTAACTTGATGTGAAGCCATAAGAGTTCAACTATTTTTATCTTTTCAATTCTATTTTATTTTCAAGAAATCTTATAATAAGTCCTTAGCTATCCTCGCAGGAAAGGACTGGGCAAAGCCATCTAGGGGAGAGGAAGAAGCCCCCATGGAAATGCAAGACCTGACTGGAAGGGCAAGATCTTGCTAGCCCTATAGGAGAGTGATTACTGTCAGAAAAGTATCTCATACTTCTCGCTTCCTTTGTAGCCTGTAGTCTGCACTTTTTGATATCCTTGACATAGGACATGGGTTGTCTGCTCAGCCAAAGAAATAGAGTCGGGGAAGGCGATAGTGACGAATCCAAATAATTCCCCCTTGTGAGGTACTTGGATGCGGAATGATGAGACAAACAATCCTTTGGGGGAATGGATATGCTCAATAATTCAGACTAATTCTGTAAGCTTATGAAGCCCTACTCGTCCATGTACGATAGAAGCATCGATACTTCATCAAGCGAATGTTATAATCAAAGCAGTCGCGGACTGGGTTTTTGGCTCTAATCCTTATGGGTCATGCCTCTCTCGGTCTGGATGGTACAAAAAATAATGTGGGCTTTATGAACCCAATACAATGTAGTCTAGTACGAATTTTAATTTTGGTCAAAGTTTATTAAACATTCTCCTTGTTTTATTTTTTTGGATTTTCACTTTTGTGAGTATTGTTCAAAAATAATTCGCCTAACGATTTTTTGAATTTTCTTTTAATTCCTAAGTCATATAAAAATGAGGGAGATGGCAAAAAAGTAATGCAAGAGAGAATAAGGATGGGAGTGTCACCCTTGTGTCAAAATGATGTATACTCAGTAAGAAGACTCACAGTTCCTCCCAACGCTCTCCATGCGGGATACAAGACAAGGAATTTAATTACACTGTATGAGATGCAAGCTGATGAAATCATACTAATGAAGAATTGCTATTAGCATGAAGAATCAATTAACTTTGATCTAGGTCCAAACGATTAGAGACCATAGGAGCACGCATATAATAGGGATTTGGACCTACATTAACCGATCACACAATTCTTAAAATCTAAGGTCTCATTAACATAAAACAAGGAAAATAATGGTGGAAAACTCGAAATACGAGAAATAAATAAATACAAAGTGGAAAATAAAGAGAATAAAAGTGGAAATCGAATAAAATACGAGAAAATCGGGCCAGCTCCCAAGTGAACAGACCTTGGTAAAATAGGCTCACGATAGTTGAAGTATCCAAATGTCCTTGTATCTATATTATTACAATTAATAATGCAGAAATAAAATGTTTCTCTCTCACAAAATAAAAGTAAAAAATATGCTAAGTTTCTCTATCTCTCTCCCCCTCTCAAAGTTTTCTCCTTGCTCTCTTCTATAAGCTCACAACAAAAGACTTGATCTCTGCATAGCTCGGGTGCACCGACCTCCTAAGAAGTCGCCTTCGCTCCACGATCCCTTGCAAATACTTGAACAAAGAAAGTGTCCAGAACATATAAACAATTATTGATAAAAAGAAATAAAATAGAAAATAATGTAAGCTATATGTACAATCTTATCCTAAGCATCACACCCTGGCAACGTCGCCATTTAATAAATCAGATGATCAGGGAACCTAGCATCCGGTCTTGGACGACATACGATGTCCGACAAGTCAGATCCAACATCTTTCTCAACTCTCGGTATCTAATCAATCAACTCTATCAACAATCAACCCACAATGTATGATAATTCAATGTAAATGTGCGAGCCAAATTTTTTTTTTATTTTAACTCTACAAAATATAGGGTAATTACTGTAAATTAATGAATATTAAACATTAATTATTTTTGTACTTTTGTAGATTTTTTATTTTTGGGGGTTTTAATTATTTTTTTATAGATTTTTAATATATTATATATTTTTATATTTTAAAGTTTTTCTTTGAAATTTTACAATTTTTAATTTCTTTTTGTTTTTTAAGATAAAATATGTATTTATATGGAAAAATGGGGTTGCCCCACATGCTTTTTCCGTAAATATTTTTTTTATTTTTTTCGAAAAATATCACCATGTTTATTAATATATATACCCCTCCAATATGTCATTCAAATTTTGTCAGAAACAAAGACTCCTATGCCCTACATCTAGGACAAGTAATTTTAATGGTCTAAATATTGTTGTAATCGACATGTTATGATGGAGGGCATATCAGACTCTATTTCTGACAAAACTCGAATGGCATATTAGAGGGATAAATGGATGAATATACATGGTGATATTTTTCAAAAAAATAAAAAATTGTGAAAAAATGGCACGGGCAGCCCCATTTCACCCTATATATATTGTAAATACTATATATGACATATATATAATAAATGAAAATGTAAAAATATAAGAAATATATACAATAATAGTCCTTTTTTATTTTTAAAGTATTTAAATATATTATGTATTTATAATTAATAATGTAATAATATGTACATAAGTAATATAATATGTAAGTATATAGGGGGTTATATATATTTAAATATATCTATATAAAGTCAAAATTCATAGAATGAAAAGTTTTTGTGTTTTCTAACTTTTCTTTGTTTTATGATTTTTATAATATTTTGCTATTTTTAGGTATTTTTAATGTAGTAAATATGTCAAAGCATGGAATATAATAATAGGCTGATTTTTTTGGATGTTATATTTAAATAATAAGTCCAAATATTCCCAAAATTAATTTTAATATATAATATATAATAT
Source organism: Ottelia alismoides (assembly GCA_037367405.1). Classification (NCBI taxonomy): domain Eukaryota; kingdom Viridiplantae; phylum Streptophyta; class Magnoliopsida; order Alismatales; family Hydrocharitaceae; genus Ottelia; species Ottelia alismoides. The sequence goes on along the minus strand of JAZKJV010011681.1, from coordinate 1,143,567 downwards.
TAAAAAAATATACAATAGAAAGCTATCTTTTGTAATTTTTAGAATTTTTTATTGATTTTTATAATGTTGTAAGTATTTTTAAATTTTTAGTATTTTTCTTTTATATTTTTGTGATTTTTGGTTTGGAGTTATAATATATGTGGTAATATATATACTCTATTTTTTGAAAATTTTTAAGTAGGTTTTCTATTTTTTGTTATTTTTATATGTAAATATGACATAAATAGCTTCTAAACTATTTTTAATAAATGGGAAAATGCAATAAGCTAAAAAAATAATGGTGTGAACGCGCATTAGATAAAGCATCTAACCATTTTCCCCAAAATTAATGAAGCACATGAGCTAATTTATAAAAAATAGTAAAGCAAATAAATAAATACACACCTGAAAGGGGTATTTTGTAATATTAACAATGTCCTAGGTGTTATGTGCAAAATAAACAAAAATATTACTATTTTAAAAAGTTCCAGACTAAATACAAGTACCAAAATATGGAAGGAATTTATTGCAAAATAACCAGGTCCTTCATGTGCATGGTCATGTGAGGTGACCTGGTGGAGGAACTACTTGAAAATATCACTAAGTATATGGGTCCTACTACATTTATTACAAAAGTTTTTGAATGTACGTTAACATTTACAGGACCGTACTATAAAATACAAAAGCAGATAGGGGTCTTTAGCAAATTACCTATGAATCTGGCGCTCATCACACACCATGTGGTTGATTTGTCTGTAGAGAAGCAGACTTTGTTTCGATTTAATTCTACGAACCATATTAGATCTGGGTCGCACTGGAGACCCAATGGTGCTGAAGGGTTTTCGAAGAACTCGGAGGAACGTAGGCCTGAGCGAGCTTTGATCATGTGTATCTCCTTCCTCCAAGCTCTGTTCTTCGATCTGACCGGGCCATCAAAATGTTGGAGCTCTACCGCAGCTGTTGGATGGTCTAAATGGGTTCGGGCTCCATCTGAGGGAGCCTAGAGCTTTAACGCACCTGGCGCTCTGATAAGAGCTTCGGTGTGGTGCTCCAAGATCTACGAAGCTCCTTTACCTACACAAAAGATGGAGGGAGATGAGAGGGTTTCTCTCGACCTTCTCTTGAAGCTAGATGCACTAGAGGCACATGGGGTGAACGAAATCTATAAGCTCCGGCAAAGGCGGTGATGAGGATCTTGCTAGATCGGATTCTTGCGAAATCTGAGATGGAAACAAGGGGCATTTGTGAAGAATGCTAAGGGGAACAAAGCTGGGGCGGAATGGTGGGTTAGAGAGAGATGGAACACAATGATTTCAAGTTGGCGCAAGAAGCTCCAACAAAACTAAATCGCTAAATTAGGATAATTTAAGACCTAATTGCAAAAACTAAATGCTAAGTTAAACTACTCGAACGATAAGTAAACTAAAAAGCTAAAGAAAGATGCTCGAACGTGAATAGAACAGGGAGCAAGGGTGGCTCGTCGAAGATACTATGGTGTGGGGTTGGATCACCACGATGGTGCTTCCTCCTCGATATAAATTAAAGGGTGAAGATTCCTGTCATCAAGCATGCAACTTGTGCTTGCTCTGAATGGCTAAGATACACTCATGAGGGATAAAAGTCAAAAAGTTCGGATTTGGGGCTTATTTATATGCAAGAGGAGTTAGGGTTTTGATCATGAGATGGCATTCAATGGAGTGATCTTTTAAGTGATCAGACGTATGGGGGAGATGGAGGAAGGTGAGGACTTAAAATTGGTGAAGGAACAAAGGCCTCTCGAGTAGTGGATCTTCTCAGAAAAATCTGAGAAGGATGGGGTCAGCCTACTTCTGACGTGGGTGGTGGCTTGGAAGGACTGTCGACCTGCTTGGTCAACATTCCTGAATTTTGGTTGGTCCACGTGGACCAACCATGAAATTCTAAGGGGAAATTTCCTTGGAAAATCGATGAAAAATGAGAAATGGTTTTATTATTTTTAGGTAAGAGCATAAAAAATATTTATTATTTTATGTAGTACTTTATTATGATTTTATTTATTTTTACAAGACTATTTATTATATGCTAATTTTTACATGTATATACATATGTATATATACATGTTTTTATAACATTTGTTTTTTATTTTTTATTTTTTATTTTATTATTATATTTAGATTTTTATATATTTATAACTTTTTTATTTACAAGTTTACATATTTTATGGTATTTTTCTGACTTTATTTACTTAAATAAATACGTACATGTATTATGTAGGTATAAATTACCTATAAATTATATTACTTAATTTATTTTAATGTATTATTAATGGTTTTATTTTATGTTTATTTCTTTCATGCATTTCAAATTGTATTTACAAGTATATAAAAATACAAGAAATGTAAAAAAAATAAAGAATGAATATATTGTATATTATATACAAGTATACAATACAATAGGGATCCAAAAGTCAACTTTACATCTCAACTCTAAATTAAATGAAACCACTTCATTAAATAGATAATTTAATTTTATGAGAAGTAAAGGCGAGTTTGGTCAATTTTGATTATGTGTGGAGGAGATACATGTTCGTGAAGATTTGTTTGTGTTCTTTTATTTTGAATGTCCAGATGCACTGTATATTATTTTAATGTGAAATTAATTTTGTATTTTGGTGTACAATATTCATGTTGAGGGTTTTATTATTTGAGGTGTAACAATAGGAAAACAAAATAGGTCCCAAAGGCAATTATTGATTTATGAAAATTAGGGTTTTATGAGGGTTTTCTGTACAATTTGTATACCCTATCTCTGCCTACTTTATTCCTTGTCGACCAATCATCATGATGACTGGGTCTCGGGGTCTAAGGTCACTTAGTGTCTTTGACACATCATTCTTTTTCTTTTTCTTTCTTTAATTCTTTTATTTTGATATTAAATACATATTGTATATAGTATATTCATGTCAATTATTGAGTGTTATTTCGTACAAATTAATGATATATACATGCATTTAGCTAGGGATTTAAGTCCAACATAAAAGAATAAAGGTGATGAAATGGAGATTTATCACCCCCCTATACTTGCCTTTGTTAGTCCTTAGCAAACACTTATATCATTGAGTGTAGAAAAAGAAAATAAAGAAAAGGAAAGGAAAGAACTTGGAATAATGCTTGACTCTTAAACTTGTCTTAATGAAATTAATGTTTGGGGCTCATTTATGACCTTTGGACTCTTGGTTTGTTCAGAATCACAATAAGGTTAGGAAACCCCATTTTGGTGGATTTCCCCCATAAAACTCATATTTTCCTCTCTTGTGGGTCCACTCTTTCTGTTATTTAATACACTAAACAATTTATTTCTCTTTCATCTATTCTAACAAAAAAATATATTACACCATCTTATCATCGTATATTTATAAACTACTCAACTTCTACTCACTTTTCCAAACTTTAATACAATCACATCACAATAACTACTCATTTTTGCAAACTTCAATGTAATCACATCACAACAAACCCTCTCAACCTCAAACCCTCTATTCAAACACCAAACCAAAAAAAACAGGTTACCCTCCCTCAGGTTATCCTGGGTAACCCTCTATCCAAATGCACCCTTAGGTTCTATCCAGTTCAATCCACAGCCTGGTTAGAACCATCCTTTCAATCGCATACTCCCGCAACCATGAAATGACAACGACCATGTGTGTGTATGTGTTAGCTATTCCCATACAAACCACTGAACTATCAAAAAGTCTCCTCTTCTAGCAACTCGTCCTCGGGGATATTAATATTTTCTTCTAAGGTCAGGTGCATGCTAGTTCACAATTGAAAAGGGAGAAGCTAGAAGAATGGAAAAAGAAGTGGGAATGGACTAGTGCAGTCGTATTCCCTTGTAAAGCTCGACTAGTGTAACCGAGTGTTCACCAGGAAGAAGGCTTTTCCTGGAAGCTAACTATTTTTATGAACTTTTTGGTATAGGCTTATATTTGGATATTTTCTTTGATTGCATTATTCTGCATTTTTTTTGCCCCGACATATATAGAATATTTTATTCCGCTCATATTTTGGGGTCTTAGAAAAAGTTGTGCTTAGAGTCTATTCCTCATCGGAATCTTTGATTCAATCAAATCTCCATCGTTAGATGTCTATGCTAGCAGAGAAAGTGGTATAACCAAGCAAATAGATAAACTGGAACATAATGTGATGCTTTTCATTTCTGTTCATGTATCTTACTTGGAAACTCAGGAAGGGACTTGGAAAACCATAATAACTCCGTCGAGAGATTAATGCTACTTTAGCTCAACGTGTGTTGTGTGCGATGCTTAGTGCTCCTCTTTCCTTCTTAGTGACTTTTCCATCATGTCATCGAGCGGCTATGTGCCCCCAACTATGTGCCCTTATGCTTTATGTTGCATGATGTGTTCTCTATGTTCCCCGCCTTGGCAAAGAGTCCTCCATGCTCTATATGACTCCTCTTGAGGATGCGTGTTACTAACAAGGGGTGTGAGTGGTGACACTAAGTAGCATTTAACTATAATCCAAGCTCATCTTTTCTTATTGACGCGCCTTCTATGTACTTATAGGTATTGGCCTTATGTATAAGTATCCAGATTAAACCTTGTATGGAAAGACACCGAGATTATTAAATAAAAAATGATAAAACTATGTGATTAATAATGATTATCCATGACCAAATGTACTGAAAGAGATCATACCCTTTAGTCGGAAACTTTATCGATGTAATGTGGACTTGGATTATGTTTTCTATTGTGGTCATATTCTCTTTATAGTTAGAATTGGTACTCAATACATGTCCATATTTGGGTTGGATTTATAAACTGAGTTGGTGGAAGTCATTTAGCATGGGATGATTTTTCTTGCGAGGTGTCATTTCTTAGTGGATATTGGGAAAAGGGGAGTTCAGTTATACATTGTGAGTTTTCGCATTTGTTCTTGTACACATTTTGGTTACCCTTCTAATTATTGTTTTATATCTATATTGGGTGCTTTGCCCATAAACCTATTTGTGTGAAATTGGCTACTTCACAAAAGCAACAACCACAATAGTAGGTGGCTAGTAGTGGACTTGTTTAGCTCCTTTTGTGCTACAGTTGGTTCATGTTCTTTTGTTTCACCGTGCATGTACTGTCTTCATTTGAGAGACATGATGTATCAATACATGTTGCTATACTTCTATGCCATTATACATAATTTTTGGTGAAAATGGGAAAAAGTACGGTGTTTCCTTCTCACTGTTCTCCTGCATGTTTTGTATGGTTTGATATTTTGAATGTGGAATCGTATATATGGATGTGTATTTCTAAGTATTTAGACCCTGTGGGCATCATAGCATGTGTAATGATCCAAATGTTGTTCTTCACATTATTGAGATGACATTGGATTACGCATCACATAAATTATATTTCATTCATTGATGGTTGGTTTTACCAACAACATGCTAACCCCATATGTGTGTGTGTGTGTTTGGGGGGGGGGGGGTCAGGTGTTGAAGACCCAACTGAGAATACAAGTTGTGTTGTATTTTCTCATATTATTGGGTGCAATGCAAATGGAAAGGAGACTCAGATCTTATAGTGAGGATGTTGGGTTATCCTGCCTCATGCTTTGAAAGCTTATAAGGGAAAGTCATTCAAAGTGCAAAAAATATGAGAATATATTGATTTGAAAATATCAAAATGTTTAATCTCCTTAATCAAGATTTATTAAAATGTATTTTTATCTTCATTTTAGATGAAATCTCTCAACCCACTTAACATGTTGATTGAAGTCAATCATTTGACAAGTCCAAGCTATTCGTATTGGACTCAAAATTTGGAACTCTGCTTGTGGCAGAGCGCATAGGTTATGTGCTCTCGATTGTAAAGTACGAAGACCCTCAGACTGATGATGCCATAGATTTTAATAAGAAGTGGGTGAGGATCACGTGTTGGCCCATAGCTACGTTTGTGGTTCTTTATCCAATGTTCTTCAGAAGCAACATATGGATATTGAATCTGCTTAGGACATCTTAACAAACTTGAAGGGAATGTTTGGCGCTGCAATCAGTGTTGTAATGTTATTAAATAAATGCTACATTGAAATATGCAATATGGCACTTTGATTAAGGAGTACTTACTCAAAATGATTAAGTATATCCATCAGCTGGAGACTTTAGGAGCAAAGATGGATGCACATATGCAATCTGATTTCATACTGCTATCTCTCCCTAAATATTTCAACAACTTTATAGTTTCTTATCATATGAATAAGCATAAACTTATAAATGTTGGGTTACTTTCTTCAATGAAATTCATTGAGGACATCATAAACAAAGACAATACCTCTACGAGGGAAATGGTTGCATAGGTCAAAGGGAAGCACGATAGGAAGCATAGATCGAAAAAGGGTCCATTTCAAAAGAAAAAGAAGAAGAGACAAGCAATTGGCACATCTTCCAAAGCTCTACACATTTGACATCCAAGAAGATGGATGTCTGCTATAACTGCAATAAGCTGAGACACTGGAAGAACAACTGTCTTGAATACCTGAAGACCCTTGAGAAGGATAAGGGTGTGGCTCCGACAGGTAACACATTACATCATTGAAATCAACTTACTCTTAAGATGATAAGATTGTTGGATTGTTGATTTCGGTGCATATTTTCATGTATGCAATTTGTTGCATATGTTTCAGGAAATCGGAAGTCTTGATGATGTGGAGATAGTCATCCAAATAGAATCTGATGTAACGGTTGCAGCAGTCGTCGTTGGGATGTGCAGACTATCATTATTAAGTGGAAGAGTCCTATTTACTAGAGAGTGTTTCTATGTTCCTGATGTTAGAAGGAACCTTTTATCTTTATCTAAATTAGTTGGACATGTTTTGTAATAAACTTACTATAAGTTGTTATGGTAATTTTGTAGAAGATGGTTTTCTAATAGCAGGTGGACTCTATGAATTGAACATGCATGAATGTGTCGTGAATGTTAATACCACTTTGAATAATAAAACCCATAAACAATCAAGAGATGATGGAGATCATTTAACTATGATCTAGCATCAAAGACTTGGACATGTGTTTGTTAATAGGATCAAGAGACTAGTAAAAGACGGACCTCTGGATTCCTTAGAAGTTCGTGATTTAGAAACTTGCAAGTATTGTATTTGTGGAAAATGTCTAAGGCACCCTTCTCTAAGAAAAATAAACAATGCGAAGGTATATTAGATCTAATACATACTAATATATGCTATCCCTTTCGTACTGCAACTCCAAATGGACATCAATATCATGTGAACTTTATTGATGATCCTTTGCAGTATGTTTTGTCTTCTTATTACATCACAAACATGAATCCTTTGAAAAGTTCATGGCTTTGGTTTGAAAACTAGACCAGTGAGATCATAAAACAAATTTAATATGACTGAGGTGGCAAATACCTCCCAGATGAATTCAAAAAATACCTTAAAGAGAGAGAAATTATTTTTAATCTCAGTCCTCTTGGTATTCCTCAACTCAATAGAGTTGAAGAGAGATGCAATATAACCATGTTTGACATGGTGAGATCCATGACGAGTAATTCAAACATACCTCTTAGTTTCTAGGGACATCTAGTGGAGACTACAACACATGTCCTAAACAAGATTCTATCTAGATCTATACCTAAAACTCCTCATGAACTTTGGTATAGTACCGAGCCAAGTACACATCACTTGAGGATTTGGGGTGGTTTTGTCCTTTCTAAAAAGGTGGATGCAAGTAAGTTGGAATCTCGCAATAGAATGCTACTTCATTGGATATATAAAGAATGGCAACGGATACTAACTTTATGATCTGAGACTCAAAAGGTATTTTCTTCTAGGGACATCATATGTACTCCTTAGAATTCAAGAAAACAATGAAGTTAAGGAACTAATCGAATCTAGAGAGACCGATGAAGTTCATACACTAGAAACTTAGAGATAACTGAAAATGACACAATCGTACCTCTTAGAAAGAGTTCTAGGGTTGTAAGACAACCTGAAAGGTATGGATTACATGTATCAGAAGAGGCTAATGATGGTCCAACTTCATTTTATAAATCGTTGGATGATCATGACATGGATAGTTGGATGCAAGCAATGAAGTCTGAAATAGACTCCGTTCACAAGAATGGTGTATCGATCCTCGAAGATACTCCTAAAGGGGTCAAACCAATTAGTTAAAAATGGATCTTCAAGAAAGAGGGGATCTGATGAGAAGGTAGAGACTTTCAAAGCACGACTGGTAGCCAATGGTTACACATAAATAGAAGGCATTAATTATGATGTGATATCCTCTTCTGTGGCCATGCTTATATACATCTGAGCATTGCTTGTTATAGCTGCACACCTTGACTATGACATTTGGCAGGTGGATGTTAAGACAACATTCCTCACGGGATACCTTGAAGAGGATATCTATATGGAGCAGCCACATGGCTTCATAGTTGAGGAAGGTAAAGTGCGCAATCTGAAGAAATCCATCTATGGGCCCCAAAAGGCTTCTCATAGTTGGAACATCTAATTCGTTGAAATCATAAAGAGTTATGATTTTGTGCAGAATCCGGATGAACCATGTGTGTAAATGAAGCTTAGTTGTAGTGACATCGTGTTCATTGTGATTTATGTATATGGCATAGTTATTAAAAGAATGATAAAATGATGATGACTAGTGTTAATATATGGTTGCTCAATACCTTTGAGATGAAAGATCTTGGAAAAGCCTCTTACATCTTGGGTATGAAGTTGTTCAGAAATATAGAAAAGAGGATATTGGGTCTGTCATAACAAGGATAAATCAAGAAGATCTTGTAAAGATTCAATATGGATATTTTCCAAAAGCTTCCTACCCTTAAGATGCGGTATTCACCTATATAAAGGGATGACTCCTCAAACCGTTGAGGAAAAGAAATCCTTGACTGAATGACCTTATGCATCAGCTATAGGAAGCTTGATGCATGTATGCCATGATGTGTACAAGATAAGACATCTTCCATGCAGTAGGAGTGATAAGTTGGTACTAATTCTGCTATGGAGAGAATTATTGGACTGCAGTGAAGAGCATCCTCAAGTACCTAAGAAGAACTAAGGACTACATCTTGGCTTATAGAGACAATATCTCCAAGTCATTGGGTAAACTGATTCGAACTTCCAATCAGATGTTGATGACAGAATGTCTGAAAGAAGTAAATAAAAATTATTTATTACATGGAAAATGCTGAATATTTAGCAAATAATTTGCCAAAACAATGTTAGTTCATCGTATGAACTAGAATATGTATCACGCCGATTTATGCATCTAGAAATCAAATATATAAGGAAACGATTTCCTTTATAATTTCTAATATTCATAATAAATAATAGAGGTAGTCCAGTTGAGTTTCTATGAAAGAAACCTCCCGAACTGATGTTTGATCTGCAGACTTCTCTCTCGTAAGTGTAGAGATGAATCACGTTGCTTCCCACAAACTCGAACGTCAACTAGGATAATAAGAAGAGAGTTGCAAGGGTTGGAGACTCTTGAAACTCTTTCTCTTTCAAGGGTGCATGGAATTTGGAAGAGGAATTTGATCTTAGAATTGTTGCAGAGAGAGAGAGAGAGAGAGAGAGAGAGATAAATAGAGAGAGAGCATAGCCCACCTTTTATACTTATTGTACACGTCCAACATGTACCATGGTATCCCTTCGATTTTAAATCAAGGGTTAAGAATAAGTCTTAATTCAATAAGGATCATCTCCTTATTATCTCCAATCTATATTGATTATCTAAATAAAATAAGAAACAACTTTAGAGTCCTAATTTAATAAGAACTCAACAACATAGTGGACCTTGTATACATAGTATACGCACCCACCACAATCCATAAATAGAAGTTGTTGTTTCAAATTAAATTAATTAATTCACTTGATAATCATATTACCAATATTAGAGAAATTATGAAATTAATCCTCAAAGCTTATGAATCATATTCATGATCCCAAAAACAAATGTAAATCTAATTTACATCTACAAAATTAATGTTTATCAAATACACATGATCTCATGCCTTGGAAAATTATGTAAATCATATTTACTTAAATATTTATATGAATCACATACATATAAATATTAATTATTATGAATCACTAATCACATTAATTATTGACTTGTACTTATGTGAATCATATTCACAAAATTGCACTTATCAATAATATGCCGTAATCATTATTATTACAATATTTCCATTGATAGGTATGAGTCCTAATCCAATTAGGACTCATGAGATAAATATGCATATACTTGGAGAAAATGTTGGGGAAATCATACTATCCATGTATAGTGACTTGGAATGTAGATAACTATCCAATTTCAGGGTTTATACAATTTTTGCAAAAAATCTATCACCTACGAATGTTGAGCTTGAGCTGTAACAGTTTACGCTCTCAGTAAGCTCAACGAAATGCATCACACTCTCCATGAGCTGAGCAAAGCATCGCTGAGCTGAATCCAGCTTCCTTAACCATTCCAATCATAGTCCAAACCATTTGGAGATAAGAAATGAGCTCTAGGAGCTTGTATATTTTCATTTCCATGACCATTTCTGTTTCCAACATTTGGATATTGAAATTGGGATGGGAGATGGAAATTAGATTAGAATAAAATGTGATTTAATCTAATTAAATAACAAATCATCTATCTAAATGGAGCTACTAAAATCCATCCTGTTGCATCAGTTCTTCGTATGGAAGTGTCATAGTAGATGATCCATTACAACAACAAATGTAACCCTGAGTATTCCAAATACTCATTCATCCTTCACACTAGAAGACTTTGATAAATCCGAAGTTCAAACTCTAGTTTGACTGTCTTCTTCAAATTGTATCAATAGATTTCTTATTTGATAATTGGGTGATGATATTAATCATATACTTCCCAAAAACATATATTAATATCTCAAATTCCTATTTTTTCATAAACAAGACGACCATGCATGGAATTCATATTGATCCCAAAATATCTCATGAGTGAGCTCTATCTTCCGATTCATCAACTATGAACCTGTATGATTCCTTCGATAGATCATACATCTCATACGACATCATCAACCTCATGTCTTAGTTTATCTCAACCTCATCAAGTCAAATCTTTGAATTGATTATTCCACAATTTCCAAAGCTCCTTTCCTATGCAATGGATCTGCATCAAGAAGTCGGTTGGAAATCAGTCTTGAGAGAAAGATTGCCATCTCTTTCTTAGACTGAAGATCTTTATTGAATATCACATATTGGAATTCTATTGTGTCCTCCTAGCTGTATGGGATTCAATATGGCCATAGTACATAACCGTAATTGTACAAAGGGACCTTGACAATAAAGTGTATTTATTCATATATTCATTTCATTTTAGATAGACATGGTAAAAACAATAACCTTTATTGCATTTAATGGGTTATTGAGGGCTTACAAGTCCAACAGTCTCCCAATAGCCCTTAGAGCCAATTATGTAAAACTCTCAACCTCATACTCATAACATGTTAGTTGAAGACCTTTTGGGTGAATGGCTTGGTTAGCATATCAACAATGTTGTCAGCAGAGGCATCCTTGATGATCGTGATATTACCACACTTTTGGATCTCCCAGATGATGTGATATTTCCTCTCCACGTGCTTGCTTCTTTGATGTCACTAGGTTTCCTTCATTTGTGCTATGGCGCCTGTGTTATCATAGAACAATGGGATGGGAGATTCCTTTGAGAAAACTACGCCAAGTTCCTGAACGAACTTGCACAACCACACAACCTCTATAGTAGCATCATATGTGGCTATGTATTCTACTTTAGTTATCTAATCAGTCGTGGTGTCTTGCTTCTCCAGCTCACAACACCACCGTTCAAAATGAATAAGAACCCTTAAGTTGACTTACTATTATCAATATCAAATTGGTTTTTTGACTTCCTATTATGATTGGAAGTCTGAATCAGTATACCCTAAGACTTGGATATCATTATCTCCATAAAACAAGATGTAGTCTTGAGTTCTTCTTACATACTTGAAGATGCTTTTTTACTACAGTCCAATGTTTCTCTCCATAGCAGGATTGGTAAAGACTTACCACTCCCATTGCATGACAGATATCTGGCCTAGTACACATTATGGCATACATCAAGCTTACTACAGCAGATGCGTAAGGGCATCCAGCCATGGCTTTCTTTTCCTGAATAGTTTGAGGAGTCATCCCTTTAGATAGGTGAATATCATGTCATAGGGGAAGGAAGCCTTTCTTGAAATTATCTATATTGAATCTTTCCAATATCTTCGTGATATATCCATGTTGTGATAGTCCCAATATCCTCTTTTGTCTGTTTCTAATAGTTTCAAATCCAAGATATAAGAGGCTTCTCTAAGATCTTTCATCTCAAAAGTATTGGACAACCAGATCTTAACCCTAGTCATCATCCTTGTATCATTACAAATGATAAGGATGTCATCTACATAAAGTACAATGAACATGATGGCGCTCCCACTATTCTTCTTGTACACACATGGTTCATCCAGATTCTGTACAAAATCAAAACTCTTTATAGGTTCATAGAATCAGATGTTCCAACTATGAGAATCTTGTTTGAACCCATAGATGGATTTCTTCAGCTTGCATACTTTTCCTTCCTCAGCTATGAAGACCTGTGGCTGCTCCATATATATATGCTCTTTGAGGTATCCATTGAGAAAAGTCATCTTCACATCCATATGTTAGATGTTATAGTCCAGGTGTGCAGCTATAGACAACAATGCCTTGATGGATGGCCACAGGAGAGAATGCCTCATCGTAATCGATTCCTTCTCTCTATGGGTAACCCTCTACTACGAGTCTTGCTTTGATGGTCTCTACCTTCCCATCGGATTCCCTCTTTCCTTTGAAGATCCATTTGTACCCAATGGGTTTGGCCCCTTTAGGTGGATCTTCGAGGGTCCATACACCATTCTTGTGCATCGAGTCTATCTCAGACTTCATTGCTTGCATCTAGCTATCCAAATCGCGATCACCCAAAGTTTCATCAAATGAAGTTGGATCATCATGAGACTCTTTTAATACATGGAATCCGTACCTTTTAGGTTGTCTTCCAATCGTAGAACTCCTTCTAGGAGGTACAGTCATGTCATTTTCAATTATCTCTTCAGTGTCTGGTGTAAGAACTTTATCAATATCGATAGATTTGATTAGTTCCTTAAATTTATTATTTTCTTGACTTCTAAAGAATTTAGTTTCCAGAAATTTGACATCTCTAGAAACAAAAACCTTTTGAGTCTCAAGATCATAAAATTGATATCCAATACCATTATTTATGTATCCAATGAAGTAGCACTCTCCAGTGCAGGATTCCAGCTTGCTTGCATCCATGTTTTTAACACGGAGCAGACAACCCCAAATCCTCAAGTGTCGTACACTTGTCTTGGTACCATACCAAAGCTCATGAGGGGTTTTAGGTACATATTTAGATGGAATCTTATTTAGGACAAAAGTTGCAGTCTCTACTGCATGTCCCCAGAAACTGAGAGGTATGTTTGCTTTACTCATCATTGTTCTCACCATGTCCAACATGGCTCTATTGCATCCCTATGAAACTCCATTGAGTTGATTATCTGGAGGAGTGAGGTTGGAAATAATTTCTCTCTCCTTAAGGTATTCTTTGAATTTATCTGAGAGGTATTCACCACCTCATCTAGATCGAATCTATGTTATCTTCTTTCCTATTTGGTTCTCAACCAAAGCCATGAATTCTTTGAACTTTTCAAAGATTTCATATTTGTGACATAATAAGAAGACCAACCAAATCCATGAATTATCAATAAAGGTCACATATTATTGTTGTCCATTTTGAGTCACAGTACGAAAGATACCGCGTACATTAGTTTGTATTAGGTCCAATATACCTTCGCATTGTTCACTTTTTTTAGAGAAGGATGCCCTAGACATTTTCTCACACATACAATTTTCGCAAGTTGATAAATCACAAACTTCTAGAAAATTCAAATATCCATCTTTTACCATTTTAGGGTTTAGGATTTAGGGTTTAGGGTCAAGTCTTTGATGTTAGATCATAGTTAAATGATCTCCATCCTCTCTTGATCATTTAGGGATTTTAATAATAATAATATTATTAAGGTCATTTATTTTATTGATATTCATAACACAATCATGCATGTTCAATTCATAGTGTCCAACTTTTTGTAATAAACTATCTGCCACAAAATTACCACAATGACTTATGAAAAGTTTACCACATAATAGGAATGATATCAATGTCCAACTAATTTAGATACAGATAAAAGGGTCCTTCTAACACCAGGAACATAGAGATATTCTCTAATAATTAGGACTCTTTCAATAGATAACGATAGTCGGCATGTCCCGATGGTGACTGCTGCAATGGTTGCATCAGATCCCAAATGGATAACTATCTCCCCCATCATCAAGACTTCTAGTTTCTTGAAACATATGCAATAAATTGCATGCGAGAATAGAAGCACCTGAATCAACAAATTATCTTATCGTCCTATGAGTAAGTTGGTTTCAATGATGAAAGTAGATGAGTTTCCTACTAGGGCAACACATTTTCCTTTCTCAAGGGTCTTCTGGTATTCACGACAGTTGCGCTTCTAGTATTCTGGCTTTTTGCAGTGATGGTTGATGAATCTGTGATTCATCACTCTTAATGTTGAAAATAGAGCCTTGTTCCCGAGTATTTAGCAACATATTTCCCTTTATCTGGCATAAATAGCATTCATGCATAAATCCACAATACCTGCATTTTAGCATCCATATTTGCATTAAATAAGAAGCCAATTCATTTATAAAATCACTTGTAAAATATCCACCAATAATTCAACTAATTATTTGTATTTTTATCCCCTCTAAAAATCAAATAACACCTTCCTTACACTGTATACATTACTAGCTAATAATATAAGGAAGAAGGCCAAAATCCCTATCTTGTAAAATACCCAATAAAACCCCAAACCCCCTGGACCTTAGAATGCCAATATCCCGCTTATACAAACTCCGAATTACGTCTACTCACCTTCAGATTAATAGACGTCTAAAAACCTTTAAAATGAGACTAATTTCATTCAATTTGGAGCTCGTATGCAGAACTTGGGTTTTTGGGCCCCTGTGTATACTATACGTATGTATATTTGTACTCTTGTATTTTTGTATCATATTTGACCTTATCTCCATTTTTGGTCAACATGAAACTTGCAGATCTCATTGAGATCTACAACTTTCATGTTTTAAGTTTTTCCAGATTTGGTCTTCTTCTCTCTCTAACTTCAGTTTCTTTCTTTACCACTCAGAGCAGGCCACGTGGCGCTCTCTGATTGAGCCACGCCGCACGCTCCTTTGCGCGCCACGAGCCCGGCCTTCCCCATCGTCCGATCCCTTGCCCCCTCTATTGATCTCGGCCATTCATCATCAAAATGTTTTTCAGCCGCTCGATCGAATCTCTGATCTCATCTGGACCGCTCGCTAACGTCGCGCCCTCCTTGCGCCACGTGGCGATGCCTACACCCTCCGATCTTTGCCAGAAGCACTGCATCCTGGCCCTCCATCTCGCGCAACATCTGGACCTTTCGATCAGGACCCCAGACCTCATCAGGACCGCCCATCAGCGCCGCGCTTGCAGCCCGCCATGTGGTGCGCCATGTGCCCTTGATCTTGCTCCGCCAATCTAATCCTCACCCTCCGCTTTTGCCCCTCTCCTTACCGTTGGATCGCTCGATCCAACGGTCAATACTTCGTCTCCTAACTCTCGCACACCCCGCGCCCCACGTCGTCCACCGTGCACAAGGGTTGCCCCCTTTCTATTTTGGGCGCCACGCCGATTACAGTCCTCGCCTCCCTTCACAACCACGACATCCACCACTCTTCCCTCATCCTCGCCAACCCCCTCGATCTCCATGAACACCTTCCACTTCGCTCCACGATGCCCACGAATTCCACCTCTTCGCCACTTACGCCGTCACCT
Source organism: Ottelia alismoides (assembly GCA_037367405.1). Lineage (NCBI taxonomy): Eukaryota > Viridiplantae > Streptophyta > Magnoliopsida > Alismatales > Hydrocharitaceae > Ottelia > Ottelia alismoides. The sequence continues at coordinate 1,127,589 of JAZKJV010011681.1, read as the reverse complement.
CCAACCTTTAAATACTCCGCCTCCGGCCACCTTCACCCCCATCCACCATCACGGAGAGAATCCCCAAGCTCCCACCTTCAATTTGATGACAGCAATTTGACGGGACAACGAGCGAAGACAGAGATTCTCCTCTGGTGAGATCCACGGCCCTCCAACACCATGCTGCAGCCTACTCCGCGAGCTGCACGAGCTCAGGACCACCTACCGTCCTTCGAGCGACGACCAGGAGCACTTCACCGCGCTCCATTCCCCAGGTAGACTCCTCCATCTCCCTCCCCTTCTTCTTCTTCATTTTCCTTCTTCTTCTCCGATTTTATTCGTCGTCCACACGCCACTTCCTGCTCCGCTGAGCATCCATCGAGCTTCCCCTCGAAGCTCTGATCTTCGCGCCATACTTCATTCACCCCGAGGACACTTCGCATATCACTCCGACGAAAGCTCCGCCACCTTGGTTGAGCTCACCATCGGACCAGCTTCTCGCCCCTCCAGACCTCCCTCTGCACTCGCCTTATCCCCAGAGCACTTTGCACACCTCGGCTATCCTGCAGGTACTTCTACTTCGACTAACCGGAACTTCATCGGAGCTCAGCTCGAGCTTCACCGCTACCGGTTGCCAGACTGCTCCATCCTCAGCTGAGACCTCCAGCAGCTACCTAACGCTTCCACGACCCTCCCCGGCTTCTTAGCAACCTCCAGCGAGCTTCAATGACGACTGAAGGAGGCGGAGGAGCTAGGACTGCTTCACCGGGGTGCAGCCTCCTCCACCGCAGGAGACGGAGCACCGATTGGCACAAAGCCTAGCAGTCGTCCAATCCCCTAGATCAGATGGTTCGGAGCCATCCATGTCGCCATCAGCCGCAGCCGTCGGATCAGGAGGATCCCACGCAACAGAGCATGCCACATCACCGCTTCCCCCGCGCTTCAGATGCCATTGGATCAATCTAGATCCAACGGTCATTGATCGTCCACACCTTCGTCTCAGGAGCCAATCACCGCCGTTGATCTTCATCAGATCTAACGAATCCAGGCGCGCCACGTCTCCAATAATCAGTAGCCATTGGATCGTCACTCGATCTAACGGTCCAGAGCACGCCACGTCGTCTACTCCAAGCCTCTTCCTGACCATCAGGCTCAGAGCTCCCGAAGCTAGCTGAGCCTCCATCCTAGCCAAGTCCGAGCCTCCATAGCACCCGAGCCTCAGGCCGAGCCTCCGAAGTCCACCGAACCAAGGACCCCCATGTGATTTGCACGTGCGGCCTGGGTAATATGCAGCGAGGCCCCTAAAGGTTTTCATATTTACACTCCAGTCCTTGCCAGGAGCCCCCATGTGAGGTGCATGCATTCTGTGGGAAATTTGCATCCACCCCCTCAACATTATAGGTAATTGCATATACGTCCCTGTCAGCACGTTTTATTTTTATCAATTTTATTTCCTGTAATTGCATTTAGGCCCCTATCTTAGCACGTATAATTAGGCATTCATTTTAAATCATTTTTCAAGTTTGAAAATTGCATTGTGTAGCTTAATTTGTCCTCTTTCATATGTGACATTGGCACATTTTTGTAAGACCAGTGGATTTTATTATTAATTGGTGGAATTTTGTCATATTTTGCCCATTTATGCCTTCTAGTTTTTAGTAATTTCTCTGTTACTCCAAAAATCACCAAAAATTCATATTGAACATAGGATAAGTAAGTTTACATTATGTAAAAAATTCATCTCATTTGCACACACCCTGAGGCATGAATAAATCATTTAGTGATTACATTCATTAATTTTTAATAGGTCCATTGCACGTAGAAATTTAGGTTTATTAATTTTCCTGGATTCCTCAAACTTTGATCTATCTAGGATAATTTTTATTTCTAAAAATATTGTGATTTGGTATTTATTAAAATTAATTTAGTCAAAATCACCTTGCATCCATTTTAAATTAACAGTAAATTCATTTAGTGTCAGAAAAATCCAAAAAAATAGTGTAGCTTAATTTCATTGCATTTCACCATCTGGTCATGATTTTTGGACTTCTTTTTCTCACTTTTCTAAATTAACTTGTAAATTGGCCCGATTTTGCATGTGTCTTTTCCTTCTTGCATAAAATAATCAAAAAAAGACCAAAAAAATTATCCCCTGAAAATCAGACCTTGAAACTTGCTTAAAATCTACCTAAGGAGACAGTTGCCTCCCTGAGATTGACATTGGGCTCGCCCAAGTACAAAAATTGCCGCTCGAAATTAATTGATCTTAAATTGAAAGTGGTTTTTGATTAGCTCTTATTATCTGACTGCAACGAACAATACAACAATTAATTTGACCATTAATTTGATTAAATTAATAAGGGTAGTAAGACACTGTTCAAAATAGTGTCGTTGGTGGGGAGGCACAGCTTAGGTTAATTTGCGGCTAATTTCTGAGTGTTTTATTTTCTATCTTCGGGTAGTCTGACCCCCGATTTTCTTGTGAATATTTTTTGTCCTTTAATTTTTGTATTTTTGTATCGTTCTCTATCTGATCTCAACTTGTTTTTGTGCGAGGAACGCGAGGATTCGAAGACGCTTTGAGGAACCTGCATTTTAATTTGTTTGAGTGACTTGAGAGGACTTGTATTTTTTTATTTCTTTATTTTTTGCATTATTTCCAACGGTTCCCGTTTGGGTTCTCGCGTGTGTAAACATAGTGGAACCGTGTCCCTGTGTGCTCTGTGGATTGAATCTTAGATTAGGCTTGCACTAGCGGCTCCTCGAGCCACTCTAGGGTTTGCTTGTGATCGTATTTCTCTAGGACCATACACTTAAAAGACGCACTTAGACCGCAGTTCTAGTCAAATCAACCTGTGCTTCACTCGCTAATAGAACTACTTGTCTAGGAGCGGATTTTTTCGTCTGCATTTGCATGTAGTGTAAAAAGATTTCAATTCTGTTTTGCATCTTGCATAAAAGAGAAGGGATCACTGTATGTATTCTTCACTCAGCATGCGCATCATTGTTTTTCGTGCATCAGCTTTTCTTGATTTCTCTCTCTTGGTTTTTCAAACTTAAGTTAAAGGAAATTGGGACTGGACGATAGACGTGCTGTGTGGATTGGACTTAACCAATGATAACTTAACTTCAAATCGGGACTGTTAACATTATTGACCAAAAAAATCAATAAAATCAGAAAATCTGCTTGCAGGGATTAATCCCCGACCTTGTTTTCAGGCTGAGTGTGGGTACTTGAGTGTGTGTGAACACCTTAAGGCAGAGCCCAAATCGCCGCCTTCCATATCACGTTCCGACTAATCCTAGCAAATATCACAAGTTGAATTATTCATGTTCACTGACTCGTACCAAGTAGCATCTGCCTGTCTCTGGTAGATAGGGGCGAAATTGCGATACTTCGCGAGAAGTTGCCAGTAACCCCCTGGGGTGAAGTTCCGTCCTTGTCAGCCTTTGCCTGCTTGCAGGTAGATAGGGGCAGGTCTTTGAACCCATCAACTTGGGATAGGAGCGAAGAAAGGAAGGACCGACGGTATCTTAGGCGACATGTTAAATAGGGAAGACGCATCCGGCTCTGAGCCAACTTCCCTATAGGCCGCGTAACTCCTTGCTATCTTGCTTGAAAATCACACTTGAAATCAACAAGATTAATTGGACTCGGTTTCGGGTCCTTCACTGTGTTGAGTGTGAATTCAGGGTTTTGGATTGAATCGCTTGCTTCAGGTAGGAGTAAAATCCTATCTTCACATAGAACTCCCAACTCTTATAGCCAATCCAAGATGAGTGACTGGGGGGATATCGACTCCCTATTCTTCAATCTCTCTCTGAGCCCCCCACGAAACTCGTCTTCATCGACCCAATCACAACTTGGACCAACCAGAACTCATGACCCTCTTCAGTTCTGGATCCCTCACTCCCAGTGTGGTTACTCTCAAACTAACCCTTTCCTCTCTTCTGAGCTTACCGAGGAAGACCATCGCCTCGGTAAGAACCCCTTCCTTGATTTGCCCTCTAACACAGACAATGTTTCATACCCGGGACTAGAGGACAAGATGTCACCTAAGCAGCCACCGGATGAGGACCCGTTGCAATAAATCCTTAATCGCCTCGCCACAACCGAACAACAGAATGCGGATCTTACAGCAAGAATGGGACAGATCATTGCGGCAGGAGGAATCGACCGACCAATGGTTGATGCTTATAATCCAGCAGAGAGTGAGATGCACAGTTGGTTGGCACCAGCAGTTCCCCTCGAAGAATTCGAGCTCAAGCCCCACTTCCTTAGCCTACTACTGAAGTTTAATGGAAATGCAAACGAAGAACCATATGCCTTCCTCAGAGACTTCGAGCTAGTTTGCAACAACCTTACTCATCCTAGGGTTGGGCAGGATTACATTTGACTGAAGGCCACCCCATTTGCCTTAGGAGATAAGGCGGCACATTGGTTGAAAAATCTTGGGGTGATATGTACAACCTGGATGTAGTTCAAGGACCTTTGAAAAAGTTCTACCCCCTCAGTAGGACTAATCAAATGAGAACAAAGATCGCTAGTTTCTCTCAGGGACCCAGTGAACCATTCCATGAAGCCTGGGATAGGTTTAATGACCTAATTCAGAAATGTCCCTGCCATGACATTTCTAAGGTGATCTTAATCCAGACCTTGTTTTGTGGCATGACCCCAGAGATGCAGGGGTTAGTAAGTGCCGCCTATGGAGGAAGCTATCTGAACAAGAATGAGAATGCTGTATGGAAAATACTGGAGCAGATGGCGAAAATAGGCAGGTCGCAGGCCACCAGGGCCTATCAGTTGTCTCCATCAGTTCTATCCAACGAGACAACTAGGAGGACTATAGCGGATCTGACAGAGGACCTCATTCCCAACATGGGGATGATAGCTGACAAGTTAACCATGGTCGAGCAGATCCAAAAGAGGATCACTGACCTTGAGTATCTCTCACGTTTATTGAAGCAAGTGGAGGAACTTACTGAAAGGGTAGCTAAGATAAAGCTACCTGCCCCTTCTGCACCACCTGTGCATGTACACCGAGTCCATTTTGTACAGGAACAGGCACCGGGGCCTCAGAGTGGCTGGGTAGAGGAGCAGACTTACACCCAGCAGGACCAGCATGCAGTCCCGCAAGTGGAAACTGGATACGAGGAGCCTTCACAGGTGTTCGAGATCAACGGGCTATGGTAACCATGACCCCATCGACAGACAGTCGGGGATGGGGAACGGTCAGCCTCACTGACCTTCCCCAGCTTACTAGAAAACCAGCTCTGTCCCCGCACCGCGCTTTGTTCAGTCCAGGCCCGAACAAGGGTACCAGCCTCAGTAGCACCAGCAGCAACACACGTTCTACTCGGCCCAGCAGGGGACGTCACCGTTCCATCATCAGCAGCAGTATCGGCATGGCCAGCAGGGCTAGTACAGAACCTCATCCACAAGTCATCATCAACCAGCCCAGCCCACTGAATTGGAGTCCCTCACCTTGGCGATCCAAACCCTGACTGATAGGGTTCAACAGATCCAGAATGACTATTTGGATATGAGAACCAATCTGAATCATGTTTCTCGTACCTAGGATCAACAAATGGCACCAAAGACCCCTATTCCTGCCCAGGTTCAGGCCAATCCGAACAGCTTAAATCAAGGTCAGAACTGACCTCATGATCAAGTATACTATTCAGATAATTCTTTTTCTGAACATGAGTTCCTTTCGTATGATAATGTAAACCATATGTTCCTCAGGAGCGGAAGGAACGTGATCGTACCTGATCGGGCACGACACTAGAGGAAGAAGCTGCCAAGTCTCTAAATAAGGAGAACTTGGAGGCAGAAGAGGAGCAGCACCACCATCACCACCACTGGCGGAAGAAGAGGACTTCTAGGTCCTCGAAGAAGCAAAGAACCCACACCAGCAAAGAGTCCACCGAAATCGATGAAGAGCCTGCACCTCCATCTGAGGAGGACCGTCCAACTGTCGCGGAAGATGCATCACCGGTTTCGTAGCAGCATTTTCCTTTTTGTCATAGTTAGAGTCAGAGTCAGTTTTAGAGTCCTAGTCATGTACGTAACTCAGTTCCCTCTTTGAATGAAAATATTTCATTTTTAGAATCTAAGTTGGTGTCAATAATCCCTTTCCCCTAGCTCTCAAGGGTGGAAAAAAGAATACTAAAAAAATCCAAAAAGATGACCTTGAGATGGCAGGATTTTGTAACAAACATATCAAAGTCACAATCCCCTTTGACAAGTACTTGGAAATGACACCTACATTCGAGAAATACCTTAATGTGAGATGCACACCTACTAGGGTTAGCAGGAAGACCAAAAGCCGTGTTGAGAAACACGTTCTGTAAGTAGCCACGACTTGTGCAATAAAGAACTCGTTTCCAAGGAAACGAAGAGACATGGGTGCACATTATGTAGTGAGTCATGTCGATGACATTGCGTTTGCACACACTCTCCTAGACAACGGCTCCTCAATCAACTTAATACCTACAACCCTCTATGAGCGGCTTAATCTCAGACCTCTTAGGAAATCTAGAGCCCTCCTTCAGTTCGTTGATAAATAAACCAAGAGGTCCCAAGGAGAATTGAGGAATGTTGTCATCAAAGTCGAGGGTCAGTTATACATGGTGGACTTTACTATCCTAGATATGGAAACCTCTCGTAATTGGAGATATTCCCAGATCATCTTAGGCAGGCCCTTCCTCAGAATAGCGGGGGCCTTGTTTGATTACAAGATCGGGAAGATCCAGTTCCAAACTCCAGGCGGAGATGAGGAACTTGAGATGAAGCAAATCAGATGGTAGAGATCGGATTCCGAATCCAGCACCGAGTACTATTTAACCGAAGCAGACTGCGACCATGTAGACACAGTTGGGCCATGGAGACAGAACCCAGCCAGCACCGATGAGTCCCTCCCCTCCTGAGATGATCTTGTGCATGAGTCAGTTTGTGAGGTCCTCAGACGCCAGTACAGCTCAGAACTTGCATCCCCCTACATCTTCAATGACTTAGAGGCCCAGCTGGGCCTGTCAGTCCTTCCCTCTTTAGGACAATCAGAATATGAGGATGACGAGTCGGACGTGGCTTTTTTCGTTTGCATGGAGACCTTTGACGATCCGACTCCAGAGCCGAATGACTTGGTGGCAGCAATTTCAGAGACAGATCCAACCACTTTCAACACTGAACCAGATTCGATTGAGCCAGATTTCCTAGACGATCACACATTACCTAAGCTCAAGCCTTTACCCACAACACAAAAATATACCTTCCTTGCGGGTCAGGAGAAGAAATATCCGGTCATCATCAGTTCGCGATTGATCGAGGAGCAGGAATCTCGCTTGATAGAGATCCTGGAAAGAAACCGCAAAGCGATAGGCTGGAGCATTTCCGATCTCCACGGGATAAATCATGCTCTATGTTCGCACCATATCTACTTGGAGAATGAAGCCAAACTACGTCGTTTGAACCCAAATTTACGAGAGGTAGTAAAGAAGGAAATAGAGAAATGGTGCAACGTGGGTTTCATTTATCCCATCTCCGACTCTAAATGGGTGGCCCCGATCCATATTGTACCGAAGAAGTCGAGAATTCAGACGACCATCAACGAGGAAGGAGAGGAGATCATGATGCGAGTGCCTACGTCATGGTGCATCTGTGTGGACTACAGACGCCTGAATTCTGCGACGAAGAAGGATCATCTCCCCCTACTGTTCATTGATCAGATCCTAGAGAGACTAGTGGGGAAAGAGTTCTTCTGTTTCTTGGATGGGTTCTCGGGCTACAATCAAGTAGCCATAGCTCTAGAGGACCAGGAAAAGACACGTTCACATGCCCCTTTGGTATCTATGCTTTCAGGCGCATGTCCTTTGGGTTATGCAATGCTCCAGGTACTTTTCAAAGTTGCATGATTGCTGTATTCGCCGAAATGGTTGGTGAATTCTTGGAAGTTTTCATGGATAACTTCTCGATCCACTTCAATTCCTTCGATTCATGTATTAGGAATCTGGACTGAGTCCTCAAACGCTGTTGTGAGGTTAATCTGGTGCTCTCCTGGGAGAAAAGTCACTTCATGGTGGCAGAGGGCATTGTGTTGGGGCACATCATCTCCAAGAGAGGAATAGAGGTTGACCCTTCCAAAGTGGTGAAGGATATGGTTAGATCCTCAAGTGCATCACAGAAGCGTGAGCGTCGTATAGAATAGGACGAGGAACGACTAGTCGTACTAGTTGTTCCATGTAACAGAATTTAAAAATTTTCATACGACGAAACCACATGATCCAAGAACACATCTCGGATCGTTTCATCTAAACCACAAACAAGTAATAGGATTACCTCTTGAAGCGTGGTTGCGATCGAGTCTCTAAACGAAGAGACCTCCTGTCTCAAGTCCTATCCGACGGAGGAGACGCTTGCGAGCGCGAGGATGAATCGCGTGCTTCTCGCCATCCATGTTGATGATCCAAGTGGCAGAACTCCTGATATCGACACACGAGATCCGACATCTTCTTCACGAGCGAGGCGCACCGAAGGAGACGTAGATCCACGAGCAAACGATCAGGCAACATAACGACGACGTTGCGGCGATGGAAACTCCCTATAGGGCATCCATGGTGGACGTCCATATGAGAGGGAGAGAGAGTAGGCGTGTAGAAAGAGAGAGCGAGAGAGAGAGAGAGATGTGCTTCCATAGCATAGCCTTTGAGAGCATGGTATGCCTCTCTATTTATAGGATTTTGGGATCCATGGATCTCAATCCATGGGACATATAAAATCAATGGATGAGATTGATTTATGTCTAATCCAATGGTCACGATTTTTTTTGGTAAAAAACAACCACTAATAATCTAATTTAAATCAAATATATATTTGACAATCAAATATAATTCAATCCTAAATTAGATCAAGCATTAAGGAGAAATTAGCATGGAGATTACTCCCCATAAAGAAAGTGGGGGACGGCTACCACATTCCTTGAGGGAATGTGTAGACGTCCACCATGTCCTCATGGTGGAGGCAATCTCATGAGATTGCATATCTCCATAAATTTCTCCCTTAATTTCCAACAATTTTTGTTGTGATTTATTCTCCAAAAAAATTCATAATTAATTTTCAGAATATTCCAATCTTGCCATTGCAAAATTGTGAATCACATTCACAACCCAAAACAAAATATAATTTACATTTTCAATTAATTTCACAATGTGTATCCAATACACATCTATAATTAATTAACAAATATAAATTATAATTAGCTCTCTCTAATACATTATAAATCACATTTATAATATATTATGAATAATATGAATAGTGCTATCCACATTATTCATATCCATGATAATTAAATCACATTTCTTCATCTTGGATCTCTATTCTCACGTGCCCAAATAATATGAATCACATTCACATTTTTCACATCTTTGATAATCAAATCACATTTAATTATCTAAGATAACTCTTCTTATAATATGAATCAAATTCATATTAGTCATGATAACTAAATCACATTTAATTATCCATTTTCTCAATGCTCGGATACATATATCAACAATAGAATTATCTATGAACTCTTTCAAGGATAATGCGCTTTCTTCGCGAATACTTGGAGATAAGGACAGGGCGATTGTATTGTTTCACATATAGTGACTTGGATATTGAGATCATATCTCAAGTCCAGATTTCGGGCCTTCCATAGATGCTTGATTAAATCAAGACTGCAAATCTAATCTTCTCATTGCTGAATTACATTCAGATCAATGTCCAACATTTGGACTAAGATCAGATTACTTCTATACTACGAGGATCCAGACCCATTTCATCACTCCCTAGGAATGGAAGCGACATGGTTATACAACCATTTATGATCACATCACCCTCAGGTATTCCCAATACATGTACATCCTGCATACTAGAAGACTTAGAATAAACATGAAGTATAAGATCAATTTTACACTGACTACTTCAGAGTTTTATCATTAAGTTTTTCATTCGATCATTGGGAGTCGGTATAGATCATATACTTTCCAAAAGCATATATCATACCTAGGTCTTGTCATATACTTTACAAAAGTATATATCAAACCTACAAATTCCGTCAAGCTTTCAAAGCGAGACGACCGTGCACGGAATTTGATTCTTCCCAATATCTCATGAGTGGGCTCATGTCTTCTGGTTCAGTAATGAACCTGTATGATCCCTTTGAGAGATCGTATTACTCATATGCCCTTATATTCACACCAGCATGCCGGTGTATAGACCTTAATTAGGTCATCAACCTATTGGTCTGCCAAATGTGCTTACTCAGATATATAGTAATACATCTCTCTCCAGTCAGAGGATGCGTGCCTATATCATGACAACATACAATATACGACTTTGGTTATCTCGATCTCGTTAAGTCAACTCTTTGACCCAACTAATCTGACACCTCTGAATCTCTATTCCTATGCAGAGGACCTGCATCAAGAGGTCGGTTAGATATCAGCCTAACTGAGAAAGGATTGCCATCTCCTACTCAGGCTGGAGATCATCTCTTAACAATCATTTGACGATGCTTGATGAGTCCTCAATGTAACTCATTAGATATTCATCCAAGCACCAGCCTCTATGATTCAATAATTGAATCAACAGCTGTATGATCATCAAGATGGACATGGTACATAACCCTAATTGTACTAAGGGACCTATTATGCAAATTATCTATTCTTCATTTCAGATCAGGGAATGATATTCGCAATAACATTTATTGCATAATGGCTCACCGTGGGCTCGCATGTCCAACAATCTCCCACTAGCCCAAATAGCCATTAATGGGCTAATCATTTAAACCCACACTCATGTGACAATCATAGGCTACTTTGAAAATAGCTAGGTAAGCTGATCAGTCACTCTGTTTCCAAGAGACTACGCCAAGTCCTTTTACGGTACTTGCATATCCCCTTGTAACAGTGCTCGCATCCAATGCGAATGTTGCATCTTATGTAACCAGTACTCAATTTTGTTATAGTGTCCTTGACACTATAGCTTGATAATTATTATAACTAGTATGCCCATAATCCTTATCAGAATACCTTTATTCCTAGAGATCTCTATCTCCTAAGGTATCTACAGTTAAAACCCTTATATTAAACTTTTGAAGATAAGACTTTGAGATCACTATCTGTAAGTTTCCATCATCTTTGAAGATATTGTTATTACTGCAATCAAGTGTTTCATTACATAGTAGGATTAGTAACAGATTACTACTCCCACTACATGGCAGACATCTGGCTCTTTTGCACATCTAGCATACACTCAGCTTTTTGTAACTGATGCACAAGTGCAAGAAGTTCTAGCATTCACTTCCTCAACTCTCTGAGGTGCTATCCCTTTAGATAGATCACTACCATATCCTAAGCGAAGGAAGCCTTTCTTGGAATTTTCCAGAAAATGGAATAAGTCCAAGGTGTATTACTAATGTGACGGTCCCATACCCTCTTCACTTTTCTTCTGAACAACTTCAGAACTAAGATATAAGAGGTATCCTTGAGATCATATCTCGAGGTATGGAACAACCAGATTCTAAAACACTTATTATTATCATTCATAGATCATTCCAAATGATTAGGATGTCTACATTTATCGTGATGAACACAACGACACTCCCACTAAGCTTCACATGGTTTATCAAGATTCTTTCAGAAATCATAACATTTATGATTTCATCAAATCCAATATTCCAACTACAAGAAGCATATTTGAGTCCATAGATGGAGTTCTCTAGCTTGTACACCTTTCTTTCCTCCACCATGAAGCCCTGGGGCTACTTCATGTGAATATCCTCAGAGAGGTATTCACAGAGGAATGCAATCTTGACTCACATTATGAAGATGTCATAGTCAAGTTGTGTAGCTATGGTTAGTAATATTCTGATGGGTTAAAGCAAGGTCACTGGAGAGTAAGTCTCATCGCAAGAGATGTCTTCTCTGCGGTGTGCAGCTCATGGCTACGAACCGTGCTTTGAAGGTCTCTACCTTCTCATCAAGTTCCCTCTTTTCTCTTGAAGATCCATTTACACCATAATGGGTCTTACCCATATAGTTGGATCCTCGAGGATCCATATACAACATTTGTATATGAAGTCTATTTTAGACTTTATTGCTAACATCCATCTTTCCATGATATGATCTTTAGAAGCATCATCACATGAAGTCAGATCATTGTCAGATTCAACTGACACATGGAATCCATCCTCAAACTTATTTGAAGAGGTATTAATGTTTCATCTTTAATTGTCTATTTAGTTTCCGATTTCAGGAGCCTCATTATCATTTCAAGACTAAATGAGTTCCTTTACTTCATTTTCATCTTGATTCTCAAGAGTCTCATCATCTAAGAATCACATTCTCAGATATGAAATCTTTTAAGAATCTCAAGGTCATAAAGTAGGTATCTAATACCATCCTTTATTTTCCTAATGAAGTAGCACTCTCAAGTGCTATGTTCCAGCTTACTTGCATGGAATCTTATTTGGGATATATTGTAGTCTATACTACATATATACCTGGAAACTAATAGGTAATTATGCTAAAAATCATCATTGATCAAACCATGTCATACATGATCCAATTGTATCTCCCCACAACTCCCTTGAGTTTAGGTCATTAGGAGGATTGAGATATAAATGACATTCATATATCTATAAGGTATTCCATGAACTTATCTAATATGTACTGACTACCTAGATTAGATCAAAAATCCATTTAATCTTCCTTCAAACTTTGGTTCTAAACCAAATTTTGTGAAATCTTTGAACATTTCAAAGGTTTCTTAGGTGAAGAGAAGAAATCTCATATCATACATAATCATCAATAGATATCACATATCCATAATGTTTACTACGATATAGATGATTCACATACATCAATATGTATGAGATCCTGAATACCTTTATATCTTACACCTTTCCCAAAGAAAAGTGTATTGGACATTTTACTTTGAATACAATATTCATAAGTATGCAAGTTTTAAAATTTTAGACATTCTAAAGTTTCATTTCTTACTTGTCCATTGATCTCATCAATAGACATATGTCCAAAACATGATGCCAGATCATTGTCAAATGATCTTTATCCTCATATTGATCTTTAAAGGTTTAATTTTCAGTATTAGAAATCTTAATGAACCATTCATTAATTTTCTAATTTAGTGGAGTCCACTAGGTGTTAGATTACTATATGAAATATCCTCATCATAACTCTTTATGATAGGTCTATTTCAGAATTCATGCTTATTCCTGACATTAGAAATAAATTATGAGTGTATTCTAATATCCAGGTCATAGAGACATTCTTTACGACTAAGGGCTCTCCCACTGAAAATATGAAGTATATTCATCCGGTGAAAATTGTTGCAACAATTGCATCAATTTCAACATGGATGACCATTAAACCTTAAGATCAAATTTCTAATATTCTAATACATATGCAACCAATTACAAGTGTCATTAGAAGATTGAGATACAATTATTAGACTTTATCTTATCAAATAAGTAAGTCAATTTCAATGATTATATATAGATTATTCTGATGTACTATCTGATTCCTTATCTAAGGATTCTAGATAGATTTGATAATCATACAATCAACACATCAACTTATTGCAGTATTGGTATTTATCCAACTCTTTGAATGTCATATGGAAGTCACAGAAGTACCGTCAACACTTTGACTATACTTCTTACTTGGGTCCAACCCATGCTTCCACTGCGCTCCCTTTATTTATAAGCAACCATTTCTCAAGACAAAGGTTCTCTTATGTTAAAATAAAAAATTTCAATATAAGAGTATTTCAACATTTATATATGCTTCATTCAATTCATACAATACGAATATTATGAAGCTTCATGAATGACTAGAGTATAGATAGTAGAATGATGACACTCATCGATCTACATCCATTTAAACTCTTAAAACTTAGGTTCAGGTAGGTACTCAAACAATTTGAATACATCATCTCCTATAGAGCCACCATTCTGCATAATGCAGAGAACCATGTCATTCATGATTATATGTCGAGAGCACATATATATGCCAGAACATCTTCTTAGATTTTATAAGGATTATTTGATAATTACGATCATTATCGACATGTCACTTCAAAAGTACATTCGATGAGATCAAGACTTATAGAGACATACAAACCCTAGGGTTTTAGTCCTATTGTCTATTTAATTATCATTATTCATTATTATGAGGAAACTTGCACATTGCAACCACATACATTATGTTTCCAATTGCAAGTACAATATCTAGATCATAGGTCCAATCCATGATATTCTGCTGGTTATTCTTGAGTATAACATTGAGTAGGATTAAAGAAGGATTATCTGAAATAAGAAATTTGCATAAACATATATAAATATATAATTTACTTTGATTTAGGAATTTTTATATCAAAGTTATCTTGCCATGTCAACAATGAAAGTTCATTCCCTTAGTCACTTTCAATGTAAGAGATATACTTACCATTATATCTCAGCAAGATCTGGGATCTCCATCCTTATCTTTGTTACATCCCAATAATATGAGAATCTGCAACTCGGATAAAAAGAAGCGGGAACACATTCCACCTTGCAAGTCAAACTTGCATCTCCCAATTCGGTCTTTGACACCCGGGCCCATCACTCCTAAGGTGATGTTGACCCGTCATTAATTGAACCAACCGTCAACAGGAATAGTACTCGCTATGCTCAATCCAATATCGCCCAAATAATATAGGGATCTGATATTGGTGTCACTACGCATACGGCCTTACTCTTTCGAGAAACAAAGAGCCCGATCCAGATGCGCTTGCATATAGGAGCTGTCACTTCGAACAGGCGTCTCCTACATACAATCCCTGGCGATGGAACCCTTCGCCTTGACGGGAGACCATGGATGTCACTTATATGATCCTCCATATCATATTCAAATTATAATTAATTGTTATGAATCATATTTACATAATTAATTCTTCCAAGGGAAATAACACATCTATTATAATAGAGTGTTTTTAATTTGGATATAATTAACTTAATCATATTAAATTAATTATCAATCCAATTCAATCAACAAACTTGATTTTACTTGAATATATGGTATTATCTCAAAATATATATTAATTCCAATTTTAATAATTAGAAAATACATCATGATCTCTCAGGCATCATTCGTTACCTACCCGCTGTCATTGCCAGTACTGGCGGGAGTGGGACGGACCGCATTCGGTGCAACCCGCTACCCCATCGATCCCCGACTAGACACCATATCCGCCTTGGGAAAAAATAATGCCGAGTCAATCATTTTGTACTTGAGATGATCATCGGTTCTTCAATCAAAATTATACCATATAGTAATAATCAAAACATTTTTGATTATAAGGAAATTTGCAAGACAAATTCCCAATCCTATTCAAGCAAGGAGTTTGATGATTGTGTTTCTAATTATGATCTAGATCAAATCTAATAAATTTATTGGTTGAGGCCAAGTCAATTAAGGAAATAATCATCATTTAATATTTCTAAAATATTTTCCATAATTATTCCATGAAATTAATAATTAATTTCACTAACTGACAATCACATGGTTCTTGATTAGGACTGTAATTTCAGCAGTGACCCCTACTTACTAAAATAAACATATCTCAAACAATTTAAATCCAAATTAGACAAAAATAATTTTAAAAGATTTCTAATTTGATTTAGGACAGAACCTAAGTGATATTTCACGCATTTTTAGGCGGATCAAAACAGTAATAAACTCATTAATCATGTTAAGATTCGCAGTCCCGGAACAGTGAATACATGTTCATTAAAACAACCATATCTCGAGCAAACGGGATCCAAATTACGTAAACTCAGATCCTATGATTTTCTTATTTAATGGGGAATATAATCCAAGTATTTTCGTGTTTGATCAATTTAAACAGGGCCGAAAATAATCACTAAAAGAGATGCAAAAATGAAATGCGATAAAACTTTCGCAACCCTAACGAACCCAAGTCGCCTTCGGTTTTATAGATCGTATCCAAAACCTTCGACCTGGATCTGATACCACTTGAAGGATATGGTTATATCCTCAAGCGCATCACGGAAGCATGAGCGTCGTATCAAATACGACGAGTAACGAGTAGTCGTACTAATTGTTCCATGCAGCAAAATTAAAAAATTTTCATGTGACGAAACCACATGATCCCCGAACACTTCTCGGATCGTTTCGTTTAAACCACGAACAATTAATAGGACTACCTCTTGAAGCGTGGTTGCGATCGAGTCTCTAAACGAAGAGACATCCTGTCTCAAGTCCGATCCGACGGAGGAGACGCTTGCGAGCGCGGGTATGAATCGTGTGCTTCTCGCAGTCCATGTTGATGATCCAAGCGGCAGAACTCCTGATCTCGACACACAAGATCCGATGTATTCTTCATGATCGAGGCGCACCAAAGGAGACGGAGATCTACGAGCAAACGATCGGGCAGCATAACGACGACATTGCGTTGATGGAGACTCCCTATAGGGCATCCATGGTGGACGACCATATGAGAGGGAGAGAGAGTAGGCGTGCAGAAAGAAAGAGAGAGAGAGATGTGCTTCCATAGCATAGCCTTTGAGAGCATGGTATGCCTCTCTATTTATAGGGTTTTGGGATCCATGGATCTCAATCCATGGGACATATAAAATCAATGGATGAGATTGATTTATGTCTAATCCAATGGTCAAAATTTTTTTGGTAAAAAACAACAACTAATAATCTAATTTAAATCAAATATATATTTGACACATCAAATATAATTCAATCCTAAATTAGTCAACCAATTAAGGAGAAATTAACATGGAGATTACTCCCCATAAGGAAAGGGGGGGACGACTACCACATTCCTTGTGGGAATGTGTAGCCGTCCACCATGTCCTCATGGTGGAGGCAATCTCATGCAATCTCATGAGATTGCATATCTCCATGAATATCTCCCATAATTTTCAACAATTTTTGTTGTGATTTATTCTTCAAAAATAATTCATAATTAATTTTGAGAATATTGCAATCTTACCATTGGAAAATTGTGAATCACATTCACAACCCAAAATAAAATATAATTTACATTTGCAATTAATTACACAATGTGTATCCAATACACATCAATAATTAATTAACAAATATAAATTATAATTAGCTCTCTCTAATATTACATTTATAATATATTATGAATAATATGGATAGTGCTATCCACATTATTCATATCCATGATAATTAAATCACATTTAATCATCTTGGATGTCTATTCTCACGTGCCCAAATAATATGAATCGCATTCACATTATTCACATCTTTGATAATAAAATCACATTTAATTATCTAAGATAACTCTCCTTATAATATGAATCAAATTAATATTATTCATTATAATTAAATCACATTTAATTGTCCATTTTCTCAATGCTCGGATACATATATCAACAATAGAATTATCCATGAACTCTTTCAAAGATAATGCGCTTTCTCTGCGAATACATGGAGGTAAGGACAGGGCGATTGTATTGTTCGACGTATAGTGACTTGGATATTGAGATCACATCTCAAATCCAGATCTCGGGCCTCCCATAGATGCTTGATTAAATCAAGACCGTAAATCTAATCTTCTCATTGCATTTGAGTTACATTCAGATCATTGTCCAACATTTGAACTAAAATCAGATTACTTCTCTACTGAGAGGAGTCACTAAAATCTAGACCCATTTCATCACTCCCTAGGAATGGAAGCATCATGGTTATACAACTGTTTATGATCACATCATCATCAGGTATTCCCAATACTTGTACATCCTGCATATTCAAAGACTCAGAATAAACCTGAAGTATAAGATCAATTTTACACTATCTACTTCAGAGTTTTATTTTTAAGTTTCTCATTCGATCATTGGGAGACGGTATAGATCATATACTTTCCAAAAGCATATATCATACCTAGGTCTTGATCATATACTTTCCAAAAGTATATATCAAACCTACAAATTCAGTCAAGCTTCCAAAGCGAGATGACCGTGCACGGAATTTGATTCTTCCTAATATCTCATGAGTGAGCTCATGTCTTCTGGTTCAGTAATGAACCTGTATGATCCCTTTGAGAGATCGTATTACTCATATGCCCTTATATGCACACCAGCGTGTCGGTGTATAGACCTTGATTAGGTCATCAACCTATTGGTCTGTCAAATATACATACTCTGACATATAGTAATACATCTCTCTCTGGTCAGAGGATGCGTGCCTATATCATGACAGCATACGATATAGGACTTTGGTTATCTCGATCTCGTTATGTTAACTCTTTGACCCAACTAATCTGACACCTCCGAATCTCTATTCCTATGCAGAGGACCTGCATCAAGAGGTCGGTCAGATATAATCCTAACTGATAAAGGATTGCCATCTCCTACTCAGGCTGGAGATTATCTCTTAACAATCATTTGACAGTATTTGGTGAGTCCTCAATCTAACTCATTAGATATTCATCCAAGCACCATCCTCTATGATTCAATAATTGAATCAACAGCTGTATCATCATCAAGATGGCCATGGTACATAACCCTAATTGTACTAAGGGACCTATTATGTAAATTGTCTATTCTTCATTTTAGATCAGGGAATGATATTCGCAATAACATTTATTGCATAATGGCTAGCCGTGGGCTCGCATGTCCAACCGGTGGATGTTATCAGATGACTCCAGCCACCAACACACATTAAACAGTTGCGGTCGTTCCTCGGGCATGTCGGATTCTATCGGAGATTCATCAAGGATTTTTCTAAGATTGCCCGACCGCTAACTGAGCTTTTAGGCAAAGACATGGAGTTTATTGTTGATCACAAATGTCTTAAGGCCTTTATGTTATTGCAAGGGATGATCATGGATGCCTCGATCCTACAAGCCCCAGATTGGTCTCTACCTTTTGAGATCATGACGGACGCCTCAGATTTTGCAGTTGGGGCTGTGTTAGGACAAAGGAGGGATGGTGTCCCGTTTGCAATCCACTATGCAAGCAAAGTGCTTGATACCGCTCAGCGTAACTATACAGTTACGGAAAAGGAGATGCTTGCGGTAGTGTTTGCCTTGGACAAGTTCAGATCTCACTTAATCGGATCCAAGGTAATTGTGTTCACTGACTACACGGCACTACGATACTTGATGGAAAAGAAGAACGCGAAGGCACGTCTTCTTCGGTGGATTTTGCTTATCCAGAAGTTTGATTTGGATATTCGTGATAAACCTGGAAAGAAGAACGTAGTAGTCGATCATCTCTCTCGTCTCGGAGATCTTAATACTTCTGAAATTCACCAATTCGAGACTCCGTCCCTGACGAGTCGATTTTTGTTATCGACTCACTCCCATGGTATGCCAATATCGTGAACTATCTTGTCTCCAAGAAGGTTCCCGAAGGTTGGCCCAAGAGCCACATTGATCGATTGAAGTTGGATGCTAGACACTACCATTGGGAGGATCCGATCCTTTTCTTTGAAGGACCGGATTGTGTCTGGATACTGTGTATTCCTCAGGAGGAATACCAGAGTGTCCTTTCTTTATGCCACAGCTTGGAGGCAGGAGGACACCACTCTGGGAAGAGGACCGCATAGAAGGTACTACAGTGTGGCTTTTACTGACCGACTCTGTTTCACGATGCCACCATCTTTGCGAAGTAGTGCCCAGTATGCTAGAGAATGGGAGGAACCGTTGGTTCCAAGGATGAGATGCCGATGCAACTTGTCATCATCTGTGATGTCTTTGACGCCTGGGACATCAACTTCATGGGCCCATTCCCTGTTAGCCATGGGTTCGAGTACATCCTTCTTGCGGTAGACTACCTATTCAGGTGGGTGGAGGCTATTCTGACCCGAGCCGCAGACAGCACAACGGTCTGTAAATTCATCAGAGAGCATATCATCTCTAGGTTCTGGATCCCCAAAATGTTGATATCAGATGGGGGTAGCCACTTTGTAAATTGAGAGGCGAAGAAACTCTTGAAGGACTATGGCATCGAACACCGTGTCGCTGGTCCTTACCACCCACAAACTAATGGTATGGCTAAGGTATCGAATAGGGAGGTTAAAACTATATTGCAAAAGCTTGTCCGCCCAGACAGGAAGGACTGTTCTCAGATCTTGGATCAAGTCCTATGGGCTTATAGGACAGCTTACAAGACACCATTAGGAACCTCCCCATTCCGATGGTATTCGGAAATCCGTGCCATTTGCCCACAGAGTTAGTGCATAAATCAGAATGGGAAATCAAGAAGGTCAATTGGAACACACACCTTGGGCAGAAGCAGAGAGAAATGGATCTGAATGAGCTTGTGGAAGTCAAAAACCGTGCATACGACAACAGTTTGGTGTACAAGGACAAGCTTAAGCGTTGGCACGATAAATATATCAGACGAAAGACCTTTGTTCATGGACAGAAGGTATGGTTGTTTAATGCAAGGCTGGAGATCTTCCAAGGCAAGTTGAAGTCCAAGTGGACGGGCCCATTCATTGTCCATGCGGTGCATGATAGTGGATGTGTCGAGATCTCAGATCTCGCAGATGACGCACCAACATTCCTAGTGAATGGACAACTATTGAAGCACTTCTTCGAATCCAATGAGCAGTTAGTCCATGTTGAGGAGATTATATTCATGCACAAGACAGATTCAGCAGACACACATCGAGCTGCGTATAGGACCTTGCAGCAGTGAGCTCTAGTCATCAGCAGCATCTTGAAAGATTCAGACCGACACCCTTGTATATACCCATCATTCATGTACATTCTTTCTTTTTTTCCCCCGCGACTCTAGTAACTCATCCCAGCTTCATCGATCACCATCTTGGATTATACTTAGGATGATTTAGATCCTAAGTATAGGGGGAATGAGTCACCTAAGTCTGTTCACTATACATTCTCCAGATCACAGCGGTCTTCATACTCACTCCAATTCTATACTTAGGCTGGCCTGAGCCTAAGTATAGGGGGGACCGATGCCTGCCTTGTATATGTTCATCCAGTTCTCATCTTGACCTCGTCCGTCCCATTTTTGACCTTCTTCTAAACTTAGGCTGTGAGAGCCTAAGTATAGGGGGGCAGGATGACTTCTATACATTTTTGTTCTTTTGGCTCTCTTACGCTTAGCACGAGCTATGTCTTTTTCCTTGCTTTCCATGCTCTGAGGACATAACACACACTAAGTATAGGAGGGCATGTATATATTACATATATACTTTACCCATAGCTCATACTTTCATGTATTATTGTATATATTATGCAATAATTATGGGCTGGGTAAAATTTGGAGAAAATTTTTGGTAAAATACAATTTTATAATATGTATAAAATTTTTTGTAAAATACAATTTTTAAATATGTATAAAACTCTTAAAAATCTTGTAAAATGTTGTAACATAGGAGGTATACTAATTTCTGAAAAAATGAAAAAAATGAAAAAAAAAATCAAAGGCTTCTTATTTACTCTTGCATATCATCTCTGCATCTGAAAAGAAAAGAAAGAAAAAAGAGTCTTGCATTTCATTCATCTACATAGCATATCATGTACATCTCATCTACATATCTTGCATATGCAAGGTGAAAAGCTAGAGGGTTCTGCACCTAGTTATGAGTAGATGTTGAGGAAGGACTTGATTTTGACCTTAATCCACCTATTTTCAGAGGAACCTTATAGGAACTGGAGTTAATATTTCTCAGGTCAAGTGACTTAATTCTTTGAGTTCGCAAGTCTATGTTTTCATGTCATCTTGATTAGTCTAAACAGAATATCTCGTGCACACGCGTGATTCTTTTATATAATGACCTAACTTGGACAAGCACCATGCACGTAGATCTTCATTGATGAGGTGGTGAGGAGGTAGAATCCTTTAGATTGGAGTAGCACACGGGTGGAAACATCTGTCCTCCTCTATGGAGGGTAGTGCATCTCAACCTAGTCTGGTAGTGTTGACATCTATAGACGGGATGTTGTGGGTTGCAATAATTCTTCAAAAGATGGATAGTATACTGGCTCAAGAGAAAAAACTCCTGATGTACATGCTGCACCCTGTATACAGTTGTGAAAAAAATGCAAAAATTCCAAAAAATTCTTACAGGTCCAAGAGAAAATGAAATACCTGTCGGAGTATGTATATTAGCAAAGAAATGCAGTCGGATGACTTGGCTACAATGGTCAAGCATCCCGGGATAGATAGCTACACTAGCTACTGTCTATTCTTCTCTCTACCCCCTCCTTAAGTTGGTCGCACTTGAACTTAGAAGGGAATACCCCGCTCCTCGAGGAAAGAGTTACTGGACCGGGTTATTTGAGTTACCTTGTTAGAGGAGGTTGTTTCTGAGTCATTTCTGATGTGAAGAGTTATATTTTACTTACACAGTACAAGTAAGAATCATAGTCATCAGAAATTTGCGTCTGAGGATTTGTTCTGACCTGACTATTGAGGAGTCTTGAATATAAGACTTGTGGAACTTGAGTCTATTAGGTCTTAAGTTCATGTCCCAATGAGGTTCCGACACACAATTAATCCAAAGGTCGAGACAAGCTCCATTTTCAACTTTTGTTCATGACCTTGGTATGGAACCCAAAATCATTTCACTCTTACATTTCATTTTAGTTGCTCGGGGATGAGCAAGGTTTAAGTATAGGAGGTTGATGAATCTGTGATTCATCACTTTTAAAGTTGAAAATAATACCTTGTTCCCAAGTATTTAGCAGCATATTTCCCTTTATCTTGCATAAATAGCATTCATGCATAAATCCACAATACCTGCATTTTGGCATCCATATTTGCATTAAATAAGAAGCCAATTCATTTGTAAAATCACTTGTAAAATATCCACCAATAATTCACCTAATTATTTATATTTTTATCCCCTCCAAAAATCAAATAACACCTTCCTTACACTATGTACATTACTAGCTAATAATATAAGGAAGAAGGCCAAAATCCCTATCTTGTAAAATACCCAATAAAACCCCAAACCCCCTGGACCTTAGAATGCCAATATCCCTCTCATACAACTCCGAATTAGGTCTACTCCCCTTCAGATTAATACACATCCAGAGACCTTTAAAATGAGACTAATTTCATTCAATTTGGAGCTCGTATGCAAAACTTGGGTTTTTGGGCCCCTGTGTATACTATATGTATGTATATTTGTACTCTTGTATTTTTGTATCATATTTGACCTCATCTCCATTTTTGGTCAACATAAAACTTGTAGATCTCATTGAGATCTACAACTTTCATGTTTTGAGTTTTTTCCAGATTCAGCCTCCTTCTCTCTCTAACTTCACTTTCTTTCTCAACCACTCAGAGCAGGCCATGTGGTGCTCTCTGATTGAGCCACGCGGCCCTCTCCTGTGCGCGCCACGCACCCGGCCTTCTGATGAATACCCATTCATCACTCTTTATTCTTATATTTTAGCTACAAAAACCTTTGCAAATGCATGTAGATATATGTAAATACAAATAATTACCAAAAGCATGCATTGTGTAAAAACCTATAATTAGCATGTTTTTGTGCAAAAATAAAAGAATGAAGATTAAAAAGAAAAAGAGGGAAATATTTAAGATAAATATTGAGCAACCTAACCCAAGGGAGGGCTCAGCATGGGCCTGACCGCATAAAAGCCAAAGTAGAGGGAGATAGGAGCTCTTGTGTAAATATTTATGTAAATAAATATAAATATATTTTCCTCACCAAAAATATGCTTGTAAATACTTGTATATATTTAGAAAAATATAAAAACAAAATAAAAAGATAAAAATCAAAAAGGGAACAAAAACATCACCTTCACCATGTACATAAGCCACACCTATGTATTTATTTAGCCTTGTAAATATATAAAATTAATTTTTATAATTTTTGTAACTAGTCTATGTTATATATTGTAAATAAATAAAATAAAAACAATGAAAACAAAAACAAAACAAAAATAGAAAAATAAAAATACAAAAATACATTGTACATATACCATGTATATAGATGTACATATATATTTATTTTACCTATGTAAATAAATAATAAAAATCAAATAAAAATCTTTTTATTCCTTATTTTATAATGAAAATAAATAAAATATAAAATAGGAATAAAATTGCACAAAAATAATATTTAAAAATCAAAAATCCAAACCCTATATATTGTATATATACCTATATATAGTACATATTATGTATATAGCCTATTTTTATTTCCAAAAATTAATTAAAAATCACTAAAAAATAGAAAAAAATAAAAGAAAATTATTTCATGTTTTGAGTTTTTGCAGATTCGGCCCCTAGCTACCCATATTTGTCACTTCAAGATCCAGCCACGTGGCCGAATCCCATTGGGTCCTGGGGATGTTGACCGCCCGGTCAACTAGCCCCCCCGGGACCACTTCACACGGGTCTGAGCTCCGGACCCGACTTCTCCTATTTCTACCCGCTCGACCCGACACCCATTTCCCTAAAACCCGGCTCCGTTTTGAACATCCCACATCCGACACCTTCGCCGGGCATCCACCTCGGGATCCGCGCGCTTCATCGACCTACCCGAGCCCGTCTTAGCCGGACCCCTCCAACGCATATAAGCGAGCTCCGCCACCTTCTCTCTCCATCTTTGGACATTCGCCTCGCTCTCCAGTGAGCTCCAGAGAGTGTGTGAGGTGACAGCTCGCATCCCCGACCTGTTGCAGCGAGGAGATGGAGTGAATCCATCGATCCGGCGACGTAGCCGCCGCAGCTCCGCCACCAGCGAGAGCTCCGAGCCTCGGGCAGAGACGACCCTCGAGGCGACGACCAGGAGCATCCCCAGCTCCTTCCCAGTCTATTCCTTCACCCAGGTAACCCCTTAGGCTACCCATTTCCCTTAATTTCTAGTTTCGCCCAATTTGCGCCGTCGTCGTATTTCTTCGATTCACCCCGGTTCCGACCACTATCCGATCATCGGAATCGACCCTCACGTTCGCCTTCGTCCGATGCACGTTCTTCACCCACTCACTCAACCCAGCTCGCACAGGAGCTGGGAACCAAGCTCCTCCGTCCACCCCCTTCGCCGGAGCTCGCCGTCCCGACGCACCAGCCACCCCCACTTCGCCTAACCGGGTCGAGGCAATTTGCCCTCGACCCGTGAGTCTTCTAGTGCTCTTTTCAGGTCGAAACGAGGGCTGTCTGAGGCCCTTCACCACTCAGCCAGGAGACCCAGCTCCGCCGATGCCGTCCGATCTCCCCGGAGCTTGGCTCGATCATCGGAGCCCACCGGCAGACGCAGGAGCCTTCTGCGATTCTTCTCCGACCTTCAGAAGGCTCCCCGGAGGACCCTAGCGCACGCACGAGCCCGGCGAAGCTCGCCGGGGACCTGTTCTTCGAGGACCCTCCATCGCCGTTGATCGCCCCGCCTCGCTCCAGTTCAGATCCTGGCCGTCCATCCTTGGAGCTACCAGCACCGTCCGATCGGAGGAGGGACGATCCGGAGCGCCCACCATCCGTAGCCGTCAGATCCACACGTGGCGCGCATCCAACGCCCCCGCTTAATAAAGGGTAATTTACCCTTAGGCCCCGCTTTTATTTTTATTTTGTTTTAGTCCTGTAAATAGTAAAATCAGTTGATTAGTTTTAGGTTAAATTGCACATTGGACCCTGAGCTTTAGTTATTTGCATGTATACCCCTGCCTGTTGTGGACACGTGCTTCGACACGTGATTTGTTTGGGTTATTTGCAGTAGATACCCTTGTAGTTCTGGATGTTATAAATTGAATGAAAAGTTTCTCTTATTTGCACTTCTACCCCTGTGAATGATTTATTTCCGCATGTGCGTTTTATTTTGGGTAAATTGCAGATAGGCCCCCTGGACTTTGGTACCTATTACCAATAAGTCCTCGGGACTTATTTTTCTTACATCTAGGTCCCTGAGTGCCCCAGGCACGCGCGTGGCGCGTTTTTGCTGGGTATTTTGCACCAGGACCCCCAGAATATTGGGTATTTGCATTTTGGTCCCTGTGCACAGTGCCCTATCTTTATTTTTGAATAAAATATCAAATCACCTCCAAATCCAACGAAAATTTGATGTGGAGTTTTGAGGACATTTTTTATTTTGTTTGCTATTTTTAAAAATTCAAAAACCTTCATTTTTGTTACTGTCCAGTTTGAAAATTCACAAAAAAATATAATAACTCACTTAAAAATTCTATAAAAATTAGCTACTGTTTGTTTTACTTAGCTTGATTTTCTAGCCAATTTTGGCTATGTTTCATTACTGGAAAATGCTAAAAACCTAAAAAAACTCAAAAAACCATAAAAATTATAATAAATGAATTAAAAACCCAAAAATAATAAAATTGGTACCTAAATTTTCCTTGTCTTATCTACTTTACAGGAAAATTACCTCCAGGCCATTTTGAGGCCCTTAGATATTTTATCTAGGGCTTTTTGGCTCGGCTGGACAGTACCCTTTATTTTAGGCATTGTTTGATTTTTAGAAAATAAAATACACATCAGAAAATTCTCAAAAATTCACCAAAAACACTAAAAAATATAAAATACATAAAAATATTTTTGTTTGAATTTTTGGTTGAATTTTTGTGCATTTAATAATTTGTTAAAGTGTGTGCCTTCTTTGTTTTCTTATTTTCTTAATTACTTAAAAAATCCAAAAAAATATAAAAATAATTAAAAACCACTAAAAATATTTTCTTTCTTTATTTTCTTTATTTTTACTACTTCGTAGGCCTCTCGGACAACCCGTGCTCCTTGAGTTTGACCCTGGGTGCTATACCAGGTTAATCACATAGCAGGACCGCTATTTGAGTTTTGATTGATTTTATCCTTCTTAAGTGGTTCATTTTTCTTGATCGACACATCTGAGTGATTGAGGTCGCAACGACCGTCTTAGATACCTGATTGCCTTAGTCGCTCGGGTTTCTGTGTCATCAGAATGGCGCCGTTGCCGGGGAGCACGGCTTAGTAGTTTTTATTTTCTTTTAGTTTTTTTATTTTCGCGGCTTTTCGCGGCTCTTTCAAAGCTCGCGGCTTTTCGTGGTTTTTGTCTATATTTTATTTTTGTTTTATTTTATTTTATTTTCATTTTCTTTTATTTTTGTTTTGTTTTATTTTGAGTGTTTATTTTATTTCACATTTTTGCACATATACCCTTATTTTTCATTTCCCTTTATTTTTCTTTTATTATTATTTGATTATCTGGTTCTGACCACTCTGCTATTTCTTGCGAGTGCCCGAGGACCGAGGCGGCTGCTCTCGAGAAGCCGACGCAACCGCGGGATTCGGAGGTGGCTCCTTTCTTTGCGGAGCCGCAGGAGAGAGTGAGAGAGAGTTGAGTGGGTGAGGATTAGAGTAGGTTTTTATTTTTGATTATTCTTGTAATAATACAGGACACTCTTAGGACTTGTGGACATTGCTTGGACTTAGAGGGTCTATTTCGCTGAGCACCGGTGTGCTCGGGGGACCCTTAGGATTTTCACGGTTTTTCGCGGTTTTGGTTTTATTTTATTTTCTTTCTGCCTTTTCCGGTGTTTACGCGGTTTTTGCTCGAGCCCCTAGACTTAGGAATTTCTATTGCTTGTGCCGTAATTAGTAGGGTCCCAACACTTAACTGATTATCTGTTCCTATAGAACGTAATTGGACTCACTAATAATCAATTAATAAAAATAACCGACTCATCTCCTTCGTAGCCTACGTGTCGCAGCCCGTCCTGTAAAGCGCTTTCTCCTACCCCCGATTTGTCGGACAGAGGAGGGATGGGACAAGACCGGACCCTTTGGCTTGGAGGTCGGTGACCGGTTAGACGGTTCTTGCGATAGAAATTGCTCATCTAGGACTCGGCTTTTTCCCGTTGCATCATTTAGGTAGTTTATTTTCTGCCTTCACATTTATGCACGGATCATATTGCATGTAGAGTGCTGGAGTCAGGTACGCCTTCTTTACTTTGCATGCATCATTGATTTATCGTGCATCGGCTTTTTCGTCTTCTCCCCCCCTGTTTTGGATTAAATAACCAGGAGAACCGAAAAATTCATTAGGCGTTTCTTTGAAAAATATCTAAAGACAAAAACAATAAAATCGGGACTGCTAATCATACTTGACCTAAAAGACACTTCACTAAAAATCTGTCTTGGGGAGAGTAACCCCCTCCTTGTTTGGTTTGGATGAGCGAGAGAGTGATCCGCACATTAGGATAGAGCCTCCGATCCTTTCTTGACTGATTACCGGCTTTCAGTACGGGACAGTCGGTTGAGAAAGATCTGGATACCTATTGACCTCACGTAATCGCTCTGATAGACTGGATGATCACCTAAAATAAAATTGACAAGATAATTGACCGATCCCTTCGGTCTTCAGCTCGGTGTGCGTAGGTGAATTGGGGGTTTGCTTGTTCATCTTGTTTGATTGCCAGATCTCTTCGATCCTTTCTCTTCTTCCTTCATCTATTCCCCTCCCTCACCTCCCTTTATTTCCCTTTTCTTCTTCTCCCTGACCCCGGGATGATGGATTCCCCTCACTACGAGCCGACTCTCACGGCTTCTTCTCCGTCTTCTGACCATCACTCCAGTCCACCTTCTAGGGAGGTCGGATCTCCGACCAACCTCCCGCTCCCTCCCTCCTTTCATCTCATCACTCTGGGCATGTTGTGCTAGACGTCCGAGGATACCAGCTAGAGCAGATGCGAGACCCGGACGATGCTGTTGCTGAGTTGAGAGCGCACTCCGTTGGTGACCACAGAGAGCAGTGGAGATCAGCAGATAGATCCCATTCTGGAGGGATGGAAGAGCAGATAGCATATGGATCTCAGTCAGCTTCTACACTTGGTCCATTCGTCTTGGATTTGGATTACATTCAGTGACTGCCGACATTTTCAGGAGAGGCACACGAGGAGCCATATCTTCACCTGTCGGCCTTCGAGGAGTTTTGTAGAGCACAGAGATATTCAGACATCACTGCAGAGGAGCTGATGAGCAGGACCTTCCCCTTCACGCTTCACGACAGAGCCATGAGATGGCACCGACGATTAGGGAGGACATTCGAGACGTGGGGAGAGCTACACCGAGAGTTCTTGCAGAGATACTTCGCTCCACGAAGAGCAGAGTTTATGTGGTCTTTGATTATGGATTTTTCAGTTGACCCCCAGGAGCCATTGCACGAGGCATGGCCAAGGTTTCTTGACCTCTTGAGGATATTTCTTGAGCACGGACTTCCACTTACAGACTTGATAGAGATCTCCATGCGGGGGATGACCGCAGAACAGATAGCACTGGTGATTACCACATGTGGCGGTTCATACCGCAGTTCCGACATTCACCTACTGGATACCATCTCGAGGCTACTTTCATAGAGTCTTTCTACACGAGATGCTTTGGTCGGGACAACACATGCGGACGATGCAGTACCAGTGCGGTGTGTCACTTTACATGATGAGACAGTTTTTACACACCAGCCTGAGGACTTGGAGCTGATAGCACCAGGGACAGAGGAGATGACTTCCATAGCAGAGGTTCAGACCCAGAGTCTACTTGAGTTCCAGTTGGTTTTCCAACTGGAGTTCGAGGTAGCCCCAGAGTTTCCAATCGACGAGTCTTGGATATCAGATCTGCTGATACTCCAGGAGCCGGAGGAGCCCCAGCTTTTGCAGCCATTGACTCAGCTACTTCAGTTTCCAGTCCCGGAGGAGTCAGTTTCCTTCCTGCAGAGACACTTCTTGGATGCAGACAGTCACCAGGACTCAGCTCAGCAGACACATCTTGAGGAGGGACAACACTTTGAGAGTACAGATATGGAGAGTCCTGTCTTCGAGCCTTTTGTCCTCTACTCTGACGAGACAGATACATTTGCTGAGGACCATCTGACAGCCAGCATAACCGCAGAGCGAGGATCAGCCGCAGACACTTTGCCAGCTTCCGCGGTGTTGACTAGTACCTTCTCTTGTTTCCAGATTGCCGAGACTTACGCTTTCGATGATGATGCAGCTTGGTGCACCGAGTGGATACTTGATAGAAGCGCAGATGCCCATCTAGATCCTGATCCTCTTCTAGTCATTCCTGATCTTGCATCTCTCCCCGAGGGTTATCTGCGGGAGGATGCCACACTCGATGAGTACTCGGTTTCACCTACTGAGAGTGTTTCCGATCTGGCGGAACAAAAAACCGAGTCTTTAGATCTTTCTGATTCTGATACTTCTCACCTCGATGACCCTCGCGAGGATGAGCCCATCTTAGAGATATTCGATGATCTACCTGATCTTCTTCTACTCTATTCATCGGATATCGGTCCTTTACGAGAGTCTCCTGATCCTGATTATCCACACCTGTTTGAGACATTGATTAACGTGGAGGATTCAATTACTGATCCATCCTTCTCCACGTTTGATTTCTTCGGCTCTATACTCTCACTCCAGTCTGAACTAGAGCCGACGATTTCTTTTGTGCTACCGGATCCCGATCATTTCTTCCCATATCTTTGGCCGGTA
Source organism: Ottelia alismoides (assembly GCA_037367405.1). Classification (NCBI taxonomy): domain Eukaryota; kingdom Viridiplantae; phylum Streptophyta; class Magnoliopsida; order Alismatales; family Hydrocharitaceae; genus Ottelia; species Ottelia alismoides. The sequence goes on along the minus strand of JAZKJV010011681.1, from coordinate 1,097,096 downwards.
GCAGACACCCGCCTGATTGTATACATGGGTGTCTTACTTTACACTGTTGAGTTCGTCGTTGTTCTCACACCGAGACTGCAACGACAGTACGGCATTCGCCTTACCAATGACGTCCTGAACCTTGATACTGCATTGTCCTAGCCTTTGCGCCCAGCTAGGGGCGTAAAACCTAGCGCTCGTTGAGAGGCACCTCAACATTGTACTCTTTTGTATATACGTATTTTGTCTTATTTTGATCCTTCTTTCTTCCGTTCTTGTTTTCACCCCAGGTCTCGTTTAGGATTATCTTTGCTATACTTAGGATATTGCTCATCCTAAGTATAGGGGGGTGAAAACACCGGGTTGTTCTTCGTTCTGTTCCATCACTTCTGTCGTTGCCTATACTTAAGGTTCTTCACCTTAAGTATAGGGGGAGTGATGACCCTCCATCTTGTAGATATTCGTGATTTTCTTCGTGTCTTGCTACCCCTGTTTTGCTGCCTATACTTAGGGATATTTCACCCTAAGTATAGGGGGGGTAGACCCTGTACATTCTCCACTCGGTTTTCCCTTAGTGTACAACCTGCTATACTTAGGATTATTTGATCCTAAGTATAGGGGGAAGACCCGAGACCCTTTTGACTTTTTCTATTTTCTTCTTGTTCTTTGTATATAGCCTTTCTTTTCACTTCCCTATACCTGGTACGAGTTATGTCTTCTTCATCGCTCTTGACTCTGAGGACATCGTTCGAGCTAAGTATAGGGGGGTGTGTATATATTTCATATATACTTTAGCCATAACTCGTACTTTGTGTGAGTGTGTTAATAAATAAAATGTCTAAAACACCACAAAAATTATAAATTTTCATGTACACAATCTTCTTTTATTTGCACATAAATAGCTAGTGTACAAATTATTTTTGTAAAAATGATTTCAAAAATCTTTTGTGTAAAGCTTGTGTAAATATTTTTATATCAAAATTATGTATATAGTACAAAATTTTTCCAAAATGTTTTGAAAATCAAAAGTTTGCAAAAATATTGTGTAAATGTGTGTAAATATCTTTTTGCAAAACTTGCACTTCATGCATCATCCATCCATGATTTCAAAACATTTTTCAAAAATTTTGCATGATTGTAAAAATTTGTGTAAATAAGCATCTTTTTGTACATATGTATATAGTTTTTCTGGATGATAGTTGACATTTAAACTAGCCTGGAATCAAATTGAGAAATGGAGCTTGATTAAGATCTTAATCCACCTAACTTCTAAGAGGAACCTTATAGGGCTTAGGTTTAAGGCTTTTCAGGTCCATGGTGACTTAATTCTTTGAGTCCACTAGGCTATGATCACATGTCATCTCAATGAGCCTAAGTAGAGCACTTAACAACAACACATGACTCATATAGACAATGGCTTTACTTGGACATCAGCACTATGCACCAAGCTCTCTACGGATGAGGTGGTAAGGAGGCAGTCTTCCTTGACTTGGGGTAGCATATGAGGGTAGTACTTCTAGGCGGAACCTCTCTTCTTCTTTTAGTGAAGGAAGTGCGTCTCAACTTGGTCTGGTTGCCATGAGGTCTAACGACGGGAGTTGTGGGTTGCAATAAAGCTTTAAAAGAGGGATAGTCTACTGGCTCAAGAGGAAAAACTCCTTGTATATATGCTGCACATGTATATGTTGTACAGATGCACTTGAAAAAAAAATGTGCAAAAAGAAAAGAACTCCAAAAAAGTGGTAGGTCTGAGAGAAAATGATAATCCCACCGGAGTATGTATATAGAGTGCAATAAGCAAAGCTTGGTTTCATGTTCCACCTGTTGTAGCTTGCAACAGGGAGACTTGGCTACACTGGTCAAGCTCCCAAGGGTACTTGGCTACACTGGCCTTGACCCATTCTCTTCTTCCTCCTTTTCTTGAGCCGGTTGAACTTGAACTTAGAAGGGAATACCCCGCTCCTCGAGGAAAGAGTGGCCAGATTGAGGTCATAGAGTTACCTTGTTGGGGAGGGTTGTCAAGTTGCCATTTCTGAGGTGGAGAGCTTAGACTTCACATTCACAGGACAAGAAAAGATTCATGGTCTTCAGGGTTTGTGATTGATGACTTGTTCTGATCTGGAGCATTGAGGAGTCTTGGTTATTGATTAGTGGAACTTAGAGGCTGTTGAGTTTTAAGCTTAAGTCTAAATAAGGTTCCGACACATTAATAATCCAAAGATCTGATCGAGCTCCATACCCCAATTTAATGAAGGCAAGTTTAATAATCAACCTTGATCCATGTACATCCTCTTTTTCTTTTTCTTTCTTTGTTTTTCACTTCTTTTTCAAATAAGTGTTTGCTAAGGGACTAGCAAAGTTAAGTATAGGGGGGTGATGAATACCCAATCATCACTCTTTATTCTTATATTTTAGCTACAAAAACCTTTGCAAATGCATGTAGATATATGTAAATACAAATAATTACCAAAAGCATGCATTGTGTAAAAACCTATAATTAGCATGTTTTTATGCAAAAATAAAAGAATAAAGATTAAAAAGAAAAAGAGGGAAATATTTAAGATAAATATTGAGCAACCTAACCCAAGGGAGGGCTCGGCATGGGCCTGACCGCATAAAAGCCAAAGTAGAGGAGATAGGAGCTCTTGTGTAAATATTTATGTAAATAAATATAAATATATTTTCCTCACCAAAAATATGCTTGTAAATACTTGTATATATTTAGAAAAATATAAAAACAAAATAAAAAGATAAAAATCAAAAAGGGAACAAAAACATCACCTTCACCATGTACATAAACCACACCTATGTATTTATTTAGCCTTGTAAATATATAAAATTAATTTTTATAATTTTTGTAACTAGTCTATGTTATATATTGTAAATAAATAAAATAAAAAAAATGAAAACAAAAACAAAACAAAAATAGAAAAATTAAAAATACAAAAATACATTGTACATATACCTTGTATATAGATGTACATATATATTTATTTTACCTATGTAAATAAATAATAAAAATCAAATAAAAATACCTTTTTATTCCTTATTTTATAATGAAAATAAATAAAATATAAAATAGGAATAAAATTGCACAAAAATAACATTTAAAAATAAAAAATCCAAACCCTATATATTGTATATATACCTATATATAGTACATATTATGTATATAGCCTATTTTTATTTCCAAAAATTAATTAAAAATCACTAAAAAATAGAAAAAAATAAAAGAAAAATATTTCATGTTTTGAGTTCTTGCAGATTCGGACCCTAGCTACCCATATTTGTCACTTCAAGATCCAGCCACATGGCCGAATCCCATTGGGTCCTGGGGATGTTAACCGCCCGGTCAACTAGCCCCCCCACCACTTCCCACGGGTCTGAGCTCCGGACCCGACTTCTCCTATTTCTACCCGCTCGACCCGACACCCATTTCCCTAAAACCCGGCTCCGTTTTGAACCTCCCACATCCGACACCTTCGCCGGGCATCCACCTCGGGATCTGCGCGCTTCATCGACCTACCCGAGCCCGTCTTAGCCGGACCCCTCCAACACATATAAGCGAGCTCCGCCACCTTCTCTCTCCATCTTTGGCCATTCGCCTCGCTCTCCAGTGAGCTCCAGAGAGTGTGTGAGGTGACAACTCGCATCCCCGACCTGTTGCAGCGAGGAGAGGGAGTGAATCCATCGATCCGGCGACGTAGCCGCCGCAGCTCCGCCACCAGCGAGAGCTCCGAGCCTCGGGCAGAGACGACCATCGAGGCGATGACCAGGAGCATCCCCAGCTCCTTCCCAGTCTATTCCTTCACCCAGGTAACCCCTTAGGCTACCCATCTCCCTTAATTTCCAGTTTCACCCAATTTGCGCCGCCGTCGTATTTCTCCGATTCACCCCGGTTCCGACCACTATCCGATCATCGGAATCGACCCTCACGTTCGCCTTCGTCCGACGGACGTTCTTCACCCACTCACTCAACCCAGCTCGCACAGGAGCTGGGAACCGAGCTCCTCCGTCCACCCCCTTCGCCGGAGCTCGCCGTCCCGACGCACCAGCCACCCCTACTTTGCCTAACCGGGTCGAGGCAATTTGCCCTCGACCCGTGAGTCTTCTGGTGCTCTTTTCAGGTCGAAACGAGGGCTGTCTGAGGCCCTTCGCCACTCAGCCAGGAGACCCAGCTCCGCCGACGCCGTCCGAGCTCCCCGGAACTTGGCTCGATCATCGGAGCCCACCGGCATACGCGTGAGCCTTCCGCGATTCTTCTCCGACCTTCAGAAGGCTCCCCGGAGGACCCTAGCGCACGCACGAGCCCGGCGAAGCTCGCCGGGGACCTGTTCTTCGAGGACCCTCCATCGCCGTCGATCGCCCCGCCTCACTCCAGTTCAGATCCTGGCCGTCCATCCTTGGAGCTACCAGCACCGTCCGATCGGAGGAGGGAAGATCCGGAGCGCCCACCATCCGCAGCCGTCAGATCCACACGTGGCGTGCATCCAACGCCCCCGCTTAATAAAGGGTAATTTACCCTTAGGCCCTGCTTTTTTTTATTTCGTTTTAGTCCTGTAAATAGAAAAATCAGTTGTTTAGTTTTAGGTTAAATTGCACATTGGACCCTGAGCTTTAGTTATTTGCATGTATACCCCTGCCTGTTGTGGACACGTGCTTCGACACGTGATTTGTTTGGGTTATTTGCAGTAGATACCCTTGTAGTTCTGGATGTTATAAATTGAATGAAAAGTTTCTCTTTTTTGCACTTCTACCCCTGTGAATGATTTATTTCCGCATGTGCGTTTTATTTTGGGTAAATTGCAGATAGGGCCCCTAGACTTTTGGTACCTGTTACCAATAAGTCCTCGGGACTTATTTTCCTTACATCTAGGTCCCTGAGTGCCCCAGGCACGTGCGTGGCGCGTGTTTTGCTGGGTGTTTTGCACCAGGACCCCCAGAACTTTGGGTATTTGCACTTTGGTCCCTGTGCACAGTGCCCTATCTTTATTTTTGAATAAAATATCAAATCACCACCAAATCCAACGAAAATTTGACACATGGCTCCTGCCATGGTGTAGGATTTTTGTGGAGTTTTGAGGACATTTTTGATTTTGTTTGTTATTTTTAAAAATTCAAAAACCTTCATTTTTGTTACTGTCCAGTTTGAAAATTCATAAAAAAAAATAAAACTCACTTAAAAATTCTATAAAAATTAGCTACTGTTTGTTTTACTTAGCTTGATTTTCTAGCCAATTTTGGCTATGTTTCATTTCGGCTGGACAGTACCCTTTATTTTAGGCATTGTTTGATTTTTAGAAAATAAAATACACATCATAAAATTCTCAAAAAATCACCAAAAACACTAAAAAATATAAAATACATAAAAATACTTTTTGTTTGAATTTTTTATTGAAAATTTTGTGCATTTAATAATTTGTTGAAGTGTGTGCCTTCTTTGTTTTCTTATTTTCTTAATTACTTAAAAAATCCAAAAAAATATAAAAATAATTAAAAACCACTAAAAATATTTTCTTTCTTTATTTTCTTTATTTTTACTACTTCGTAGGCCTCTCGGCCAACCCGTGCTCCTTGAGTTCGACCCTGGGTGCTATACCAGGTTAATCACATAGCAGGACCGCTATTTGAGTTTTGATTGATTTTATCCTTCTTAAGTGGCTCATTTTTCTTGATCGACACATCTGAGTGATTGAGGTCGCAACGACCGTATTAGATACCTGATTGCCTTAGTCGCTCGGGTTTCTGTGTCATCACCTTCCCCGCCGTCCGATCGCTCGCCCCCTCTGTTGATCTGGGTCGTTCATCATCACAACGTTTTTCAGTCGCCCGATCGAACCTTTGATCTCATCTGGACTGCTCGCCAGCGCCGCCCCTTCCTTGCACTACGTGACGACGCCTACGCCCTCCGATCTTTGCCAGAAGCACTACATCCTGGCCCTCTATCTCGCACAACATCTGGACCTTTCGATCAAGACCCCAGACCTCATCAGGACCGCCCATCAGCGCAGCGCTTGCAGCCCGCCACGTGGTGCGCCCTGTGCCCTTGATCTCGCACCGCCAATCTAGTCCTCACCCTCTGCTTCCGCCCCTCTCCTGATCGTTGGATCACTCAATCCAACGGTCGATACTTCGTCTCCTACCTCCCGCACACCCTGCGCCCCACGTCGTCCACCGTGCGCGAGGGCTGCCCCCTTTCTATTTTTGGCGCTACGTCGACCATCGTCTTCGCCTCCCTTCACCACCATGACATCCACCACTCGTCCCTCATCCTCGCCAACCCCCTCGATCTCCATGAACACCCTCCACTTTGCTCCACGATGCCCACCAACACCACCTCTTCGCCACTTACACCGTCACCTCCAACCTTTAAATACTCTGCCTCCGACCACCTTCACCCCAATCCGCCATCACGAAGAGAATCCCCAAGCTCCTAGATTCAATTTGGTGACAGCAATTTGATGGGACAACGAGCAAAGACAGAGATTCACCTCCAGCGAGATCCACAACCCTCCACCGCCGTGCCGCAACCTACTCCGCGAGCTGCACGAGCTCAGGACCGCCTACCGTCCTTCGAGCGACGACCAGGAGCACTTCATCGCGCTCCATTCCCCAGGTAGACTCCTTCATCTCCCTCCCCTTCTTCTTCTTCATTTTCCTTCTTCTTCTCCGATTTTATTCGCCGTCCACACGCCACTTCTTGCTCCGCTGAGCATCCACCGAGCTTCTCCTCAAGGCTCTGATCTTCATGCCATACTTCATTCACCCCGAGGACACTTCGCATCTCACTCGGACGAAAGCTCTGCCACCTTGGATGAGCTCACCACCGGACCAGCTTCACGCCCCTCCAGGCCTCCCTCCACAGTCGCCTTCATCCCCAGAGCACTTCGCATGCCTCCGCTATCAAGATAACCCCCTACAGGTACTTCTACTTCGATTGGATGGAACTTCATCGGAGCTCAGCTCGAACTTCACTGCTACCGGCTGCCAGACCGCTCCAACCTCTGCTGAGACCTCCGGCAGCTACCTGACGCTTCCACAACCCTCCCCAGCTTCTTAGCAACCTCCAGCGAGCTTTAGCGATGACTGGAAGAGGTAGTGGAGCTAGGACCGCTTCACCGGAGTGCAGCCTCCTTCGCCGTAGGAGGCGGAGGACCGTTGGGCATGAAGCCCAGCAGCCGTCCGATCCCCTTGATCGGACGATTCGGAACCATCCACATTGCCATCAGCCGCAGCCGTCAGATCAAGAAGATCCCACGCTCCAGAGCACGCCACGTCACCACTTCCCCTGCTCTCCAGATGTCGTTGGATCAATCTAGATCCAACGGTCATTGATCGTCCACGCCTTCGTCTCAGGAGGCAATCACCGCCATTGATCTTCATCAGATCTAACGAATCTATGTGTGCCACGTCTCCAACAATCAGTAGCCGTTGGATTGTCACTCGATCGAATGGTCCAGAGCACGCCACGTCGTCTACTCCGAGCCTCTGCCCCGACCATCAGGATCGGAGCTCCCGAAGCTAGCCGAGCCTCCATCTTAGCCATGTCTGAGCCTCCATAGCACACGAGCCTCAGGCCGAGCCTCCGAAGTCCATCGAGCTTAGGACCCCCACGTGATCTGCACGTGCGGCCTAGGTAATTTGCAACGAGGCCCCTGGAGGTTTTCATATTTACACTCCAGTCCCTGCCAGGAGCCCCCACGTGAGGAGCGCGTGTTCTGTGGGAAATTTGCATCCACCCATATAGGTAATTGCATATACATCCCTGTCAGCACGTTTTTTTTATCAATTTTATTTCCTGTAATTGCATTTAGGCCCATGTCTTTGCACGCATAATTAGGCATTCATTTTAAATCATTTTTCAAATTTGAAAATTGCATTGTGTAGCTTTATTTGTCCTCTTTCATATGTGACACTTGGCACATTTTTGTAAGATCAATGAATTTTATTATTAACTAATTGGTGGAATTTTGTCATATTTTGCCCAATTATGCCTTTTAGTTTGTAGTAATTTCTCTGTGACTCCAAAAATCACCAAAAATTCACATTAGACCTAGGATAAGTAAGTTTACATTGTGTAATTCATCTCATTTGCACGCACCTCGAGGCTTGAATATATCATTTAGTGATTTCCTTCATTAATTTTTAATACGTCCATTTCACATAGAAATTTAGGTTTATTAATTTTCCTGGATTCCTCACACTTAGATCTATCTAGGATAATTTTTATTTCTAAAAATATTGTGATTTGGTATTTATTAAAATTAACTTAGTCAAAATCACCTTGCATCCATTTTAAATTCACAGTAAATTCACTTAGTGTCAAAAAAATTCAAAAAAAAATAGTATAGCTTAATTTCATTACATTTCACCATCTGGCCAAGTTTCATGATTTTTGGACTTCATTTTCTCACTTTTCTAAATTAACTTGTCAATTGGCCCTATTTTGCATGTGTCTTTTCCTTCTTGCATAAAATAATAAAAAAGGACCAAAAAAATTATCCCCTGAAAATCAAACCTTGGAGCTTGCTTAAAATCTACTTAAGGAGACAGTTGCCTCCCTGAGTTCGACCTTGGTCTTGCTCAAGTAAAAAAAATTGTCGCTCGAAATTAATTGATCTTAAATTGGAAGTGGTTTTTGATTAGCTCTTATTCTCTGACTACAACAAACAATACGACAATTAATTTGACCATTAATTTCGTTAAATTAATAAGGGTAGTAAGATGTTATTCAGTGGCGTACATCCCCTTTCTTGGATGTCCGATGTGTAGAAGCTTTTGGAGAAGTTCAAGTAACTTATCTCTTCTTATTCTTCTTTTGAGTTGGACCCTTCGTGGATCCTTGCTTCCTTCCACGCTTCCCTTTGATATGTGCAACCATTGCACTGCTGGAGGGATTCTCTTTCATCATGATTTACTTGGTGGATCTCAATGAAGCAAGTAACTCAGCTTTTGTATGTTTCAACTTATTCATATGGCAAGAAACAATATAGTTATTAAAAGATTTAGGAAGATATAACAGTGAAATCAGATTGCATAATACATTCATCTTAGCTCCTAAAGTCTCCAACTCATGGATATACCCAAACATTTTGAGTACATGTTCGCCAGCTGGAGTTCTTTCTTGCATTTTGCAATGAAGCATCTCTATCATAACATTATATCGCTAAGTGTGGTTCATATTGCCAAACATCTTCTTCAGATTTGCCAAGATGTCCTAAGCTGATTCCATATCTATATGTTGCTTCTAAAGCACATTAGATAAGGAACCAAGAATGTAGTAACAAGCTAAAGTGTGGTCCTTGTCCCACTTCTTGTTGATGCCTCGGGCATCTTCAGACTGAGGGTCCTCATACTTGTTGTTAGAGAGCACATGCCCGATGTGCTTAGCCGCAAGCACTAGCTCCAAATTCCGGATCCAATCCAAATAGTTCGGTCGATCAACTAATTGAACTTAAGCAGTTTGTTAAGTGGGTTGAGAGATTTCATCTGGAATAAATGAAAAATAGAATTCACTTTAAAATCTTGATTAATGAAGTTAAATGATTTAATACTTTTAAATCATGAGTTCTCGTATTTTTTTGTACTTTGAAATTATTTCCCTTATAAGCTTTCAAAGCATGAGGCCAGCAAACCAAAAGCCTCACTACGAGATCTGAGTCTCCTTTCCATTTTCATTGCACCCCAATAATATGAGAAAATGCAAGTACGATGAAAGAAGATGAACTATTTCCACCTTACAAGTCCAACTTGTATTCTTAGTTCGGTCTTCAACACCCACACCTCACATATATGGAGTTAGCATGTTGTCGATTAAATCAACCATCAATGAGAGAATATCAATTTACGCTCTGCACAATCCAATGTCGACTCGATAATATGGGGAACAACATTGGGGTCACTGCATATACAGTCCATCTTTTCGAGAAACGAAGAACACAATTCCATGGTTATTTGTATTCCGGAGTCATGACTATGGATGAACATATCCAAAAACACAACCCATGGTAATGAAGTTCTTAGCAATAACAGGAGACCATGGATTTCATCATATGACTTATTCCATATCATGTTTATACTAAAGATTAATCAATTTGACTCATATTCTCATGATTAATCTAAGGGATATAGTAAGGACACATGCTTATTATCTTAGTTTTAATCTAATTAAAACAATGACACTTAATCAATCCCAACTAGGGTTTCATCTTTATGTATTTTATGTTACCGTATAGTATTATACCTCACTTAGTACAATTGAATGTTCCAGTTTTAGTTGTTAAAGTATTTCATGACTTCTCATGCCACCTTTCATCGAAACAGATCTAGCCATGTCGGACAGACAAAGCTAATAGGGAGCACATCTACTGCAAATGAGACACCGGGTGCCAACTATGTAACTCATTATCATTTCCACAGCCTAGACACCTTCTCGAAATCAATTAGAGACAACACAATCGGTACATATTGTACTAAGGAGGTTTTGTCGATATTTCGACTGTGTATAATACTATATAGTAACTCTTAGATATTTTAGGAATTAAAAAGTATTTTAAATTTTCTAAAAATCTAGTGCAACAATCTAGATACTTATTAATTCAAAAACTCCTTTTCATTTCAAAAGGTCCAGTGTAACAATCTAGACAATTCTTCGAATAAAAATAATTTTAGTTGCGAAAGTTGTCTAGTGCAACAATCTAGAAAATTCCTGAAATTAATAAAATTAATTCCACAATTTCTAATTATATTGTAAACATTAAAGTGCATAATTAATCAGAAAATTGAAACATATTTTTAAAATAAACAAACAATGATTTTGGATTTGAATTTGCAAGTTGCGACCATCATACTTCAAATTGGAAAGCATCATATAACTCGTACTTAATTCGTTGCGACCCCTGATATTTATAAAATATTGGGTCCAACTCCTGATGAAAATATATAAAATATATTTTCATCAATTTTTGGTCCTAAAATAAGAGAAACATGTCAACAAAAATGATATAGTCCTCTTCCAACTCCGCCTATGGAGAAATCCAATTTCTAGAGACCATGCAATTGGAACTGCGCGAAACTTTTTCACATTGATTGGAGAATTGATTTATAACTTATTTATCAGTATTTTAACATATTATATAACCCAAAAAAACTATCTAAAAATTCATAACTTTAATGATACGATCTTTGGATGAAATCAGAGTCTGTTTGCTTTTAACATCTGAATCTTCTCCCGAATGTAACCAGGAATTAGTGCATATTTTTGGTATGGGACCAGATATTCTATACCTTATATATATATCCCAAAATTACTTTTAAAAATAGGTTATAAATGTATCAACTTCAAAAGTCACATAATCATTCGAGTCATATAAACTGTCGCAAGATAATGCACCTGATAATCGGGATGATCTAGTTGATTATTCATCGAACTTGGATGCAATCTACATCCTATAAACTAAGGATCTTGAAGTAATTATATAAAAATTATTTACTACGCATCACAAAAAATGCAGACTATTTAGCAAATAATTAGCTAAAACATTGTTAGTTCGTCGTGTGAACTAGAATATGTAGCACAACGACTAGTGCATCAAGAAATCAAATATATAAGGAAATGATTTCCTTTATGATTTATAATATTCATGATGAATAAGATCGGTAAAATATGATTACCTTTGATATGTAAGTTTGTACAAAGGAAACCTTTCGAATTGAAGTTTGATCTGCAGAATTCTCTCTCGTAGGTGCGGAGATGAATCACGTTGCTTCCCATGAACCTGAACATCGCCTAGGGCAATAAGAAGAGAGTTGTAAGAGTTGAAGACTCTTGAGACACTTTCTCTCTTAAGGGGGTATGGAATTTAGAAGATGATTTTGCTCTTAAAATTGTTGCAAAAAGAGAGAGCACAACCCTCCTTTTATACTTATTGTGTATGACTAATATGTACCACGATAGTCCTTGAATTTTAAATAAGGGCTAAGAGCAAGTCTTAATTCAATAAGGATCATGTCCTTATCATCTCCAATCAATTTAAATTAAGCAAAATAAAATAAGAAACAACTTTGGAGCCATAATTTAATAAAAACTCAACAACATGGTGGATCATGTATACTGAGTATACGTGCCCACCACCTTCCATAAATGGAAGTTATTGTTGTAAATTTATATAATAATTAATTCACTTGATAATCATATTATTGACGAGTCGCTAAATACGATAAATAATTCGGTCATGTTGTAGCACGTGTACTTAGCGATTCGGTCAGAATCGAGAGAAAATCTCCGTGAAGAGTGTCTCGGCTTAATTTATATCCCGGGCAAGTATGGGGTCGAACTCAGGGAGGCAAAGGAACAACTGGGAGTTAATTTGAAAATTAGGTTTTAGATTTCCATTGCGGTTTTTTTTATAATTTTTTATGCAAATACAAATGCCAAATGCGAATGTGGTTGAATTAAGATACTACGAAAGCATACAACTTAGCCTAATTTAATTTAATGCGAGATTAATTCAATTAAGCCAAATTATATTTTTTCAATAAACTTAATCCAACGACGAATGCAAAACATATTTTTTTAGAATTTTCAGGGTTAAAATGCAATAAATAAAAATGTACACTTTTTATGGGTTTTTTCGTAATTTCTCACACAAACAGTAAGCAAAAATTATGAAAAAATTACTGGAATGAAAACATGATCAAAGAGACTACAGTAAAAATTTTGGAATTTTTTGACAACTTATGAATTTTTTATGGATTTTTTAGTGAATAGAGAGTGGCAATGAGTAATTAATTTCTATTAAATCCACAATGTCAAACTAATCAGAATGCGAATTATCTCTGAAAGATATTTAGATAAGCAATTCAGGAGAGTTGAAATTTTGTGAAAAGGATGTATTTGGATTTAACTAAAAATCAAATAATAAAAACATTCTACAATATATTTCAGGCACAAAACATCTCCATTTTAGATGAAATTTGGGTAGTAAGTTAATCATATCAGGGCATCATTCCTAATTTTTGTGGAATTTTTAGAGCAACGGTGTGTGAGATATAATTTTAAGAGCACTGATTAGGTAAAATACACAGAATTTCAGTTAATCATTTTAGTTAATTATCCATGACTCATAAAAATATAAATAAATAGTCAAAATGTAGACAATTAGTTGCTCATCACAAAGGTATTTTTCATTGAACAAAAAGATGCATAAATGATGTCCAAATTAAAACACAAACACAGGGATCTTTGTGCAAATTCTGAAAGCAAAATAAACAAACATTTATATACAGGGACCTATTTGTAATTACAAAAATAAGGACGGAAAATATTGCAATTTTTACAATAAAATAAAGAAAAAAGGAAAAAGACCTTTCTTGTTCCAGAAGCACGAAGGAGGAAGAACCCAAAGTGGATGGTGGGGACGGACGGCAGTGCGGCCGAGCGCGGCCGCGCGCGAGGGTCAACGACGAGGCTGCACAGCAGAGGGACGGCGGATAGGCGGCATCGGCGGAGTGAGGCGGTGGCGGCGTGGTTGCTGGGGTGGCCGCAGGAGGATGAGGGCGGCGTGGGTCCCCTGCGCAGGCGAGGGCGGCGTGGGGTGCCCCTGCGGTTGGCAACCGGGGCGGCGGCGACGCCACGCGCGGTCGCTTAGAGCGGCGGAGGCGTGGGCGCGGCAGCGGGCCGCGGGCTGTGCGGCTGGGCTGCTGAGGGGCGGCGGTGAGGAGCCGGAGGGAAGGGCGGCGGCGGTGGGGCTCCCACCGCTGCTGCTGTTAATTTTTTTATTTTTTCTCTTTTTTTGATTTTTTTACTGCTTTAATAAAGGCTTTTTAAATTTTTTTGTTTCTTTTTCATTTTTTTTAATTTTCTTAGACAGGGAATGAAATGAATGTGGAGAAAGAAAGAAGGAAGAAAAAAAATGATGACGGTGGTGTATGATGAGGATGATGGAGATGAGTGGTGAAATAAAATGATGGGGTGATAGTGATGTGGTAAAGAACCCTTTTTTTATTTAAATTTTTTTTATTTTTTTATTTTCTTTAAACAAGAAATAACAAATGATGCAAGTGATCAAATGGTGATGAAGGTGGAGGAAGTTGATATGAACTAAACAAATATGGGCATGTGGATGGTGATATGATGTGCTAATAAAAATGCAAAAATAACAAGATGGTAGAATGAGAAGACAATTTACCTACGATGGAGACGATCGCCTATGATGTACTCACGAGAGCACGGTCTTCGCTCAAATCACCGGCGTGCGATGAGCTCGAGCAGCGCGCGGTTGCGGCTGCGATGTTGGCCAAAAATCCAACGGATCTCACCGGAGAGAGGGCTGTCGTCGCTCGACCGCGGTTACATCGCTGTCACTGTCTCAACTCAGGGAACTAGGCTCTCCTCACATAAAGATGGATCAAAGGCAAAATTGAGGAGAATGACATGTATATAAAGATGATGGAATGAGAGGTTATTAAAGTGGTGGAGTTGAATGGGTGGTTGTATTATTAATGGAGTTGAATGGGAAGTTGGGAAAAATGGTGGAATAATGGAGTTGAATTGGTAGTTATTGTAGAGAATAGAAATTAAATAATAAATAAACAAATAAATAAAGTAGGCTACTTTAAATACAATAAAATAAAAAGAGAAGAGAAATAGTGGAGAATTTACAAAAGAAGACAAAACACCATGTATATATTTTTTTACTTTTCTAATATGTATTTTTTTATCTTTTTAATAAGAGATATTTATAAGAAAAAATACAATAAAATAGTATAATTAAAATACAACACAAGTATGATTTTTTTTGTATTTTTAGTAATTAAGAAAGATACAATAAAAATTAAAAAAAGAATGAATATATACATGGTATACAATGTACATCTAGGTCCCAAAACCCAACTTTTGCAAACGAGCTCCGATTTTAATGAAACCACTTCCGTTTGATAGATAATTTTCTAACTTCAACTTTAAAAGTGAGTTTGGTGTGGAGTTCATATGGAGCGGGAATTTAGCTTGGAAGTTGGACTTTATGGCTTTTTCTCTTTGGGATCAAGGAGCATTTATTTGAGATGAAATTTGTTTTGTATTTTTGTAATTTTATATACATTTTTATAAACAAGTTAGAGAAAGAATTAGGCAAAAAGGAGTTGAAATGAAATTATTAAAAATACATGAAGTTTTGGGCTATTTACATGTATAAAACTCCTTTATTTTTGCGCTTTTTTTATGTGTTAATTTATTTTATACAATCCAATATACAATAATTAGTGTGTTTTATTTACAAGAGTTGTTTTTATAATTTATTTATTTTATGGACATTTATTTGGGATTTTACTCGGGGATTTTGCTAAGATCAAGATATTGCGATGATGAATCGCGGATTCATCACCCCCCTATACTTAAACTTTGCTAGTCCTCGAGCAAATAAAGAATGAATAAGTTGGGTTAACCCCTGACTGTGCATGTGAATACGAGACTTGATCCGTTCAAGAACTCTCGGTTTTAGAGATCCTAAAATTCTAAGCTGAACCAAGCTCTAGTCAAAAGGTACCCAATTCCCTAATCATCAGACTCTCTTTGTATACATATATAGTAGGGATATGACAAATGTTGACCGCAGTTACAAGAGTAGAGTCACAACTTCACCCAAGGTTCCAGTCCAAGAGACTCTCATATGGACCCGATCCTCAACACTAGGGAATAAATCATTTCTTGCATCCAATCCACCGTCTCTTTAGTTGTCAGACTTGAAAGTGTAGATGGAAGGCCAGTTGATGGAGGGCATAGGATTGTGTCATTTCTTCTCTCCCTCTCATTGGAACAAGGATCCTCTCATGTGCCTTATTACGCAACACATTTTTTTGGTGTTGATCAGTGCGTCCGTCAAGAGAAGTTGGAGCCATCTGCACTTGTTTTCCTGGGAGTATACTGGGGTGTGCCTTTTTTGAGTACATATCGTACCTTCTACACCCAGACTTGTATCATTTACGATGCAGAGCCCTTTTTTGGTGCATGCCCGACTCCTGGTCCTAATAGCGGTGGTCCAAGTGGACACTTTGAAATGGTTGGGAGCGCTCGCCTTTGGTGGAAGCTCTTTTGATAATTGACTTTGTGGAATGAGAGCTTTTCTTTGACATTTAATTGCTTTGTAGTATTTGTGGCTAGCTCCACTGCTTTTACCAAGAGTTGGCGCACACTGATCAACAATTTTGTTTATTTTATCACACCCTGGCACATAGGTAAATGTCAAGAGATAGTACAAGAACCATGTTCTCATACTGGCTAAAGATGCTGACACTCAGGTTTCATGAAGCCTTCATTGATTTTATCCCATCCTCGAGCATCATTAAATCAAGTCCAAACTCAAATCCCTCATCCCAGTTACTCAAGTGAAATTTCAACTCATCTCATCATAACTGCAGTCGTGTATGTGAGGTGCTGATCATATTCTTTAAGGTAGAGACTAAGCATGCAATATAGCACACAAATCTTTCAAATTAGGGAAATGTGAATGATTAAGTCAAGGACCCTAATGACTAAGGCTGGTTAACTCAAAATCTCAAGACCTCATAAACCAAGTGTTCTTGATCATCACTAGTCTTGTGTGAAAGTGAATTGTGTCAGGGATTAAACCAACTTATTAGTTAGTTTTTTTTAGTTGGTTTTTTATTAAGATGATTTATTGATTTTTTTTATGTTTTAGAAGAAGTTTTTTTTTCAAAAAGTTTTTTTTGACAAACAAAGGCAAAAAGTTTTGCTTTTTTTTTCAAAAAGGTTTTTTTGACAAACAAAGGCAAAAAGTTTTGCTTTTTTTTCAAGAGTTTTTTTTTGAAAAGATAGGTAAATAAGAAAAGACTTTTTTTTTGAAAAAAGTTTTTTTTAAAAGGATATTTTTTGAAAAGGTTTTTTTAGCAAATAAGGAAAAAGAGTTTTTTTTAAAGGTTTTTTTTCAGAGATTTTTTTTAATTTTTTTTACCCACCCCATAATTATTGTATAATATATACAAAAATACGTGAAAGTACGAGCTATGGGTAAAGTATATATGTAATATATACACGCCCCCCTATACTTAGCTTGTGCTATGTCCTCATGGCAGTAGGTGACAAAAAGACATAGCTCGTACTAAGTGTAGGAAAGCTAAAATAATAAATAGTATAGAAGTCGATCCGCCCCCCCTATACTTAGGCTCTGGACAGCCTAAGTGTAGAAGAAGAGCAAAAATGGGGCGGACGAGGTCAAGAGGAGAAATGATGAGTAAATACACATGGCGGGCATCGGTCCCCCCTATACTTAGGCTTTGGTCAGCCTAAATATAGGGCAAGAGTAAGTGTGAGACCCGATGTGATCTCGAGAATATACAAAGAAGGGAGAATATGTACAAGAGTGATTGAATCTTCTAAGATGTTGAATCTTGATGCTGCATCTTCATGAAGAGTAATAAGATGTATCTACTCTGTGCTCACTCTGTATGAAGTTGATGACCTCGACTTGGACTAACTGCTCTTTCGAATCAACAAAATGCTTTTACCAGTTGTCCATTCACCACATGAGATTGTGCACCATCTGTGAGATCAGCTATCTCTACACTTCCATTCTCGTGCACTTTCTTAACCACAAAGGGACCCGTCCATTTATATTTGAGCTTCCCATGAAACATCTTCAACCTGGCATTGAACAACCATACCTTTTGCTTAGGGACAAAGTCTTTGCACCTAATGTGTTGATCATGCCATCTCTTTACTTTGTCCTTATAAATCAAATTGTTGTCATATGCCCTGTTTCGGATTTCGACAAGCTCGTTCAAGTTCAAGTCTCGACAAAGTTTTCCTAGGTGACAACTCCAATTAATCTTCTTAATTGCCTATTCGGATTTATGAATCAATTCTGCGGGCAAATGGCATGGCTTGCCATAGATCATTCTAAATGGTGAAGTACCCAATGGTGTCTTGTAGGCTGTCTTATAGGCCCACAGATTTTGGTCCAAGAGCTGAGACCGGTCCTTCCTATCGGGACGAACCAATTTCTGCAAAATACTCTTCACCTCTCTGTTCGAAACCTCTGCCATGCCGTTGGACTGTGGGTGGTAAGGACTAGTAACTCTATGCTCAAATCCATAGTCCTTAGCTAAAGATCTCATATCGCGGTTCACGAAGTGGCTACCCCCATCAGATATCAAAACTTTTGGCACCCCGAACCTAGCAATAATATGGTCTCTCACAAACTTACAAACAGTCTTGCTGTCTACGGTTCGGGTTGGAATAGCCTCCACCCACCTGGATAAATAATAAACCGCCAACAATATGTACTCATGTCCTTGGCTGTTGGGTAAAGGACCCATAAAATCTATGCCCCATGTATCAAAAACATCACAAATAATCATCGGTTGCATGGGCATCTCATCTCTCTGTCCAACTGTCCCTCCCATCCTTTGACAGATTCGGCACGACCGTACAAAATCAATGGCATCTCTAAACAAGGTCGGCCAATATAATACACATTGAAGTACTTTGTGAGCGGTTCTCTTTCCCGAATGGTGTCCTCCAGCCTCAAGTGAATGACAATATGTGAGGACACTCTGGTATTCCTCCTGAGGAATACACCTTCTCCAAACACAATCCGGTCCTTCACAGAAAAGGAAAGGATCATCCCAGTGGTATCTCCTCGAATCCGACTTCAGTCGATCAATGCTACTCCTAGTCCAACCATGGGGAACCTGCTTGGAGACAAGATAGTTCACCATGTTGGCATACCACGGGAGTGAGTCAATAACACAAATTGACTCATCTGAGAAGGTCTCTCTAATTCGCTCATGATCAGGAGAATCTTTAAGTTCAATCCGAGAAAGATGATCAGCCACAACATTCTTCACTCCAGGTTTATCTTTAATCTCCAAATCAAATTCCTGGAGGAGTAAAATCCACCTAAGAAGACGTGCCTTCGCGTCCTTCTTTTCCATTAAGTATCGAATGGTTGTATGATCAGTATATATTATCACCTTAGAGCCCAAAATATATGATCTGAACTTCTCGAGGGCCCATACTACCGCGAGCATTTCCTTTTCAGTCACTGTATAATTTTTCTGTGTAGGATCTAAAACTTTGCTCGCATAGTGAATCGCAAACGGAATCCCCTCTCATCATTGTCCTAACACAACTCCTATAGCGAAATCTGAAGTGTCAGTGATGATCTCAAAGGGGAAAGACCAGTCAGGAGCTTGTAGGATAGGCAAGGCACAAATCTTCCTTTTCAAGAGCTCAAAGGCCTCCAGACACCTGTGATCTACAACGAGCTCTGTGTCTTTCCCTAAGAGCTCTGTTAGTGGGCGGGCGATCTTTGAAAAATCTTGAATGAATCTCCTATAGAATCCAACATGCCCTAAAAATGACCGCACTGACTTTACGTTGGTAGGTGGATCGAGTTTCTTGATCACCTCCACCTTGGCAGGGTCAACCTCCATTCCCCTTTTGGAGATGACATGCTTCAACACAATACCCTCCGTCACTATAAAGTGACTCTTCTCCCAGGAGAGTACCAGATTCTCCTCTCTACACCTCGTGAGGACTTGGTCCAAGTGCGCTAAACATGTATCAAAAGAATCACCATGGACCGAGAAGTCATCCATGAATACTTCCAGGAAATCTCCCACCATCTCGGCAAATATGGCTATCATGCACCACTGAAATGTGCCCGGGGCATTGCAGAGCCCGAATGGCATGCGCTTGAAAGCATAAGTACTGAATGGACATGTGAATGTGGTCTTTTCCTGGTCCTCAGGAGCTATGGCCACCTGGTTGTAGCCTGAGTACCCATCAAGAAAATAGAAGAACTCTTTCCCTGCGAGTCTCTCTAAGATCTGATCAATAAAAGGCAAGGGAAAGTGATCTTTCTTGGTCGCAGCATTCAGGCGCCTGTAGTCGACACAGACGTGCCACGACATGGGTACTCGTGTCGCGATCTCTACCCACTCCTCGTTGGTGACCATCTGAATTCCCGACTTCTTCGGGACAACATGAAGTGGGGCCACCCACTTGGAGTCAAAAATAGGGTATATGAACCCTGCCTTGCACCATTTCTCAATTTCTTTCTTTACTACTTCCCGTAGATTGGGGTTAAGTCTCCTCTAAAACTCACGGGAAGGTCTCACGTTATCCTCAGTAAAAATGTGGTGCGAGCAGAGAGCGGGGTTGATGCCCACGAGATCCGACACTGTCCAGCCTATTGCTTTGCGGTTCCTCTCTAAGACCTCTAATAGCCTAGACTCCTGTTCTAAAGTCAAGTCTGAGCTAATGATGACAGGATATCTCTCTTTGGGTCCCGCAAGAAAGGCGTACTTGAGTGTAGGAGGTAGTGATTTCAGTTTTAGCAATGTGGTATCATCAAGCAGATCTGGCTGAACTGAATCTGAATCTGGTTCTGTGCTGCATGAAGGTGGGCTAAGATGAGTAGTACTCGCCACCAAATCAGAAGTATCGGGAGTCGGATCGTCAAAAATATCCAAACAATCGGCAAAAGCCATGTCTGACTCATCATCTATGTCCCATGATTGTTCCGAAGAGGATGAAACTGACAGATCCAGATGGATCTCTATGTCATCATGAGAATAGGTTGATGCATCTCTAGCAAGATCAGACAACACCTGGCAAACTGCATCATGCACTATATCCTCTCCAGATGAAAGGGTCTCGCTCTGTCCTGAAGGAATCTGTCCCCAAATCCCAATTGTGCTAATCAAACTGCAGTCTGCCTCTGAAGATGACTACTCTGTGCTACTCTCTGAATCGGGTCGCTGACACTTGGTTTGCTTCATCTCAAGGTTCACTTCTCCGCCTGGAGAATGGAACTTCATCATTCCCGTACCATAATCGAAAGCTGCGCCTGCGGTCCTAAGGAAGGGTCGCCCGAGAATGATCTGAGATTCTCTCTAATGATTAGGGGTCTCCATGTCCAAGACTGTGAAGTCCACCTGATAGTTCTGCCCCTCAATCGAGATAACGGCGTTCTTCACTTCTCCCTTAGGTCTCTTCATTGAACGATCTGCGAATTGGAGTAAAGCTCTAGATTTGCGAAGTGGTCCCAACTCCAATTTCTGATATAATGCTAGGGGGAGTAAGTTGATCGAAGAACCGTTATCTAAGAGTGTGTGTGCAAACGCAATGTCGTCAATACGACTCTCCACATAGTGAGCACCCATGTCTCTCTTTTTGGCAAAGTCTGATTCCTGAGACAATAGGTTGTGGCTACTGATAAGACATGTGTCTTTATATTTCGGTTATCTTTCTTCCTGCTAACCCTTCTAGGTGTGCATCTCACCTTAAGGTATTTTTGGAAGGTAGGATGGTTAGACACATATTCATCAAATGGCACCTTAACTGTGATGTTTTCTTTACAAAATCGTGCCATATCGGGGTCATCTTTCTGAATCTTTTTGATGCGCTTTCCTGCCGTAAGAGCACGGGGGAAATGTATTGAAGCTAGGGAAACATAGGATGAAGAGTCTGAATCATGAACTGAAAGATCATTCTTTGCATTAACAGAAACAGAGTTCTTCATACAAGAATCTTTTTGATGCAACATGGACTCAAAATCTAGACTATATACTAAAGGTTGTGGAATAGAAGATGGAGTGGTATCCGCCACAACCGGAGATGCAAGGCCCTCCGTAGACTCAGAAGAATATCCATGCTGACAATGCTGTATACGCGCTCTCCTCCTCCTCTCGGCTCCCTGAGTGGAAATCCTCGAATGGTGCTGATGGGGCTCTGAAATATGATGCCTCTCCTCCTCGTCCTCTAAAGACTCCTCAGGTAGAGCTCCAGAGATGCCCCTCCTCGTGTCCCTCGCCCGGTCAGGTACGACCACGGTCCTTCCGCTCCTGAGTGACATGTGGTTAGCCTCGTCACACGAAAGAATCTCATGTTCAGATTTAGGAGATGCTGAATAATATACCTGACCAAAGTGCTGCTGAGAACTAGAACGACTCAGGCTATTTGGGTTAGCCTGAACTTGGGCTGGGATAGAGGTAGAGGGTGCAGTCTGCTCGTCTCGCCATCTGGACAGGCGGTTGACATCCACCCGTAAGTCTTGAATCTCATTCCTGTAGGAACGTAGCTCGTCGAGTATCTGCTGCTGAATATCCACGGGACTAGACGATGAAGGAAGTGGATAAGACTGGGAAGAAGAACGAAAATACTGGTCTTGCTGGCCAGAGTACTGCCTCTGCTGCTACTGCTGGGGTTGCGGGCCCTGCTGGCCTGTCTGGTAATGGCCCTGTCGGCCATACTGCTGGTACTGCTGCCTCTGCTGCTGGGGTGGCTGGAATACAGGGCTCTGCTGTGAAGGAGGTGGTACGGAGGTGAATGCGGTGTTGTGAAAGGTCGGGGGATGCTGATAGGTCTGTCGGTCTCCCGTGCTTCCCTGCCTGGCAGGGTCCTAAGTATACCATATCCCATTCACCTCCCAAACTGGTGGAGGCTCCTCCTGGACTGTCTCTGCTACTGGAGGTGGCTGCTAGAAAGAGTGGGTGTAGGATTGATCCTGCTCCCACGGCTGGGGTTGCCCTGACACCAACTGCTCCTGAACATGGTGAACTCGGTATACGGGAGCAGAGGGTGCAGTCACGGCAGGTATCCTTATCTTAGATACCTTCTCAGTCAACTCCTCCATCTGTTTTGGAAGTTTGGAGATGCTCCGGTCTAACTCATCAATCCTCCTGTCGATCTTCTCGACTACAGTAAGCTTGTCAGCAAGATGTCCCATGCTAGGGATCACGTCCTGAGAGAGATCGACTACTGCTAATTTTCCCCCTCCAAATGAGAGTGAACTGGGGGACGGTCTATAGGCCCTGCTGGCCATCTGTGAGCGGCTAGTTTCAGCCATCTGCTCGAATAACCTTCATACGGTATC
This sequence comes from Ottelia alismoides, assembly GCA_037367405.1. Taxonomy (NCBI): domain Eukaryota; kingdom Viridiplantae; phylum Streptophyta; class Magnoliopsida; order Alismatales; family Hydrocharitaceae; genus Ottelia; species Ottelia alismoides. The sequence goes on along the minus strand of JAZKJV010011681.1, from coordinate 1,074,219 downwards.
TACTCCTTGTGATGTATAGCTGCCTCCACAGGCAGCGCTCACTAAACCCTACATCTCAGGGTTGAGACCAGTGAAGAAGGATTGGACCAAGATGTTGTCATCTAATCCATGACAAGGGCACTTTTGCAGGATGTCCTTGAATCTTTCCCAAACATCACAGAAGGCTTCATGGGGTAACTGGGAAAAACTCGTAATTTGCGTCCTCATCATGTTAGTTCTACTCAACGGGTAGAACTTCTTTAGGAATAGGTCCTTGAACTGGGCATAAGTGGTGATGATGATTCCAAGATTCTTCACCCAGTAATCGGCTTTTCCACCCAAGGAAAATGGAAGGGCTTTGAGCCTAATATAGTCCTAGCTAACATTATTATGTTTGAGGTTAGCACAGATGAGCTCAAAGTCCCTTAGGAATGCATATGGCTCCTCAGAAGCATTCCCATCAAAATGTGGCAGCAAGTTCAGAAAATGCGGCTTCAATTCAAAGTCAACAGTGGGTTCAGCCGGACTCAAGTAGTTATGAATTTGATATTGTCCGGGGTTATACGCCGCATCCATTGGTAGTTGGACACCAACATTTAACTATCCTAACTGAGCTCTCAATAATGCATGTTGCTACTCAGATGTTGCTAATCGGGCTAGTATCATTCTCATCGGGTCTTCATGGTTCTCTTCTTCCTCTTCTTTCTTCTTTGGCATTTTACTCGAATCTTCTTTATGTCCTGAATCAGCAATGTTTGCTTGATTAGAAGAGGATTTATGAATCATGATATTCTCACCAAGGCGATGGTCTTCCTCGGTGAGGTGGGAAGAGAGAAAGGGAATGGTTTGAGGGTAACCATCCCGAGATTGAGTGATCTTGGGCTCAAGAGGGTCATGAGTCCCGGTTGGTCCAAGTTGCGCTTGGACCTTGGAAGACGTACTTTTTGAAGGGTTCAACGAGAGATTTGCAAAGTCCGAATAAATATCCCCCCAATCAGTCATCTTCGATGTCAAAAGAACTGATTAGATCACGATAGTCAATGAGGCACTAGTTCTACGGCGCACGTAAATGTGCGGAGTGAACTCACACAATACAAATACAATTCAAACCCTCAATTTCACCAACTCAACACGTGATTGCCGTAAGGGTTCGGAAGAATTATCTGGTCAATTTTAGTTGGTGAGAATACAATCTTGGAAAGATTAATGAGCTGTTAGGTGCCCGTATTTTCTTACAGACTGGCCCGGTTCTTACGACTAGTTTGACCTACTTTCAGCCAGTATAGGAGTAAGTACGGACCGTATAAATACGGCTACCAGTTCCTTGAGGACTAATGCGTCCTCTAAACCTCCCACTCTACTAAGGAAGTCTGGACCGTTTACCGGCAACCCGTATTCCTCACTGAAAAGTAGCCAATTGCCTAAAAATAAAGAACCAGTAGTAAGTAAGAAATCCAGACTTGGCCCTATCCTAGGGTCGTCTCTCTCTCACTTGCAATTAAAATAAACAATGAGGGCTTTATGCACCCGAGAACAAGGGTTCTTTTTATTCCAATTAATTAGATCGACCTGCTCAACTCAGTCCCAATTTTAGAGTTAGGTTATCACTTGAAATTTATGTGAACACACAAGCACGTCTACCGTTCAGTCCCAATTTCCTTTTGACCTTAAGTTGTAAAACAAGAGGGGAATCGGAAATCAGAATGCAAACGAGAAACTATGATGCATGCCTAGAAGGAGGTATACTTACAGTGAATCCCAGCACTCTTCATGCATTATGCAGAATATAATTTGTAAATATTACACTAAATGCATGCAGATCAAGAAAACCGCACCTAAACAGTATACTATTAGCGGGGAAGAATTGATTGAATTTGAGCTAAGTAGTACGTGTCTATGTACGTCTCATTATGAATCTTATAAGATATGTGAATCTTCTAAGATATGTGTGGCCTAATTTACGATGGGCACAAACAAATTTGATTCTATACTATCGTGTGCCTAATCCTTAAGTTCGCCACTCAAGTCGAGACCCCACCCTCACCGGAGAGTGAAACAGGCTCGACACACCACAAATAATGTCCAAGTCTTTTTACATGCGCGAGCTCTCAAACAAGAGCCGCTATAAATGAGCAACTACCTAAATAATTACAACAATTATTACAAAAAGTTCTCTCAAAAATAAATAATTCTCCTCACACTTCAGCAGTCAACTCGCGTCACGTCCGTCGACCTCCGATGCACTCCAAGTCCATCGGGCCCTTGCAAGAAAAATGAAATTTATATTAGAGAGATAAAACAACAAGATATATACAAAAATATAAAGAGAAATAATTGTAAAAAATGGAATAAATACAAGTGGCTCGGGGGTCAGACTACCCGAGTAAATGAAAATCTAAATCTAAATTTTTAAACTAATCCCTAAGCCGTTTGCCTCCCCGGCAACGGCACCATCTGACGAGTCACTAAATACGATAAATAATTTGGTCACGTTGTAGCACGTGTACTTAGCGATTCGGTCAGAACCGAGAGAAAATCTCCGTGGAGAGTGTCTCGGCTTAATTTATATCCCGGGCAACTCCGGGGTCGAACTCAGGGAGGCAAAGGAACAACTTGGAGTTAATTTGAAAATTAGGTTTTAGATTTCCAATGCGTTTTTTTTATAATTTTTTATGCAAATACAAATGCCAAATGCGAATGTGGTTGAATTAAGATACTACGAAAGCATACAACTTAGCCTAATTTAATTTAATGTGAGATTAGATCAATTAAGCCAAATAATATTTTTTCAGTAAACTTAATCCAATGACGAATGCAAAACATATTTTTTTAGAATTTTCAGGGTTAAAATGCAATAAATAAAAATGTACACTTTTTATGGGTTTTTTCACAATTTCTCACACAAACAGTAAGCAAAAATTATGAAAAAATTACTGGAATGAAAACATGATGCAAAGAGACTACAGTAAAAATTTTGGAATTGTTTGACAACGTATGATATTTTTATTGATTTTTTAGTGAAAACAGAGTGGCAATGAGTAATTAATTTCTATTATATCCACAATGTCAAACTAATCAGAATGTGAATTATCTCAGAAAGATATTTAGATAAGCAATTCAGGAAAGTTGAAATTTTGAGAAAAGGATGTATGTGGATTTAATTAAAAATCAAATAATAATAACACTCTATAATTTATTTCAGGCACAAAACATCTCCATTTTAGATGAAATTTGGACAGTAAGTTAACCATATATCAGGCATCATTCCTAATTTTTGTGGAATTTTTAGAGCAACCGTGCGTGAGATATAATTTTAAGAGCACTGATTGGGTAAAATACACGGAATTTCAGTTAACCATTTTCAATTAAATACCCATGACTCATAAAAATATAAATAAATAGTCAAAATGTAGACAATTAGTTGCTCATCACAGAGGTATTTTTCATTGAACAAAAATATGCATAAATGATGTCCAAATGAAAACACAAAAACAGGGATCTTTGTGCAAATTCTGAAAGCAAAATAAACAAACATTTATATATAGGGACCTATTTGTAATTACAAAAACAAGGATGGAAAATATTGCAATTTTAAAATAAAGAAAAAAAGAAAAAGACCTTTCTTGTTCCTGAAGCACGAAGGAGGAAGAACCCAAAGTGGATGGTGGGGACGGGCGGCAGTGCGGCCTCGCGCGGCCGCGCGCGGGGGTCGACGACGAGGCAGCACGACAGAGGGGCGGCGGAGAGGCAGCGTCGGCGGAGAGGTGGCGTCGGCGGAGTGAGGTGGTGGCGACATGGTTGTTGGGGTGGCCGCAGGAGGATGAGGGTAGCGTGGGTCCCCTGCGCCAGCGAGGGCGGCGTGGGGCGCCCCTGCGGTTGGCAGCCGGGGAGCGGCGACGCCATGCGCGGCCTCTTAGAGCGGTGGAGGCGTGGGCGCGGCAGCGGGCCGCAGGCTGCGCGGCTGGGCTGCTGAGGGGCGGCGGTGAGGAGCCGGAGGGAAGGGCGGCGGCGGTGGGGCTCCCACCGCTGCTGCTGTTAAATTGTTTTTATGTGTTTTCTTTTTTTTTTGATTTTTTTTACTGTTGTAATAAAGGCTTTTTAAATTTTTTTGTTTTTTTTCAATTTTTTTTAATTTTTTTAGACAGGGAATGAAATGAATGTGGAGAAAGAAAAAAGGAAGAAAAAAAATGATGACGGTGGTGTATGATGAGGATGATGGAGATGAGTGATGAAATAAAATGATGGGGTGATAGTGATGTGGTAAAGAACCCTTTTTATTTTAATTTTTTTTATTTTCTTTAAACAAGAAATAACAAATGATGCAAATGATCAAATGGTGATGAAGGTGCAGGATGTTGATACGAACTAAACAAATAGGGGCATGTGGATGGTGATATGATGTGCTAATAAAAATGCAAAAATAACAAGATGGTAGAATGAGAAAACAATTTACCTACGATGGAGATGATCGCCTATGATGTGCTCACGAGAGCACGGTCTTCGCTCAAATCGCCAGCGTGCGATGAGCTCGAGCAGCGCACGGTTGCGGCTGCGATGTTGGCCAAAAATTCAACGGATCTCACCGAAGAGAGGGCCGTCGTCGCTCGACCGCGGTTGCGTCGCTGTCACCGATTCAACTCAGGGAACTAGGATCTCCTCACATAAAGATGGATCAAAGGCAAAATTGAGGAGAATGACATATATATAAAGATGATGGAATGAGAGGTTGTTAAAGTGGTGGAGTTGAATGGGAGGTTGTATTATTAATGGAGTTGAATGGGAAGTTGGGAAAAATGGTGGAATTATGGAGTTGAATTGGTGGTTATTGTAGAGAATAGAAATTAAATAATAAATAAACAAATAAATAAATTAGGCTACTTTAAATACAATAAAATAAAAAGAGAAGAGAAATAGTGGAGAATTTACAAAAGATGACAAAACACCATGTATATATTTTTTTACTTTTCTAATATGTAATTTTTTTTATCTTTTTAATAAGAGATATTTACAACAAACAAAATACAATAAAATAGTATAATTAAAATACAACACAAGTATGATTTTTTTGTATTTTTAGTAATTAAGAAAGATACAATAAAAATTAAAGAAAGAATGAATATATACATGGTATACAATGTACATCTTGGTCCCAAAACCCAACTTTTGCAAACAAGCTCCGATTTTAATGAAACTACTTCTGTTGGATAGATAATTTTCTAGCTTGAACTTTAAAAGTTAGTTTGGTGAATTTGGAGTTCATACGGAGCGGGAATTTAGCTTGGAAGTTGGACTTTACGGCTTTTTCTCTTCGGGATCTAGGAGCATTTATTTGAGATGAAATTTGTTTTTATTTTTGTACTTTTATATACATTTTTATAAACAAGGTAGAGAAAGAATTAGGCAAAAAGGAGTTGAAATGGAATTATTAAAAATACATGAAGTTTTGGGCTATTTACATGTATAAAACTCCTTTGTTTTTGCGGTTTTTTATGTGTTAATTTATTTTATACAATCCAATATACAATAATTAGTGTGTTTTATTTACAAGAGTTATTTTGTTAATTTATTTATTTTATGGACATTTATTTGAGATTTTACTCGGGGATTTTGCTAAGATCAAGATATTGCGATGATGAATCGCGGATTCATCAATTATCAACATTGGAGAAATTATGAAATTAATCATCAAAGCATTTGAATCCTATTTGTGATCCTGAAATTGAATGTAAATCCAATTTACATCTTCAAATTAATGTGAATCAAATTCACACAATCTTATGCCTTGGAAATTTTATGAAGATCCTATTTACATAAATGTTTATATGAATCACATCCATATAAATATTATTTATTGTGAATCACTATTTTCATTTATTAATGAGTTATACTTGTGAATCATATTTACAAAATTGCTCTTATCAATAATATGTAATATTCATAATTATTACAATATTTACATTAACATGTATGAGTCCTAATACAATTATGACTCATGAGACAAATATGCAGAAATTTGAAGATAATGTAGGGAAGATCATACTATCCATGTATAATATCTTAAAATGTGGATAACTATCCAATTTCAGGATTTATAACATTTTCGCAAAAAAAATCTGTCACCTACAAATGCTGAGCTTGGGCTGTAACACTTTACACTCTCGGTGAGTTCAACGAAACACATCACACTCTCCATGAGCTGGACAAAGTGTTGGTGAACTAAATCATGGTTCCTTGACCATTTCTAATCATATTCCAAACCATTTGGAGCTAAGAAATGAGCTCAAGGAGCTTGTATATTTCCGTTCCATGATCATTTATGTTTCCAATATTTGGACATTGAAATTAGAATTGGAAATTGGATTCAAATGAAATGTGACTTAATCTAATTAAATCACAAATCATCTAACTAAATGGAGCCACTAAAATCCAACTTTTTTCATCACTTCTTTGGTATGGAAGTGTCATGGTAGATGATCCACTACAACAAAAAAAGTAACCCTGAGTATTCCAAATACTCATACATCCTTCACACTAGAAGATTTTGATAATCCGAAGTTCAAACCCTCATTTGACTGTCTTCTTTGGACTGTATCAATAGATTCCTCATTTGATAATTGGGATTTGACCCCAAAATATCTCATGAGTGAGCTATGTCTCCTAGTTCATCAACTATAAACCTATATAATTCTTTAGAGATATCATACATCTCATACGACTTCATATGCACACCAACGTGTTAGAATATGGACCTTGGCCAGGTCACCAACCTATTGCTCTGTCAAATGTGCATACTCAGGCAACTAGATACATATTTGTCCAAGGTCAAAGGATGTGTGCCTGATCGTGACAGTTCCATTTAGGTCTTAGTTTATCACGACCTCATCAAGTCAACTCTTTGACTTGATTATTCGAACACTTCTAAATCTCCATTCCTATGCGAAGGACCCGCATCAAGAATTTGATTGGAAATCAATCCATATAGAAAGATTCGCATCTCTTTCTCAGACCAGTTATCTTTATTGAATAGCACATGTTGGAAGTCAGCTATGTCTTCCCCGCTGCATGGTATTCAATATGGCCATCGTACATAACCCTAATTGTACAAAGGAATTTTAATAAAGTGCATTCATTCAATTATTTATTTCATTTTAGATGCACATAAAAAAGTAATAACTTTTATTGCCTTTAATGGATCGTCGAGGGCTTACACCAACAAAGTCAACCTTATGATTTTTATTTCTATTGAACTGCAGTGTTGTGAGCTGGAGAAGCAAGAAGTAGGACACCACAGCTGACTCAATAACTAAAGCAGGATACATAGCTACATTAGATGCTGCTAAAGAGGGTGTGTGGTTACACAAGTTTATTCAAGAACTTGGCATAGTTTCCTTATCGTATTATGTTATTCCTTTGATTTGTGATACAAGGATGTCAAAGCGTAAGAGAAGGAATCCCAGTGGCACCAAAGGAGCAAGCACATGGAGAGGAAATACCCCATCATCTAGGAGATCTAGAAGCAGATATCACAATCACCAAGGTTGCATATGCCGACAACATTGCTGATCCGCTAACTAAGTCGTTGACACAAAAGGTCTTTGACCAGCATGTAAACAATATGGGGTTAGGAGTTGTACATGAATGGCTCCAAGAGTTAGCGGAAGACTATTGGACTTGTATTCCTATTGGCAACCCTTTAATGGAATAAAAGTTATTATGTTATCATGTCCATTTGAAATGAAGGATTCTGAATGCACTTAATATTAAGCTCCCTTCATACAGATAGGGTTATGCACCATGGTCGTATTGAATACCATGTAGTTGGGAGGACACAACTAACTAAACATGAGGTATTCAATAAAGATCTCCAGTCTGAGAAAGAGATGGCAATCTTTCTCTAAAGAGTGATTTCCGACCGACTTTATGACGTAGGTCTTCTACATCATAATTGTGATTCGGAGGTATCATAATAGTCGATTCAAAGAGTCACTTGATGAGGCCGAGATAAACTATGACTTGAACCGTAATTGTCATGCACATCTGTTGACTGGAGACAGATATACTTCTATATGTCATAGTGAGCACAATAGACAAATCAATAGATTGGTGACCTAACTAAGGTCCATACATCGGTGAGTTGGTGTGAATATGAAAACATATGAGAGGTATGTTCTCTCAAATGAATCATACATGTTCATAGTTGATGTATCAAGAGACAGAGCTCACTCATGTGATAAATTAGGATCATTATGAATTCTATGCGTGATCATCTTGTTTATGAAACAAGACATAAATTCGAGATATTAGTATATGCTTTTCAAAGTATATGATTAATATTTTTGCCTAATTATCGAATGAGAAATCTATTGATTTATTGCAAAGAAGACAATCAAACTAGGGATTGAACTTTGGATATATTAAAGTCTTCCAGTCTGAAGAATGAATGAGGAAAGGAAATACTCAGGGTTAAATCTATCTTAATAGATCATATACCATGACACATCTATTTCGAGGGAATGATGAAACTAAATGGATTTTATTGGCTTCTTTTATTAGCTCAATGATTTGAGAATTAATTGGATTAAGTCTCACTTTTTCAGAATCCAATATCCAATTCCAATTTCATTTACAGTGTCCAAATGTTGGAAATAGAAATGGTGATGGAAATGGAAACAAATACACTGCTTGAGCTCATTTATAAATTCCAAACAGTTAGGACTTTGATTAGAAATGGTCAAGGAAGTTAGATTCATTCACTAACACTTTGTTTAGATTATGGAGAGTGTGATGCATTTAGTTTAGTACACTTAAAGTGTAAAGTGTTACATCTCAATCTCAACATTCCTAAGTGACGTAATTTTTGTTAAAATGGTCGGTCGAGCCTTCCATGAAGATCCCATGCCTCTTCATCCTCAAAAACTGTAGTACCTTCTGCCCATCCTTCCTCCGCTTTGATAACCATGTGAATAGAGAGTGGACAGATTCTTAAAAGCCTGGGACTACGTCTCGTATACACCCCGAAAAAGATAGAGCATCCCTCAATGCCTTGCCCTAGGGACCCCCTCTATGTCTTCCAAGCAGAAAGAAGTAATTAGATAGTATATAGTATAATAGCTATTTTTCCCTGCCGCAAGGAGGCCTCTATCTTCTTTCTCTTACAACTATCGAGATAAATAAGGTGAAGAAAACACTGAAATTTTGAATGGTTATCCATATTTGAAGTCACTATACATGGATAGTATGATATCCCCGACATTATCTCAAGGTATTTGCATTTATATCTCATGAGTCCTAATTAGATTAGAACTCATACTATTTGATGTCAATATTGAGGCAATAATTGTTATTATATATTTATTAATTAAGGGTATTTTAGTTAATATGATTCATAAATATAATTAATTAATATGAATAATGATTCATAATAATTAATATTTATATAAATATGATACATATAATTATTTCAAGGCATATATGTGAATATGATTCACATTGGAATTTAGATGTAAATTCCATTTACATTTTAATTTTGATATATGAATACGATTCATAAAATTTGAGTCTCTTTCTCATAAAATCATCAATTATGATAATTGAATTATCACAATGATAATTTAGCAATAAAATCAATCCAATGAACAAGCATGGGCGTGTACCATGAGAGTCCTAATTACATTAGGCTCTCAAGTTTGTTAATTGATATATTGCATTATTTAACAATTGATTTAATCGGTGATTAAAAGGAGATAAATCAAGTCCTTTATCTTGTTGAGTAAGGACTAAATCTTGGCCTTTGACCCATTATCCAAGGAACATCATGGTACACGCCTACATGAAGAGACAACTCTTCATGGGCATGTGCATTGAGAATAAAAAGGAGGGCGTGCCTCTATCTTTTACAACATATGCAATAGATGCTTAGTCCCTTGATAATCAATCTACTGCCTTGAGAATCAAAAGGAGAGAAGAGCCTTGAGAATCCACTTCTCATACACATATCCTCTTCACGCCCTAGACGTCCAAATTGATAAGCCTCTCTCATCTTCATTGACATGGCTTATGGAGAAAAAGATCGTATCCTTCCCCAGATTCCCCATGCTTGAAGAAGGTTTGATTTCATGCAACGAAATCAGGATCTTCATTATCCTTACATGGAGAAAATCATGAAAGAGACATCGAAGTTCGTGGGAAGTTATGCTATTGATTATCATGCCCACAGAGACCAGTGTAAGTCAAACTTAATTCAAGAGACCTCTTTCTTTAGAGACTCACGCTCAAGATGTAACCTAATCTCATCTAATAGTTATTATAATATAAGAAACCATATTAGAAAAATTATTTCCATAATTTAATGGTTTTGCAAAGTACAAATTTTAAGCAAATATTTTTCTAATTATGTCGCATCTCCATGATGTGAAGTTAATAAAGTTTTATTTACTTCCTTCAGTTCAACAATCTCAATTTTGAATAATTACCACTTTGATTTGATATCGAAGAGCAAACACTATAATTTTATGATACTAAACAGAGATGAAATTTATTAACTAAATTGATGCAAAATAGATGAATACTCCACCTATGAAAATAGTTTTATTGGTGAGAAAGAATAGATTTATTTAAGCTAAGTAGAACCATCTAGTGCATCTTATTAAGTTAAAGTGGTTTGTTCCTATAACTAAGAGCATAAATAAATCCTAAAATTGTTCGGATCTACTGTGCAATCTAGTTCTACAACAGACGCCATAAACAAACAATAGAGCCTCGACCATCAAATTGGGATGAAATAGGCCAAAAGTCTAGTCCTTTTAAAAATGTGAGAGTCAAAGGGGAACCAATGGAAAGGGGAAATTATTACAAATATATTACAAGAATAATATTTACAAAAAATAAATCCCAATCTAATGCTCTTTCCAAAAGGAATATGATATTCTATGCACCTTCCTAACCAACTTATTCCATGAACCACCAACCTCTAATGCATCTAAGTTGCTCAGCCACCAAAGTCGCATTAGCCCACTAAGGCCTCGCATGAAAAGGAAAATATATGTATTAGAGAGAGACCACCATACACACAAAAATAAAAAGAAAATAAATATAAAAAATATGCAAAAAAGAGAATATGTACAAGAAAGGTTCGCGGACAACCAAGGGATGGAAAATCTAAACACTAAGTTTTCTAAAGAAAACCAAAGTCATTTTCTTCCCTAGCTATGGTGATATTTAATGAGTCACATATTATCCTATGTTAATCGGTCTTTTTGTTATACTGGAAAATAAAAACCACTTAAGAGGTATCAATTAATCAATCAAGTAATCGTGTACAAATATAATGCAAAATAAATGTGGAAAAATCAAATGAAATGCAATGCAAAAATGATTTGCAAATGAAGGAGATGCTATACGATGTAAAGTGGGAATATGAGTATTGTGTTTTGAAACCTAGATCTAAATGCTTGATATTAGGTAATTTTACAAATGGTTATTATAGGCTAAAAACACCATGTAAAATAGGATAACAATTCTTTTGGAGTCTTATATTTTAGTTAATTATTATGGGGCCTTAAAATATAGTTATTTATTTTAGGATAAATTTTAGATATATTGAATTATATTTTGTGAAATAAAATATATAATTTGAAAACTAGATAAAGCAGAGTTTTTGATTTCCTAAATACTTAGAAAATCTAGAAGTTAATATTTTGGCAAAAATATATTTTTTCTAGGCCTAGAATATTAAATCCTAGATTAAATGCATTTTTTGCAATATTTACCAACTAATGTGCATGCATGCAAATGGACCAAATTTAGTTATCATTTTGCAATTTCCAAACAAATTATTTTCAAAATTTTACAAAATTAGGTTAAATGATGCAAATATGGAAAATGAACATACCCTATTTATTTGGAATTTTTTAGCAAGAATTTAGATTTTTTTATCATTTTTATAAATATTATGATTTTTAGTAATTTAATTCTAATAAATACACAACTGAAAATCACTGTATTTCAAAATTATCCCATTAATATGTTAATGATGAATGTAGGAGAGTTTCAATTTTGCCATAACAATAAGTGTGGACCTAATTATAAAACAAATATACAAACCACACGACAAAACTTGAGTTAATTTTTTTGGCACATGAACTGATCTCTATAAAGGACAATGGAAATTGGATGTGGCCTCTTGCTCTACAAATCCAAAGTATATTTTTATAAAAAGGTGTCACTCATGTTCTCATACCACCTCACTTTTTTAAAATTATAATATTGATGAAACCATGTTTCATGCACCAAAGAGCCTAAAATTGAGTTAAATTCCCCAAAAAACACAATCATGCATGCATTAACATGTAATTATTATAAAATCATACTTCTAAAGTAAATTTTTTAATCACTCTAAAGTACCTAAAAATATACAAAAGAAAATCCAAAACAAAATACAAAATTATACTATGCACCTAAAATAATAAGATTACAAGCATACATACATATATACTCCAAAATTTTATAAGTAATTGTATATAACTCTGATTCAACTGATTTCTTTTGCCTTAACTAAATATAAATAAATATATATAACTATAAAAACCACACAAAATTATCATCATCAATAATTGGCAAATGAAATAGCTTCATGTTTTCTTATATCCATGTAATCTAGATTTTATATATGGAGCATGTGAACACTAATTCACACCAACTCACTTTTAAAGTTCATTCTTTAATTTTTTTAAATCTTAAAAATACTTTGTCTAAAATGTTCTTTTCAGTGTTTTCTCTAAAACTATTTTGAGAAGGATTTAATTTTTTGAGTTTCTTATTTTGAGGTTTCTTATTATTTATTTCATACACATTTGCATAGGAATAACCTCTCTTTTTTGTGATTGGTCTACATGGGCCAACTTGACATCCATTAAAAGACAAAAAATTCAAAAAGAGCCCACTCCCATTTGTTTAAATCTTTCTCCCTCACCTCTACTCTTTTTGTATGTTGACTCGATGATAACTAGACCAAACTTTACTTTCTCCCTTCCAAACCCATGAAGCCTTCATCTTCCCATAGCCGTCAGCCACCTTGGGCCTCCCTTGTTAATGCCCTCGACTGCGCCACCATCTCCTCCGAGTGCAAAACACCCCCACCATACTTGACCATCTCCACCAAAGAAAAGAGAACCCATGAGCGTCATTTTTAAACTATCTTCACTTTGCAAAACCAGGGCCTCACTGCCTTAGATGGGGTCACTCAACATGACAATGAGGTAGATTAGAGACCCAAACCACCAAGAAGGCGAGGTAGAGCAACATGATGGTCTAGGCATCACCTCCGACGTCTGCATCCCACTATGATGGTGGGTTCAAGCTTCATCTTTTTCAAGTGTTAAGCCATGACAGACCGTTCTCACCAGAGTTTGATCATCCTGGGAGAATGCATTCATATGCTACGATTTTTGTTCTAGGTAGCTTCTTCTTTCTTATTCTCATTTTTTTATTGTATTTGATACATAACACCTAATCACAGATAATCTTCTTCCTCCCCTCACCATGGCACACACTATCATCATCATCGTCATCCCACTTTTCTCTTCCTCTCCTTTACGCAACCCATAACCAACTCCAACCACGTGTGATGGTCGGAGACCCTCTCCTTCTCGCTCAATGTTAGAATACACCACCCTTTCATCCCCATTTGTTGTTGATCTCTAATGTCAAGCTTGTTACGACACATACCAGTACCAACTCTGTACGAATACCGGTTGGTAGGGATCAAACAACAGATATAGATGCGGATGTGTAATGCACCACCACAATAGAAGTGTGTGAAGGAGAGAGGACATCTAGATATGATGATGGTCGGCTACTTCTCGTGACCATCAGAGAAGAGAACCACTAAGATGTAGAACGAGTACAACTCTCATCCTTCCCTCTCTCTCCCCTTCTCTCCCACCCTCTTTTTCCTTTGTGGTATTCCTCTTGCTATGGCGTGGAGACAATGCCTCCATACCCCTCTATATACAGACTAATTCAAACACCGAATACATATGTGGATGTGTAATTCATCACCACAACAGAAGCACGTGAAGTTGAGAGGACAAGTAGATATGACGATGGTCGGTCACTTCTCACGATCATCGTAGAAGAAAATCACTAAGATGTAGAACAAGTACAACTCTTACCATTCCCTTGCTTTCTCTCTCTCCCCTCCTACTCTTTTTCTTTTGTGGTATTCTCTCTTACTGTGGTGTGTATGTAATGCCTCCACCTCCCTCTATATATATCCAAATTACAAACTCCCACAATCATTATTCCTATTAGGACTACAAATAGAATACAACTCAACTGCTATTAGTATTAACAATCACATCCATTAGGATTTCTAATCGTGATATGATCCTAATTCTAACAATCCCCGCATTAAGTTGAATACCATCACAATCTTTCCATCGTCTTGAGTTTTTACTGAGCCATTCTCATCATCTACAGGTCTTGTTAGCAAAAACTCACCGCCTCTAGGTGATGCATCCTTCACTGGCTGCCCTCAACATGCCATCTCTTGGCCATGCTTGCACAAACTCAGCATTGTGCCTCCTGATGTGGCACCACAAATTGCTCAAGACTAGATATCGTGTTGGCATTCTTTAGGAAAGCAAATCTCACTTGCTTCTCCTTGTTGTATACTTCTGCAGCATAGATGTTGATAACCCACCATTCTCTCATCGTATTGCTCATCCTAGTAATAGTTGGATCACCATCACTTGTCATGACCCTTCCCTCGAGCATGTATACCCTATTTGCCTTCCTCATCCCATGCATCACCATGTGTGTACCCTTGTTTACATTGAGAACCCCCCTTTATGGTGGCTTGACGCCATCGTTACTCGATCATTCCTTATGAAATTATATTTTTCTTGGATGTAGGAATGTGTCTGACACTTGTCAAAGTTCATACTACTACATCAAACATGAAAATAACACTAATCTGATTCATTTTTGGTGGTGAACCTCTCCACCTCCCATCTTCACCATGCCACCATTGCATGCATGATATGTATTGAATTGCTCCCTATAGGAGCACAAGTGATCTGAACATGCTGAGTCCAAAAGATATCCTAAATCTACCTTAACCTCCCAAGATCATGATAGCAAGTCTTCCTCGCACACTACAATGGAATCCTCTTGGTCAGATTCATAATCATCAAACATCTTCTTTCCTTTCTCCTTCTCATGTCTCGAACAGTCGGCTACTTTGTAACCCTCCTTGTCATAATAGAAGTATCTGATCGAACCTCGTGACTTAGATTAGCCTCTAAATTCTGTCTCCCTTGATCTTGAATGCCTACCATCAATTTCCAGCATATGACCTTCATCATTTGTTGCCTCATCTGTCGACCTCCATCGAGGATCATTCATAAGCAGCAAAGCAACTATCTTATCCAATGTGACGATCTCCTTTCCATAAAGTAACATTTTCACAATATGATTGTAAGAAGATGGAAGAGAACTCAACAAAATCAATGCCTTATCCTCCTCCTTGAAGAGAGATTCTCCTTTCGCATTCTTCTCCTTGAGTGTAAGCAAATATGTCAAAATCTTTTTGAATTCATCCAAGTGCACCTTGAGCTTTGTCACATTGGTCATCTTTAGACCATAGAATTTCTTCTTCGTCAATAATCAGTTTGTTATAGATTTGGACTTGTATCATCCCTCGAGCTTCATCCAGACCTCTGTTGGATCCTCTTAATCGATGACTTCACAAAGAGTGTTGTCTACGAAGAATAGTTATATAATATTGTTCACGAGATCCCTCATCTCCTTCCACTCTTACTATTTTATCTTATCTAGCTTATTTTATTTATACTGGAGAGATCTCGTAATTCCTTCTCATGTGAGTATATTCTTCACATGTTGTTTACATAAGGTGAAGTCATTCTTTGTGTTGAAGGGTTCCATGGAGAATGATGCACCCTTCAAATTTGTCATCTGATTTGTTATCATACCTCCTACATAGATATGAAATATTAGCCTTCTACATAAATCTGAAATATTGGAGTAGAATCCTCTTGATCCGAACCATCCAATTGGTCCGGAGCATGCAAAACCCCCCTATGGACTCCTAAATCACCGTAATCAAACTCTAGATGCTCTTAATCTAAACGATTTAACGTAACCATTAGTTTCACAACCTTTCAAGAAGTTGCATATGTTGCATCATGTTGGCTCCTTGACGTTGAAACTCGATTTGATCCACCACGTCATATCCCTATGTGTCATCCAACCATGTTCTAATAGCAACTGTTGGGACATAGACCAATATCAACTCCGCGTGGATATCGATTAGTGGTATTGGATATGCGAGACCATGACGAGCCATTATGCAATAAATGTTATTGTAAATATCATTCCCTGATCTGAAATGAAGAGTAATTAATTTGCATAATATGTCCCTTAGTACACTGAGGGTTACGTACCATAGCCATTTTAATGATCATATAGCTGGTGATTCAATTGTTGAATTATAGAGGTTGGTGCTTGGATGAATATCTAAAAAGTTAGATTGAGGACTCATTAAGCACCTTCGAATGATTATTAAGAGAGGATCTCTGGCCTGAGAAGGAGACGACAATCATTTATCTAAAGGTGGATATCTGACTGACTCTTAATGTAGGTCCTCTACATAGGAATAGAGATTCGAAGCTGCAAGATTAGTTAGGTCAAAGTGTTGACATAACGAGATCGAGATAACCAAAGACCTATGTTGTACGTTGTCTCGATATAGGCACGCATCCTATAACCAGAGACAGATGTGTTACTATATGTCTGAGTATGTACATTTGATAGGCTAATAGGTTAATGACTTAATAAAGGTCTATACACCGGTGCACTAGTGTGTATACGAGGGCATCTGAGTAATATGATCTCTCAAAGAGATCATACAGGTTCATTTACTAAACCAGAAGACATGAGCTCACTCATGAGATATTGGGAAGAATCAAATTCCATACACGATCATCTCTCCTTCGAAGCTTGACTAAATTTGTAGGTTTGATATATGCTTTTGGAAAATATATTATCAACACTTGGGTAAGATATATGCTTTTGGAAAGTATATGGTCGATACCAACTCCTAATAGTCAATTGAGAAACTTAATGATAAAACCCTGAAAGAGACAGTCTAAAAGAGATGCAAAACATAAGGTTTAATATGGGTCTACCAGTATGCATGATGTTCAGGTATTACGAATACCTGAGGGTGATGTGATCATAAACGATTGTATAAACATGACACTTCCATTCCTAGGAAGTGATGAAACGGGTCTGGATTTTAGTGACTCCTCTTATTAGAGAAGTTATCTGATCTTGGTCCAGATGTTGGACATTGATCTGGATGTGATTCAGATGCAACAAAAAGATTAGATTTGTGGTATTGATTTAATCAAGCATCTATGAGAGGTCTGCAAGATCTGGATTTGAGATTTGACCTCAATATCAAAGTCACTATATGTGGAACAATACAATCACCCTGTCCTTATCTCTAAGTATCTATGGTGAAAGCACATTATGCTTGAAAGATTTCAAGGATAATTTCACTGTTGATATATGTATCCGAGCATTAAGAAAATTGATAATTAAATGCGATTTAATTATCAATAATAATATGAATTTGATTCATATTATAAGGGGAGTTATCTGAGATAAATAAATGTGATATAATTGTCAAAAATGTAAATAATGTGAATGTGATTCATATTATTAGGGCACATGAGAATTGAGATCCAAGATTATTAAATGTGATTGAATTATCATGGACATGAATAATGTAGATAGCACTATCCATATTAATCATATATAATATAAATGTGATTTATAATATATAGAAGAGAGCTATTTGTAAATAACATTTACAAATTAAATGTTGATGTGAATTGGATTCACATTGGTCAATTAATTAAAAATGTAATTTGCATTTTATTTTGAGTTGTGAATGTGATTCATAATTGCAATATTCACAAATTAATTATGAATTATTCTTGTAGAATAATTAATAACAAGTTGTTATAAATATGGGAGATTTCGATGGAATAATTTTATCTCATGAGATTGCCTCCATCCTAGTTGGGAGGGTGGATTGCCACCAACTCCCATTAGGAGAGGGTGGTCGTCCACTCCTCTTTAATGGAAGGAGGCAATCTCCATTCCATAATCCCCATGTTTGATTGAATTAATTTGGGATTAATTTATATTGATTTTTCAATATATATTTAATCTCAATAAATTAATTTTTATTGTGTATTACAATAAAATCTTGGCCATTGAAAGAAGCACAAATTAATCTCATTCATTGATTTGTATAGTCCATGGATTGTAATCCATGGACTCCCAAAATACTATATAAGAAGAGGCACCCCTTGATCTTCAAGTTACAACATCTTTTACAACAATTACATATGCTCTCTCTCTCTCTCTACATGCCAACTCTTTCTCTCTCATTGTGTTCGTCCACAATGGAGCCCTAGAAAGAGTCACCATTGCCACAACATCACCATTATGCTGCTGGATTATTTGCTCGTTGATCTCCATCTCCATGGATGCTCCTCTCTCATGATGAAGATGTCGGATCTCGTGAGATGAGATTAGGAGATTTGTTGCTTGGATCATCAACATGAATTGTGAGGAGCACGTATTTCATCAACATGCTCGCAAGAATCTCCTTCGTCAGATCGGACTTGAGACATGAGGACTCTTTTTAGAGACTCTATCACAACCACGTTTAAGAGTTAAACCTAATACTTGTTTGTGGTTTAGATGAAATGATCCGATAAGTGCTCTTGGATCATGTGATTTCATTGGAAAATTTTAAATTCCATTGCCTCGAGCAACTAGTGCGACTAGTTGCTCCCTATTGCATACGATGTGATCTTCACTCTTCCTTGATGCACTTAAGGATCTTCACATATCCTTCAAGTGGTATAAGAGCCATAAGTCAGAGGTTTCGGATACGATACATAAACCTAGGATGATTTGGACTCAATTGGGTTTGTGAAAATTGTATGGCATTTTATTCACGCAGCCCTATTTTGTGAGTATTTTCGACCTAATTGAATTGTTTAAATACCAAATTCTTACTTGAACTATGTTTTCCATTAAATAAGTAAATCGTGGGATTTGATTTTGAGTGATTTGGAATCCGATTGCTCAAGTTATGATCATTTTAATGAACATGTATCCACTGTTTCGGGATTGACGAATCTTGGCATAACTAAAGAGTCAACTACAGTTTTAAATTGCCTAGAAATGTGTTTATATTACTTGGGTTTTGTTGCTAGTCAAATTATCAAACTATTGAAACTTATTTTGCATGATTTGGATTTAAATTTATTGAAATATGCTAATTTTAGTAAGTGATGGTCACTGTTGGAAATTACTATCCTAATTAAGAACCTTCTAGTTGTCATTTAATAAATTAGTGAAAATAAATGATTTAATTTTCTGAAATAATTATGTATAAATATTTGAGAAATATTTGATGATAATGATTCCTTAAATTACATTGCCTTAAAAAACTGATTAGATATGATCTATATCACAATTGGTTACATGATGTTCTTTCCAACAAACAAAGTTGCTTGAATAGGATTTGGGATTTGTTTAGCAAATCTCCTTACAATGTTAATAAGAAATGTTTTGATTATTATTATATGGTATAACTTCGATTGAAAGACCGATTATCATCTCAAGTACAAAGTGATCAATTGGCATTTTCTTGACCTGAGGTGGATATGGTGTCTAGTCGGAGAGCATTGGGGTAGAGGTTGCTCCGTGAGCAGTCTGTCCCACTCCCGTCAGTACTGGCCATGAAAACGGGTAAGGAAGGGATAATATTTGAAGGGATCATGATTTATTTTTCTAATTATTAAAATTTAAATAATATGTATTTGAGATAATACCAAATTTCAAGTAACAATAGAGAATGTTTATCGGATATTAATTGGATCATTAATTTAATATGATTAGACTAATTGGAATCCAATTAAAATTAAAATACTCTATTATGAATAGAGTTTTTATTTCCCGTGGAAAAATTAATTATGTGAATATGATTCATAATAAATAATTAGAATTTGAACATGATATGGAGGATCACATAAGAGACATCTATCGCCAGGGATTGTGTGTAGGAGACGTCCGTACGAAGTGACAACCCCTACATATAAGTACATCTGGATCGGGCTCTTTGCTTCTCGAAAGCGTAAAACCATATGCGCAGTGTCCCCAATATCGGGTCCTCATATTATTGGGGCGATATTGGATTGTGCATAGCGAGTTCTAATCCTGTTGAGGGTTGGTTCAATTAACGACGAGTCAACATCAACTTAGGGGTGGTGAGCCTGGTGTTAAAGATCGAATTGGGAATGCAGGTTGGACTTCCAAGGCGGAATGTGTTCCTACTTATTTTTATCTGAGTTACACATTCTCATATTATTGGGATGTGACAAAGACAAGGATGGAGATCTCAGATCTTGCTTGAGGTATAATGGTAAGTATATTTCTTACATTGAAAGTGATTAAGGGAATGAACTTTCAGTGTTGACAAGGCACGACAACTTTGAATGACATGTTATTTCAACATTTAATCTTGAATGACATGTTTCGTTGCATTATGCAGAATGGTGGCTCGACAAGAGATAATGTACTCAAAAATGTTTAAGTACCTACATGAACCAAAGTCTTTAAGAGTTAAGATGGATATACATACAATGAGTGTCATAATTCTATTATATATTCTAGTCATTCGTGAAGCTTTATAATATTCATATTGTATGAATCAAATGAATCATGTATAAATATTAAAATACGCTTATATTAGAATCTTTTGAATTCAACATAACAGATCCTTTGTCTTAAGCAATGGTTGTTTATAGATGAAAGGAGCATAGTGGAAGCACGGTTCGGACCCAAGTTAGAAGGGAAGTCAAAATACTATACTTCCATGGTTTCCATACATATGAAATTCAAAGAGTTGGATGAATGCCAATATGGCAATAAGCTAATGTATTGATAGTATGACTATCTAGACTATATAGAATCCTTAGAGAAGGACTCGAATAGTGCATTGGAATATAATATAATCTACATATAATCATTGAAATTGGCCTTCTTATTAGATAATATCAAAGTTTAGTATTCGTATCTCATTCTTCTAATAACACTTGCAATTGGTTGCATATATATTAGAAGACTAGAAATTTTTGATCTTAAGGTTTAGTAGTCATCCACATGGATGTTGATGCAATTGTTGCAACAATCTATATTGGATAAATAGACTTCACATTTTCAGTGGGAGAGCCCTTAATCTTAGAGAATGTCTATATGACCTAGATATTAGAATATGCTCATCATTTATTTCTAAATGTTGGAAATAAACATGAATTAGGGAATAGAACGATCATAAAGGGTTATGATTGATATATTTCAGATAGTAATCTAATATCTATATAACTCTACTAAATTAGAATATTAATGAATGGTTCATTAACATTTCTAATACTGGAAATTAAACCTTTTTAAGATCAATGGGAGTATGAAGATCAGATGATAATTATCTGGCATCTAGCCTTGGACATATGACCGTTGATGAGATCGATGGACTAGTAAGAGATGAAACTTTAGATTGTCTGAAATTTCAAATCTTACATACTTGTGAATATTTTATTCAAAGTAAAGTATATGATACACCCTTCTTTGGGAATGGTGCAAGATGCCAAGGTATTCAAGATCTCATGCATATTGATGTATGTGGATGCCTGTATCATAATAAATATTAATGATGTGTGATATCGATTGATGATTTTTTTGTGATATGAGATTTCTTTCCTTCATATTAGAAACTTCTGAAATGTTCAAAGATTTCACAATTTTGGTTTAGAACCAAAGCTTGAAGGAAGATGAAATGAATTTGATCTAACTTAGGTAGCAAGTACCTATTAGATGAATTCAAAGAATACTTTATGAAGATAGGAGTATCTTTCCTATCTCACTCCTCATACACCTAAACTCAATAGACTTTTAGGGAGATACAATTGATAAGGTGTGACATGATTTGATCAATGATGAATCTTACTATAATCATCTCTTAGTTTCAAGGTATATATATGAAGTAGACACTACATTATATATCATTAAAAATATTCCATGTAAATCTAAACCCGAACATCCTCATAAGCTATGATTTGGAACCTAGCATAGTATTGGACACTTGGGGATTTAGGGTTGCTTGGTCCATAACTTTGTCATGGATGCAAGTAAGCTGGAATCTAGCATCAGAGAGTGATACTTCATTAGGAATATAAAGGATGGTATTGGCTACCTACTTTATGACCTTGAAATTCTTAAAAGATTTCATCTCTAAGGATATGATTCTTAGAGGATGATTCTCTTGAAAGATTTCATCTCTAAGGATATGATTCTTAGAGGATGATTCTCTTGAGAATCAAGATGAAAATGAAGCGAAGAAACTCATTTAGTCTTGAGAAGATAATGAGGCTCCTGAAAAAACTGAAACTAAAAGGATAATTAAAGATGAAACACTAATACCTCTTCAAATGAGTTTGGGGATGGATTCCATGTGTTAGAGAAATCTGACAATGATCTGACTTCATATGATGAAGCTTCCAAGGATCATGACATGGAAAGATGGTTATTATCAATAAAGTCCAAAGTAAATTTCATATACAAGTGTTGTATATGAACCCTCTAGGATTCACCTATAAGGGCAAAACCTGTTAGGTGTAAATGGATCTTCAAGAGAAAGAGGGAACTTGATAAGAAGGTGGGGACCATCAAAGCATGGATCGTATCCTCAAGATACACACAGAAAGAAGACATCGCTTGCAATGAGACTTGCTTTCTAGTGACCAAGCTTAAACTCATCAGAGTATTGCTAACCATAGTTACACAACTTGACTATGACATCTTCAAGACTTAAGTCAATATTGCATTGCTCTATGAATAACTCTTTGAGGATATTCATATGAAGTAGTCCCATGGCTTCATGGATGAGAAATGCAAGGTATGAAAGCTTAAAAAGCTCCATTTGTGGACTCAAATAAGCTTCTTATAGTTGGAACATCAGATTTGATGAAATTATAAATGTTATGATTTCAAATAGAATCTTGATGAACCATATGAAGTTTAGTGAGAGTGCCATTATGTTCATCGTGATAAATGTAGATGATATCATAATCATTTGGAATGATATAAGGATAATAATAGGTGTTTTATATACTGGCTATTCCATACCTTGAGATATGATAATAAGGATACCATTTAGATTTTAGTTCTGAAGTTCAGAAGCAAAGAAAAGAGGGTATTGGGACTATCGCATTAATGGTACACCTTTGACATTTCCCTTTTCTGGAAAATTCTAAGAAAGGCTTCTTTTTTGTAAGATATGGTACTGACCCATCTAAAGGGATAACACCTCAAAGAGTTGAGGATGTAAATGCCAAAGTTGCATGACTTAGTCATTAGCTATGGACGCTTTGTGTTTGCTAGATGTCTATGAAAGCCAGATGTCTATCATGCAGTGGGAGTAGTAAACTGTTACTAATCCTACTATGGAGATAAAACACTTGATTGCAGTAATAACAATATCTTCAAAGATATTTTTTTGAGATAGTGATCTCAAAGTCTTATCATCATGAGCTTAAGACTTTATAGATAGTGATCTAAAAAGTCTTAAATGCGGATAAATTAGGAGATAGAGATATCTAGCAATAAGGGTATTCTGATAAGGATAATAGAAAATACATATTGGTTATAATAATTATTGAGTTGTAGTGTCAAGGACACTATAACTGACAATATTGAGTATTGGTTACATAAGATGCAACATTCGCAAATGCCAGCACTATTACTAGTAGATATACAAGTGCCATAAAAAAACTTGGCATAGTCTCTCGAGAACATAGTGACTGATCAGCTTACATAGCTATTTTTCTAAATAGCATATGATTCTCACATTAGTATGGGTTTAAGATTAGCCCATTAATGAGCTCTTTGGGCTAGTGGGAGATTGTTGGACATGTGAGCCCACAGCGAGCCATTATGCAATAAATGTTATTGCAAATATCATTCCAGATCTGAAATGAAGAATAATTAATTTTCATAATAGGATCCTTAGTACAATTACGGTTATGTACCATGGTCATCTTAATGATCATACATCCGTTGATATAATTGTTGAATCATAGAGGTGGGTGCTTGGATGAATATCTAAACATTTAGATTGAGGACTCATCAAGCACCTTCGAATGATTATTAAGAGAGGATCTCCATCCTGAGAAGGAGATGCCAATCCTTTATCTAAAGGCTAATATGTGATCGACCTTTTGATGCAGGTCCTCTGCATAGAAATAGAGATTTAAAGGTGTCAGATTAGTTTGGTCAAAGAGTTGACATAATGAGACTGAGATAACCAAAGATCTATGTCATATGCTGTCAATATAGGCACGCATCCTCTGACAGAAGATATATGTGTTACTATATGTCTAAGTATGTACATTTGGCAGATCAATAGGTTGATGACCTAATCAAGGTCTATAAACCAACACGCTGGTGTGCATACAAGGTTATATGAGTAATACGATCTCTCATGGGATCATACATGTTCATTTACTGAAATGGAATACATGAGCTCACTCATGAGATATTGGAAAGAATCAAATTCCGTACACGAACATCTCGCTTTGAAAGCTTGACTAAATTTGTAGGTTTCATATATGCTTTTAGAAAGTATATGATCAATACCTGGGTATGATATATACTTTTGGAAAGTATATGATCGATACCAACTCCCAATAGTCAAATGAGAAACTTAAAGACAATACCCTGAAAGGAGACAATCTAAAAGAAATCTAAACCTTCATGTTTAATCCGGGTCTTCCAGTATGCAGGATGTACATGTTTTAGGAATACTTGAGGGTGATGTCATTATAACTGATTGTATAACCATGACACTTCCATTTCTTGGAAATGATGAAACGAGTCTGGATTTTAGTGACTCCTCTCAATAGAGAAGTAATCCGATCTAGGTCCAAATGTTTGACATTGATCTAAATGTGATTCATATGCAATGAGAAGATTAGATTTGCAGTCTTGATTTAACCAAATATCTATTACAGGCCTACAAGATCTGGATTTGATATGTGACCTCAATATCCAAGTCATTATACGTAGAACAATACAATAACCCTGTTTTTATTTCAAAGTATCTGCGATGAAAGCACATTATGCTTGAAAGAGTTCAAGGATAATTTCACTGTTAATATATGTATCCGAGCATTGAGAAAATTGTTTATTAAAAGTGATTTAATTATATGAATAATATGAATTTGATAAATATTATAAGGAGAGTTATCTGAGATAATTAAATGTGATATAATTATCGAAGATGTAAATAATGTGAATGAGATTCATATTATTTGAGCACATGAGAATATAAATCCAAGATGATTAAATGTGATTTAATTATCATGGACATGAATAATGTGGATAGCACTATCCATATTAATCATATATATTATAAATGTGATTTATAATATATAAGAGAGAGCAATTTGTAAATAACATTTTACAAATTAAATGTTGATGTGAATTGGATTCACATTTGACAATTAATTGAGAATGTATTTTACATTTAATTTTGAGTTGTGAATGTGATACATAATTTTTCAATGGCAAGATTGCAATATTCACAAAATAATTATGAATTATTTTTGCAGAATAATTTACAACAAGTGTTGTTGTAAATATTGAAGTTTTCCATGGAATAATGTAATCTCATGAGATTACATGAAATTGCCTCCTTCCTAGTTAGGAGGTGGATGGCCACCAACTCCCATTAGGAGAGGGTGGTCGTCCACTTCTCTCTAATGGAAGGAGGCAATTTTCATTCCATAATCTCCATGCTTGATTGAATTAATTTGGGATTAATTTATATTGATTTTTCAATATATATTTAATCTAAATTAAATTAATTGTTGTTGTATTTTACAACAAAATCTTGGCCATTGAAAGAAGCACAAATCAATCCCATCCATTGATTTTGTGTAGTCCATGGATTGTGATCCATGGATTCCCAAAATTCTATATAAGAAGAGGCACCCCTTGCTCTTCAAGTTACAACATCAATTACAACAATTACATATGCTCTCTCTCTCTCTACATGCCAACTCTCTCTCTCTCTCATTGTGACCATTCACCATAGAGTCTTATAGAGAGTCCCCATCATTGCAGCATCACCGTTATGCTGTTGGATTATTTTCTCGTGGGTCTTCGTCTCCTTCGGTTGGCTTCTCTCATGAAGAAGATGTTGGATCTTGTGATACGAGATAGGGAGATTCGTCACTTGGATCATCAACATGAATTACGAGGAGCACGTGTTTCATCAACATGCTCGCAAGCGTCTCCTCCATCGGATCGGACTTGAGACAGGAGGTCTCTCCATTTAGAGACTCAATCGCAACCACGCTTCAAGAGGTAAACCTAATACTTGTTTGTGGTTTAGATGGAATGATCTGAGAAGTGTTCTTGGATCATGTGGTTTCATTGGATTAAAATTTTTAAATTCCGCTGCCCCGAGAAACTAATACGACTAGTCGTTCCCGATCGCATATTATGCGATCATCACGCTTCCGTGATACGCTTAAGGATCTTCCAATATCCTTCAAGTGGGGGATCGACAAATGCATATGTACAATCTACCACTACAATAGAAGCATGTAAAGGAGAGAGGGCAACCAGATATGACGATGGTAGGTCACCTCTCGTGATATCGGAGAAGAAAATCACTAAGATGTATAACAAGCACAACTTTCATTGTTCCCTCACACTCTCTCTTCTCTTCTCTCACACTCTCTTTTTCTACGGTATTCCCTCTTGCTATGGTGTGAAGGAAATGCCTCCATCACTCTCTCTATATATATCAATTAGCATCACCATGCGTGGGTTATAAAGGTTCGCTACTCCCTCATACGAACAACATCTACGCCACCACCGCCACTTTGCGTACAGTGAAGCACCACCCTCGCCAGTAGCTATTGCCCCTCTCATGTGTGCACACCTCCCTCTTTTTTCTGTAGAAGAATAAAGGAAAGGAGGAGGGGTGTATACGTGCTACAATGCCGATTGGATTCTCTTAAACCCTTCTAAACTTGAACGCTCATTCATGAGCATGCATCGGCAGTTGCATCATGCCACAAAGCCTGGTAGATGTTACCCACATGGCACCATCCAAGCCACATGATCGAAAGATGGAGCACCATCAAGACCATCCACGCATGCCACATCCTCCTCCGTCAAATTATTCCATCATCCACCGCTCTAGACTGAGCCACGTAGCGTGAACCTGATCAAGCCTCCCATGAAGGGCCGACATCGTGGGAAAGTGAGAAACACGTGGGTGGGGTTTTTTTTGCACAACAACCTCCTTAAGTTTTGATTATTCTAGAACCCGCTCATGTCATCTGCATCATGAATGATGCTAGTATCTTGTCCAACATGCCTGCACATGTCATTTTGCATCCAGGCCCACCCAAGTTTTAGAGTATTCACAATATAAGTATTTCTTAGGCTTTTAATCTCTTGTTTTATTTCATACTTTGCATATGTGCCCTTCAAATTATGTGCTTCCTAATCATTCCTTTGAAATCGTATCTTTATGAAACTTGTTTTTTTGGAAAGAAGATTTCATGCTTTACACTGTTTCAAAGTTTCATGACATGTTGATGTATAAAATATTTATAGTGAATTTTGCATGTTAGGATATTATTTGTTTGTATTTCTTCGATAACTCTATATGTGCTTAATATCTCTAGCTCATTTTTGAAAATTAGTATAACTAACTTAGGGAAAACTTACATCCAAGTTTCATAATAAAATACTTTGACTGGTAGCTTATAGATTTTTTACAATATCTTGAGTAATTGATTTATTTCAAGATTTTTTATCTACTTGAAAATCTAAAAATATGTCCATGCAACCCTAGCTTTGATGTAAAGATAGGGATTTTTATTAAACTTTTATTTTACTGTTTAGGTTATTTAAAAATCAAAAGCTCATTACAGCCTTTCTATGGTAATTTATTTTTAATTTTAGGCACATTGCTTCAGAAACATACAAAAAAACAAATGTTTTTCATCTAGATACATTTTAATTCCAAAAATCATAGAGAGTTATTGCGTATACCTCCAGAAATAATAAAAAGGACAAATATCTTATCGAAGTCACTAAAAATTATTATAAAATAAAAAAATAGGTCTACTTCGAATATATTTTGAGAGAAAAATATCCATCATGTTTTTATCCTTATTTTTAGCCAACATCTTATTTTGAAAGTTGAATCCATTTGCCTTGTTTTTTCTTTCAACTATCTTCATGTTTTATTATATTTTTTTGAAAAATACCCAAAAATGTTTGCAAAATATAAAAATCACAGAATAGTATATGTATATTTTTTCATTTTTTTCTCTATTTCTTTTATTTGAAAACCTTTCTTTTCTCTTTCTTTTTGTTTATTAGTATTATAAAAATATTTCTATTTTCTTTTCCTTTTTCATTTTATTTTCTCTTATGTATTTCTAAATTAAAAATAAAATATGTATGTTTAAAACTAATAAAAAAGTTAAATATTTTGAAAATAAAATAAAATTTAAAAACACAACAAAAAGTACAAAAACACATAAATGAGCAAAGAAATTGAACCTAGGACTTTTTTTGCGATCCCCGATCTAATCAGCGAGTTACTTCCTTGTGTTTGAACCATGGTATAATCATACAATTATCAAATAGTTTTTGAGATCTAATTTCTTGCGAACGAGAATTCATTGCTATGATGCATGTAAGTAGATCGCCTCAGTTCATTTGTAAAATTCTTAATGGAATGGAACTGAACTCATGCACTTAACACTTAAATCAATCAAAATAAGGGGTAAGAAAGATCATCTTAGTCTAGGTTTGGGACATATGTGGTTGCGTCATCATGCAGGTGGACTATCAAGACATGAAGAAACATATCCCAATACATTCCCAACCTTGTCTAAAAGCACATGTCTAAAGATCAGAGTCATGATATGAAATCTAGGTCTAACTAAGAGACATTAGTCCGACGCAGTGAATACAACTACATACTTAATCGATCGAGCTGCAAGGACAGAAAAGTAGGTAACACTATCCCATGTTACATGTTTTTGGATACAAAGGAGACATAAGAAATCTTGACCCAAAAATGAAGAAGTGCATCATTGGTGGCTATGGCATATATAACTCTGGATATATACTATAGTATTTAGAGAACATGAAGACAATCAAAAGTATTTACGTTACATTCAGTGAATTTTCCTCATACAAGAAAGCAACATCAAAAGAAAGAAAAATTGAAGAATCGGAGTGTGTGATGTTTGACGAACCAGAATAAAGCACATTACAATCAAATGACGAAAATATGCAACACATCTCACGTAATAGTCTACAAACTATGGTGTTAACGAAATCTACTAGTATAAGCAAACTCATTGAAAGGTATTCACCTTCTTTGAATTATTTATTGCTAAATGATAATAGTGACCATGAATGATTCTATGAAGCACTATAGGGTGAGATAAGAAAGTAGTGGAATTTAATCATTGAGGATGACATGACTTTCCACAAGCAACAAGATGTAGGATTTAGTTGCACTAACAAGAGAAAGAATGCCCTACATAATGAATCGGTGGGTATACATTGTAAAGGAGGAAGCTAAAGCCTTTATGACCTACAACAACCAAAAGGTTATATGGCTCACGGAAAAGAAGACCTGATATGCAAACTTAGATCAACCTTTCTAGCCTGAAGCATGTGCAAGGCAATGGTATAAAATATTTTATGATATAATGGAAAATATGGATTATGTAGTGTCATTTTGACTATTGTTGCTACTTCAAGAAGCTTAATATGCCTTACATTATCCAACTATTGTATGTAGATGGCATGCTTATTGCGAGATCTAGTAAAGAAGAGATAGCAAATCTCAAGGCCATGTTGAGGAATTGGATCCTACAGAGAAAATAATTGGAATGCAAATTAACAAAGATATAAAGAGCAAGAGTTCAAGATTGTTGTAGTCGATACATATCGAGAAGGTACTGGAGAGGTTTAATATGAAAAATACAAAACCTACTCAAATACGTTAAAAGAATCACTTCAAACTTTTCAAGGGGAAAGAAGTTGCTATGACGGAGGACTATGACTACATATCTAAAGTACCTACCAATCAATTGTTGGCAGTTTGATGTATGCAATAGTTTGCACAAGATCAAATATCTCCCATGTAGTGGGAGTTGTGAGCATATTCATGGTGAATCCTACCAAGGAGCATTGAAAAGCTATAAAGTGAACTCGACGATATCAGAGAGGTTCCTCTAACATGGCATAGTGCTACGAAAATGATGGTATTTCTGTTTGAGGTTTGTGAACTTGAATTTTGTAGGAGATATTGACGAAAAGAATAACTCAATAAGGTATGTCTTTACCGTAAGGAGTGGAGCCATCAGTTGGATTTCTTGACTATAAAAGGTAGTGACCATCTCGACAAAAAAACTGAATATGTTACAATGGAAAAACATGCAAGGAAATGATATGGTGAAATGTCTAATGAAAGAACCAAATAAAGAAAGTGAAGATTGTCAATTATTCAGTATTAATCAAAGTGCAATTTATTTTACAAAGGAACTTTCATTCGAGGACCAAACACATTGATGTAAAGTACCATTAGAATTACAATATATACAACACATTGAGGCTAGCACATATTATATTCCAAATTATTCAAGAAATAATAGTCTCGTATGAACATGTAGAGTAGACACATGCAATATCATTATAAATATTCATCTTGTACGAATGTGTGTGCTTGTCTTCTCTTATCATTGTTCTAATTGTATGTTGCTTAATCGGAAACATATCCCAACAAGTTGCATTGCAGAAGTTTTTGGTATGTTTCAGGTAGGAGATGAATCCACATTTCATCATCTTTATTCTATCATTTTGGCCTCAAAAACCCTAGCAAACGCGTGTAAATACCCTTAAATCCAGCATTTTAGCATTCATGCATGTGCATGTAAATAGTTTATAAAATACTGTAATTAAAGCCAAAATTATAGAATAAATAAAAGAAAAGAAAAAGAATAAAATATTGTAAATATTTTATGACCCGAAACCTCGAGATCTAGGCATCTCGATGAATAGGTCGACAAGGAATAAAGTAGGGGGAGATAAGGACCAGAATACCAATAAAAATTCCTTTTATTTTATTCATTCTTTATTCATTTTGGGATCTATTTTTAGTTCCACTTTTTATAGCTCAAATAAAGAAACTTTGTACATGAAAGTTTTAGATAATTTAATAAATAAAAATACAAAATTGATTTCATTCAAAAATAATGTACAGATGAAAAGTTATGGTCTGAATAAAAATCCAGAATCCCAACTTCCCAGACCCGTATCTCACAAATGAAAACTCGAAATGCATAAAACTCACCTTTAATTGTATATAATTTAAAATAAGCTATTTAATGGCTGAAGTTTCCCACTTGGCAGAGCTACGGTTTGAAAGTTGAGTTTTGGACCCTTATTATATACTTGTACAGATTAAAATATTCATTTTATTATTTATTCATTATTTTTATAATTCTATATTTTATAATGTTGTAAATATTCCTTATAAAATATTTGGATATTAAAATTAGAATAAAAATGCAAAAGAAACACAAAATAAAATACTTATATATATCATATACACAGGTATAATACCTATATACAAACCTATAGTATTAATACTTTTATTTTATTAAGTGCATAAAATATATCAGAAAAATAAAATAAAAAGATATTCAAGTGTATAAAAGTATTTTATAATTTTAACAAATAATAAACAAAATTAAAGAAATTTAAAACACAAAATAAAATTAAATTAATAAAATATATAGGTATATGTACCTACAAAGGGCATAAAAGGAAACTTGTATTTTTATACCTCATAAAAATAATTAAAAATCAGAATAAAATACATTATAAAATAATAAACATTTTTTATTTAATAACCAAAACTTAAATAATTCGTTTGCTATTTTTAAAATGATTTTTTATGGGATTTTTCCTTGTTGGTCCACGTGGACCAACCAGGTTGGTCTGACAGTTGACCTCTGGTCAACTGTCTGACCTACTCCCCTGCCTTGTCAGACCGTGCGTTTTGACCATTTTTCTCCCATTTTTCGAAGGAGCATCTTTCACCATTTGGCGATGCAACCTTCATGACTTTTGCTCCTCGATATATTGTCTTTCACGCCCATACTTTTTCTTGGAGAATGGATCGACGATTCACCCAATAATCCTCGACCTTTGGAGCGCCAGAACCACAGAGTCAGACCCCTTATATGCCTCCCCTGATTTTCCTTTGAATTTTTGAACCCCATTTTTGTCCTGATTCTTCCCCTTTTGGCTCGTGTTTGAGACTGGAGGTGACAGCTCCAGGATCAGATCTTCAAGGAGGCGAAGCATCGCGGGCTTGGGTGAGTTCCATCACCTCCGGTGAGCTCCGTCATTGAGGTACCTTCAACCTGGGGCCCTGTCCCTTGAGGTGTTTATTTCCCTTTATTTTCCTTGCATTCATCTCGCCATATCCCTAGGATTTGTTTGCATTCGTCAATTTCACATTTCGCCGTCGATTCATGCAATCGAGCCTCTCGCCGGAGCGCTCCTCCAGCCAACCGCCACCTTCGTTATCCTCGCGCCCAGTTGCTCCCCCAACCTTCGAGGCACTTTGCCCTCGAAGGTCTAACTTTTTGGTGCAGGTCTTGTTACGTTCAAGCGTGCCTTGAGTCCTTCTTGGTGTTCGCCAGAGAGACCTGGAGGCCTGCAGCTCCTCCGACCTCGCTGGTGCGCACCGGACGTCCTCTGGCCATCATTTGACCTCCAGCCGATAGAGAAAGACTCCAGCTTGCTCCCGAGCTTCCCAGCAGCGAAGGGAGGCGGCGGAGAACGTCGTGTGCAGCGGTCGAAACTCGTCTTGCACTCGTTCTTCGTCCGTTCTTCCTGAGCCCCTCCGAGCCGTTGGATAGCTCTTGTTCCTCAGGACGTACAGGCGCTGTCGGATCTGATATGCCCCCAGCCGTCCGATCATTACATCAGGTTCTAATCTCAGCCGTTGCGGGCGAAAGGGTATCGCGCCAACGGAGGACGACACGTGTCTAAGTGGCTCATCTATTAGCTGTCCGATCCGCGCCTTCGGTATTTTGCGTTTTTAACCCTGGGCATTTTTGTGTTTTATATTAAAGACTTAAACATTCATTTGCCCTTTATTTATTTTTGTAACATTTGCATTTCGCCCCCCCCCCCCCCCCCGACTTTGGTAGTTTTCCATTTTGGCCCCGGCCATGTCACGTGCTACGCGCACGTGCACTTGGCAACTTTGTAGGCGTACCCAGGGGATTTTGTGTATTTAGTTTTAGTACCAGAACTTTACTTGCAGTGATAAAACTTTTGGAAATTTTGCACGTCTGCCCTTGGACTTTTGTAATAATACGTTTTTGTCCCCGCCAGGCACGTGCAAGTCACGCGTGCTCTGGTGTTTTTGCAGCCACACCCTTGGGGTTTCTAGGCGTTCATGTTGAGTTTGTAAACTTTTTAATTTAGTTAAATAGTTTCTGGAAATATTGCAATCAGCCTCTTGGACTTTTTGAATATTACATATATGCCCTTGGCCTACAAGTATTTTCTTGTTGTTTTCTCTAATTATTGCATGCACCTTTAAACTCCCGAAAATTCTACAAAAATCAAGTTAAGATCATGTTTGCTTGCTGAATCACGCATATTTTTGCATTTCATTTTTGGTGCATTTTAATATTTATTAAAAATAAAAAACATGCATTTTAGCTACTGTTTGCATTAAAAAAAGATTAAACCTTTTTGAAAAATTCCAAAAAAATTATCTAAGGTCTATTTTAGTATGTTTTGTTTGCTGTCCAAAAATCACTAAAAATGTCAAAGTAAAATCCTTAAAAATTGGTAAAAACCTAAAAACTTCAAAAAAAAACTCTAAAAAATCATAGAAAAATCCTAAAAATATAAACTTAGGTTCTGTAGTTTCTCTATTTTATTATCTTTATTTTAAAATTAATTTGGGAAAATTTTATTGCTGTTTGCTATTTTTCATTCCTATTTTACTTTCAGCCAACAGCTTTAGTCACTATTTCTTGTATTTTCATTTTTAAAAATACCAAAAATTTTCTGAAAAATCCCCAAAAATCACAAAAATAGTAGAAAAATATAAAAAGACCAAAAACACTTTATTTTCTGATTTTTGAGTATTTTTGTCTATTCTTTATAAACATCTTATTCCCTCTTTTCTTATATAATATATATATATATTCCAATATTGAAAAAGAAAATAAAAAATATAAAACATAAAACATAAAAAAGAAAAATAAAATTAGAAAATTAAAACACAAAAAAACAAAATTAAAAATTAAAAAAATTAAAAATTAAAAACCCACAAAAACATTTGCTTATTGTAGACACTTAATCACACATCACTCACACTTTGCACAATTGCATTGATCTATCTTGCTTGCTCCCTGAGATCGACCTCTACATACATACTCCTATACACCTGTTTGTAGAGTTATAATAAATTTGACTCCACTTTATTCTTTATTGCTTGATATTTATATTGTGGGTTCATTGTTGACTTTAGCCATGATTCATTGAGGGTCGCCACAGCGACACAGTTGTCTCCGCTTTGTGAGAGACATTAGACCCCTTGAATTTCGGTTAAATCAAATGGCGCCGTTGTCGGGGAGCAACATCGTATAGATTGCATTTTTGTGTGATTGCTTGTCTACATTATTGCTTGCTTTACCTCTCTTGTTTTTGATATTTATCTGTGAGCTTTCTAACCATTGTCTTTCTTGTCTTCTTGCGAGGGACCGCGGATCGAGGAGGATCGCCTAGGTGATACGGTGCAGCCATGGGAGGCGGAGTCGGCTTTTCTAGCCCAAGCCGACAGGAGCGAGCGGGAGGAGTGAGAGAGAGAGTGTTAGCTAGCTTTTGTTTTATTTTTGTGAGAGAGAGATTCATTTGAATTGTAATAATACAGGTACCTCAGACACTCAGGACACTTTGGGCCTAATTTCGAGGTGTTCGTTCACCTGGGGGCTCACCGCGGATTTTTATCGTGTTTCTCGTTGTCATTTTCCAGTTTTGATTTCCTTTTTCTTTTCTTTTGTGGAATGAGCCCTTAGATTTTAGGCATTGTTTGATCGAGTAGATTAGGTCCAAACACCCTAATAACCATTGCATGTACCTATAGTGCGTATTTGGACTTAGTTAACTTAAACAGTTGATTCACCATTTTTCGATCCGTCGCGCCGCGAGCTCATCCTGCCAAGCGCTTATCCAGGACTTGATGTGTCGAGAGGAGGAGGGGTGAGCCTAGATCAGACTCTAGGATTGGGGATTAGTGAACAACTTGTGGTTCTTCACGTTAGCAATTGCCTGCTTAGGACGATTTCCGTGTGCATATCGGCATTTAGATTATGTTTAAAAATTTCTGCTTTACATCCCGCATGGAGAGAGCTGGAGGCATTGCAAGTCTTCTATCTTAGCATCGATCATCTAGGCACAAAGGTGAGATTTCCATCTTGGTGCCGACTTGCACGGCTTTTCCGACTCTTTTCTCCCTCTGTTTTTGGATCAAGTAGGAATCAAGAAAATACAAAAATCATTAGGCGCTTGTTTGAATTGACTCAAAATAAGCAATAACACCAAATAATTTAAAAAAGGGACTGCTAAGAAAACTTGACCTAAATAAAATCGGTAATTGGATTCATTTCTTGGGGAGAGTAACACCCTCACTTGTATTTAGGTTGCATGGGAAGGTCTACTTCCAAGTGAGTTGAGCGGCTTCGTAAGGATTAGAGCCAAAAACCCATCTTGTGGCTTCCTTGTGTATTGCCTGGATTTCCGAAGTATTGGCGCTACTATCGTACGTAGACGAGTAGGGCTTGGTCATCATTGGTGACTCACTATTGTATTGAGCATCGACCTTGTCCGAAGTATCGAGCATAGGCCACGCCTTCACGGGTGTGTCTGTCTCATCGTCTTGCGTCCGAGTAGGATCTTGCACGCTCACGGGTGATTCCGTTGCGAGCGAGATCCAAATTATCGGTTTCGCCTATCGGCTTCCTCCCTCTTTTCTTTGGCTGAGTAGGGATACAGGAAGGGTTACAAGGACCTCAAAAAAAAGTGCAGGCTACAGGTTACACAGGAGGAGGACAAGTACGGGAATACTTTTCCGGCAGTACTCTCTCTCCTATAGGCGTAGCTCTCTAAGGACTCGTTGAAAGATAACTTCCTGAATTCAAGCTAAAAACTACAAAGATAAAAGCCAAACCATCACGGCTTCATGTGTTGAGCTGGTGAATCCCCTTGTTTTGTGTTTGATTGCTAGTCGCATTTAGGTCAAGATCAAAAACACCGCACAATTGTGCGCAATTTTCCCCCTCTTCTTCTTCATCTACCTTACTCTTCTCAATAATCACGATGATGGGAAGGAGGTCTCTTAGGCCGACTTTGTCGGCACCGCTATCCAGCACTCCTCCCTATTCATCTAGGACGACCTCGGAGAGTCTAGACCAACTCTTTGAGCCTGAGTTCACTTCCACCCTATTCCCCCTCGACCACCCTTCTCCGTCCATCAGTCCAAGAGTTTCAGAATTTAGTGCATCACAGAGCTCAGAGCATTTGACGGCACCTGAGATGGGTTCTTTTGCCTTTTCAGAGAATCCAACCATGGTAGATAGAGGAGACCACCCAGATGAGCATGAGCACCCTCCATTTTTATATGATCAAGCCGCCATCAACAATTCACTTCTAGCTTCCTTGGAGACCATGCAGAGACATATCCGGGACCAGGGAGTATTCATGGGTGACCTCATGAGAGAGATCGCGCAGATGCAAGAGAACAGACCTGAGGGCGGTGGCGGTAGAGGTGATATACCAGTTGTAGCAGACGAGGGAGGAGAACCCAACCAGGAGAGGCTACCGCAAACCATCATGAGAGAATTGCACAATCCAGCAGCCTCCCTCACACATCGATGGATCCGACTCCCTCCCATCCATGGAGATTTCGAGCTTCGCCTGCACACGATTCAGCTACTTCTCAAATTTCATGGGCTGGCGACCGAAGAGCCACACCTCCATTTGCAAGAATTTGAAATGATCTGCAGTACCATTCATGACAGGCTGGTGACTGAGGACACCATCAAGATGATAGCCTTCCCCTTCTCTTTGGTTGATAGAGCCGCGTACTGGCTAAAACATTTGGGGAGGTTCATCGACACTTGGGCAGAGCTCCAGACCGCATACTTGAATAAGTATTATCCTCTCGGCAGACGAACGCAGCAAGATCTATGATCAGCAATTTCATAATGATCCCGAATGAACAGTTCCATGAAGCTTGAGATCGATTCAGAGAGCTCATTGACCGGTGTCCACACCATGATATATCCAAGCCCAATCTGGTTCAAAGTTTCTCCTGTGGGCTGACACCGGAGCTGTAGGGGCTTATGAATGCCTCTTGTGGTGGGTCATATTTTTCCAAGGGTGAAGACGATGTTTGGGCCATCTATGAAGGGCAGAGAACTCGACAGTTATGGCCCAAGCCCCCGTCTACACGCAGCAGAAACCCCAGCAAGGGCCGGGATCATTTCAGAGGATCGCTCGCATTGATGTCGATCCTCACACTCCATCGGCAGCCGCAGCCCAAGCTGAATCAGCAGCAGCCGACATGGGCATTATTAGTGAGAAGCTGGACCATCTCGAGATCCTCGAGAAGAAGTAGATGCAAGGAATGGCCTAGATGGACCAGATTGCCAAGACCATGAGTGACCTGAAGACGCAGATTCTTTGCATCCATGAGGCACAAACCTCTTCCCAGCAGCAGCCTCCCAGGTCACGAGCTGATGCCAGCAGTAGCAGCTCATCCCAACCCTCTGCCTCGTACCGCCAGGTCAACCACATTTAGGTAGAGCCGGTCCCGTTGCTACAGTACTACCCATCACAGCCACCATCTCAGGACACTCAGATGGTAGTCTATTAGTCGGATCAGCCACTGGCGGTTCTACCTCCACCATCCTTCGAGCAGGAGCCATTGATGGAAGTCAATGGGATTTGGTACGACCGGTACCCACAGCCCGAGATTCGTCGCGATCACCCCGGATTCCGTTGGGGCAATGGTGGCACCTCTTCTCAGCAGCAGCCTCCGGCTCAGGGACAGTAGAACAACAGCCACAGCAGCAGCATCCCCAGTATGCCCAGTAGCAATAACAGCACGGTCCTCGTCCCGCCTATCACAACCAGCAGTGGAGGCAGTGACAGCCGCCTCAACAGTCATACTCCCATCTTCCCCAGTACCAGCCTCGTGAGCACTTCTCCTCCCAACAACATCCTCATTTCCAGCAGAGGAATACATCTGGTTCTCAGGCGCCTGCTTTCGAGAACCCAGCATTAGATGACTTAGCCCGATTGCTTTCCGAACATCGAGAATCCTACCGGCGGGACATGGATGAGTTCCGGCAGGAGGTGAGGGATTTAATCAAGGGCAAAGTCACCATACCAGCTCAGATTGAACCAAACCCAAACAATCTGAAGAGGAAGTCTGAGTAGGTACAGTTTACAAAGGATACCTCTCCTAGTGATTATTTGAGTGACATGTCTTCTTCTTTGCATGATGTTGATTTTGTGACTACTAGGAGTAGTAGGATGCCAGCCGGCGGCGTCTCATCTGAGCGACAGCCACAAGCAGAACCACGAGTGCCAGATGAGCAAAGTAGCGGTGCTGATGCCGCTGATGATGTTGAAGACGGTGGCGCCGATGCCACCAATGATGGAGATCCAGACAACGGTACTGAGGCCGTCGTGATACCCGATGCAGACGGTGGTGCTGAAGCCACCATTTTTTATGCAGAGCCAGAGCGCGGTGCTGATGCCGCGAAGACAGGTGCCGTTGGTGGTGATAAGGCCACCACTTCTACGTTTGCTGAGCCACCTTCTGTGGTGTTACCACCTTTTGTATCTTTAGACTGTGGTAACAAGAAAAATAACAAAAATATGAATAAAGGAAAGGCTTCTGTTCACACTTCAGATCCATATGTGTTGAATGATGATCATGGTATGGATTCTATTCCTTCACAGGTGCAGGAACCTCTTCCTAGTCCTCCATCTACGGAGGCCCCTACCATCCCCTTCCCGGAAGCACTTCACCGGACGAAGGGGAATAAAAGAGAAAATCCTAAAAAGACCCAACAGGTAGAGTTCAGCAATCAGATGATTGATAGATTCCACATTCAGCTGACTCTACAGGAAGCACTTGAGTACATCCCCCTCTTCAAAAAGAACTTGAAGGAGAAAACTACATTCCGCAGGAAGAGGAGGAACTACAGAGATCAAATCCATGTGCTCACTCATTCCACTTGTTGCACCATTCAGAACAAACTGCCGGCCAAGAGACCAGATGCAGGAGCTCCCTATGTCAGATGCGAGATTCAAGAAAAGCAGTTTGATCGTACTCTATTAGACAGCGGCTCTTCGATTAACCTTCTTCCGACAGCCTTACTAGACCGATTCGAGTTTGGTCCTCCTTTTAGGAGCAGGACGGTCCTTCAGTTTGCTGATAGGTCGACTAAGAGGCCGAAGGAGTTGTTGAGAGACGTTGTTGTTACCATTCATGGCCTGAAATTCCCCGTGGACTTTGTTATATTGGACATGGAGATCCCTGAGTCAGTGACCGATGCCCCTATCATACTTGGACACCCATTCTTGGCCACAGCCAAGGCGGTGACCGATCATGATAGCGGGAAGGTGTGTTTTTGCGTAGAGGGCGAGAGCATACAAATAGAGACGATAGAGGAGACCAGAGCGAGAGAATTAGAATGCTCGGAGCAGTCCAGCGATGCCGCGCAGATGACAGAGGACGAGCTAGATATCCACCAGGAGTGTGATTTTGTGATGACAGATGATGAATCCAATTGGACAGATCCCGTAGCACAGACCCTCGCCTTGCCTACAGATTCACCATACTTACGGCTTATGGAAGTTGAGAGCCTGGAAAGCACACCACTGGACGAGGATACCGTTGAGGCTGACAGTGTTGGGACGAGTGGTGCTAATGGTTTTCAGTCTTTTTCATCTGGTTCAGATCCCTCAGACTCAGACATTGATTGGGATGATTTTGATGACTATTTACCATGTTTGATTCCTTCTGAGCCAACAGCTAGGACGGAGTGCGAGCCAGTACAGTACATAGATGATTCAGCAGGCCTCCCTTCGTCGGATATTCATGCGCAGCGAGAGTTCTCCCATGCAGACCTGGTAGCCTTCACACAGACATATCAGAAGCCAGATCTGCCACCTCCCAGTTGTCCAGAACTAAAACCTTTGCCGCAGTCACTGAAGTATAGATTCCTTGCGGGTGAGCCAGATGTGCACCCAATCATTATCTCAACAGGTTTGATTGGAGAGCAAGAATCTCGTCTGATGGAGGTTCTTGAAAGAAATCGCAAGGCGATAGGATGGAGTATAGCGGATCTCCAGGGGATCAGTCCGGCTCTGTGCTCCCACCACATCTATCTTTAGGAGGATGTTAGGTCGTCGCGTGAGTTCCAGCGATGGTTGAACCCGAATCTTCGAGATGTGGTCATGAAAGAAATATCGAAGTGGTGGAGCGCTGATTTTATCTACCCCATCTCCGACTCCAAATGGGTTAGTCCATTGCATGTGGTACCCAAGAAGACGGGTATCACTACCGTTGTGAGTGAGTATGGAGAGGAGATCGCTACCCAAGTACCCACTTCTT
Source organism: Ottelia alismoides (assembly GCA_037367405.1). Lineage (NCBI taxonomy): Eukaryota > Viridiplantae > Streptophyta > Magnoliopsida > Alismatales > Hydrocharitaceae > Ottelia > Ottelia alismoides. The sequence continues at coordinate 1,033,301 of JAZKJV010011681.1, read as the reverse complement.
GGAGGGTCTGTGTAGACTACAGACGACTGAATGAGGCCACCAAGAAGGATCATTTCCCACTACCATTCATTGATCAGATTATCGAGAGGCTAGCTGGGAAGAGTCATTATTGTTTCCTTGACGGGTACTCCGGATACAATCAAGCGGCCATTGCACCCGAAGACCAGGAGAAAACGACATTCACCTGTCCGTTTGGGACTTATGCTTTCAGACGGATGCCCTTTGTTCTATGTAACGCCCCAGCGACATTCCAAAGGTGCATGTTGTCCATTTTTTCAGACATGGTGGGTGACTGTTTAGAGGTCTTCATGGATGACTTCTCGATCTATGGCGACGGGTTCGATGCTTGTCTTGACTGCCTAGACCGTGTGCTTCAGCGCTGCATAAAGTTCAATCTTGTCTTGTCTTGGGAGAAGAGTCACTTCATGGTGACTCAAGGGACGGTCCTTGGTCATATCATCTCCAACAGGGGCATGGAGGTCGATCCGGCCAAGGTGGATATCATTAGAAAACTCAATCCGCCGTCCAATCTACGTCAATTACGGTCTTTTCTGGGGCATGTCGGTTTCTACCGACGGTTCATTCAGGAGTTCAGTCGTATTGCACGATCGCTTACTGATCTGCTGACGAAAGACATCGAGTTCAGTGTAGATGATAAGTGTCTTGCGTCTTTTGAGACTCTCAAGAGTATGGTTGTTACGGCTCCTGTTCTTCAGCCACCCGATTGGTCTCTCCCGTTCAAGATCATGACGGATGCTTCTGATTTTACCGTTGGGGCTGTGCTTGGACAGAGGAGGGATGGATTGCCGTTTGCCATTCACTACGCCAGCCGGACTTTGGATGCCGCTCAGCGGAATTATACTGTGAAAGAGAAAGAGATGCTGGCTGTAGTCTTTGCTTTGGATAAGTACAGATCTTATATTCTCGGATCTAGAGTGACTATCTACATAGATCATACCACCATCCGGTACTTAATGGCCAAGAAGGATGCCAAAACACGCCTTACCAGATGGATCCTTCTGCTCTAGGAGTTATATATTGAGATTAAGGATAATCCTGGAGTTAAGAATGCGGTGGTGGATCATCTCTCCCGCTTAGAGAACCTTGAGGAATCTGAGCCCAGCGCACCTATTACTTAGACATTTACAGATGAGGCGATCTTGGCTATCACCTCGCTCCCATGGTACGCTGACATTGTGAACTATCTTATCGCCAAGACGGTCCCACAAGGTTGGCCCAGGCAGAAACTCGAGACCTTCCTGGCGAAGGCCAAGTCTTACCATTGGGAGAATCCCGTCCTTTATCATGAAGGAGGGGACAGCATCTGGAGGAGGTGCATTCCTCAAGAAGAGCAGCATAGCGTCCTCACATACTGCCACAAGCTTGAGGCAGGAGGACATCATTCTGGGAGACGGACAGCACAAAAGGTGCTTCAATCCGGCCTTTGGTGTCCTACTCTCTTCAGGAATTCAGATGAGTTCGTTAAGAGATGTACTGACTGTCAGAAGATGGGAATCTGCGGACAGAGAGACATGATGCCCATGCAGCCCATTCACTTTTATGAGATTTTTGATGCATGGGGGATTGATTTCATGGGCCCATTTCCTAAGAGTCAGGGATTCGAGCACATTTTTCTCGCTGTAGATTATGTCAGCCGATGGGTTGAGGCCATCCCCACCTGAGCCGCAGATGCTAAAAATGTATGTAAATTTTTGAGGAAAAATATCATTTCACGGTATGAGGTACCTAGAGTCTTGATTTCAGACGGGGGGTCTCACTTCATCAATGACAAGGTTAGGGTCCTTGCAGACGAGTTCGGCATTGACCATCATGTTGCCACACCGTATCACCCTCAGACTAATGGTCTTGCCGAAGTATCGAACCGGGAGATAAAGACTATCCTACAGAAGGTTGTCCGCCCAGACCGGAAAGATTGGTCACAGCTTTTGGACTCGGTCTTGTGGGCCTATCGGACATCCTTCAAGAATCCATTAGGGATATCTCCCTTTAGACTCGTCTATGGCAAGCCGTGCCATCTTCCTGTGAAAATAAAGCACAAGTCACTTTGGGCAGTCACTGAGTTATTATTGGATCCCGGGAGTATAGGAGAACAGAGGAGAGCAGAGTTGGTAGCCCTGGAGGAACTGAGAGACACAACCTTTTCTAGCAGTATAAGGAAAAAGTGAATACATGGCACGATTCTCCTATCAGCCATAAACAATTTGAGCCCGATCAGCGCGTATGGTTGTTCGATCCCAGGCTGAAATTATTTCCAGGGAAATTATAGAGCAAGTGGAAAGGTCCATATGTGGTCAGGAAGGTACATGACAATGGCAGCATTGATATATCCGAACCGTCATCTTCCTCTACCTTCCGTGTCAACGGTCAGCGTTTGAAGCTATATCTAGATCATGATCCGCCGACCGTTGATGTTGCCCCCATTCTTCCGGTATGAGATGTGTTCTTTGACTCATATCAGTTGCATCTCATACATGGTGATCAATTCCATCTTCCGCTGTATAGATCCATCTATCCATATCATTCTTTCATCTGTTGATAGCTTTTTTTCTTTTCTTCTTTTCTTCTTTTCCTTTTCTATTTTCTTAATCTATTAAAAAGGTACCGCCCCTTGTTGATAGTTTTCTATACTTAGGATGCACTTTGTCCTAAGTATAGGGGGGTGCGCACCCCGAGTTGGTTTTATTCTTTTCGATCCTCTCCATTGTCTCCTCTTCTTGTCTATACTTAGGGATATCTTAACCTAAGTATAGGGGGAGACAATCTGAGTACGATCTATTTATTCCCACCCTTGACCCTCCCTGCGTTGTGTACAGTCTGCTATACATAGGATTAGTTAATCCTAAGTATGGGGGGATGGTCAACTTCTCATTCGTTTATTCATTTGTCCATTCATTTATTTATTTATTCTTTAGGCTTGCTTATACTTAGTACGAGTTATGTCTTCTCTTTTCTCTCCGATCTATGAGGACATAGCTCAAGCTAAGTATAGGGGGGTCGTATATACTACGTATATACTTTAGCCATAACTCGTACTTTCGTATTTTCCTAATAATATGGCTAATAATTCTTTCAAATTCATTAAGAACCTTAATAAAAATATGTGATAATTCCTCAAATTCTTTTTGTATTTACTGATTAATAAGTCAGGTGAAAATGTTTTTTTGCAGAATGTTTGAAAAATAGTTTGAAAATCCTTGTGAATTTTTATTGAAAACTATTTTGCAAACATTTTATTACATGTTTTCAACCTTCGTAAAAATATGTGGTTTGTAAAATTTTATTTTCTTTGTGTGAAATAAAACGTTTGACAAATGATTTGCAAATGTTTGAAAAATGGTTGCAAAAATATTTTGAAAAATCTATCTATAATGTTTGAAAAACCTTTGCAAAATGATTTTCAAATGTGTGTACATGTTTGTAAAAATTGTTTCCAAAAATTCTTTTGGACTAGAGTTTTCAAAATTGTTTGAAAAAACCTTTTCAAATAAGTTTGAGGAATACATACATCTCACCAAAATCCATTATATATCTATATTTATAAAATTGATCACTTACCCTGTAAATTCTTAAAATCCACTTCTTGTGAATATGAGAAGCACTCCAGTGTAAATATTTTGACAGTTTTCAGCCAAATTCTTTTTGTTTTCAAAAATCCCAAAAACATTTGCAAAATTAAAATCCAAAAACATTTGAAAAAACTTTTGAAAAATACAAAAAAATTGCATATGCATCATCATCATCTTTTCAAAAATCCATAAAAAGTTCAAAATCTTGAAAATTGCATCGCAAAAAAATATTTTCTGCATTCTGCATATCATTTGCATAGCATGAGCATTTTTCGGATTGAGTTTGATAGTTGAACGAGTCTAAACAAAATCCGGAGAGTGGAGCTTGATTGGACCTTAAAATCTACCTAATAACAGGAACCTTATAGGAACTGGGTTTGAGGTACTTCAGGTCTAGTTGACTTAATTCTTGAGGATAACGAGACTTGGTTCGATGGATTCTTGACTGCCTAAGTAGAGTATTTCGGAGCACACACACGACTCTTGTTGATAATGACTTAACTTGGACACATGCACCTTTCACATGGCTCAACTCAGTTGGAGTGGTGAGGGGATTGGATTCGTCGGTATGAGACGCACACAAGTGGAAACACTTGTCCTCCTCTAGGGATGGAAGTGCACCCCAACCCGTCCAGTGATGAGGAAGTCTAAAGACAGGAGAGAGTGGGTTGCGATAAAGTTTCAAAAGAGGGATAGTCTACTGGCTCAAGAGGAAAAACTCCTTATGTAAATGCTGCTGTGAATAGTAATAAAAAAAAGGTCAGACCTGTACAAAAATAAAATGCCTGCAAAGTATGTACAAATGTTGTAAAGTCAATAAGCAAGCTTGAGTTCCAAAGTCAAATCATGTGAGCCTGCAGCTGGATGACTTGACTACACTGGTCTTGCATCCTAGGATAAGTATCTACACTAGCTACCATCCATTCTTCTCTTCATCCCCTCCTCTTGAGATGGTTGCCACTTGAACTTAAAAGGGAATACCTCGCTCCTCGAGGATGGAGTTGTTGGATTGGGGAATCATTGGGTTGTCGTACTGGAGAAGTCAGTCTCTTTGTCATTCTAGTTGGGGAGAGCCACTATCACTTACATTGTACGAGTCAGACTCATAGTCGTAAGGGTTTGCGTATGAATTGAGATATTTTTGACCTGGATATTGAGGAGACTTGGGCAGAGTTTTGGGATTCTCAGGGACTGTTGGATTTCAAATTCAGTTCTCATTAAGGTTCCGCCCGCACTAAAAATTCCAAAGGTCCGACTTAAGCTCCAAACTTTGATTTTGTGAAGACAAGTTTGATAATTAAATTTAATCCACTTTCTTATTTTTCTTTTCTTTCTTTTTGCACTTATTTCATAAGTGTTTGCTAGGGACTAGCAAAGGTAAAGTATAGGGGGATGATGAATCCACATTTCATCATCTTTATTCTATCATTATGGCCTCAAAAACCCTAGTAAACACGTGTAAATACCCTTAAATCCAGTATTTTAGCATTCATGCATGTGCATGTAAATAGTGTATAAAATACTGTAATTAAAGCCAAAATTATAGAATAAATAAAAGAAAAGTAAAAGAATAAAATATTGTAAATATTTTATGACCCAAAATGCCGTGACCTAGGCATCTCGATGTATAGGTCGACAAGGAATAAAGTAGGGGGAGATAAGGGCCAGAATACCAATGAAAATTCCTTTTATTCTATTCATTCTTTATTCATTTTGGGACCTATTTTTAGTTCCACTTTTTATAGCTCAAATAAAGAAACTTTGTACATGAAAGTTGTAGATAATTTAATAAATAAAAATACAAAATTGATTTCATTCAAAAATAATGTACAGATGAAAAGTTGTGGTCTGAATAAAAATCCAGAATCCCAACTTCCCAGGCCCGTATCTCACAAATGAAAACTCCAAATGCATCAAAATCACCTTTAATTGTATATAATTTAAAATAAGCTATTTAATGGCGGTGATTTCGCATTTGGCGGAGCTACGGTATGAAAGTTGAGTTTTGGACCCTTATTGTATACTTGTATAGATTAAAATATTCATTTTATTATTTATTCATTATTTTTATAATTCTATATTTTTATAATGTTGTAAATATTCCTTATAATATATTTAGATATTAAAATTAGAATAAAAATGCAAAAGAAATACAAAATAAAATACTTATATATATCATATACATAGGTATAATACCTATATACATACTTATAGTATTAGTATATTTATTTTATTAAGTGCATAAAATATATCAGAAAAACAAAATAAAAATATATTCAAGTGTATAAAAGTATTTTTCAATTTTATAAAATAATAAACAAAATTAAAGAAATTAAAAATACAAAATAAAAATAAATTAATAAAATATATAGGTATATGTACCTACAAAGGGCATAAAAGGAAACTTGTATTTTTATACCTTATAAAAATAATTAAAAATCAGAATAAAATACTTTATAAAATAATAAACATTTATTTTAATAACCAAAACTTAAATAATTCGTTTGCTATTTTTAAAATGATTTTTTATGGGATTTTTCCTAGTTGGTCCACGTAGACCAACCAGGTTGGTCTGACAATTGACCTCTGGTCAACTGTCTGACCTACTCCCCTGGCTTGTCAGATCGTGCATTTTGACCATTTTTCTCCCATTTTTCGAAGGAGCATCTTTCACCATTTGGCGATGCAACCTTCATGACTTTTGCTCCTCGATATATTGTCTTTCACGCCCATACGTTTTCTTGGAGAATGGATCGACGATTCACCCAATAATCCTCGGCCTTTGGAGCGCCAGAACCACAGAGTCAGACCCCTTATATGCCTCCCCCGATTTTCCTTTGAATTTTTGAACCCCATTTTCGTCCCGATTCTTCCCATTTTGGCTCGTGTTTGAGACTTGGAGGTGACAGCTCCCGGATCAGATCTTCAAGGAGGCGAAGCGTCGCGGGCTTGGGCGAGTTCCATCACCTCCGACGTGCTCCGCCGTTGAGGTACCTTCAACCTCGGGCCTTGTCCCTTGAGGTGTTTATTTCCCTTTATTTTCCTCGCATTCATCTCGCCATATCCCTAGGATTCGTTTGCATTCGTCAATTTCACGTTTCGCCGTCGATTCACGCAATCGAGCCTCTCGCCGGAGCGCTCCTCCAGCCAACCGCCACCTTCGTTATCCTCGCGCCCAGTTGCTCCCCCAACCTTCGAGGCACTTTGCCCTCGAAGGTCTAACTTTTTGGTGCATGTCTTGTTACGTTCAAGCATGCCTGGAGTCCTTCTTGATGTTCGCCGGAGAGACCTGGAGGCCTGCAGCTCCTCCGACCTCGCTGGTGCGCGTCGGACGTCCTCTGGCCATCATTTGACCTCCAGCCGATAGAGAAAGACTCCAGCTTGCTCCCAAGCTTCCCAGCAGCAAAGGGAGGCGACGGAGAACGTCGTGCGCGGCGGTCGAAACTCGCCTGGCACTCGTTCTTCGTCCGTTCTTCCTGAGCCCCTCCGAGCCGTTGGATAGCTCTTGTTCCTCAGGACGTACAGGCGCCGTCGGATCTGATATGCCGCCAGCCGTCCGATCGTTCCTTCAGGTTCTAATCTCAGCCGTCGCGGGCGAAAGGGTATCACGCCACCGGAGGACGACACATGTCTAAGTGGCTCATCCATTAGCTGTCTGATCCGCGCCTTGGGTATTTTGCGTTTTTAACCCTGTGTATTTTTGTGTTTTATATTAAAGACTAAAACATTCATTTGTCCTTTATTTATTTTTGTAACATTTGCATTTCGCCTCCCCGACTTTGGTAGTTTTCCATTTTGGCCCCGACCAAGTCACGCGCTACGCGCTCGTGCACTTGGCAATTTTGCAGGCGTACCCAGGGGATTTTGTGTATTTAGTTTTAGTACCAGAACTTTACTTGCAGTGATAAAACTTTTGGAAATTTTGCACGTCTGCCCTCAGACTTTTGTAATAATACATTTTGGTCCCCGCCAGGCACGTGCAAGTCACGCATGCTCTGGTGTTTTTGCAGCCACACCCTTGGGGTTTCTGGGCATTCATTTTTAGTCTGTAAAATTTTTAATTTAGTTAAATAGTTTCCGGAAATATTGCAATCAACCCCCTGGACTTTTTGAATGTTACATATATGCCCTTGGCCTGCAAGTATTTTCTTGTTGTTTTCTCTAATTATTGCATGCATCTCTAAACAACCCAAAATTCCACAAAAATCAAGTTAAGCTCCTGTTTGCTTGCTGAATCACGCCATATTTTTGAATTTCATTTTTGGTGCATTTTAATATTTATTAAAAATAAAAAACATGCATTTTAGCTACTGTTTGCATTAGAAAATACCAAAAAAATATTAAACCTTTTTGAAAAATTCCAAAAAATTACTTGAGGTCTATTTTAGTATGTTCTGTTTGCTGTCCAAAAATCACTAAAAATTTCAAAGTAAAAACCTTAAAAATTAGAAAACACCTAAAAACTTCAAAAAAAATCTAAAAAATCATAGAAAAATCCTAAAAATATAAACTCAGGTCCTGTAGTTTCTCTATTTTATTATCTTTATTTTAAAATTAGTTTGGGAAAATTTTATTGATGTTTGCTATTTTTCATTCCTATTTTACTTTCAGCCAGTAGCTTTAGTCACACTGTTTCTTGTATTTTCATTTTTAAAAATACCAAAAATTTTCTGAAAAATCCCCAAAAAATCACAAAAATAGTAGAAAAATATAAAAAGACCAAAAACACTTTATTTTTTGATTTTTGAGTATTTTTGTCTATTCTTTATAAACATCTTATTCCCACTTTTATTATATAATATAAATATTCCAATATTGAAAAAGAAAATAAAAAAATATAAAACATAAAAAAGAAATATAAAATCAGAAAATTGAAAACAAAAATACAAAATTAAAAATTTAAAAAATTAAAAAATAAAAACCCACAAAAACATTTGCTTATTGTAGACACTTAATCACACAACACTCACATTTTGCACAATTGCATTGATCTATCTTGCTTGCTTCCTGAAATCGACCTCTATATACTTACTCCTATACACCTGTTTGTAGAGTTATAATAAATTTGACTCCACTTTATTCTTTATTGCTTGATATTTATATTGTGGGTTCATTGTCGACTTTAACCATGATTCATTGAGGGTCGCCACAGCGACACGGTTGTCTCCGCTTTGTGAGAGACATTAGACACCTTGAATTTCGATTAAATCAATAGGTCACCTTTTCGTGAAGTCATAATACCTGGTCTAGCCAAACCTTCCATGTAAGTTTATGCTAATGAATGCTTGCATATTTATACATCTAAGAAAAACAAGTAACTGGCCAACTCTCGTTATAAACCATTTTCATTTTCAGAGTCGCCAACTTGTGCTTGATTGGTGCTACTTATGGTAGAATGTCAAATAATTTTGGGCACAATGCAAGAGGAGTAGATCATAAAGTGCCCAATAGAAATATTATGAAGGCAAATTAAAGAAGGAATCTATAATGCATGGTTGATTAAGCGAACATGCTGAACTACTTTAGCTAGTGTCCTCTTTGCATTCAGCGATCTATTACTTAAAAATCCAGTGAATAACTGACGGTAGAAATTGTGAATCAAATTTGATGACTTTCATGAAATAAGAAAGGCCATGTAACCATGATTCAGCACAAAACCCCATAAAGGATGGAATCACAATCGATAATTTTTCTGCATGGTGTGACGCAGAATTGCAGGACCAAACACTCAGTCCACTTGTTGATTTTCATCCAGTGGAAAGAGTCAGAATAAACAAGGAATGTTAGAAACCATAAACAGGGGCATAGCTTGAGTTGCAGCAAGTGCGTTTCAAATCATTTAGGTGGCAGGCCCCATATCTAAACTTTAGAGCAAAGCCAGAACCACAGCGTTTAATACGACGAATTGCGCATAAGAGCTTGAGAAATAAATAAAGAAATGCAGCGGCAAGAACATGGGTCCATATTGACAAACCTTCAAAAAGATAACCTTGAGTATCTACATGAGCCCACCACTAACATGATACAATGAAAAATCAACAATACCTTATATGATAACAATAACTGAATAGAATACAAATTTTCTAGCAATCACTCATAAGTAGGCAGATTTTGACGAGCTGAAGTTTTATGCGACCAGCAGTATGTCAAACCAAAAGCAAGCTCTCTAAGATATTAAGCCAGATCAGCAACAGAAGGAGCGACATTGCAGTTAAAGTGATTATTACCGTCATAAACTAGTTGTATGCAACTTATAACATATCTTTTGAAGAATCCAAATGGTTGGAGTAAGCAACCGAAGAATGAGGACCTGATAGTATATCTGAGATGAATTTAATTAATGAGCAAAGCCCACCCAAGAAAATGTGATCAATCACACCTTCACCTTCAAAAACATGAGCAAAATCTATGAGCATCACCTTTGGAAACAACTCGCCAGCCTTTCCTTTGCCTTTTTCATAGAACATAAAAACTGAAACCGAATAGAAATGTAAGAGTGTCTGGTCCTCAAACCACGCTTTCAACTCCAACAATTGTGCAAGAATCCCTTTCTCACCACCATACACAACAGAAGCAAGTGCACAGTCGGGCTCTGAGTCATCACATGAATTCAATGAAACAAACTTCCTTAGAGCCAATCTTACGTCACCGACTCCGAAACCTTTGACCTGGTCCTTGGTGGGCTTCCACAATACTGAACCCTCATTTCCATATATTTGCAACCCAGAGATCCTGAAGGCCAATGGAATAGTCGTGGATTCTTGATCTCTCTTGGCGTTCTTCTGTATATATTTCTCAGATGCCTGAGGATACCTGAAAGGATATTATCACTCATTATTGGAAGTTGACAACGAAAAATATAAAATCGGTAATCATGTATCGAAGTTGATAACTATTTGTTAAAAAAGCTTAAAAAATGGCATGTAGTTCTGTAATGAACTTTAGTTCAATCCCTATCTAGCCCATGTTATTAAAACAGAATATCACTTTTTTGATAGAGAATTTCATATTGTTGCCCAATACCATCAAAATATACTCTAAAGGAATCTCACTTTTTAAAAGAACATGCCAATTTTTAGCCTAACACCATCTTTGTGGTGCTTTAGAGGTCTGAACACACCCATACAACACTACATGTCCGTTATGAAGGTCCAGATTCCGAAAGTGTGCATTCTTTTCTTTCCCAACCCACCATTTAGAAAGTGTGTAAAGAAAAAGATAAGCAGTTGCTCTATTTGATATATATAAAAAAAACATCAACCACTAAAAGAGCAAAGGAGGAATAGAATAAGGTTGAAGAAAGGCAAAGACATGAATTTAGTGAGAGACATTGGACTGATTAAAACCAGGACAAACAAAAAAAAGCTAACAATAAAAATATATATCTGGTTCCCAACAAATTAGACATTCATGCAAATATAAGTTTGTTATGAATGAGGTTACAACAGGTATTCACACCAAGAAATAACATGCTATGGACGTCCAGCCAGAAAGTTGTAGCTTCTAGTCCGCCTAATTATGTTGTCAACAGACAAGGATCTGTGCCTGCTCTCATTTGTCGAATTCGAGAAGGAACTGCAACAAATCTTCTTATAGTATGTAATATCGCACTTCACTTGCATAGTGGATGAAATGTCTTCTACTTCTATGGTAAATGATTTCCTGATATGCATATATCATTATTCGATCCCAACTACAAGTAATTTCTCTGTTCCGTGAGTTTTTTGATTCATTTTATATTGCCTGGTGACTGACTTGTATAGACAGAAACCCAGAAATTCTCAGATTCTCAACAAACAACCACAATATAATGTGTAGACACATACCCAATAACTATATACATTTGAAGTATATAATTGCTTTTTTTTGTTTCAATCAGAAAAATATAACAGCTACACATAATCAGGCAACTTCTCGAGTATAAACATCAAGCAGTTGTGTGAAAGTCAAAATATATCTGCATGCATTAAAACTCTTCAAAAACAAAACTGTATCCTTACCATGTTCTTGACCCAATTTTGATATCGATGATGGACGGGTGATTCATCCCCCAAGCAAGATCTTCCAGTATCATATAAGGGCAAATTCCCAACCCATCTGAGGCTTCAACCATCTTGGTCCCGTAGAACACGGGGAAGAACCTGCGAATGCGATCTGGGATCCTGGGATCAGACGAGAACGATTTGTAGAAAGAAAGCTCCCTCTCCCATCGATCTTTCTTCTGGAAGGGCTTGTAGAATCGACCAGATTCATCCACGAGTGGCCCTGGGGACCCGTTCTCAGCTCTGTGGCCCGCAACCTGGTGGTCCGGCGCCTTCAGCACGGGGTCTCGACGGAGAGAAAGGAGCCGCCTTTGTTGCTTCTGGATCAAACGTGAGAGCTACCCAATATTCCAAATGGACAAGATCGAAGAGCAGAGCAAGAGCGAGAGATGTAATTTGATGGGCAATGGAAATTTGGAGGCGATTTGTGGGAATGCGTTCAGTTTGGTATTAAGGAGGAAGGAGGGGATCTTAAGACGACCAAGACCAAAAGAAGTGCGTTGGATGACGGTTCACTGCATACGATCTCATGTCTCCTCGTTTAAACTTAGCTGTCTTGTAATGGAATTGTAAACCCACGACCGCATCCATCTTACTCCCACTAGGGTTGTCAAGAAAGCTTGAGCTTGATAAGCTCAGCTTAGTTGAAAACATTAGGGAGGATGCATTTGGTACGATGGTTATCTCGGGGTAAATTGGTAGAGGGTAACCCGTTTTTTTGTTTTGGTGTTTGGATAAAGGATTAAATTGGGGGTGGGTTTGTTGTGATATGATTGTATTGATGTTTGGAAAAGTGACTAGTTATTGTGATATTATTGTATTGGAGTTTGAAAAAGTATGTAGAAGTTGAGTAGTTTATATATTTTTTAGATGATATGATATTATAATATATTATTCTATGGTGAGATAGATGAAAGAAAAGTAATATATTTAATATTTAAATAAAGAACAAATAGTGGGTCTCACAAGAAAGAGAAAATGGGGGTTTCTGATGGTAAACTTACCCCAGGGGGGGGCATAAACCCCCAACCGGACATGGTCTAAGAGCTTGTGAGGTTAACTCGAAAACATAACGAGTCCTAGCTCGAGTTGAATTTGTAGCTCATTAGAGTTATCGAATCGAGCTCGAGTTGGATCGTGCTCAACTCGATAAGTCGATGCAATTTTAAGATAACTTTCATCCTCCCATCTCATTCTAAATTCCCACTCTCCAAGACTACACCCCTCACAAACATGATTTCGAGCTCTAAAGACTCCACTCTCACACAAACATGATTTCAAGTCCTAATCCTTCGAACCCTATAGTCCCCTCTCTAGTTTCCACTGTCTCATCCCTAATCCTATGAGTCTCTCCAGTCTCCACATATGCATGCTTGTGAAATAACGATTTTGTAGAAGGTCGTACGGTCTCACAGGGCGAGACCGCAGTCAATGTGTAAACCGCTCCAGAAAACCACTAATTTCTCTCAGTAAATAATCAAGCAATGAAAATAAATGTGGAGTAAAAATTTATTATAACTCTACAATGGATGTGTAAAGTACAAGTATGTGTAGAGTATCGAATACAGGGAGCAAATAAGATAGATCGGGCAAATTAATGCACAAAAATGATTGTGGAATATTTGTCTAAATTATTTTTGTGGGTTTTATGTTTTTTTTTTCATTTTTCATTTTTTTTTGTTTTATATTTTATCTTTTGATTTTTAATTTTCTATTATTATATTTTCTTTTTATATTTTTATATTTAATTTTCTTTTAAAATATATAATATAAATATATATAGGGTATATATACAAAATAGGCTAGTGTAGGTATAAATATTAATAAAAATAAGAAAATAAAGAAAATAAAATATTTTTGGGTTTTAAAATATTTTTTACAATTTTTGTGATTTTTAAGAATTTTTTATAATTTTTATATATTTTTAAAGTAAAATATACCCTAAATCAGGGATTAATTAAATAGCCGAAATTAAAATGTAGTTGAAAAATAGCAATCAGAATAAAAAAGTCTCCAAATTAATTTTAATATATTAACAATAATATAAAGAAAAATATGAAACAAAAAATCTACTTTTTAGGAATTATATTTATATTTATAAGTGTTTTTAAGTTTTTTCAATTTTTAGGTATTTTCTTTTGTAATACAACAAACTTTTTTTAAAATTTTACAAATTTTTTCTGCATTTTTTATGAATTTTCTCTGAAGACAAGGACAAAATATGCTATTTTTTATCTTTAAAAAATAATAAAAATTCCTAAAATTTCAAAATAAAACTACAATGTGAAAGAGTGTGCAATCAGGAGCATGCACGTATTTTTGAGAATTTTAGAGCACTGTAGCTATTTTAAGTAAATATAAGTAACAAAGAGAGAAACTACAATGCAGACATGTGCATTTTTGTAAATAAAAATAAGTTCACGGGCCACTCTACAATTTTCGCCAAAATATATAATGTGTACAAAAAGTTTTTAGAGTAAAAATAAATACATAAAAGCTTAGGGCTTCTCTATAAAATGCCCCACCTCACACGCGCGTGCACGTGAGGTGACGTGGCCGAGGACTTATGTGCAGTTACTAAAAGTACAGGGGGTTGTTTGCAAAATACAAAAAAATATAATAACTGCAGAGGAATGCTTATGGTTCAAATATTAAATATAAAGATCGCCTAGGTTAAGAGTGCAAAAATACCCAAACTAGGCGTGAATCCAATGGTTGTTGGCGCCTCACTTGACACGTGGTGCCCCCACAGAACGTGATACCCCTTCGCAGATGCTCGGGAAGGATTACATAGCCAAGAAAGATCGAACGGCCGTGGTGTGCGAAGATCAGACGGATGCTGCTGCAACTGGGCGCCTTCTTAATCCAACGACATAGAGAACCGAAGGACGAACATGGAAGAACAATAATGGGGCGAACTTTCACCAGTGATCAAGGGCCTCTTCGACGTGCTCTACTACTCCAAAGTACCCAAAAAGCCTCTTGCGATGGTCCTCTAATGTCTGGTGGTGGCAATAGGGGCTGGCGTTTGCTGGAGCTCTCCTACAGTGTCGAAGTCGAGGAGGAGCTCTAGGAAGCTCCGGCGATGTGCAAAATCACCTCCAGGTGACGCTCTCGCTCCCGGTACCTACAGAAGGTGTTAAGAGGGTTGAGGGCAAAATGCCTCGACCCTGCGGTTAGCGAAAAGGCATTGGCGGGTCGGGTGGCCAAGCTCCGGCGATGCGGAGGAGAGGGAGCTCGGGACCCTGCTCCGTGTAACTAAGGTGATCAGGAGGCAAAATAAATGCTGGAAACAAAAACCTAGGATCTAATCTACCAACGCAAGAAGTAAAAAGGGTACTTCAACTGGTGGATCCAGGAAGGAAGACCTCGACAGTGGAGCTATGTGAAGGTAGATGGAAGTCGACTTCAACGCCGCTTGACCTCGCTGCTAAAGGGATGGAAAGCTCCCTGTCACAAAGATCTATCTTGAGAGCACAAGAGAGGTGGTCAAACGGGGCCAATTCAATTCAAAATTCCAAGGAGGTCGAGGGGAGGGTTATGTACAAGGCTGACTGAGTGGCTGGGAAGATCGAGGCGTATCAGATGCATCACTGATCCATGCCCCGAGGAAATATCTGGGTGTGCATCTCCAATATATGAGGAAGAAAAGTCACGAAGGGATCGATGATTATTGGTGCAAGGAGAAGTCGGGAAAATATTGAGAAGAAGACCTAGGCACTATGTTTGACAGCTACAGGAAGCGGGTCAGAGAGTTGACCAGAGTCAACTCTCCGCACCACCTGGTTGGTCCACGTGGACCAACCAGGAAAAATTCTCCTGGAAATTATTTATAAAATAGATATTAAATAATAAAATATTTTATTTATTTTAGGTTATAAAATAAAAAAGTTTGATATTTTTATTAGTATTTTATTATGATTTTTATTTATTTTTTAGAGGTATATAGTTACAAGTTACTTTTTAGGGTTACATTATAGGTATATTTATCTATGTATTTAGATCTATTATTTTTATTTTGTATTTTTGATTTTATTAATTTAGTTTATCATTTTATATTAAATTATTTTTAGATACTTAAATTTATTTTTATTATTTTTTTCTGATGTAATATATACACTTAAATAATTAGGTGTATTAAATACATGAGTATAGATATAAGTATTTCATCTATGTATTTCTATACATATTTTATTTTAATGTTTTCTTCATTGTTTTATTCATGTTTTAATATTTACATATATTATAAATAATATTTACAAAATTATAAAAATATAAAAATATAAAAATAATGAATAATAAATAAATTGAATATTTTAATCGGTTGAACTCTACAATAGGGGTCCAAAACCTAACTTTCACACCTTAACTTCAAAAAATATGAAACCACCTTCATTAAATAGATGATTAAAAGTTATACAAATAAATGTGATTTTGATATATTTTGAGATTTTATTTGGGAGATATGGTCTGGGAAATTGGGATTTTGGAAATTTATTTAGACTGTAACTTTTGCAATGTATATTATTTTTGTATGAAATTAATTTTGTATTTTTCTATATTTTATTATATACAACTTTCATGTAAAATGTCTTTATTTGAAGCATAAAAAGTGGAAAATAAAATGGATCCCAAAAATGAATAATAAATGAATAAATAAAATGCGTTTTTATTGTATTTTGGATCCTTATCTCCATCTACTTTATTCCTTGTCGACCTCATCAAGATGCATAGGTCTCAGGGTTTAGGGTCATAAAATATCTTTGATATTTTATTCTTTTTCTTTCTTTTCTTTATTCTATAATTTTAGCATTAAAAATAGTATTTATGCATATTGTGTACAACAAAGCTTGAATGTTAAATTATGCAAATTAAGGTTATTTACATGCATTTACTCGAGATATTAAGACCAAAATTATAGAATAAAGGTGATGAAATGGAGATTCATCAACTTGTAGGCACCGACGTACCACACCTTCAAGCTCGAAGCACAACCACACTGGTGCACCATGCCTTTGCACCCCATGATTTTCAATGGTAGTGGATCTTGATTCTTGAGTCCATATCAGAGGCCACGTCTGTGGCAATGGAGGCGCTGGTCAGCACCACCATCCTCTACCCGCTCAACACGTACAAGACCAAGTACTAAGTCGAGGTATGTTCCTGCGACCATCGCAAGTACAGATAACTGTGCATCTCTCATTTCTTCATTTCTGTGATCTGTGGATGTAGTTCTATTATGGCACTTGGGATTTTGCTTGGATTCCCTATGAGTTCGAGTTGGAGGTGGTGAGGGCTTGTTAAGAGGCTCATGAGACAACTTGAACTCGATGAGTTCTATTTAGAGCCAACATTCCAGGACTCAAACCTGTCCAAGATAAATAATAATGTGGATTAATAAATAAGGAAGGAGGTTTATTTCATGTTCTTATTTCGGTTGGTCTGAAAAAATGAAAGAAATCAATTTTGTAGTAGAGATATTATAGTTAATGTAATATGATGTATATGTTTTACATCATGAAAAGTTATCTTAAAATATAATCTCTTTATCCCCAATGAGGAGAGCTTATTTTGTATCGAAAATAGTCTTTTGAGATTAAGTTAAGGAATAAAGTGAAATAAGAGATAAATAATGTGTATTCTTCATTTTTTCTGATTAGTTTGATGATAATTAATGTCAATAAAGACATAATTTATGGCATAAGTAAATTGTGACCACGTATCCTAGAGATAGCTTATCTTGATATATAGTTGCAACACAAATGAGAGTGTGTGAGGCTATTGAGACAATTGTAATATAAATCCCTTGCAGAATGAAAGTGAAACCACTGATGAACCACTAAATGACTATCTTAATATGATTTCATTGTAATATGAATGGTTAGCTAATTTATCAGAACCAAGCTGAGTATCTATGTGAAGAGAGATTGACTTAAATTTATCCTGGATAAGTCCAAGGTCAAATACAAGGACACAAACTATTAATGTATTTAATAAGATGTTTAGATACCTAAGTTGAGTAATGAGTAGTTATATCTAGGTCAATATGCAAACAATAAAAATGAATACATGCAATTTTTTTTGTTTTGATTTTGTAATGCATGTCATAAAATGCTATAAAATGAAATGCATTACAATATAATACATACATGTGCACAACCACAATAGAATGCTCCTGAATTAGAATGTCAATTATAAAATCCAATTAATATAAGATAAGTCCTAAGCTATGGATGTATGCTTAATAATAAAGTTAATCCATCAATGTATATATATTTAATAATCCACCTAGATCAAGTAATAGCTATTTAATGATCAATCAAGTTATTGATGTGATGTAATCAACAATTTTATGACCTAATTAAAATATAAATGTTGGACATGTGAGCTCATAGCGAGCCATTATGCAACAAATTGAATTGGAAATCATTCCTTGACCTGAATTAAAGAATAACAAATTTACATAATAGGTCACTTAAAACAATTAGAGTTATGTACTATAGCCATCTTAATGATCATACATCTGTTGATTCAAGTATTGAATCATAGAGGTTTATACTTGGATGATATCTAAAGAGTTCGATTGAGGACTCACCGAGCACCATCAAATGATTGTTAAGAAAAGATCTCCTGCCTGATAAGAAGATGACAATTCTTCTCTAAAGGTTGATATCTAACTGACCTCTTGATGCAGGTCCTACATAGGAATAGATATTCGGAGGTGTTAGATAAGTTAGGTTAAAGAGATTGACTTAGTGAGATCGAGATAACCAAGACCGGTGTCGTATACAACCACTATATAGGCACGCATCCTCTGACCCGGAGACAGATATGTTTCTATATGTCTGAGTATGTACATTTCGCAAACCAATAGGTTGATGACCTAATCAAGGTCTATACACCGGTGAGCTGGTGTGCATACGAGGGCATATGAATAATATCATATCTCAAAGGGATCATAAAGGTTTATTACTGAAACGTAAGACATTAGCTCACACATGAGACATTGGGACAAATCCCATACATGGTCATCTTTCTTTGGAAGCATGACAAAATTTATAGGTATGATATACTTTTGAAAAGCATACGATCGACATCAACTCCTAATGATATGATAAGAAACTTAATGATAAAACCATGAGGAAGATATTTCAAATATGATTTAAAACTTCAGATTTAGTCTAGATCTTCTAGTCTGCATGATGTATGGGTACTAGGAATAGTTGAGGGTGATGTGATCGTAAACGAGTTTATAATCGTGACACTTGCATTCTAAGGGAGTGATGAAACAAGTTCGGATTTTAGTGACTCCTCTCAGTAGATCAGTAAACTAATCTTGGTCCAAATGTTGGACATTGATCTGAATGTAATTCAGATGCAATAAGAATATTAGATTTATACTTTGATTCAATTAAACATCAATAAGAGGTTGCCGAGATCTGAATTTGAGATATGATCTCAAATCAAGTCACTATACATGGAATGTATAATCGCCATGCCCTTATCTCCAAGTATCTGTTGAGAAAGAATAATGTTCTTGAAATAGTTCAAGAATAATTCAATTGTTGAAAATTTATCTGAGAAATGGGAAATAGATAATAAAATATGATTCTAATTATTATGAACAATATGAATACGATTCATATTATTTGAACACATGAGAATTGCTATCTAAGATAATTAAATATGAGTTAATTACCAGAGATGTAATTAATATGGATATTACTATCCAGAATATTCATAAATTATAAATATGATTTATAATATGTTGGAGAGATTTAATTGTAAACAGAACTTATGAATTAAATGTTGATGTGAATTGAATTCACATTGGACAATTAATTGTAAATAAAATTTACACTTTCTATTGGGTGGTTGAATTTGGTCCACAATTGTCAATGGCTTTGTTTGCATATGTCACAAATAATTTGAAATAACTATTTGGTGATATTTTATTGAAAATATATTCCATGAATAAGTATTTAATGTAATGAGATTACATTAGATGATAAATGGAGAGAGAAAATTTCTCTCCAAATTGGAGCTTGGATGTCATCATGTTATATAGGGAAAGAGGCTATCTTCTTCCCTTTATATGGAAGAAGGCTTCTTAGTCCCATTTCATTCATGAGAATCTTGTTGATTTAATTGAAGTTAAATATGTTAAGATTATTTACAATATATTTAATTTCATTTAAATTAATTAACTTTTGTTGCAAATTATTGCAAAAAAATCTCAACCATTGATTTAAATTAGGAGTGCATCTCCACCATCCAATTTAGTATAAAAGGAAGGGTAGCCTTGGCCTTTTTTACTACAATAATTTTAACACAAGTTGTTGCAATAAATCTCTCTATCCCTCTTTCATACACATCCACGGGCTCTCTCTCTCTCTCTTCAACCCTAATGGTCGTTCACTTGAGGGTTGTTGAGAGCACCGCCGTTGTCGTGTCACCGTTGTGCTGACGGATCGACTACTCATGGATCTCCACCTTCTTCAGTGCTTCTTGCTCGTGAAGAAGGATACATATTTCGTGAGACAAATCATGAGATTCTTCACTCAGATCATCAACTCTGATTGCAAGAGCTACACGCCTCATCCACAAGCTCGCAAGTGCATTCTTCATCGGATCAGACTTGAGGTAGGGGTCTCTTCGTTTATAGATTCACGATCGTAAACACGCTTCAAGAGGAAATCCTAATTACTCATTTGTGATATTGATGAAATATTGAAAAGTATTCTCAAATCATGTGGTTTTATCTATTTAAAAATTTAAATTCCGATGCCCGTTGCAGCTAGTATGGCTAATTACCTTAGATCGTATTCGATGTGATCTACATACTTCCGTGATGCGCTAAGGCCCAAAACCTTGCCTTCAAGTGGTGTCAGAGCAAGGTTAAAAGTCTTGAATATGATCCAAAAATCTCGTTAAATGAGGTTTGTATATCTGTTGTGCAGGGACTCGTTGTTTTGCAGTTGATGCATGTTGCGAATTGTTTTACGATAAAGTAAAAAGATATTGTTAATGCACTATTTTGGATGAAATTTTTGGATAACAAAATGTAATTAGAATTTCTAAATAGGTCTTCAAATTAGTAGCCGATTGTTGACCCCAAATGTGCATAAATTAAAATTCGAAAAGTTCCTGTAGTGACATTGTTTTTGCATGTATTCACATATCTGTAGCAAATTAATTTTTTGTTATTGTTTCCCATCATGAAACATGGAATAAACACTTTAATTAAGTATATAATTAAATCAACAATCGTACGCTTTTATTTTGCGTGATTCTGACTCCGTTTGCCCTAGATATTCCATATTTAATGGAATCATCGAGATTACTTTCTTAGTATGTTTATTATTCAATGTCAATCAAGGAAATTACAGAGTTACCATAAGTAATTGATACTTAATATTTATTTTTGGAAATATTTGATTAAACATCAATCACCATTGAATGAATGTTTCATGACAGAATCCTAGTTTAACCTACAATAGTTGTAGGTCAACTTTTACATGCAAAACTTGTTTGCTTGATATGATCAGAAATTTATGATTTTAAAATTATTTTAATATGTGTATATTTTTGAGAGATTGCTATATATTATAATGTTGATCATCAAAGGAACGATCGACAAAATCGTAAGTACTTTGATCTAACGATTATTATTCTTTAGTCATTATGGTGACAGTGTCTAGACCGTGGACATGCTAATGGGTTACTTAATAGGCACCCTCCGCAGCATGTGGAGTGGAAGCGCTCCCTGTTAGCATTGTCTGTCCGACCTGGATTGATCCATTTCGACGATAGAGTGATATGAGTAAATAAATCTATACTCTAATTACTAAAACTCAAGAAGAATACGTATGTGTGAGAGTTAATACTATATGGTAATATCAAACAAACCATAATTGTTTGTTGGTTTTGATTGGATTGATAATTAATTTTATATGATTAAATGAATTAGACATAATTAAATTAAATAATATCTTTCAAATAGAGCTGCAACTCCCTTAGAAGAATTAATTATGTGAATATGATTCGTATGATTATTTAAAATTTGAATGGCATATGGAGGATCATATAAATGACATCCATGGTCTCCTATCAAGGCAGATGGTTCCGTCGCCATGTATTGTAGTGTGCTGGAGATGCATGTCTGAAGTGGCAGCTCCTACATACAAGCACACATGGATCGGGCTCTTTGCTTCTCGAAAGAATAGAGTCGCCTGCATAGTGACCCCAACATTGGTTTGCCATATTAATGAGGCAATATTGGATTCACATAGCGACTTGTATTCTTGTTGATGGTTTTTTCAATTAACAATGGGTCAACACCATCTTAGGGCGGTGGGTCCGGATGTTAAAGATCGATATGGGAAATGCAAGTTGGACTTGCAAGGCGGAATGAGTTCCTGCTTCTTTTTATGTGAATTGCAGTTTCTCATATTTTTGAGATGTAACAAAGGTAAAAAGAAATCGTAATTGTCAAAGAAGATCTTTTTATCTGAATTATTGTAGTACTTGAAATTGGACACATAATGTATGTGGTTGCAATATGCAAATTTCCTCATAATAACAATGAATGGCAATTAAATAGGTATTAAATAAGACAGTAACCTGTGGTTTTTATGTCTCTACAGTCTTGGTCTCTCATAAAATGTGCTTTGGAAGTATCATATTGATGATGATCGTAATTGTCAAAATGCTTATAAAACTGGAGTTGTTCTGGAAAGAATGTGCTCTCAACATTTAATAATGAATGATACGGTTCATTGTATTATGCAAGTTGGTAGCCCATAAGAGATGATGTACTCAAAATTTTTGAGTACCTACCTGAACCAAAGTCTTTAAGAGTTAAGATGGATAAAGATATGATGAGTGTCATCATTCTACTATCTATACTCAAGTCTTTCATGAAGTTTCATAGTATTCATATTGTATGAATGTGAT
Source organism: Ottelia alismoides (assembly GCA_037367405.1). NCBI lineage: Eukaryota > Viridiplantae > Streptophyta > Magnoliopsida > Alismatales > Hydrocharitaceae > Ottelia > Ottelia alismoides. The sequence continues at coordinate 1,010,716 of JAZKJV010011681.1, read as the reverse complement.
GAAGCATGTATAAATGTTGAAATACTCTTATATTGAAGTCTCTTGAGGACATGTTCAAGTTAAGAGATCCTTTGTCTTAAGTAATAGTTTTTTATAGATTAAGAAAGCACAATGGAAGCATGGGCCAGACCCACGTAAGAAGAAAAGTCAAAGAGTTGACTGTACTTCTATGACATCTATACATATGGAATCCAAAGGGTTGGATGAATGCTAATAGTGCAATAAGCCAATATACTGATAGTATGACTATCAGGACTATCCAGAATACATAGAGAAGGAATTAGATAATACAACTGCATATTTTCTATCTACATATCATCATTGAAATTGACTTACTTATTAGATAAGATTAAAGTTTGATAATTATATCTCATTTATCTAATAAAACATGAAATTGGTTGTTTATGTTTTAGAAAAATGAAAACTTTGATCTTAAGGTTTAATAGTCATCCATATGAGATTCGATGAAATTGTTGCAACAATCTCCATTAGATAGATAAACTACATATTTTCAGTGGGATAGCCCTTAGTCTTAGACAATATCTATATGTCCTAGATATTAGAGTAATTCATTAATTATTTCTAAATTTGTTGAAAATAAACACACTCTAGAATAGACCTATCATAAAGAGTTATAATAGATATATTTCAGATATTAATATAACCATCTAGAGGACTCTACTAATCTAGAATATTACTGAATAGTTCACTAAAATTTCTAATACTGGAAAATAAACCTTAAAGGTTCAAAAGGAGGATAAAGATCATTTGACAATGATCGAGCATCAAGCCTTGGACATATATCTATTGATAAGATCAATAGACTAGTAAGAAATTTCACTTTAGATCATCTGAAAATTCATATCTTACATACTTTTGACTAGTATATTCAAAGTAAAAATGCTCGATGCACCCTTCTCTGAGAATGATGTAAAATGCATAGATATTCAAGATCACATATAAATTGATGTATATGGATCATCTATACCATAATGAAAATTAATGATATGTGATATCCATTGATGATTATTTATGGCATGAAATTTCTTCCTTCCACATTAGAAGTCTTTGAAATGTTCAAAGATTTCACAATTTTGGTTGAGAATCAAAGTTAGAAGGAAGATGAAGGATTTGATCTATCTGAGCTAGCCAATACCTATCATATAAATTAAAAAGAATACCTTATAGAGAAAAAATGTTTGTTTTCTATCTCACTCATCCTAACTCACCTCAAATCAATGAATTTGTAGTGAGATACAATTGAATCATGTGTAACATGATTTGATTAATGATGAATCTAAGCATAATTACCTATTCATTTCTGGGTATATGCAGTAGATACTGTAATATATAAGATTCCATGCAAATATGAACCCAAAAACCCTCGAACCCAAAAACCCTCATAAGCTAGATTGGAATTAGTTTCAGTGTTAGACACTTGAGGATTTAGGGTTGCTTGGTCCATGACCATAACATGGATGCAAGTAAGCTGGAATCTAGCACCTGGGAGTGTTGATTCATTAGGAATATAAAGGATGGTATTTGATACATACTTTATGACCTTGAGATTCTTAAAAGATTTCATCACTAAGGATATGATTCTTAGAGGAGGACTTTGTTGAGAATCAATATAAGTATGAAATAAAAGGACTCATTGAAGTCTAAGAATATAATGAGGTTTTAACACTAGAAACTAAAAGGATACTTGAAGATGAAACACTCATACCTCTTCAAATTAATTTGAGGGTAGTAAGAAACACCTGAAGTGTATGGATTCCATGTGTCAGAGAAATATGACAATGATCAAACTTCATACGATGAATCTTCTAAAGATCATGACATGGAAAGATGGATGTTAGCAATAAATTCTAAAGTAGAATCCATACACAACTGTTGTGTATGGGACCTCGAGGATCCATCTATAGGGGTTAGACCCATTAGGTGCAAATGGATCTTCAAGAGAAAGAGGAAACCTGATGAGAAGGTAGAAACCTTCAAAGCATAGCTCGTAACCAAAAGCTACACCCAAAGATAGGACATCGCTTGCAGTGAGACTTGCTCTCCATTGTCCGTGCTTAAACCCATCAGAACATTGCTAACTAAAGATACATAACTTGACTGTGACATCTACAAGATGGAAGTCAAGATTGCATTCCTCCATGAATACCTCAATGAAGATATTCTTATGAAGTAGCCCTAGGGCTTCATACTTAAGGAAGGCAAGGTGTGTAAGCTGAAGAACTACATCTATGGGTACAAATAAGCTTCTTATAGTAGGAGCATTAGATTTGTTGAACTTATAAAGGTTATAATTTCATACAGAATCTTGATGAACCGTGTGAAGCTTAGTGGGAGTGCCATTGTGTTCAATATGCTAAATGTATATAGAAATCATAATCATTTGAAATTCTATAATACTGATAATAATAATAATTTTATAATCTGATTGTTTCATATCTTGAGAAAAGATCTCAAGTATACCTCTTAGATCTTAGTTCTGAAGTTGTTCAGAAGCAAAAAGAAGAGGCATTGGGACCATCACATTACTGGTACATCTTAGACATATTCCATTTTGAAAAAAACCCAAGGAAGACTTCATTCCCTTAAGATATGGTACAGACCTATCTTAGGAGATATCATCTCAAAGTGTTTGATGGTGTGGATGCTAAAGCTGCTTGCCCTTGTGCATCAGTTACGAGAAGCTTGGTGTATGTTGGATGGTACAAAACCAGATGTCTGCCATGCAATGGGAGTAGTAAACTATTACTAATCCTACTATGGAGATAAAACACTTAATTGTTGTAATGACAATGCTTTAGGAAATAACTAGACTTTTGAGATAGTGATATAAAAGTCTTATCTTTAAAAACTTAAGAATTTATAGATAGTGATCTAAAAGGTCTTACCTACATATGCCTTATAAGACTTGAGACTATGTCAAGTCTAAGGAGATAGAGATCTTCATGAATAAGGCTGTTTAAATAAGGATAATAGAAACTTCTTATGGATTATAATAAGTATAATGATTATTGAATTGTGGTGTCAAAGACACTATAACTGTTTTAACAAGATTGAGTATTCGTTGTATAAAATGTAATATTCGTATTGGATGCGAGCACTATTAGTAGGAGACATGCAAATACCGTAAAAGGACTTGGCGTAATCTCTCGAGAATAGAATGACTGATCAGCTTACCAAGCTATTTTTTTAAATAACTTTTGATTAGCAAATGAATTGTGGTTTGAAGATTGGCCCATTAATGGCTCTTTGGGCTAGTGGGAGATTGTTGGACATGTAAGCACACGACAAGCTATTATGCAATAAATGTTACTGAAAAGCATTCCCTTATCTGAATTAAAGAATAACTAATTTGCATAATAGATCCTTTAGTATTATTAGGGTTATGTACCATGGCCATTTTATTGATCGTATATTTGTTGATTAAAATATTGAATCGTAGTGGCTGGTTCTTGGATGACATCTAAAGAGTTAGATTGAGGACTCATCGAGCACCGTCAAATGATTGTTAATAAAGGATCTCCAGCCGATGAATAAGAGGGAAATTCTTCTCTAAATGTTGATATCTAACTGACATCTTGATGAGGGTCCTCTGCATTAGAATAGAGATTCAGAGGTGTTAGAAAAGTTCGGTTAAAGAGATTGACTTAGAGAGATCGAGATAACCAAGACCGATATTGTATATTGTCATGATATAGGCATGCATCCTCTGACCGAAGACAGATGTGTTACTGTAGTCTAAGTATGTACATTTGGAAGACCGATAGGTTGATGTCCTAATCAAGGTCTATACAACGACGAGCTGGTGTGCATACAAGGGCGTATGAGTAATAGGATCTCTCAAAGGGATCATACAGGTTCATTACTGAATCGAAAGACATGAACTCACTCATGAGATATTGAGACCAAATTCCATATATGATCATCTTGCTTTGGAAGCATGAAATAATTTATAGGTATGATATTCTTTTGGAAAACATTAATTCGATACCAACTCCTAATTATCTGATGAGAAACTTAATGATAAAACCCTGAAGAAGATAGATCAAATATAATCTAAACTTGGGGTTTAATCTAGGTCTTCTAGCATGCAGAATGTATGGGTATTAAGAATACTCAAGAGTGATGTGATCATAAACTATTGTATAACTGTGATACTTCCATTCTGAGGGAATGATGAAACGTGTTTAGATTTTAGTGACTCCTCTCAATAGATCAGTAAACTAATCTTGCTCAAAATGTTGAACATTGATCTGAATAAGATTCAAATACAATAAGAAGATTATATTTACACTTTGATTCCATCAAACATCTATAAGAGATTCCCGAGAATTGGATTTGAGATATGATATGAATCCAAGTCACTATACATGGAGCGTACAATCGTCATGTTCTTATCTCCAAGTATCTATAGAGAAAGCACATTCTTCTCGAAAGAGTTCAAGAATCAATTGTTGACAATGTATCTGAGAAATGTGAAATAGATTATAAAATGTCATTTAATTATCATGAATAATATTAATATGATTCATATTATTTTGACATATGGGAGTTGAAATCTAAGATAATTAAATATGATTTAGTTATCAAAGATGTGATTAATATGGATATTACTATCCGTAATATTCATAAATATTATAAATATGTTTTATATTATTTTAATGAGATTTAATTGTAACTTGAATTTAAGAATTAAATAGTGATGCGAATTGGATTCATATTGGACAATTAATTGTAAATATAATTTACATTTTAGATTGAATGGTTGAATTTGATTCATAATTGTCAATTAGTCTATTTGCAATTATCACAAATGATTTGCAATAATTATTTGGTGATATTTTATTGACAACATATTCCATGAATAAGGATTTAATGTAATGATATTATATTAGATGATAATTGGATAAAGAAAGTCTCCAATTTAGATCTTGGATGCCACCCATGTTATATGGGTAAGGAGGCTACCTCCTTCCCTTTAACATGGAAGGAGGCTTCTTAGTCATATTTCATTCATGAAAATCTTGTTGATTTAATTGAAGTCAAATATGTCAATATTATTTGCAATATATTTAATTCTGTTTAAATTAATTAGTTGTTGTTGCAAATTATTGCAACAAATTATCAACCATTGATTTAACTTAGGGTTGCATCTCCATCATACAATTAAGTATAAAAGAAATGGTAAACCTAGCCTTTTCTACTACAATAATTTCAACACAAGTTGTTGCAATAAACCTCTCTATACCTCTTTCGCACATGTCCATAGTCTCTCCCTCTCTATATCAAACCCTAGTGGTCTTCCACTTGAGGGTTATTGAGAGCACCGCCGTCGTCGCATCGCCATTGTGCTGCTGGATTGGTTGCTTGTAGATCTCTGCCTTCTTCGATGCTTCTTGCTCGTGAAGAAGGATCTGTATTTCGTAAGAACAAATTAGGATATTCTTCGCTAAAATCATCAACTCTTATTGCGGGAGCTACACGTCTCAACCACGTGCCCACAAGTGCATTCTTCGTCAGATCGGACTTGAGATAGGAGGTCTCTTTTTTTAGAGATTCGTGATCGCAAACATGCTTCAAGAGGTAATCCTAGTTACTCATTTGTGATCCCGATGAAATTATTTTAGAAGTGTTCTCAAATCATGTCGTTTCATCTATTTAAAAATTTAAATTGTGTTGCCCATTACAACTAGTATGACTAGTCTCCCTGGGTAGTATTCGATGCGATCTACATGCTTCCATGATGCACTGAGGCCCAAGACCTTGCCTTCAATAGATACATCAAACAAAATCAATGTTTAGTTGGTGCAAGATAATGTCTTCATGGTATTGAATTCAATAATGAATATGTAAGATATATATCTTAACCTTAAATAGATACACATTAATCAAAATAAGGGATTGATCATGCTAAATTAAAGAGCATCATCAGGGCTATAAAATGAGACCAAAATCACTCTATTTAGTGTTAAGGTGCTCAATATATTAAGCATTTAATAAAAGGGCTTTAATGCAAATAAATGTGAATTTAAAATTATATAAACATCACAAACAATCCAAATGGGGCACAAATGTGATTAATGATATCGACTGGGTTCTAAATGTAAATAAGCTATGCAGTGCTATTTATGTAATTAAATAGACCCATCAGGACACAACTGTAATAATCCCAGTCACGTCATGAGGGTCACATGTGGAAGGACCAATCTAAAAAATGGAAAAGATGTGTAATTGAACGAAGGCTTGGGGCCAATGGAATAGCTACAAAAAAATGGAGAGGAACGATCAGCGAATAGTCACTTCCTTCGAGGTGCCACTGCCCAAGATAGGCAAAGAATAGATGCCGTTTGATCGTAAGATCCAGCGGCCCTAGATGAAGAGCAGTTAGGTCAACTTGATCTGCTTGATCAAAAGATCAAGTATCTAGAAATGAAGTAGGTTCAAATGAATCTTAGTCATCTGATCAATCGATTAGACGACGTTAATGAGAGGCAGGGTCTGATAAAGTGCACGCTAGGTAGCTAGATCTAATTGGGCCATGTGGCCCAATCAAAATAAAAAGAAATGAGTTAAATCTTATAATATAGATATAAAATAACAAATTAAGTTCATAAACAAGTATTCAACATGAAAGTTGAATATCTTTTCAAGATCTAAAATTTCCATGTAGAACACTAAGTTAAAATATATCATATATACATGCTTACTATTTTTGTAAGTATTTTTAATACATAAATATACTTCTTCTAGTTATTTTATTATTTTTGGTATTTTTATATAAAGAATAATGTACAATATATTATATACAAATTATTCTAATTTTTATATGGTTTTTATTTTTAAAAAACACATAGAATAAAAGGGAACTTTAAACACAAATAATTGGTACTTATTTATATACACTAACTAACTTTAATTATTTCCATGGTGTTAAATGCTAAAATGAATTAATTATTATCTAAATTAATGGAATAATTTAAGATAGAGGGATAATAAATCTAAATAATGTTGATGAATCATGGATTCATCAACCACCTAGATACACTTCCTCGTATTTCATGATCCTTCGATCCTTGGACGTATCATGACCAACTTGCTAAGTTACCTTTTGATTCCTATAGTTTTTTTAAGTACAATCAGCTCTTGCAATAGTTCAAATATAGATTACTCACTCCTTGCTAAGAATGAAAGTCAATTGAGCTATGTGGTGCATTAAAGAATTACATGGAAGCCCTGATCTTACACTACAAGAAAAGGCATGTTTGGTGTGTGAACATGGTGGCTCATCATGTGCATGCCTAGAGCATGTCTTGTGCACGCTAAGAGGATGGATGAGCACATGTTCTCACCTGGCTTTGTTTGTTGATCGCCTAGTCGCAAGGTCAAGTGGGCAGGCACCTATTACTGCTAGGTGCTTGTCTGTTGATCGGACGTACACAACGCGATCGCTCAAAGGCTTGCCCGCACACAAGTAGACTAGCACACTAAGTACCCCTGACGAGTATATGTGCTCACCCATATTGTATGCCTGTAAAAAATATACAAGTCCGATGGGGTTTACACACCCTGTCGAACAAGTAAAACCTACTTCGAAACCAATTCAAGTGCTTATTAGAGTTGATATAAGTACATGTAATTTGCCATCTAATTGACATATTCTTGTAACTGTAAAATTAGATTAATTCAAGAATAATATTTAAACTTACATACTTAACATATAAGTTATTAGAAAACTTCAGTGTATGCAAAAACACCATCTATAAACTAACATCATACACACACATACATACCACATATAGATGTTCTAATGGTCTACAGATGAATTCTACAAGTACACCTGAAACTAATATCAAAGTTCTTATAAATTTATAAACATGCAAAATTCTACAACTACACATGAAAAATAATCATAAATCATTTCTTCTTTAATCTAATTTTTTTAAAACAAACTCTACTTTGGTTTCTTTTTCACTTTCTCCTTAAACCTGGCATACATGTGCGCCTCTTCTTGTGGGTCATTCTCTCCTCCTCGTCATTCGATTCAATTTCATATACTGAGATGCACACCCTTATGACATATAATAAGAAAATTATATATAAGATAATTATACGAAGTTAAAGAAGTATGAAACTATTATACACTAGATGGAAAATTCTTACATGTACACTGTGAGATCTTCTTGGGGCTTGGTCACCTTCTCCACCACCATCACCATCTAGGACTCCATCTACGGTGACAGTTTCTATGATGGTTGTAATTGTGAATACGATGGCTAGCTATAAGTAGAATAGAAATGATGATGTTCTTCCAAGTATGGAGGAATACCACCAAGAGTCTACTTCCTGTTCGCCGCAACATCTCTATCCTCTAACACCTGTTAAAATTTTGATTGTTTAAAATGTAGATATAGATAAAATTTGAATAAACTACATTAATGTTTCACTATACTTGCTTCCAAATTGCTTTATCAAATGAAGGTTATTCAGTCTCAAAAGTCCCACCCCATTTCTCTGCAGATAGAGTCGATCCTGAAATAGAAGTTGAAATTAATTACATTATATAATTATAAAATAAATTTTAAATTACTTTAAATTTAAAATACTAGCAAATCAATTCTCCTGCTTCGGGAGTAGACTATTGAGACTCTCCTTCCTTCCCACTCATTTGGGACTTGGACCACTATTCCTGAAACGTGAGCTCTCTTTCCAACCTTGCAGCCTAAAAAAAGAAATACAATTCTTAGCATGGACCAAGCAACCCCAAATCCTCAAGTGTATAACACTAGGACTGGTTCCAAATCAAATCTCATGAGGAGTTTTGGATTTTTAGGAATCTTATTAAGGACATATAATGCAATATCTAATGCATAGACTAGAAACTAAGAGGTAAATGTGCTTTACTCATCATTGATCGGACTATATCCATGATGATCATGTTCCGTCTTTCAGCAACACAATTTAGTTGGGGAGTTCCTTGAGGAGTGAGATTAGATACAATTCCTATCTCTTTAAGGTATTCCTTGAATTTATCGGATAGGTACTCACCACCACGGTTAGATCGATTTTGTTTAATCTTCTTATCGGCTTGGTTCTCAACCAAAGCCATGAATTCTTTGAATTTTCAAAGGTATCATATTTATGGCATAAAAGGAAGATAAAATCGTATCACAAATGGTCACAAATAAATGTCAAACTATATCGATATCCATTTTAAGTCTTGGTATTGAAGGGACCACATACATCGGTATGCATTAGGTCAAGTATACCTTTGCAGTGTCTACCCTTATTTTGGAAGAGTGCTCTTGTCATTTTACCTCGAATGCAATGTTCATAGGTATGTAAACTTTGGACCTGTAGAAAATCCAATGGTCCATCATTTACCAATATATTGATCCCGTCAATAGATAAATGCCAAAGTCTTTGATGTCAAATCATGATTAAATGATTTCAATCCTCTTTAGATCTCTTAGGGGGTTTATTAATGGTTGTAACATTGATGATAGATTCATCAATGTATAATTCAAAGAGTCCACCATGAGTTAGAAAATCATCTACAATATGTTTATCATAATGACTTATGATAAGTTTCTCATAGAACATTAATGAATATCCATTTCTAACTAAGTTAGATACATATAATAAGTTCTTTCTACAGAACATAGAGACATTATCTAAGTAGTATGACTCTCCCACTAGATAATGGTAGTCTGCACGTCTCAACGGTGACTACTGCAACAGTTGCATCATATCCCATCCTCATCAAGTTTTCTGATTTCCCGAAATCGATGCAACAAATTGCATACATGAACAAATGCACTAGAATTTATGATCCAACTACCTTTTCGTCGTAAAATAAAATCGATTTCAATTATTAAAGCAGATTTTATACATGTCAGAACATTATCTCTACCTTCTCTAAGATTTTCAGATAATTTGGATAGTTTCCTTTCCAGGGCTTGGACTTTTGCAATGAGGATGGACATATGTTTTATTGGATGTCAAATGTCTAGAAGCGTGAGAGGATGAGTCAACACTTTGACTCTTCTTCTTCCACTGTGGGCCAGACTCTTCTGGAACCCATACATCCAACTACAATCTATATGTGATCTTCACATCACCAAACATATCTTTTAGATTTATCATTATATCATGGGCATTATCCATGTCCATATGTTGCATCCGAAGCTCATTAGATAGAAACCCCATAATATAACATTGAACGGACAAGTGGTCCTTATAAAAATTTTCATTAAATTTCAATTCATACTTGTTCTTGGTGAGCACATAATCATTGCGCTCAGCAGAGAGAACACGCTTCAAATTAGGGAACCAGTCCGAATAATTTGGTTTGGTCAATTGGTTGACCTCCATAAGCTTGCTGAGTTGGTTCATGGATTTCATATCTGAGATTAAGAAATACACTTATTTAAACATGTAAATAGTTATATTCATATTTTAGTTCTTTGATTAAGGAAATTTAAATCAAAGTTGTCTGCTTTTTAATACTTTGAAAGTCATGCCCCTAGTAAACTTTCAAAGCAAGATATATACTTACCACTATATTTCTAGTAAGATTTGGGATCTCCCTTCTACCATTATTACACTCCAATAATATAAGAAAATGTATCTTAGGTAAAGAAAGCAGGAACTCATTCTACCTTGCAAGTCCAACTTGCATTTCCTAATTTAGTCTTTAACACCCTCTCTCTCCACCCCTAAGGTGACATTGACTTGTTATTAATTGAACTAACTGTCAATAGGAATTATACTCGATATGCTCAATCCAATACCACCTCAATTAATGAGGAGCAATATTGGGACCACTACGTATCTGACTTGTCTCTTTCGAGAGGCAAAGAGCCCAATCCATATGTGCTTGTACGTCAGAGCAATTACTTCACATAGGTGTCTCTTACGTATAATCCAAGTGATAGAACCCTTCACCGTAACAGGAGACCAGTATGTCATCTTATGATCTTCCATATCTTGTTTAAATTTATTAATTATTTTTAATGAAATTCTTATGATTAATTATTTCAAGGGAATTACAGTTCTATTAATAATAGATTATTTTATTTTTATTGGATTAAACTAATTTATTCACATTAAATTAGTTATCGATCCAATGCAACCAATAAACAATTTAATTTACTTGATATTACTATATAGTAAATACCCTCACATAGTACAATTTTATTACTCCAAATAGTTGTTTAAAGTATGTACAGACTTCTCCAGCTACATTTCCTTGAAATGGATCTAGCTAGGTCAGACAGATAATGCTAACATGGAGCGCTTCCAATGCAAATGCGGTACATGGTGCCAATTAGTTAACCCATTAACATATCCACGGCCTAGACAACTTCATCGATTAAAGTCGAGAAAACACAATCATTATAAATTGTACTAAGAGGTTTTATCAACCTTTTCGCCGTATGAGATATTATATAATAATCACTCAGAAATTTACTTATATTAAAATATTTTTAATATCCTAAATTTTAAGTCGTATCAACCAAACATGTTGATTTGCATGTAAAAGTGAAACTACAACTATTGTAGTTTGAACTAATGTTTGTCATGAAACATTCATTCAATGAAGGTTAATGATCATTAAATATTTCTAAGTATATAAAACATCATTTAATCATTACAAGTTCATAATTTCCATGATGAACATAGAATGATAAAGACATTAAAATATGTTATCAGAATGATCTAATCATCTTCTAACCTATTTCCACTAAATATCACATATCCTCTCTAGATCAATTACGGGTTTTATTATGGTAGTAACATTCATGATAGATTTATCAATGCATAATTCAAATAGTCCATGAGTTAGAAAACCATATGCAATATGTTTGCTATAATGACTTATGATAAGTTCCTCATAGAACATGAATGGATATCCATTTCTAACTAATTTAAATACAAGATAATAAGTTCCTTCTAACATCTGGAACATAGAGGCATTTTCTAAGTAATATGACTCTCCCACTAGATAATGATAGTCTACACGTCTCGATGGTGACTGCTGCAATAGTTGCATAAGATCCCATCTGGATAACAATCGCCCTTCATTAAGTTTTCTGGTTGACTGAAATAGATGCAATATATATCATACATGAACATATGCACTAGAATCTATGACCCAACTACCTGCTCGTCATACAAGAAAATTGATTTCAATGATTAAAGTAGATTTTATACATGTCAGGGTATTATCTCCACCCTTCTCCAAGGATTTCAGATAATTTGGACAGTTTCCTTCATAGTGCACTAGCCTTTTGCAGTGATGGCATACATCTGTTTTATTGGATGTCAGATGTGTGAAAATGTGAGAGGATGAGTCAACACTTTGACTCTTCTTCTTCCAATGTTGGGCCAAACTCTTCTAGAATCCATGCTTCCGACCAGGATCTATGCAGTTCACATCATCTAACATATCTTTTAGATTAATCATTATATCGTGGGCATTCTCTATGTCCATATATTGCGTCAGAAGCGCTTTAGACAGAAATCTCAAAATATAACATTGAACCGGCGAGTGGTCTTTCTTAAAATTCACATTAAATTTTAATCTCCTAATGATACGAGGTACGTATGCTTGTTCTTGATGAGCACACAGCTGATGCGCTCCACAGAGAGAACAAGTTCCAAATTATGGAGCCAGTCCAAATAATTTGGTTCGGTTGATTGGTTGACCTCCAGAATCTTGCTAAACGGGTTCATGGATTTTATATTTGAGATTAAGAAATACACTTATTTAAACATGTAAATAATTATATATTCATATTTTAATTCTTTGATTAAGGAATCATAAATCAATTTTTTGTCTTTTTAATACTTTGAAAGTCATTCCGTTAGTAAACTTTCAAAGCAAGATATATACTTACCACTATATCTCTAGCAAGACTTGGGATCTCCCTTCTACCATTGTTACACCCCAATAATATAAGAAAATGTAACTTATACAACGGGAACTCATTCGACCTTGCAAGTCCAACTTGCATTCCCTAATTTAGTTTTTAACACTTCAGCCCACCACATCTAAGGTGATGTTGACTTATTGTTAATTGAGCTAACTATCATCAGGAATAATACATGCTATGCGCAATTCAATACCACCTCAATTATATGAAGAAAATATTAGGATCACTACACATACGAATTGTTTCTTTCGAGAAGCGAAGAACTCAATCTATGTGCACTTGCATGTCAGAGCTATGACTTCGCATAGATGTCTCTACTGTATAATCCATGGTGACAGAACCCTTCGCCATTACGAGAGACCATGGATGTCATCTTATGATCTTCCATATCTTGTTCAAATTTTAATTAATTATTTTAATCAAATTCTTATGATTAATTATTCCAAAAGAATTACAATTCTATTAATAATAAATTGTTTTATTTAAATTTGATTAAGTTAATTTAATCACATTAAATTAATTATCAATACAATGCAACTAAGAAACAATTTAATTTACTTGATATTACTATATAGTATACACCCTCTCATAGTACAATTTTATTATTCTAGTTAGTTGTTTATAGTACGCAGAGACTGCTCATGCCACACTTCTTCAAAATGGATCCACCCAGGTCAGATAGATAATGCTAACAGAGAGGCTGCAAATGTGGCGCATGGTACCAATTAATTAACCCATTAGCATATCCACGACCTAAACATCTTCACCGATTCAAGTCGAGACAACACAATCTGTACAAAATGTACTAAGGTTTTATCGATCTTTCGACCATATATGTGATACTATATAATAATCACTCAGAAATTTAGTTATATTAAAACATTTTAATTTCCTAAATTTCTAGTCATATAAGGCAAACAAGTTGGTTTTGCATGTAATTGTTAAACTACAACTATTGTAGTTTGAACTAGGGGTTGCCATGAAACATTCATTCAATGAAGGTTAATGATCATTAGATATTTCTCTAAATGTATGGAACATCATCATTTAATCATGACAAATTTATAATTTTCATGATTAACATTGAATGATAAAAGATATTAAAATATGTTATCAAAATGATCTAATCATCTCCCGACCAATCTCCATTAAATATCACTTATCCTCTGTAGAATTCTTAGGGGTTTTATTAGTGGTAGTAACATTCATGATAGATTCATCAATGCATAATTCAAAGTGTCCATCATTAGTTAGAAAACCATATGCAATATGTTTACCATAATGACTTATGATAAGTTTCTCATAAAACAGGAACGAATATCCATTTCTAACTAATTTAGATAAAAGATAATAAGTTCCTTCTAACATCTGAAACATAGAGACATTCTCTAATTATATCTCTCCGACTAGATAATGATAGTCTACACATCTCAACGGTGACTGTTGTAATAATTGCATCAGATCCCATCTGGATGACAATCTCCCCCTTCATCAAATTTTCTGGTTTTGAAATAGATGCAATAGATTGCATATATGAACATATGCACTAGAATCTATGACCCAACTACTTTCTCGTCGAATGACAAATTTGATTTCAGTGATTAAAGTAGATTTCATACATGTCAGGACATTATCTCTACCCTTCTCTATGGTTTTCAGATAATTTGTATAGTTTTCTTTTGAGTGCACTAGCCTTTTACAGTGATGACATACACCTATTTTATTAGATGTCAGATGTGTGGAGACGTGAGAGGATGACTCAACAATTTGACTCTTCTTCCACTGTTGGGCTAGAATCTTCTAGAACACATGCTTCTGACTGCGGTCTATACAATGCACATTACCAAACATATCTTTTGGATTTATTATTATATCATGGGCATTCTCTATGTCCATATGTAGCTTCTTAAGGACATTAGACAGAAGCCCCAAAATATAACAATTAATCGAGGAGTGGTCCTTATTAAAAGTTTCATTAAATTTTAATTCTTCCAAAGATACAAGGTTCATAAGCTTGTTCTCGGTGATCACATAACTAATATGTTCCATGGAGAGAACACGATCCAAATTACGGAGTCAATCTGAATACTTTGCTTTAGTCAGATGGTTGACCTCCAGAAGCTTGCTGAGTGCACTTCCACTTCACATTGGTTTCAATGAAAAGAAGGAAGTCATCAGATTGTAGTAATCCACAAAAAAGAAGAGTGTCTCGATCAAACAAAAATCTATATTATAAGAGAGAGAGAATGTAGAAGAATTGATGAATAAAAGTAAATATTTCTCTCTTCTATTTTCTTTATTAGAGATTAACCAGGTAAGTGTCTCTGGGTCACACACAAGGAGGCAGAGAGTATACTTGGCTTTCGAGATCAAATACTTTTGTTATTTATGTTTCTCCTTCGAAAAGATTATTCTTGTGGTTTTTATCTTTTGCAATTTTTATTGATTTTTATATTTTTTTCAAATATTTTTTTACATTTATTTTGTAATTTTTATTTGATTTTTGGTATATAGGGTAATGTATTATTCTAATATAGTAGAAATAAAAAGTAAAAGAAAATAATTTTTTATTTTTTTTTAAAAATGAAAATCTATTTTTAAAAAAATGTACTATACAGTAGAGATATATGGAATATAGTAGAGGCGATAAATATAGTACACTAAAGCTGGAAAGAAAACCAAGTAACGAGCTCGGAGACACACAAGAAGAAATCAAATCAAGATGAGCTTCGAAAAAAAATCAAATCAACAATGTGATGAAAATCCAATCAAAATATGTCAAAACTATGTTAGGGTAGTAGAACGTTACCCTAGAAAAATCATCACAAAATAATGTCCAAAATAGTCCACAGTATAGGGGTACAAATGAAAACCCAAAGAAGTAAGAGTCTTATAGATCAATCCCTGGTATGGGACTCAAATGTAAAGAAAAAAAATAAAGTTTCTTGCAATTAGATCCCCATACAGGGACCTATTTACAATTTCTGAAAATGTCTAGAGCAGAGTTGAATTATGAAAGGTGGCTGGGCTGAACTTGCAAAATTTTCATAAATTAGGAATTTGCAACTGAGATTAGAAGTTGATGTCGTGATCTCATTTCTACATTGCTAACACATGTCGGCTACGTGTACCTCTTGAAACGCTAGAATGTTCCTGCCAAATCATGGTGGTGGCGGTGATTCAACTTCTCTAGCATGCTTGGTCGATCGGTTATGACTCGTGGTACTGTTGCTCATCTCCGACAAGGCCAGAAGGAAGCTCCTCTCCCTTTGAGCTCTCCTGTGACAAGAAGATGGTGAAGAAGAAGATCTGATGGCTCTAGGGTTCTATGAAATGGTGAAGAAGGATGTACAACTTTTGCTCTTGAAATAGCTCAGATGAATGATCATTATTTGTTCCAGTAGATGAATCTTCTTGTAACAAGATTTTAAAGGGCTCGATTCGAATCGAATCAACTTGAAGATGTTATATTGTTGCACACGAACAAGGGTTTTAGAATGGGTCTTTTCATCTTGAAATCTCATACGAATTGGATCTAATTGATTCAAACTGAATTTGGTTTTTGGACGCGGATGAAATATGGGTGATCAACCTAACTAAGATGGTTATGAGTGCTAAATCCACAAAGAAACCGAGGATTGAAGTGGGAGGAGTATGTACTTGGGAGAAGGTTGAAGGTGTATTACCTTCTGGTTTTTGCTCAAGGACCGAGAGCTGCCTAAACTAAATGTGGCGGTGTGGCCATGATTCAAGGTGGAGGAACACCTTAGAACCCTCCTCGACAGTCCCTTTTCCAAGCGAAGGCAGGTCCTCCATTGACTGTCACCCAAGGATGAAGAGGCGTGTCTAGGAAGTTGGGGGGTCATTCTTGTTAGTCTGGAAGTTGGAGAAATTAGGTTTGAAGTGACGAACTTAAAGGAATTAATTAGAAAAGAGGGAGAAGGGTTGGGTTATATCTAATGGTAGGATTGTGAGAAGGTTGTTAGGGATATGAAGTGGAGGGTTTAGATCATGTTTTGGTAGTCAATTGAAGGTGAATAAATTATTGATATGGAGTTGTTCAGACAGAAAACAGAATCAACTTCTTGGGGGAAGGAGTGTGGTGCTGACACGTATCAGCACCACAATAATCCCGAGCTGAAAATGATTATAAAATGTATAATAAATAATAGATGACATTATTTTAAATAGTTATAGAAATAAAAAATAATGATAATTAAATTATCTAATTTATGATATATTTTATATTTATAAATAATATATATTTTACGGTACATAAAAAATAATATCTAGTGTACTTGATAAATAGAATATACATTTTAATTCAATATTTTAATAAAAAGTACAATTTTTATATTTTATTAATTTATATAATAATAAATTGTAGTTGTTAGAATTTTTATAGGTTTCAATAATTTAAGCTACATATATTAATAAATATAGGTATATACTCTATTATTTAATTTTACCTATTTTTAGGATTTTTGATTTATTTAAAATATTAAACGAGGATTTTATTTTCGATTTTTATTTTATAAATAAACTACAAGATCAAGAAAATAAGTAAAAATTGTTAAATCAATTGTACTTTACATAGTTTGTACAGAATAAATATTTTACCCATAAACCAGTTGTCAATATGTCCAAATATCGACTTTTTGCAAACGAACTCTGTTTTGATGAAATCACCTTCATTAGTTAGAAAATATTATTTTATGAACTTTAAAGGTGAGTAGAGTGAAATTGGAGTTCGTATGAAGAAGTTATGGGGTTCAGAAATGAGGAAATTGATAATTTATAATCTAGATTTCTTGACATATATAGGTTGGTATTTTTTATGATTTTTATTTTTTATATACTTTTTTTATAAAAATAATGGAGAAGAGTATGGTGAAAAATATGTACATAGGAATTAATTAAAATCAAATGAAGATTGTATGTGTATGATAAATAAATGGAATTAATGTGCTTTGTACAGGGTTAGTTATTTTTGTATTTTCTTCCTTATCTCCCCCTACTTTATTATTTGTCAACCAAGCTATGTTGACTTTGTCTCGAGGGTTAGGTTATATAAATGTATCTTACAACTATATTTACATTTTATAGTCATCTTTATTTATATACATATTTATAGTATGACTTTATTTTCTTTATTTTTATTTTTCTTTTTTTATGTCTTTTTAACGAATAAAATGCATTTTTATTCATGAAGGTCATTTTGATAAAAGATGTGAATTAATCATATTTACATGTATTTTTTAAAGGTTTTAAGACAAAATGTGACATAAATGTTAATGAATCATGGATTCATCAACCCCATTTTCTTAAACTTTGCTAGTTCCTTAGCAAATACTTATTTGAAAAATAAGGGAAAAAGAAAGAAAGAAAGTTAGAATGAATTTTTTCCTAAATCAATTCATGAGAACAGATAAAGGATATGTCACGATCTAGCCTTAGAATAAGCATTTTGTCGGAGCCTTAGCTAGGATTAGGATTTTAGTCTTAGTAGCCCTTACCTTCCACAAAATCCTTATTCAGCTTCACTTCAACAACCATCTCAGATCCACTTATCCATATCACTAACTCTTTCAACCTTGAATTCAATTTGTACTATGTGTGTAATGTGTTAGCTCTTCCTGTTTGAGGAGGCGAAGAAACCGACAACCCAGTAATACACTCCATAGCTTCCTCTTCCAACTACTCGACCTCGAGGAGGAGGTATTCCCTTCTATGTTCAGGTCGTGTTGTGTCCACAATCGAATAGAGAAAGAAGGTAGAAGAATGAGAAGAAAATTGGAGTGTGACTAGTGTAGTCACATCTACTTGTGAAGCTTGGTCGGTGTAACCAAGTCTACACAAAGATATGCAGGCTCTAACAAACTTATACCACTTTTGGTCAACAATGAACTTCATGAATTTTTCCCCGGCGAATACAAAATCTTTTGGTCCACCCATGTTTTGGGGTAATAGGAACAATTGCAATGCATTCTTCTGTGCCCTGACAGATATAGAATCTTTTGATCTTCCCATGTTTTGGGGTCTTAGAAAAAATTATGCCAGCAGATCATCCCTCATACTAAGATTTATTTCAACCCCACAACTCCCATCTTTAGACGTATGCGCTACTAGATACGGCACCACTAAAATGAACTATCCTTCGTAACCCCATGCAATTCACGCTAAGTGTGAAGTGTATATGTGCAAAATTGATCCATTGTTGAAGAATTAAATGGATGACACCAAGTGTTCTACATAGGCAAGTTTAAGTTGATATCTGAACATGGTCCTATGGAACCCAAAGATTTATGTCAACGACCTGAAAAGTCGAAATTCCAGTTCCTAAATAGGATCCTTAGAAATTAGGGTCAAAGTCCATGATCAAGCTCCATATTTTGGACTATTTCCAATCTTTAGCTAAAGAACTCAAACTTATTCTGAAAAATACGTTGCAAATTCAATAATATTTTTGTGAGGTAAATTTTCAGAATTTTACTCATTTTTATGGATTCTAAAGATTTTACTATTTTATGGATTTTAGGATTTCGTATTTTTATGAGTTTTTTGTAAAATTTTTGATTTTTATAAACAAACATAGTTTACAAGTATTTACAAAATATGTTGCTAAAAAATTATTTTGGATCAAATAACTGAACTATTTTACAAGTTTTAAATATGACGATTTTAAAGATTAATTTATTTTTACACATTTTAATAAATAGATTCTAAATATGTATTATAAAGATTTAAATACACCTTTTAAATACCAATTTTAAATAAGGATTTTAAATAAGATATTTACATATATTTTAATTACTTACAAGGCTTTTATAAATACTTTTAATAATTAGATTTTAAATAAATTCTACCCACACCCACTTTTTAAGGATTTTATAGATATAGAAAATACTTAAAAGTGCGGGTTATGTAGAAAAGTATCTATAGAATATATACGCACCACCTATACTTAGCTTGTACTATGTCCTCATAGTACAAAAAAAGAAAAAAGGAGGACACAACTCATGCTAAGTAAAAGTGGGTGAAAAGAATAAAAAATAGAAGTCAATCACCTCCTATACTTATGATCTGATCATCGTAAGTATAGTGGAAGACAAAAAATGAGGCGACTGAGGGTAAGGAATAAATAAACGAAAAAAGAAGAAAAAAAAGAAACCAACTAAAAGGGATCACTTGGCCCCCCTTATACTTAGGATAAGATATTCTAAGTATAGAAGAGAATGTGGCCAAAAGTTAGGGACGAGTGATAAGTGTGAAAGAATGTACACAAAAGAAAAATAATAAGAGCAAAAGAAACGAAAATCAATGAAAGCAATCCCCCCCTTATACTTAGGATCCGGTATCCTAGTATAAAGATGAGCAAAATGGGGACGATTGGGATCTAAGAAGAATGTAGAAGTGATGTATGGTCCAGAAAGTGAAAGACTTCAAGGTCTCTGTACATGATAAAATGAAGAGTAATAGTAGTCACAAGTCCTGTACAGAGTAGATCACCTCAACTTGGGTCATACGTTGTCATCTGTGGTGAAAGTGGGAACCAATCCCTAGATAACTGTGTAGAGCTGCCTCTGTAAGTGGATACTATACATTGTATTGGTCTCTCTACTGTAGTAAATGTGTCTGGAGTCAGACTACAGAATTTGTCAATAAATGTATCCATCACACCATCTGACTCTCTACTGTGCTCCTCCTCAGAATGTCTATAACTAAAGAACTCAGGGATGTGATAAATCTGTCTCTAAACATTATAAAGTGAAAGCATCAAGCAAAGTCTCTGATATATATGCTATAACTCATCAAACTATTGCTCCATCTGATATGTCTCTATGAATTTTCCTTAGAAGAACTGCCAACTACGGTGCATGACCCACCCTCTGCTAGGATATCATTGGTCTCAATCTGATACCTCTCAAGGTCGTCGTAATGAACCTCATCCATGTAATCATAATTGGTTGGAGAACTCAAGACATCTGAACTATGAGTAGACGCAACATCTGAACTAGATGATTCTCTTGCTATCTCAATGTGTAACTTATCGCCCTGGGCACAAAAAGATACCCTCCCAATAACATAATCAAAGGGAGCTTTCGTGGTCATCAAGAAAGGCCTCCCGAGAATGATTGGGGTAAGGTGTGACTGATTAGGGAAATCCATGTCCAAGACAGTGAAGTCCACTGGGAATTGTAGATGCTGCACAATCACGATAATGTTCCTCAACATGCCTCCATGTCTCATTATCGATCGATCAACAAACTGAAGGATTGTGTGTGCTTTGTAAATAGGATGTAACTCGAGTCTATCGAGTAAACTAGATGGTAACAAATTAATGGAGGAACCATTATCTAAGAGAGCGCGATCAAATGTGGCATTGGAAATCTCGCATCTGACACATGTGCACCTGAATCTCTCTTCTTCTTTGGTAACTTGTTCTGTATAGCACACGACGTGGCCTTGGTCAAAATATGTTTCTCATTTCGTGACTTCTTTTTCATATGCGTTGTACATGTGTTCTTCAGTTGTTGCTTGAGTGTATGAAAATGATCTAAGGTATCATGGTGTGGAATCTTAAAAAGTATGTGATCTTTTATAACCTCTCCGTCTCAAGAGTCACATCATTCCTTTTGGCTTTTTTATTTCCTTTACCAAAGAGTGCATTAGGAAAAAGAACAAATTTAGGAACAACAAAATTTTCATCTTTATTCAAGTCATCATCAGAATCAGCATGTACATCGAGAGTCTCAAAAGTATGTAAGAAACTCTCAAAAAAGGAGAAGAAAATTCTTTGGGAGTATCTGTATGGGCTGGCGTTGTTTCATCACCAAAATCTCCTGTGTCCATGTCTATTGTCTCAGCATCTCTCCCATCTATGTCATCATCATGCATGTCATCATCAATAATGATATCATCGTGGCGCTCCTCCTTAGAATCAGAATCAGCCTCAATATGTATGGACTGTCGCTCCTCATCATGTGTTACTCCCTCTTCCTCATCTGAATTAGGGATTGGTGGTTGTCCATTGTTCTTGAGTTAAATATAATTAGCTAAAATTCAGAAAAAGTGATCTTACCAGTGGATTTGTCAGTGTCATCTACCTAATTTTGATGATGCCGCTTGTTGTTCAGATTCATCAATGGTTGCGCAGGATGGTAGTCTAGGCTCATCTAACTCATCCAAGTGATGGTTAACCAGCTCCGTCCTTGTCTTATGCGCAATACGGATCATACTAAGCATGTTTGTAATCTGGTTCAGGGCTAAGGACTATGCAGATAATTCAGGCTCATAAGCTTGTCCATGGATCTTTGATCTCTCCTACCTAGAAGTACGCAAAGATTGTGAAGTACATGGCTGTGGAGATCTCTGAGGTGTAAACTGTGACTGTTGTTGTTGCTGCTGATAATGCAGAACTGGAGTTTGGAACTGATGTGTTGGTCTCTGATGGAAAGAATGGTGAGACTGGTGCTGCTGCACAAACTGACCTCGGTGATGGTGATAATGTGGACGTACATGCTGCTAGTGGATATGCTACGATGCATGGTGTACACTCTATGGTGTATACTGAAAAGGAACTGGAGCATACCATAAAACAATGATATCAATAGTAGGAGGTGCATCATCATATACTACAGGTGAACTGAACTGACTCTAACTGGATGTGGACGAATCCTCAAGACAAGATAACTGCGGAGTCTGAGTAGACTATCCTGCCTCACCATGTATAAAGTGTAACTGATGGGTGGGAGGAGTGGGTAAAGCTCTCCATGTCTAATGAAATGAAGGTGGCGGATGGATCTGTCTCTGCATATCCTCCACCTTTCTCGCTAGGTCACTCATCTGCTGAGGTAATGTAGACAACTTCTCTAACTCTCGTAGTTTCTACAACTCTAGCACTTGCTTTTGAACAACTATGACTGTAAGCTTCTCACTAATAAATCCCATATCAGCAGATCATAACTCAGTCTCAGCTACATTAGACACCTTCTGATGATCTCTATGATGTGGTGGCTAGGTGGTCTTCTAGTATACCCTAGGGGAATCGACAACTCTAGAGTTCTCGACCAACCCTTCATAGATGGCCCAAACTAGTTTGGCATCCCTATTCAGATAACTCCCTCCACATGAGGTCCTGACCAAATTCTAATAACAACATGAAGTCCTCCAAATAAATTTTAGACTATCACCTTCAATGGTATCTCATGACAGGGGCACTTCTCTGTCATATCTGTGAATCGCTCCCATGCCTCATGGAATGACTCATGGGAGTGTTGCGTGAAGTTCACTATTTGGATCCTCATCATGTTTATACTCCTGAGAAGAAAATATTTTATGCAATCTGGACTTTAGATTGTCCCAAGTAGAAATTTCCCTCCCCAAATGATATAGCCAGTAAAATGCCTTATCTGCTAAGATGAAGGGGAAGGCTTTGATGCATACAACCTACTACGTAATGTTCGGCTAAAAAGTTGTACCACATATCATCTTGAACTACTGTAAAAAGGTAAATGGATCCTCTATCATGTTCCCATAAATTTTGAGAATTAGTGAAATAAATGTTGGTCCCAAATCCTATGGACCCTTGTTCGGTGGCAATTTAATCCAGTGTTTTAATATACTCACTCCAAGGTCGTACTCATCACGTAGTGTGGCTATGGGAACTATTGTAGTTGATGGATTCCCTCCTTCGGCTCTTGGTGAAACCTCATTCGTCACTCTTTAATCTTTTATTTTAGCTACAAATCTTTGCAAAACACCATATAGATAGCGGTAAATACAATAAATTACCAAAATGCATGATTGTGTAAATATCAATAATTAGCATGTTTTTGTGCAAAAATAAAAGAATAAAGAAATAAAGAAAAAGAAGGAAATATTTAGAATAAATATTGAGTGACATGAAAACAATAGAGGGCCAAATATGGGCCTGGACGCAAAATAAAACAAGTAGAGAGAGATAGGGTCATTCAACATCATGTATATATTCCTTCTTATGTATATATTTTATTTTCACAAAATGAAAATAAAAATGTGTTTTTATCATTTTGTATATATTTCTAATAATAAAATAAAAAGCAAAAAAATAAAATTAAAATAAAAACAAAATAAATTCTCTCTCTCACCCTTGTATATGCCATGTACATATGTACGTATACCTATTTATTCCATCCTTGTTAATAAATAACAAAAATAAAATAATAATTTTTTATATCCAAAATTTTATGTTGTAAATAAATAAAATATCAAATTGCGGTTTTTATACAAAAATAAATAATAAAAATAAAAGTATAAAATACATTGGTATTTTATACCTATATATAATATAATATAATGTATATAACATAATTTATTTTTCAAAATAAATAAATAAATATCACTAAAAAATAGTTTAAAATAAATAAACATTTTTTATTTTGTAAATATTTTGAAATAAAATCATTTTCAATTTTGAAATGATTTTCTAAATCTTTTTGACCCTGGATTTTTGTGATTTGTCCACGGGGGATCGTTGACCCCGGTCAACTCCCCCTCCCGGGTCCCCTCTTCGCGGATCCTGTTCACCGGCCCGACTTCTCAAAATTCTACAGAATGGATCCAACACTCGTTTGCCCCGATTTCACCTTCCATCTCTTCCTAGTGGATCTGCGACCTTTACGGATCCCTAGGAGGGATCGGATCAACGTCGGATTACACGCCCGCACCCGTTCTTTCCTGTCACACGCGATACGTATAAATTCTCCATCTTTGATTCCCAATGTGTCAGCTCGTGCCGCAAGCCCTAAATCCACCCTAGAGAGACTCCCCTCGGTGACAACGATCGGAACCACTCTTTGGTGGCCGTATTAGGTGCCTGTAGCCAGTGCTTGACGAACGTGGCCGGAGTGTCGCCACGTAAGAGCCTCCCAGCCTGCCGCAGCTCGGTCGAGGTGACGACCCCCTTCACCGCACCCTCCTGTATCTCAGGATCGACCTCTGATCATCAGGTGAACCTTTTATCGCTCCTAGCTCCATTTATCCCCAAATCGTTCATCGATCCTCCGCTGGATCCGCCCTAGTGGCCGGAGCTCCATATACCCTCATTCGCCGCTCAGATCGAACCCACGTTCCATCGTCATCCTTCTTCTATCATCTGATCACCTCGAGCTAGGCTAGTCGAGCCAAGATTGAGCTATGCTCCTTCCTCTGCCGTCGTCGGAGCCGTCCTTCGCCATTCCACGTCGCTTCTCTTTACTGTTCGTTCAATAACCACCGCCGAAGCACTCCTCCGAGCGAAAGCTTTCCTTTGCAGGTCAATAAGTGCAAGTTCACCCCCCAGATCGCCTCTCACTCACTTCACTGGAGTCGTCCAGGCCCCCTTGCCCCTGCCGGAATATCTGGTCATTGACGACTCCATCCACCACCGCCACCAGATGCATAGGGGTGCGTGAGTCAAACCCCTCCCTCTGATCGTCCATCAGCAGCTCGGATCATCTCCAGTTCGTCGGCGAACCTTGCCAGGGAGGAGTTCTTCGAGACCCTCTCGGAGCCGTTGGATTGAGCCCATTCGCCAGACGTCATCTGAGCCATCCTTTGCCTGCATTTGACAGGTCGTTAGATACTAGATCTAACGGCCACGTACGCCCCACGTCTGCCATCTTGTTAGGACCGTCAGATTCGCCAGGTGGCTGCTCTAGAGCCGCACACCTATAGCCTATCAGTCACCTCCACCTAGACCCCACATGACCCGCACACATCTTGGCTGGGTAATTTGCGCCATACCCCCTACAGTCTCTTTTAGTTCTTGTTTAGTCTAATAAATAAATTAACACTTGTGGACATTTTGCATATTAGCCCTTGCTATTTTCACTATTTGTTGTCTGGTCCTCTTTGTATGTGTGCATGTGCTTTGACACGTGTTTCTGTGTGACTTTTGCATATTTACCCCCGAACTTAATGAAGGTTATGGTTTGAATTTATATGTTTCATATTTACATCCATACCCCTGTGAACGCTGAGTTTCAACATGAGTTATAATTCGTGGGTAAATTACGAGGAGGGATTTATACTTTCAGAGCCTGTTAATAATTAGTCCTGGAAACTTGTTTTATTTGCAGAATGGTCCCTGTTTGCTGTGCTTGTTTTATTGTTGAATAAAATAGCAAATTAACTCCAAATCTCCTGAAATTTGGACACGTGGCCCCTGCCACTGTGTAAAAATTTCAAAGAATTTTTGGGACATTTTTGTTTTGATTTTCTATTTTTAAAAATTTAAAAACCTTACTTTTTGCTACTGTCTAACTTTAAAAACCAACTAAAAATATTAAAAAGTCTCCAAAAATTCTAAAAAAATTGTGGTTTGTTTTTTTTGTTGTCTTTTTGAATCTGTGCAATTTTTGTCATTTTGGATATATAAAACCCTAAAAATTGAAAAACACTAAAAAACTCATAAAAATCATTAAAATTCCTAAAAATTTAAAAAATGCAATTTCTTCTTCTAAGTTAGGTTTTATTTATAATTTTTCATAAAATTGTTGCTAGATTTTTATAGGCTATTTTTCAATTTTAAATAGCCTTTAGAGTCTGTATGCACAATAGCTTTCATTTTTGGCTTTCTTTCATTTTTATAAAATCCACTAAAAATTATAAAAATCTGAAAAAATTAGCAAAAACAGTTGGAAAATCATAAAACCCAAAAATATTTTTATTTTAATTTTCTGAATCTTTTTGTGGTGTTAAATAAATAGTTATTTGTGTCTTTTTCGCATTCTTTTATATTTTCTTTATAATTAAAAATAACAAAAAAATTAAAAAGATAAAAATCCACCAAAAATATTTTTTTTAGTCTCGACTACTTCGTAGGACTTGTCCAGTTCGTGCACCTTGAGTTCGACCCTAGTCGCTATACCAGGTTAAATAAAATAATGAGACCGCTATTTACGCTGATTGGTTGTTTTCTTTAATTTGGTGGTCTTTGTTTTCTTGTTGAGTCCGACTCGAGAGGTTGAGGTCGCAATGACCTTTGATACCTTCTCACCTTAGACACTCAGATTCTCGGCTCATCAGCTTTCAAAGTGGCTATCTCAGATCTCAACTCTTCCTACACTCTAAACTATTGCTGAAGTTGTACACTCATCTATTGTAGTGTATCTAGCATCCCTACAGTCACATCTGATCTAATATCTGGTCTATCATCAACTGGTCCCTCCTTAGTCTATCTTTCCTCAACTGATGCCTTTCCTCTCACCATGGTTTTAGTAAACTTTTCAATAAAGGAAAAGACCTCGTAAGCACTCAATGAAAAATGTGCAAGAGAAGAAGAACTGTTAAGGTAAGGGTCATCCTCGACTAAAGGACTGGGAGGCGAGGGAGTCTGGGTCTAACTTACCTCGTGACTGTATGGAACTGACTCTAGAAGAGGGTTATCTCGAGTCTGTGAAGACGTACGCATCACGGTAGAAGATCGATGGCTTGCAAAGTTCGAGCGTAAAGACTGCCGACACATCATCTTCGATGCTAAGAGAATTCATAGGAACACGATATCAAAATAAAAGACAGATGGAAGGCGTGTAAGACATGGAAGAACACACACTCTCACACACACTGCAAACAAACACAATAGCAAACCCTCAATTTCAGGCAGTGAAATTAAGCAGACTCACATGTAGTGTCGCCATGTCGCCCAACGTACGTCACACTCCCCAAACAGTGGAACAATCTACTCGGGATGTTGGGTTATATAAGGCCCAAAGGAGAATGTGAAGTAGAGTACACTAAAAATGACTTTCTATGGTTGGAGGCAAGTGCTTGCAGTTGCGATTATGTGTCGAAAAGTGATACGCATGTCCCTTGGGCACAAGTCTAGGAATTTTTGGCTCTAATCCTTAAGGCTACGTCCTCACCTGCTATGTCTGGAGGTAAGTACCTGCAACAATGAGGGGATTCTCTCCTAAAGCGATAAAGTACAATTTTTTAAGTCAAAGTTTCAAAGAAAAAATATTTTTTTATTTTTGGTTTTTCACTTTTTTTGATATTTTCAGTAAATCTAGTGGGAGTTTGATTTTCCTTTATTAGTGAAAAATGTATCGCACTGAGGGAAGATCACATAATGTAGTGAAAATCACGATGCACGCGAAGATATAAGTCATACCTGGCTCTAGCACTCTACATGCAAGTGACCTGCATAAAAATATAGACCTAAATCATGCATGCGAAAAGTCGATAAAACGGAAATCTTAGTAGATATCTCTAGCGTAAGAATGAGTAGATTTTTTCAAAATGGTCAGAATTTACACCTAGGTTTGGATTTAGGGTTTTGGGTTCTATTTTCGTCATCTAATCAAGCATGCATACACCACTAGGCTACATGAAATCACATGAAACAAAGAAAAATTGGAAATAACCAAAAATCACGGTGAGGTCCCCCAAGTTCACTGGAACTTGGCGAAACATACCCCGAGAAAAAAGTGGTAGACGTTTAGGTACGAGACGGGGTGTCCTTAGTGGACCCCTTTCTACAAAATGAAAAGTGGGCAAGTTCCCCTTCCTCCCACAAAAATAGAAGAACGGGCAAAGATCCTTTCATTCAAAAAGAAAACAAAAACTAATGTCCCAAAGAAAATGAAAAAAAAACGAACTGACTCTTGTTGCTCCTCTAGAACAAGCTCGTAAAGAAAGAGCCCAGTCTCTGCTCTCTCAACTAAATCAGCTTCCAAACAAGCCAGTTGATTCTGTATGCCTTTCACCACTCGTCAACATAGGAAAAAATAAAGAAACCAAAAATAAAAATCAAATGAAAATAGAAGAGAATCATAAATTGAAAAGAAAATCGAGCAGACAAAACCCTAGAAAACAAGAGAAGAGAAATACCG
Source organism: Ottelia alismoides (assembly GCA_037367405.1). NCBI lineage: Eukaryota > Viridiplantae > Streptophyta > Magnoliopsida > Alismatales > Hydrocharitaceae > Ottelia > Ottelia alismoides. Next base: position 981,909 of record JAZKJV010011681.1, on the reverse strand, counting down.
ATCAGAAATAAGAACAATAAAAAATAAAAAAATCTCAAAATTTGAATATATCTGGCACCTGCTCGGCAACGATGCTCTTTTGATTAGAAATGAGGGCTTGTTAGTAGAAAAGTCAAAAAAATCTGAAAATATCCAACAAATCCCCGACAAGAGTGCCATTTTAATGAGCACTCTTCCACTTCGCGTTGGTTTCAATGAAAAGAAGGAAGTCATCTGATTGTAGTAATCTGCGTAGAAGAAGAGTGACTTGAATAAACAAAAATCTATAATAGAAGAGAGAGAGAGAGAGAGAGAGAGAGAGAGAGAATGTAGATAAATAGACAAATGAAAGGAAATATCTCTCTTCTATTTCTTCACTAGAGATTAACTAGGTAAGTGTTACTGCATCAAACACAAGGAGGCAGAGAGTATACTCGACTTTTGAGATCAAACATTTTTTGTGATTTATGTTTCTCCTTCGAAAAGATTGTATTTGTGGTTATTATCTTTTCATGATTTGTATTGGTTCTTATTTTTAACAAATCTTTATTTTATATTTATTTTGTAATTTATATTTGATTTTCAAAAACTGACCAGTTTTGGAAAAGAAGTGATACAATATAGTAGGTGGTATATAGGGCATCGTACTATTCTAATATAGTGGAAATAAAAAAGAAAAGAAAATGACTTTTTTCCAAAAAGTGAAAAGTATATGTTTCTAAACAATTATTAGAGATATGTGGAATATAGTAAAGGTGATACAATATAATATAGTGAAGACGAAAAGAAAACCAAGCAACGAGCTCGGAGACACACAAGAAGAAACCAAATCAAGACAATCTTAGAAATATAAAATAAAATCAACAATGCCATTAAAATCCATGAAAAATATATCAAAAGTATGCTAGGGTAGTAGCCAATCTACGCTAGAAAAAACATCACAAAATAATATCCTGATAATGTCCAAAAATAGTCCATAATATATGGGTACAAATGAAAATAAAAGAAGTAAGAGTCTTGCAGTTCATTCCTTGGTCATGGAGTCAAATGTAAAGAAAAATAAAGTTCCTTACACTTAGGTCCCTGCATGGGGACCTATTCGTAATTTTTGAAAACATTAGGAGCTACGCTAAATTATGAAAGGTGGTGGGATGAACTTGCAAATTTTCCAACGATTGGGAATTTACGGCTGAGACTAAAAGTTGATGACGTGATCTCAGTTGTATGTTGCTGACATGTGTCATCTACATGTACCTCCTGGAACGCTTGAATGTTCATCTCTAAATCGGGGCCGGAGGCATCGATTCATCTTCTCCGATGTGCTTGGTCAATCAATGGCGACTTGCGGTACTGTTGCTCGGCTCCATTAGGGCCAGAAGAGAGTTCCACTCCCTTCGAGATCTCCTATGGTAAGAAGATGGCGAAGAAGAAGTTTTGATTACTCTAGGGTTCCAAGAAATGGTGAAGATGGATGTGTAGCTTCCGCTCTTGAAATAGCTTCAGATGAATGATCTTGCTTTGTTCCAATGGATGAATCTTCCCGCAATAACATTTTAAAGGGCTCGATTCGAATCAAATCATCCTACAAATGGTATATTCTTGCGCACAAACAAGGGTTTCAGTACGAGTTTTTTCAACTTGAATTCTCACTCAAATTAGATCTAATTGATTCAAATCAAATGTAGTTTTTTGGACGCGAATGAAAAGTCGGTGATCAACCAAACTAAGATGGTGATTACATGTGCTAAATTGACGAAGAAAATGACGAATGAAATGGGTGGAGGATGTACTTGGGAGAAGGTTGTAGGTGTATTACCTTTTGGTTTTCGCTCAAGGGCTAAGACTTTCCAGAGATGAATGTGGTGTCGTAGCCACGGTTAAAGGTGGAGGAACACCTTGGAACCCTCCTCAACAGTCCCTCTTCCACATGGAGGCAGCTCCTCCGTCGACTGCCATTAAGGATGAAGCAACACGGCCTGGAAGTTGGGAGGTCAGTCTTATTAGACTAGAAGTTGGAGAAGTTAGGTTTGAAGTGGCAAGTTTCAAGGAATTAAATAGAGACGATGGAGAAGGGTTAGGATAGATCTAATGGTAGGCACGTGAGAAGGTTTTTAGGGCTATGAAGTGGATGTTTAGATCGAGTTTTGATACTCAATCGAAGGCGGGATTAATTATTGAGATGGAGTTGTTCAAACAGAAAATGGAATCGACTTCTTGGGGAATGAGTGTGGTGCAGATACATGTTAGCACCATAATAATCTAGAGCTGAAAATGATTATAGAACGTATAATAAATAATAGATGAAAAAAATATAAAATGAGAAATAATGACAATTAAATTATCAAATTTATGGAATATTTTATATTTATAAATAATATATATATTAAGATATATAAATAAAATAATATATATTATACTAAATAAATAGCATGTACATTTTTAATTCAATAATTTAATAAATAAAGTATCATATCTATATTTTATTAATTTATATAATAATAAATTAGACTTGTGTAAATTTTTATAGATTTTAATAATTTAAGTTTCATATATTAATAAATATAGACATATACTATGCAGTTAATTTTAACTATTTTCCTTTTTTTATTTATTTAAAATATTATATAAGGATTTTATTTTAGTTTTTATTTTACAAATACATTACAAGAAAAAAATAATTAAAATTTTGTTAAATCAATTGTATTGTACATAGTTTGTGCAGAATAAATAATTTTGCTCATAAAACCTAGTTGTAATTAGATGAGGAGGGGAGAGATGATCAGAATTTAATGGTCCAGACTCACTACTCTCTTGGTCTCACAGTTTTTGGCTCTCACAGGATCACCCCTAGTCTATGATAATTAAATCCAATTTGATTATCTTAGATACCTCTCATTCATATGTCCAACTATTGTGATGTCCCATTCGAGGGACTTGTAATCATTTGGAACCATCTGCAGCTGCGGAGCAGACCCAAGAATGATTTAATCCCTTTAGGAGCACATGAGGAGGCATGAGCTACGAGGAATCAGCGATTGAAGGAGCTCTGGTGTCGTGTTCCTGGGAGTTCTTTGTGAACGCCCAGGTACCATCCGATCATCATTTCCTGCTGGGTTCTATTACAACCATTGGATCAAAGGTGAACTGAAGCGCCTCCTTACCGTTGATCATCTTAAGTGGGCTGATGTGGTGTAAGGAGCATCGCTTGATCGTGCCTATTAGTGGGTAATTTACGCAAGCCCCCTCCTTATTTTTATAATTTTCAAATACCCCTTTAAATATTTAACGTTTAAATATTTCTGTAAATATTTCAAGCGGATCCTTGAATATCATTCTATTTATAAATTGATCCTCTTTTAGCTCACCCCACGTGCTCGTACGCGTGAGGTGCTGGACATTTACACCTAAGCCCTTGTGACTTTAGATATTTGTATTTAGTCATTAAACTTGTATAATTAGTGTTATATTTTAGGAGAAAATTGCACGTGAGGTCATGTTCGTTACTTTAATTGCAATTATACCACTGCTAGTTTGAATTTCTATTTGTGTTTTTTTATTAAATAGCTCATGTTTGATGTAAATAATGGGAAAATTATATTAGATTCCTCTTGACTTGCCTGTACATGCCTGATACTTGGATTTGTAATTTATGGTATTTTCCTAATTTTAAAAAATCGAAAATGGAGCTTTTATTCCTTGTTTCAATATTAAAATCCACAAAAACTATAGAAACACATTTAAAAATTCCAAAAATTAGAGTATATATCACTACATATTTTACCTTCAGACCAAAAATAAAAAAATATAAAACAAAAACTTTAAAAATCACAAAAACCTAATAACTTAAAAAATTTTGTAGAAGTTCAATAAAAATCCAAAAACTTTGTTTTCTATTCTACAATTTTCTTTTGATTATACAGTATATTCTAAAAATAGTTTTGGGAATATTTGGACTTATTATCTATTTTTAATACCTTGAAACATTTGAGCTAATTATTTTCTCACTATTTTATACATTTTATTACTTTAAAAATACAAAGTAATTAGTAAAAATTTTCTAAAAATTATCAAAAATTGAGAAAACTATAAAAACTATAAAAATATTTTATTTGGAAAATTTTGAATTGATTTTATATTTTAAACTTCAAAAAACAATTGATCCTTTATATATATTTATTATATGCTCTATATTGTTGATAATATCTATAATATAATTATTATCATATATAAATCTATATAATATTCTAAAAATAAAAAAGAAATTAAAATTTTGCAAATTTAAGTATATAAACATTTAAAAATTCATAAAATTTAAATATAAGTAGAAGCTCAAAAAATTAGTATAAGTAGAAAATGCATAAAAATAATTATTATCAATTATTATATTATACCTATCCACAGTTTGCTCTTAATGGTTCGACATGTACACTTGCTGACTATACACACTTTTTAGGGTATAAAACATTTCATCCCACACACTTAGGTTTTATTTCATATATTTGTGTATCGATTGTTTGCTTGATTTGATTATTCACGTGCCAAGAGCCGAGAGAGGTTTGATACATCAATTGTCGGATCTGACTTATTGAACACCGTGGGTTCCTCCAAGATCATACATTAGGCACCCTTGTTCAGTCGATCAACTGTAGCTTCTAGAGGTCTTCATGGGCGATTTCTTGGTCGACGATGATAATTTTGGTGCATGTCTTTTCCATCTAGACCGAGTGCTGAAGAGATGTTGTGAGGCGAACATAGTGCTCTCATGGTAAAGAGTCACTTTATGGTCACTGATAGGATTATGTTATGCCATGTCATCTCTTAACGTGGTATGGAGGTTGACCCGACCAATGTGGATGTCACTGCTAAGCTTGAGCCACCTATAACACTGAAGCAAGTGAGGTCTTTTCTGGGGAATGTTGGATTTTACAAAAGGTTTACCCAAGACTTCAACAAGATTGCCTGCCCTCTTACTGAGCTTCTAGGAAAGGAAGCTCGATTCATAGTTAATAATAAGTTCCTCTAAGCCTTCAACAGATTGAAAGGACTGGTTACTCAAGCTATTGTCTTACAACCACCCAATTGGTATCTCCCATTTGAGATTATGACGGTTGCTTTTGATGTTGCCATTGAGGTTGTATTGGGACAAGGCAGGGATGGAGTTCCATTTATATACATTATGCGAGCAGAACATTGGACGATGCCCACAGAAATTAAACAACAATGGAGAAAGAACTGATGACTGATGTTTTCTCCGTTAAGAAGTTCCGATCTTATATCTTAGTTCAAAGGTTGGCATTTTTACAGCCCACTATGTTATACGATACTTATAGGAAAGAAGGATACCAAGTCACAACTGCTCTATTGGATTCTTGTGCTCCAGGAATTTGATTTAGAAATAAGAGATAAACCTGGAGTTAAAAATGTGGCAGCGGATCATTTGTCCATAATTGAAAGTTTAGAGACTTCATTGAGTAGTGTATAATTCACAAAGACTTTTCCTGATTTGTCGATTTTGATTGTTGCCTCACTCCTCTGCTACGTCGATATCGTGAACTATCTCATCTCAAAGAGAGTTCTCCAAGATTGGACATGGGTAAAAGACAAGTTCTTATCCGATATTCATTTCTACTAGTTGGAAAATCCATACCTTTTTAGGGAAGTTGTGGATTGCATTTGGAGAAGGTGAATTCCATAGGAGGAGTACACCAGTGTCCTCAGGCATTATCATATGCTTGAACATGAGGACACCATTCTAAAAATAGAATGGTAGAGGAAGTATTGCAGTGTGGCCTTTGGTGGCCTACACTATTCAAGGATGTCGTGACATATGTGGAGGCTGCATTGACAGCCAATAAATAGGAGGAACCATAGGTTCCAAATATTCGATGTCGCTCAAGTTCATCCAAATTTCTGATATATTTAATGTTGGGGATATCAATTTTATTTGCTTTTTTCCCAGTAGTTAGGGATATGTATACATTCTACTTGTCATAGATTATGTGAGTCGTTGGGTCGTAGATTATGTGAGTCGTTGGATGGATGCTATCCCCGCGCTGATCCGCAGATAGTGTATGGTTTGTTACTTTCTCAAGGACAATATTATTTCACGGTTCGGAATAACAAAGATTCTCATCTCAGATGGGGTAGCCATTTCATTAACAGAGAAGTCAGGAAACTTGTGAAGGAATATGACATTGATCATCACGTCGCATCTCCTTACTAGTTGCAATCGAATGACTTGCTAGAGATCTCAAATAGAGAGATCAAGACTATTCTATATAAACTTGTATGGTTGGATAGAAAGAACTGGTCTCACCTTTGTCATTCAGTTCTACAGGATTATCGTACTGCCTACAAGTCTCCATTGGGTCTGTCTCCCTAGAGACTTGTCTATGGAAAGCCATGCCATCTACCTATCGAATTAATTCACAAATCACTTTAGGCAGTTAACATTTGTAATTTGGACTCGCAAGCTAGTGGACAGAAGTGGAAGATTGATCTGAACGGACTCTTGGAATTCAAGGACTATGCATATGACAACAACCTGATGTACAAGTAGAAATTCAAACGATTGCACAATAAGCATATCGGACAAAATACTTTCAAGACTAGTCAAAAGGTGTGGTTATTTGACGCAAAGTTGAAGTTATTCCCGGGTAAATTGAAGAGCCAATGTATAGGTCCATTTTTAGTGAAGACTGTGTGTAATAATGGTAGCATCGTCATATCTAAGTCATCATCTAACACATAACCATTCATAGTCAATGGACAATTGCTGAAGTGTATCTATAGCATGATACATTCATTTTTATTGTCAACTCAATTGAAGTGGTATATCAAGAAGAGCTCCCAACATCAGAGGATTCAGACATTTGAGCTCCCAAAATTTTATTTTCCTTTTTTCATTTCTGTTCATTTCTTTATCTCTTCTTTCATTATATTCATTCATCTCTTTCATCAGTGATATACTTAGGATGACTAGATCCTAAGTATATGGGCGATGAGTAACCTTATTTTCCCCTCAATTATATCTCAATTTGTTGATATTATGTTCTATGCTTAGGGACTCTTTACACTAAGTGTAGGGGGAGACAAGCTGAGTCGTTGATTTCTTATATTCTAACCCTCGATCATCCCCGCTTAGTGTATAATCTTCTATATTTAGGACTAGTTTATCCTAAATTCTGGGTGGGACAATCAACTTCTCATTCTTTCATTGAGTCATTATAGTAAAGTATTCTTACATATTTAGCACAGGTTTTGTCTTCATTATTGGTCTTTGTCACTATGAGGACATAGTGCTAAGTATAGGGGAATGTATATATTGTATATATACTTTAGTCACAACTCATACGTTCTTGTATATTCAATAATATTGCTCTAAAAATAATGAGTAAGGGTAATCAATACAAAATTGAAAAATCTTGTAAATGTGTAAAATTTATGGTAAAATATTTTAAATTTTGTTTGAAAATAGTTTGCAAATGATTTGAAAAGTAGTTGTAAACTGTTTTGAAAAATCTTTTAAAAACTTTAAAAAATCTTTGCAAAATATTTGCAAAATAAGTTTTCAAAAATGATTTCAAATTGTTTTGAAAACCTTGTACATAATTGTGTTGTAAAATTCTATAAATAAAATCCTTTGTAAATATGTACACAATCCTTGTGAATACTTGTAAATTCATACATTTGACTAGCCCTTTCAAAAATAAGTAAAAATTAAAAAAAATGAAAACTCCATAAAAAATGGCAAAGCTTCTCAAACAAATCTCTCATAAAAGTTTACAACAAAAAATGTACTTCACCAAAAAATTCTCTGCATTTGCATTTGCATTTTTCAGAATGATGTTGACAAGAGAACTAGTTTGAATAAAAACTTAAGACTGGAACTTGGGTAAGACCTTAATCCACTTAATTTCACATGAACCTTATGGGAATTGTAATTAAGATTTCTCATGTTAACTTTACTTAATTCTTTAAATTAATAAGACTAGCCAAAGTCGAATATTTCATGATACACACATGACCCTTGTCGACAGTGGCCTAACACGGACATGCACTCTGGACATAGCTCAACTCAAGTGGTAGAGGGTAGAATTCTTTAGCTTGAAAATTATGCGGATGGAAACATACACCACCCCAATAGAATGCCAGTGCACCCCAACCTAATCTAGTGGCGTCGATGTCTGAAGACATGATGTTGTGGGTTGCAATAAAACTTCAAAAGAGGGACAGTCTACCGGCTCAAGAAGAAAAAATCTTTATGTAAATGCTACCATTATGTACAAATAAAAAAAGCAAGTATGAAATAAAGACTGAAAAAAAGTTATACGGGTAAAAAAATCAATGAAAAATCAATCTTGTTAGAGTTATGTATCAAAAAGCAAGGCTAATGCTTCAAAGTCAAATATTACATGGTTGCTTGCTGCTAGAGACTTGGCTACACCAGCCAAGATCTAAAGGATTTGTTGCTACAATGCTCACTAATATATTATCTTCTCTACCTCCTCTTCTAAAAATAGTTACACTTGAACCTAGAATAAAATACCTCGCTCTTTGAGGAAAAAGTTGTATGACCAGAGAATAAGGGATACCACGTTGGAGAAAACTGTTTCTTTGCCACTTCATATGTGGGGAGCTACATTCACATTCACTTTATAAGAAAGATTTATAGTCATAAGGATTTACGTATGAAAAGACATGTTTCGATCTAGCTATTGATGAGAACTGAACATAAAATTGTGAATCTTGAGGGCCGTTAAGTTTTAAATCCTCTTTCAAATAAGGTTCCAACAAACTAACAATCCAAAGGTCTAAGTAAGTAATTTCAGTAATCATAATCATTCTAAGTTATTTATTTTTCTATTCTTCATTTTCTATTTAAGCACTTAATCTCCTAATAAATGTTTGATAGGAAGTAGCAAAGCTATGTATAGTGGGTGATGAATTCCCATTCATGTACAAATATTCTTTAGTTTTAGGCTTTAAATCCTTAGCAAAATAATATATACATTAACTAACTTGCATGAATTAAATCCTAATATTAATCTTAAACAGTGTATAAATACTTGCATTTAAACCCAAAACAAAAGAATAAAGAAAAGAAAAGAAAAATAAAGGAAGTATCCTTAATACTGACTGACCCTGAACCCTGAGACCAAGTCAAATAGTAACTGGATTAACAAGGAATAAAGTAGGAGGAGATCGGGTGAAATAATGTATAAAAAATCCAAGAAAACCTTAATAATTTTAAGTATATCACACTATGTATATAGCTCAAACTCCTACTATTTTATTTAGCATCATATACACCTCAATTAATCATGAGTTCAACATCTTGTACATAATAATGTATATAAAATAAAAAAATTATTGGCAAAATAAATCATGCACAAGTCACTCTGTACAATCAAAGAAATCTTCATTGATCAATATCTTCTCCATATGAACTCAAATTAACCACACTCACCTCCATTGTATTTCGAGTTAAATTCTCTATAATATGAAGGTGGCTTCATCTGAATTGGAGTTACGATGCAAAACCTGGCTAATTGGGGCACATTTATACTTGTATATATGACTAATAAGCCATTTAGATTATTTTATGTATATATTTAATGTCCTTGTATTTTTAGTTTATTATACATATAATATAACATTTATAAAAATAAAAATAAAATATAAAACAATGTAAAAATACCAAGAATAATTAACAAATCAAAATAAATAGGTATAATTTACCTACGTTGTAAAATATATGTATTTATATATACATATAAACATAATCATAAAAATCCAAAAAAAGTAAATATGCATTAAATAAACTATAAATAAATAAATTATTTAAATATTTTATTATATGTGTAAACAACAAAATATAAATATAAGTATAAATACCTATAAATAATAATACATAAATAATATTACCTATTAAATGAGGTTATAAAAATAAAAAATCACTATAAAATAGCATAGAAAATAAGGAACATTTTTCGTGTTTTAATTTTTTTAAAATAAAGTCATTAGCTATTTTGTATTGTATTTTCTTTCTATTTTTTCTTATTTATCTTTTAGTGGCATACATGGCCCAATCAGGGCGTTTGGAGTGTTGACCCTAGATCAAAACTCCCTTTGTCTTTCAACGAGCGTCAGATACTATCAACTACTCTAATTTGTTGATTATCCCACCCGATTCCGATTGTTTTTCAACTCGACCCTTTCAACAAAATGTTTGTTGGATCTTGATATTTCACGCCAACCCGAAGTATGGGGTTGAACTCTCCCTATTCGATCGAAACCCTAAAAGTAAAAGCTCCTCTTGTCTTCTTGTATAAAACCTCACCTTCATCCATTTCTAAATTTTAATCCATTTATGTGTCGTCGTAACCCCTTAGATCCACTTATGGGGTGAAACCCTAGCTACAAGAGGTGTTTTCCCTCGGATGTGAGGCGAGGAGAAGGAGGAGTATGATTCATGCCACTATCAGCATAATTCCGCCAAGTCCCTGCTTCTCTCGAGATTCCAGATTAGGTTAGGCATTGATCTTAATTTATTCAGCTTTGTTTTTCATTGCTTAGTGTAGTTTCACCTTTTATTTGCTTTTATTTCATTTAAATTCCATATAATCCAAAAAATATAGTACACTAGAGCTCTAACGGCCTCTGTCCATCGAGTTTCACACCTTGTTTTGACATGCGGATCATGCTATCATCTTCCCCTCGATCTTCTATGCCTTCCTGATCATCTCAGCCACCTCGATCTTGCATAGATAGAGTCCCTCGTCTCCATCCTCCACCGCTAGTCGGTGACTCGACCCATTTACCTCATTAGCACCCTATTTTACCTAATAACTAGGTAGGAGCTTCTTCAAGTCATGGGTCTTTTCATGCAGTCCCTAGCTCTAGAGAACCCCATCTAAGGGGTCTTCAACTCCAGGTCTTTAGTTCCAAGTGTAACAAGTCTTCCTTGAGCTCCAGGACTCCTCCGATGAATCCAGGACTAATTGAGCACTATTAGTTGACGAGAAAGGTTTTTAGCTACCTTTTGAGCCATCTTCTGGCTCGAGAGATGGCCAGAGCTGTGAGGGAGGCCGGATTGATGAAGCACTTGAGCTTAGTTATTTCTTGTTCTTCTGGAGGAGCTTGCAACAATTTATTCAAGGCAAGGCTCTAGATCAAGCAGTTGCCATTCGATGATGGAGCCCATCAACTCTAGAACCATCTGAGGATCTAATCTCACTCGTCGATCAATGTGGGGGTACTTCTAATCAGGGTCGTTGAGCGATTAAGTGGATCATTCTCTATCGTCGGATAACACACATCGAGGGTGACTTTGCTCCTACTCTCCTCTATTTTATCTTTGATATTTAGTCATGTAAATATTATTTCAGTGTATTGACTCTTGGATCTTTTGCACTTGAACTACTAAGCTTCCTGTAATTGCATTTAAGTCCCATTTTGAGTGCCTTGCGTGCCACTCATGTGAGTCGTATTTTCTGGGATATTTATTGATTTTGTCCTATATTTTCTGATCCTATTGTTGAATGAATTGAATGTTTAGGTTAGTTGCAAAGCCGTCCCTGTCGTTCACATATTAATTGTGTTTTAAATAGGATATCTTATATATTTTCCCTAGATAGCTTTTAATTTTAACTATTGCATGGAATGTTTCTATAAATTGTTATTTGCTCCTTGTCATTTCAATTATTAATTGGAAATTTTACTTATTTCATCCTAGACATTTTTTAGTTGTTATGAAGTGCACGAAACATTTCAAATAATTGTAGAAAGGTCCTTGTGTTGCTTAACTAATTTGTCTTGCTTGATATATTAATTTCTTCCGTTTGTATAAAAATTGTAGGAAAATTGTTGTAATTTCCTGAAACTATATTCTATCATATATATTTTTTGGGGTCCATCTAAATTAGTTTTTATATTTTTAAAAATACAAATACATGCCTTATTTCCCTATTTTGACTTAGAAAATACATAAAAATTAAAATATTTATCAAAAAATTCCCTAAAGGTCATATTATCTATATAGTTTATTTTATCACATACCCATAAATTACTATAAAATACAAAACAAAAGCCTTAAAAACTTAAAATCCTAAAAACCTTATAAAATAATATATTATTCCACGAAAAGCTAAAAATTAAATTCTTAGTCATCGAATTTTCTTTGTTATATATAGTTTATGTTAAAAATCACATCTGGTCCATTTTGTACTATAAGGTTCTTTTGAAAACCTAGTCACTCTACTGAATTTCACATTTGCTTTGTTTTCTTATTTTTCTAACTTTAAAAATCTATAAAACTCCAAAAAACCCTAAAATTTTCTAAAAATGGAGAAATATTAAAAACCCCTAAAACATTTTATTTTCTTTATTTTGACTTTATTTAACTTGATTTAAAAATCTAAAAAGACATTTTTATGACTCTCTTAACTCTGTCATCTATATTAGTATTTCTTTTGTTTTAAAAATTAAATAAATTAAAAACATTAAAATAAAAAATAATAAAAAATTTAAAATATAAATCATTCTAAAAATCATATAAACATTATATATTATTAAAAACTCACAAAAACATAAAATCTTCAAAAGGCTTAAAGATAAGTAAAACTAAAAATCCCAAAAATCTTTATTAATGAGCAATATTTAATAATCATTTTTACTCTACCCTGTTCGACATCTTCTCTACTTATATCTATGCATCATTTTTACTCTACCACATTTGCTTCTAGTGTTCGACACTCTTCTCTACTTACATCTATGCACATTTTTAAAGAGTTAAAATAAATTTTTGTACTCTTGTTCACACATTGATTGATCTATCTATTTATCTTTTATCGGTTCAATTTAATTGTTGATTAGTAAGATACCTGGTCGTCACAGTGACTGTTGATCTAACTTACTAGATTAGCAGACAGGTGCAAAACCTCTCTCTCGACATTGACCTGACCAAATAATCAAGTCGAGAGGCTCGGCGACGATGATGACAGAGAAGAAGAAGATGAGGATAACGACGAGGATGACCAAGAATAGTGCTATCTCATGATTATTTTTTAGTTAGTAAAATAGTTTAGTACATTGTATAATTAGTTTGGATAATCTAAAGTAGGTAGCTTAGTTTGTTATTTAAATAGTTTGAACATGTTCAGGTAGAGTAGTTTAATTTGAATTTCCGATCATTCTCATTCACACCATTTCTTGTGATCTAGTATGTGAAATGAATGTGTTTATTTTTCTCTTGATCTTTGTCTATATGATGAAGAAAATGATATTGATACAGGTACTAAATGATTCATGTTAATGTGGTATGCAGTGTAGAATGATGGTCAAATCACAAGGTACTTAATTTTTTTGGCACTAGAGAGTCATAGAGGATGATCGCGACTATCCCTTCCCACCACAATAGTCATCCCGGGAGACAATTTCAGGTCAGAGGATATGGACCAGTGAAGTACATGTGTTGGTTGATACTGTCCCATTTGACCACCCATAGGAGACGATCACGACCATCCCTTATGAAACATTTCGTAAGCAATAACAACATGCGTCTGAGATGGTCACCAACCTTTGAGGGATGGCCATGACCTTCCCTTGCAATTGTAATAGAAGAGATGATCACGAGCCCTATGATAACCAATATGTGACAGTCGTTCCCGTCACACATACTCATCCGAGGGACGGTCCTCATTGTCCCCTCTGTTTTATCATAGGAGATGATCATGAACGTCCCCTAAGGTGTCTTATCTGGCACATTAGCAAACGTCATCCCTTATGGCTAATGTGACACGACTGGTAGGGACGGACCACCGACCATCCCCATTGACTAGAGGGGATGGTGCTCACTCGGAGGGACGGAAATCAACTATCATATGTTCTATACTTTTCTATAGTGAAATTAAAGTCGTAGATATCAATGAGATCAACAAACTTTATGAACTAAAGAATATAATATATGGATTTTTTAGGAACTAATATGTAATATATACATGATTTCTCATGTTTTCTATTTTTCTTCGATATTACGTATCATGTATATACTATATAAAAATTATTTTAATAGAATGTTAATATAATATTTACATATTTATCTATTTATTGAATTTTAATTACTAATAAAAAGTGAAATGAAATAGATGCAAGGGTTTAATTCATGTTTATGGACCAATATATACAAAATCATTTTTGATCTTTTGTGGCTTTTATAATTTTTCATGATTTTCATTTCTTTATAGTCAAATAAAACACATATCAAAGAAAAAATTGAAAATAAATAAATAAATAATATTAGAATATGTACATAAAATAAGAGATCTAAGCCAGCACTGTTATATAATATGCAATCTGCACGATTGTTCTGCTATAAAGTTTCTAATTGTACTTCTTCAACAATTTGGATTTGCACATATGGACAAATTATTATTTTTTTGCCAAGATCAACGAGCGAATATGTAAAGTTGATAATATTCCACACCTAATAAAATAATGTGTACATAAATCCATTCACCAAATACTCACACATACAAACCCGCTGCAGATTTATTATTATACCTGCAATGATCCCATAAAATGAATGGAAGTACAGGCTTTTAAATTACTTCGTGTATAATGACATACCATTGTCCTTTGAATAACATGTTAATTTCCACAGCAACACTTGAAGAGATCTCTGGTTATACACCTACACATGCATGCATCTATGGATTTTCACACTACAGCCTCTAAAAACTTTACCAATTTGATGATAGCCTCTACAATCATTGTAATTACTTTACAGTACTAGTATTCTTATTCTATTTCACACTATCAATATATATGTTTTCATGTGTTTGTAAATATGTCTATACATGAGTGTGTCCTTCTGTCTGTGTGGATTCTTACAATGCAACCCTAAAAACTTTGCTAATTACAGGATGCTCGTTATCATGTTCTATTTCATAGTTTCTATATATTTAATTATGTATGCATGCAGGTGTATGTAAGTATATCTATGCATGTGTATGTGCATGTGTTTATGAGTGATTCTTACAATACAAATCCTTATAAAATTTTCCAAATACACAACAACCTTTACAAACCATTGTATTTACATTATGACATTATCGATATGTATACGTGCATGTGTATGCAAGTATGTTGTTCAAAGTATAAGTTTGACTATGAGGACCAAAAAGAGAGAAAAAAACTTAAAAATTACTTTAAAGAGTATGTTATATTTTTTTCTCCATCTTTCTCATACATTTTACTCTTCCTCACCTTTCCCTCTCCATTCCATATTTACTCCTCATCTTCCACGATAAACTTAACAGAGCAGATCGTCTGCTGTAAATGGAATTAGAACATACATGCTGTAATTCATATTTTTTTTTCTTCTACGATTTCGATTTCAAAATCCAACCTTATACATTGAATCTTACATTAATGCTCTGCATATCCTCCAAATTTCGCTCAAATCGATGTTATTTGCTATTTTATCATGGTCAAAGATCTGGATCCTTTTTAAAAGTTGCTTAAATATTGTCTGGATCTTTAACAATTATGATAAAATAGCAAATAACCTCTGATTTGAGCGAAATTTGGAGGATATATATCATTAATTTAAGATTCAATCTATAAGGTTGATTTTTGGAATCGAAATCGCAAAAGGAAAAAATATGGATTACAGCAGGTCTTATGTAATCCCTTTTCTAATCCCATTTACAGCAGGTCTTATGTAATCCCACTATGCAGGTGAATGATTAGGCGAATCAGTCAAAAAACCAACATATATTATAACATGCCAAAAAAACCAACATATTCATAAATTAATCAACATGGACAGACACAGTCACGGGCATATAGAATAACCACATATAAATTTAAACGTTCATTCTTTAATAATGTAGAAAATTAAATCAAACCTAGGCAAGCATATATCGAAATGGAGCCATAAACCAAATGTAAGCAATCGCAACGTATAGAGCATTCCATTAGACATTAGAGCCATAAAATATATAACAAGATAGAAATCCATCAAAAAATATAAACCACTGGTGGTCCTGAGGAGAAGAGGTACTCTAAGGGTTCTATAGCTTCATGCACAACAAACTCGAGGGAGTAACAATGGTGTTGATGCATATGTATCATGGTGGTGGGATGAAGGGAGCTTGCGACATCGTGACATCGAAGAGGAAGGAAGATGGAGGACGCAGTGCTGATGGAGCCGGACCAAAGTGAAAGGGGAGGAAGCAACAATAATTGCGAAGGCGTAGATGAAAGATGGAGGGGGAGATGCCGGTAGATGAAAGATGCCATTGCCCAATTCAATGCCATCTTCTAACCGAGCCTAATGCTTTCCTTGCTGAACCTCGTGATGCTTTCCTTTGAAGATTCCTTTAATAGTAAAGAGAGTTTGGAGCTTAAAAGTACTATCCTTCTAACCACCTTGTTAATTCTTTCATTTTGGAGCAAGGTTTTCTTTTTCTATGGATATTAAAGCTCTGAACTTCGGAAAATGGTGATGATCGGAGGTTTCATTAGAAAATACCATGTCAACCTCTTTGATTTCCAAGAAACTAGAACCAGGGACCCGGCTTATGCGACTCACCTGGATGTGATCGAGTCTTTTCATTGGCACTACAACCCCCAATGCAAGACATGGGGGATCTTGTTTGGCTGGGATTCCATAGTGTTCAATTTCATAAGCTGCATGGATTATTATTTTTTACCATAATCCATTTATTCCACCTCACCAGCAACAAAGATCTCCGATTCACTAACCTATATGGTCTCCCTCATGCATCTGACAAGGACTCTTTCCTTGACTACTTAGAGTCTATCCCAACTTCTGGAGTCCACCTTATCCTTGCATGCAGGAGACTTCAACATTATACGGTATCACGTAGAATCATTTTAGAAACGCACGCCATCTACTCATTCCATGAGATTTGTTGATTGGTGCCATGATTCTGAATTCATAGACTTAAGGACCCAAACACTCCTTAGACATGGATCAACACCTCCAAAAATCGTTGGGCAATTCTTGAGTATCCTCATTTCACCATCCCTACTCAAATTGTCCGCTATAGCTAAAAACATAAACACTCCACAAAATCTTTTCCGATCAATAGTTAGCAAAAGATAAGCGTAAGCCGCAAAAGTTAAATCATGATTAGTGAAAGTTAATCACGATTAGCGTTAATTGAGCGTCATTAGCGAATCTAAAATCTTTTGGATTGTTATAACTTAAGCCATAAGTTTCGGATAAACTTTGGCCAAAACCATAGGCTGGTAACCACAATTAAGGTCTAAATCATGGTTTACTAACCATAGTTAGCAGTTTTATTGAGCCTATAAATAGACCCCATTACCTATTCATTCTATACGATTTCCACTACCACCAATACCCCAAGGGCTAGGGTCAAGAGGTCGGGAGAAGGAGAGGGAGGCGGGGAAGGAATGCTAGCGAAGCGCTGTCGGGAGAACGAGGAGGAGGAAGGTACAATCCTCTCCTAGTTTGCTTTGTAAGCTAGGTTTTCGATTCTTCTTCTTTTTCCACCTTTATTTCCGATTCATCTTTATTTCCGATTCGTTTTCTATTGTGGTTCGAGGAGAAATCTCTGTAACACTCTACTTAGATGTGTGGACAGCTATACACGTCAGTGAACCCTGTGATTCGTCACACTTTCATTCACCTAAGACGCGTGGTGTCTACCGATTATCCATTGCTTATGGCTCTATTCTTTCTTTTCTGCTTTTATAGTTATTTGATGGAGAAATCTGTGTAATACTCTGCTTAGGTGCATGCAATTATGCACGTCAGTGAACCCTGTGATTCGTCACACCTTCACTCACCTAAGATGCGCAATGTCTACCGATTCTTCATCTCTTGCTGTTTGATTATATTCTTTTGTATTCGTTATTGTTTTCCTCTCAGTGATTTTATAGAGGAAACTCATTCCATTTTTTTTAAAAAAACAAGTCCTGATATAAAGGAAACTTTGCCGAAATTTTTATAGGAATATGTCTCAATATAAGGGGAAACTCTGCCAAAAGTTTTATAGAAATATGTCCCAATATAAAGGGAAACTCTGCAAAAATTTTCCTAAAAATATCACCCCGTTTAAGAGGAAGCTTTGCTGAAATTTTAAGAGAAAAATATGTTCTTCACGTTCTTCGCATTCTTCGTGTTCTTCATTCGTTCTTCGCATTCTTGGCATGTTCTAAGCATTTTTTATATGAAAATGAAATTCTATCATTTCAGGAGCTATAAATCATCCTTTTTGAAAACGAATCACGATAAAGCACTGCATATGCGAGAGAGAGCTCGATTAGGTACGAAATCCTTCCTTTTGCTTTGGGTTTTATATGAGATCATTGAGATTTCCGTATTTATGCTCCTTGCTACGAAGAACCATAATTTGACTATTTTTAAGAAAGTATGAAAAGTTGCTTTGTGATTTCAACTAAAATAAGATCTAAGCATTGAATGGATGCGTTGGGTTGGAAAGTTAGGGCTTGGAAGTTAAAATGAGCATAAATATGAGTATATAAATATATGAATTAATATATGTGTAAATCTATACTTAGTATTTATGTTTATGAAAATCTAAGGTTTAATAGAGGAATTACATCATGGGAATTGATGTTTTTTGAGTTGTGTCCTGAAAAGAATTGTATCTTACGTTAAGAATGACCAGGAGTAGAACTACAGGTCGAGCATGCAACCTGTAGGTTTGTCGGAAGGAACTCGTATTGGCGTTGCCTTGCCTAGGTGGTACACGGTTTCCCTATTATGATAAGAGCATATGAAATAAATGATTTGCAATGCATGGTACCGGAAGCCAATATATTCGGGTTGAATGACAGAAGATGTGGTCGTGCCATGTGGAGGCATGGGTGGTTCAATAGCGACCAGGTCACGATAACATGTATTTAAAGCCGCTAGGTTATGCGATTGAAGGTTACCCTGAGGATTTAAGCAATCGGATCCTCGAGAACAAGAAAAAATTTATTTGTTTGATCAGGGATTTTTTTGGGGATAACGATGACTTCATATCCATTAATAACCAATCCTCAAAAAATCTTGCTCAACAAAATGGTGCCGTTGCCAGGGAGGCACGGCGAGGGTAGTTAGGTTTCTCTTTTGACCTGCTATTCTTGGTTGTATATATTTGTGTATATTTTTCTACATACACTCCATTGCTCATATTCACGGTTTCAGTTCATTTTTTTCTAATTATATTTGATAATTGTGTTTCTTACACATTCTCTCTTTTTTTTTTCTTGCGAGGGTCCGCGTAGTGAAGGAGGCGGTCCTAGGAGAGCCGAAGCACCCAAGCGAAGCGGAGGAGGCTTGATTCTTCACGAAGCCGCAGGATAGCATGAGAGGAGAAGAATAATTGAAGGAGACCAAAAAAGAGAGAAAGACTTTTTTTAATTTGATTTTTAGCATTTGAACCATTGTAAGCGGACATTCATTTGTTGTGGGGTCTTTTTCATCAAGTGTCGGTGCACATGGAGGACCTCACCGATTTTGTTTTAATCGCTTTATTTTCCTTTGCTTCATGCGGATTTTGTGAGCTATCTATTGATTGCTTTAATTAATTTCGAGCAAAGTAATTAATTAGGTCCAAATACTCTAAACAAGAACTTTTGTACCTATAGAATAGAGTGTAGTTGGACTTAGCCAAATTAACCTGTTCTTGCTTGTTAATAGAAGCTACTGTTAGGACGGTTCACTTGCATTTGCATATAGGTTAGTTTATTTTTCTATATTTCAATTCTACGCTGATCACTTGCATGTAGAGTGCTAACGACAAGGTACGCATCTCTAACCCCAGCATGCATCATTGTGTTTAATCGCGCATTAGCATTTCTGATCTCCTTCCTCGTTTTCACTCACATAAGTTAAAAAGGAAATTGGACATTCGTTAGGCGATTCAGTGAAAATACTCAAACCAAGTGATAACTGCCTAAAACTTGGACTGCTAAAGATAACTCGACCCTAAAATAAATGTAAAGAAAAATCATTCTTTTGGGTAGAGTAACCCCATCTTGTTTGATTTATCTGCAGTGAGAGAGCGACCCACACACTAGGATTGAACCACGCCCGAACTTCTGTTAGAATACTGGTCTTGGGGTTAATCATTCTCTAGTGAGGATCTCTCCGGTAACCAGTAAAGCGGTCCGTGACATCCTTAGCAGATTGAATTGATCGGGTAGTCGGTAAACGATCTGCAATTCATACTGGCAAGAAAAGGTCTAACTTTGGGATTAGGCCAGTCTATTGAGAGCATTGGGTTCCTAACAGCTCGCTTTAACCGCTCTAATAGATTGTATTCTCACCAAACTCTAAAAATTGATAAGATAATTGATCGAATCTTCACAGTCTTCACATTGTGTTGAGTTGGTGAACTAGGGGTTTGTATTGTGTTTAATTTCTTGTGTGCATACTAGATCCTTTTGCGCATTTGCACCTTTTTCTCCACATATTTTGACTTGACCCTCGTGCTCTCACAATCCCATCTTTTGTTTCGATGATGGTCGAATGGAATTATTTTAATATGATCTTTGCAGATACCTCGTACTCTCCAATCGATACACCTTCCTTTTTCTAGGAGGATTTTCCTCCTAATTTTTGTTCATATATGCTTAACCCATTATTTTAGAAATCGGACGATGATTTTCACCCACCCTCATTCCACTCACCCGACCCTGTGATTTTGGAGGCACCTTTCATGGTGTCCACACTTGAGACCCTGAGCTAGATGATGGTGAAGGATATGTTATAATCCTCAAGTGCATCACGGAAGCCTGAGCGTCATATCGAAAATGACGAGGAACGACTAGTCGCACTAGTTGTTCTATGCAGCGGAATTTAAAACTTTTTCATGCGACGAAACCACATGATCCAAGAACACTTCTTGGATCGTTTCGTCTAAACCATAAACAAGTAATAGGATTACCTCTTGAAGCGTGGTTGCGATCGAGTCTCTAAATGAAGAGACCTCCTGTCTCAAGTCTGATCCGGCGGAGGAGACACTTGCGAGCGTATTGATGAAACACGTGGTCCTCGCAATCCTTGTTGATGATCAAAGCGGTGAATCTTCTGATTTTGACACACGAGATCTTATGTCTTCTTCACGAGCGAGGCGTACTGAAAGAGACGGAGATCCACGAGCAAACGATCGGGTAGCATAACGACGACGCTGCGGCGATGGAGAACCTCTCTAGGGCACCCATGGTGGACGGCTACATGAGAGAAGAAGAGAGGTCATGTAGAGAGAGAAAAAGAGAGATAGACTTATTTTCTCATTATGTAAAGAAGAGCAAAGGGATGCCTCTCCTCTTATAATATTTTGGGATCCATGGATCTCAATCCATGGGCAACACAAATCCAATGGCTCTCATTGATTTATGTTTCTTTTAATGATCAAGATTTATGTTGGTAAAAACCAACAACAATTAATTTAATTTAGATTAATTATATATTGATAAATTAATATAATTCAATCACCAAATTAAATCAAGATCTCATGGAGATCATAGGAGTGAGTGCCTCCTTCCATGTTGGAAAGAGGGGACAGTCACACATTCCTAATAGGAGTGGTGGTCGTCCACTCCATGTATATGTATGGTGGCTCTCATCTCTATAATGCAATCTCCAATATTATGCAATAACTTTTGTTGCAAATTATTCTACAAAAAATAATTCACAATTATTTTATAGTCATTGCAATCTTGCCATTAAAAAAATTTGTGAATCATATTCACAACCCAAAATAAAATGTAAATTATATTTTCAATTCAATGTCCAATGTGAATCCAATTCACAACAACATTAATCAAATGTAAATTACAAATAGCTCTCTCTTATATATTATAAATTACATTTATAATATATGTGATTAATATGGATAGTGCTATCCACATTATTCAATATCCATGATAATTAAATCACGTTTAATCATCTTGGATCTCTATTTGCATGTGCCCAAATAATATGAATCACATTCACATTATTTACATTTTTGATAATCAAATCACATTTAATTATTTATGATAGCTCTCTTTATAATATGAATCGAATGCATATTAATCATGTTAATTAAATCACATTTAATTATCCATTTTCTCAATGCTCGAATACTTATATCAACAATGAAATTATCATGTACTCTTTCAAGGATAATGCGCTTTCTCCGTGAATACTTGGAGATAAGGACAAGACGATTGTATTATTCCACGTATAGTGACTTGGATATTGAGATCACATCTCAAATCCAGATCTCGGACCTCCCATATATGCTTGATTAAATCAAGACCGCAAATCTAATGTTCTCATTGCATCTGAATCACATTCATATCAATGTCCAATATTTGGACTAAGAACAGATTACTTCTCTACTGAGAGGAGTCACTAAAATCCAGACCCGTTTCATCACTCCCTAGGAATGAAAGCGTCATGGTTATACAATCGTTTATGATCACATCACCCTAAGGTATTCCCAATACCATCCTACATAATGGAAGACCCAGAATAATCCCGAAGTATAAGATCAATTTTACACTGTCTACTTCAGGGATTTATCATTAAGTTTCTCATTTGACTATTGGGAGTAGGTGTCGATCATATACTTTCCAAAAACATATATCATACCTAGGTGTTGATCATATACTTTCCAAAAGTATATATCAAACCTGCAAATTCAATCAAGCTTCCAAAGAGAGACGACCGTGCACGAAATTTGATTCTTCCCAATATCTCATGAGTGAGCTCATGTCTTCCGGTTTAATAATGAACCTGTATGATCCCTTTGAATGATCGTATTACTCATATGCCCTTATATGCACACCAGCGCGTCGGTGTATAGACCTTGATTAGGTCATCAACCTATTGGTCTGCCAAATGTACATACTCAGACATATAGTAACACATCTGTCTCTGGTCAGAGGATGCGTGCCTATATCATGACAGCATACAACATAGGACTTTGGTTATCTTGATCTTGTTAAGTCAACTCTTTGACCTAACTAATCTGACACCTCCGAATCTCTATTCCCATGCAGAGGACCCGCATCAAGAGATCGGTCAGATATCAACCTAAGTGAGAAAGGATTGCCTTGCCATCTCCTACTCAAGCTGGAGATCATCTCTTAACAATCATTTGACGGTACTTGATGAGTTTTCAATCTAACTCTTTAGATATTCATCCAAGCACCATCCTCTATGATTGAATACTTTAATCAACAGCTGTATGATCATCAAGATGGCCATGGTACATAACCCTAATTGCACTAAGGGACCTATTATGCAAATTATCTATTCTTCACTTCAGATCAGGGAATGATATTCGCAATAACATTTATTTCATAATGGCTCGCCGTGGGCTCACATGTCCAACAATCTCCCACTAGCGCAAAGATCCATTAATGGGCTAATCTTTAAACCCACACTCATGTGACAATCATAGGCTATTTAGAAAATAGCTAGGTAAGCTGATCAATCATTCTATTCCCAAGAGACTATGCTAAGTCCTTTTACGGCACTTGCATATCTCCTATTGACAGTGTTCGCATCCAATGTGAATGTTGCATCTCATGCAACCAATACTCAATCATATCAGTCATAGTGTCCTTGACACTACACTCAATAATTATTATAACCAGTATGTAATTTCAATTATCCTTATCAGAGTACTCTTATTCTTAGAGATCTCTATCTCATAAGTTATTCGCAGTTAAGACCTTTTAGACCACTATTTATAAATTCTTAATTTCTTGAACATAAGACTTTGAGATCACTACATCAAAAGTCTTGTCCTCTATGAAGATATTGTTATTACTGCAATCAAGTGTTATATCAGCACACTAGGATTAGTAATAGTTTACTACTCCTACTGCATGGCAGACATCTGGCTTTTGTATACATCTAGCATACACCGGCTTCTCGAAACAGATGTACAAGGGCAAGTAGTTTTAGCATTCACTTCCTCAACTCCTTGAGGTGATATCCCTTTAGATAGGTCAGTACCATATCTTGAGGGAAAGAAGCCTTTCTTGGAATTTTCCAGAAAATAGAAATGTCTAGGGTGTACCATTAATGTGACAATCCCAATACCATCTTCTCTTTGCTTCTGAACAACTTCAAAACTAAGATCTAAGAGGTATTCTTGAGATCATATCTCGAGGTATTGAAGAACCAGATTATAAAACACTTATTATCATTCTTATATCATTACAAATGATTAGAATATTATCTACATTTAGCACGATGAACACAATGGCACTAAGCTTCACATGGTTCATCAAGATTTTATCTGTAATCATAACATGTATAATTTCATCAAATCTTATGTTCCAACTACAAGAAGCTTATTTGAGTCCAAAGATGGAGTTTCTTTAGCTTGCACATTTTGTTTTCCTTGATCATGAAGCCTTGGGCTGCTTCATGTGAATGTCCTCAGAGAGATATTCATAGAGGAATGCAATCTTGACTTACATCATGAATTAGCAATATTCTGATGGATTAAAGCAAGATCACTGGAGAGCAAATCTCATCGCAAGCGTTGTCTTCTCTTCGGTGTGCAGCTCATGGCTACGAACCGTGCTTTGAAGGTCTCTACCTTCTCATCAGGTTCCCTCTTTCTATTGAAGATCCATTTACACCTTAATGGGTCTTACCCATATAGGTGGATCCTCGAGGGTCCATATACAACAGTTGTATATGAAGTATACTTTAGACTTTATTGCTAACATCTATCTTTCCATGCTATGATCTTCAGAAGCTTCATCACATGAAGTCAGATCATTGTCATTTTCAACTGACACATGGAATCTATCTTCAAACTTATTTGAAGAGGTGTTAGTGTTTCATCTTTAATTGTCGTTTTAGTTTCCAAATTTAGGAGCCTCATTATCTTTCTCAAGATTAAATGAGTTCCTTCACTTCATTTTCATCTTGATTCTCAAGAGAGTCATCATCTAACAATAATATTCTCAAAGATGAGATCTTTTAAGAATCTCAAGGTCATAAAGTAGGTATTCAATACCATCCTTTCTTTTCCTAATGAAGTAGCACTTTCAAGTGCTAAATTCCAGCTTACTTGCTTGGAACCTTATTAAGGATATATATTGTAGTCTCTTTTACATATATACCTTGAAACTAAGAGTTAATTATGCTAAAAATCATTATTGATCAAGTCATGCTATACATGATTCGATTGTATATCCCTACAACTCTCTTGAGTTTAGGTTTATTAGGAGGAGTGAGATAAAAATAATATTCATATCTCTATAAGGTATTCCATGAATTCATCTAATAGGTATTGACTACCTAGAATAGATCAAACTCAATTAATCTTCCTTCAAACTTTGGTTCTAAACCAAACTTGTGAAATCTTTGAACATTTCAAAGGTTTCTAAGTGAATAGAAGATATCTCATATCACAAATAATCATCAATAGATATCACATATCCATAATGTTTATTCTGATATAGATGATTCGCATACATCAATATGCATGAGATCTTGAATATCTTGACATCCTACACCATTCCAAAGAAGGGTGTATTGGACATTTTTACTTTTGAATACAATATTTACAAGTATGTAAGATTTGAACCTTTAGACAATCTAAAGTTTCATCTCTTATTAGTCTATTGATCAAAATAACAGAGAAATGTCCAAGGCTCGATGACAGATCATCGTCAAATGATCTTCATTCTCCTATTAATCTTTTAAGGTTTAAATTCAGTATTAGAAATGTTAATGAACCATTTATTAATTTTCTAATTTAGTAGAGTCCACTGGATTTTAGGTTACTATCTGAAATATCTCCATCATAACTCTTTATGATAGATCTATCACAGAATTCATGTTTATTTCCAACATTTAGAAATAAATAATGATTGTATTCTGATATCTAGGTCATAGAGACATTCTCTAAGACTAAGGACTCTCCCACTGAAAATAACAAATTCATCTATCCAATAAAGATTGTTGCAACAATTGCATCAATGTCCATGTGGATGACTATTAAACCTTAAAATCAAATTTTATAGTATTCTAACACATATGCAACCAATTGCAAGTGCTATTAAAAGAATAAGATACAATTATTAGACTTTGATCTTATCAAATAAGAAAGTCAATTTCAATGATTATATGTAGATTATTCCGATGCACTATCTGAGTTCTTTTCTAAGGATTATAGATAGATTTGATAGTCATACTATCAACAAATCAACTTATTGCAGTATTGGCATTTATCCAAATCTTTGGATTTCATATGGAAGTCAAAGAAGTACAGTCAACTCTTTGACTTTCATTCTCACATGGGTTAGACCCATACTTCCACTGTGCTCCCTTCATCTATAAAGACCATTGCTCAAGACAAAGGATCTCTTATGTTGAAATCAAAATTTCAATATAAGAGTATTTCAATATTTATACATGTTTCATTCAATTCATACAATATGAATAATATGAATGACCAGAGTATAGATAGTAGAATGATGACACTCATCGTATCTACATCCATCTAAACTCTTAAAACATTGGTTCAGCTAGGTACTCAAACAATTTGAATACATCATCTCTTATAGATCCACCATTCTGCATGATGTAGAGAACTACGTCATTCATGATTAAATGTCGAGAGCACATATGTATGCCAGAATATCTTCTCAGAATTTTATAAGGATTATTTGACAATTACGATCATCATCGACATGTCACTTCCAAAGTACATTCGATGAGAGATCAGGACTATAGAGACATACGCACCCTAGGGTTGAAGTCCTATTGTCTATTATAATTGTCATTCCTCATTATTATGAGGAAACTTTCACATTACAACCACATACATTATGTGTTCAACTGCAAGTACAATGTCTTGACCATAGATCCAATCTATGATATTTTACTGGTTATTATTGAGTATATTATTGAGGGGGTTTAATGAAGAATTATCTGAAATAATAATTTTTGCATAAATATATATATATACATATTTTACCTTGATTTAGGAATTTTATATCAAAGTTGCATTGCCTTGTCAACACTGAAAGTTCATTCCCTTAATCACTTTCAATGTAAGAGATATACTTACCATCATATCTCAGCAAGATCTGGGATCTCCTTCCTTATCTTTGTTACATCCCAATAATATGAGAATCTGTAACTCGGATAAAAAGAAGCGGGAACACATTCCGCCTTGTAAGTCCAACTTGCATCTCCCAATTCGGTCTTTAACACCCGGGTCCACCACCCCTAAGGTGATGTTGACCTATCATTAATTGAACCAACCGTCAACTGGAATAGTACTCGCTATGCGCAATCCAATATCACCCCAATAATATGAGGATACAATATTGGGGTCACTACGTATACGGCCTTACTCTTTCGAGAAGCAAAGAGCCCAATCCAGATGTGCTTGCATACAGGAGCTGTCACTTCAGATATGCGTCTCCTATATGCAATCCCTAGCGACGGAAATCCTTCGCCTTGACGGGAGACCATGTATGTCACTTATGTGATACTCCATCTCATATTCAAATTTTAATTAATTATCATGAATCATATTCATATAATTAATTCTTCGAGGTAAATACACATCTATTCATAATAGAGTGTTTTAATTGGATATAATTAATTTAATCTCATTAAATCAATTATCAATACAATTCAATCAACAAACTTGAGTAGTTTTACTTGAATATATATATGTATTATCTCAAAGTACGTATTAATTCGAATTTTAATAATTAGAAAAATACACCTTGATTTCTTCAGCATTATCGAGTCTCTACCTGTTGTCATGGCCAGTACTGCTAGGAGTGGGACGGACCGCAACCGGTGCGACCCGCTACCCCAACGCTCCCCGACTAGACACCATATCCACCTCAGGAAAGGATAATGCCAAATAGATCAATGTGTACTTGAGATGATCATCGGTTCTTTAATCGAAATTATACCATATAGTAATAATCAAAACAATTTTGATTATAAGGAAATTTGCTAGACAAATTCCCAATTCTATTCAAGCAAATTGTTTGTTGATTGAGTTTCGAATTATGATCTAGATCAAATCTAATCAATTTATTGGCTGAGGTCAAGTCAATTAAGGAAATAATCATCATTAAATATTTCTCAAATACTTTCCATAATTATTTCATGAAATTAACAATTAATTTCACTAATTGACAAGCACATGGTTCTTGATAAGGAATGTAATTTCAGCAGTGACCCCTACTTACTAAAATTAATATAACTCAATAAATTCAAATCCAAATTAGACAAAATCAGTTTCTAAATATCAATAATTTGATTTATGACAGAACTTAAGTGATATTTCACGCATTGCTAGGCAGATCAAAACAGTAATTAACTTATTAATCATATTGAGATTCGCAGTTCCCGCAACAGTGAATACATGTTCATTAAAATGATCATATCTCGAGCAAACGGAATCCAAATTATGTAAACTCAGATCCTATGATTTCCTTATTTAATGGGGAACAAAATCTAAGTGATTAATTCGTGCTTAAATATTTTAAACAGGGCCGAATTTATTCACCAAATAGATCTGCAAAAATGAAATGCGACAAAAACTTTCGCAACCTTAACGAACCCAAGTCATCCTAGGTTTACGGATCGTATCAAAACCTTCAACCTGGCTCTGATACCACTTGAAGGATATGGAATAATCCTCAAGCACATCACGGAAGCGTGAGTGTCGTATCGAATACGACGAGGAATGACTACTTACACTAGTTGTTCAATGCAACGGAATTTAATTTTTTTCGTACGACATAACCAAATGTTCCAAGAACACATATCGGATCGTTTCGTCTAAACCACAAACAAGTAATATGATTACCTCTTGAAGCATGGTTGCGATCGAGTCTCTAAAGGAAGAGACATCCTGTCTCAAGTCCGATCCGATGGAGGAGATGCTTGCGAGCGTGTTGATGAAACACGTGCTCCTCGCAATACTTATTGATGATCTAAGCGGCGAATCTCCTGACCTCGACACACGAGATCTGACTTCTTTTTCGCAAGCGAGGCGTACCGAAGGAGACAGAGATCCTCAAGCAAATGATCAGGCAACATAACGATGACACTGCAGCGATGAAGAACCTCTCTAGGGCACCCATGGTGGACGGCCACATGTAAGAAGAAGAGAGGGTGTGTAGAGAGAGAAAGAGAGAGAGAGAGAGAGACTTATGTTCTCATTGTGTAAAGAAGATCAAAGGGGTGCCTCTCCTTTTATAATATTTTGGGATCCATGGATCTCAATCCATGGGCAACACAAATCCAATTGCTCTCATTGATTTGTGTTTCTTTTAATGGCCAAGATATGTTGGCAAAAACCAACAACAATTAATTTAATATAGATTAATTATATATTGATAAATCAATATAATTCAATCACCAAAGTAAATCAAGATCTCATGGAGATCATCGGAGAGAGAGTGCCTCCTTCCATGTTGGAAAGAGGGGATGACCACATATTTCTAATAGGAGTGGTGGTCGTCCACTCCATGTATATGGAAGGTGGCTCTCATCTCTATAATGCAATCTCCAAGATTATGCAACAACTTTTGTTGCAAATTATTCTACAAAAAAGAATTCATAATTATTTTGTAGTCATTGCAATCTTTCCATTAACAAAATTGTGAATCATATTCACAATACAAAATAAAATGTAAATTACATTTTCAATTCAATGTCCAATGTGAATCCAATTCACATCAACATTAATCAAATGTAAATTACAAATAGCTCTCTCTTATATATTATAAATTACATTTATAATATATGTGATTAATATGGATAGTGCTATCCACATTATTCAATATCCATGATAATTAAATCACGTTTAGTCATCTTGGATCTCTATTCTCATGTGCCCAAATAATATGAATCACATTCACATTATTTACATCTTTGAAAATCAAATCACATTTAATTATCTAAGATAGCTCTCTTTATAATATGAATCGAATTTATATTATTCATGATAATTAAATCACATTTAATTATCTATTTTCTCAATGCTCGGATACTTATATCAACAATGAAATTATCCCGAACTCTTTCAAGGATAATGCGCTTTCTCCGCAAATACTTGGAGATAATGACAGGGCGATTGTATTGTTCCACGTATAGTGACTTGGATATTGAGATCTAATCTCAAATCCAGATCTCGGGCCTCTCATAGATGCTTGATTAAATCAAGATCGCACATCTAATCTTCTCATTGCATCTTAATCACATTCAGATCAATGTCCAATATTTGAACTAAGATCAGATTACTTCTCTACTAAGAGGAGTCACTAAAATCCAGACCCGTTTCATCACTCCCTAGGAATAGAAGCGTCATGGTTATACAATCGTTTATGATCACATTACCCTCAGGTATTCCCAATACCTGTACATCCTGCATAATGGAAGAGCTAGAATAATCTTGAAGTATAAGATCAATTTTACACTGTCTACTTCAGGGATTTATCATTAAGTTTCTCATTTGACTATTGGGAGTAGGTATCGATCACATACTTTACAAAAGCATATATCATACCCAAGTGTTGATCATATACTTTCCAAAAGAACATATCAAACCTGCAAATTCAGTCAAGCTTCCAAAGCGAGACGACCGTGCGCGGAATTTGATTCTTCCCAATATCTCATGAGTGAGCTCATGTCTTCCAGTTCAGTAATGAACATGTATGATCCCTTTGAGAGATCGTATTACTCATATGCCTTTATATGCACACCAGCGCGCCAGTGTATAGACCTAGATTAGGTCAACAACCTATTGGTCTGTAATATGTACATACTCAGACATACAGTAACACATCTGTCTCCGGTCAGAGGATGCGTGCCTATATCATGACAGCATACGACATAGGACTTTGGTTATCTCGATCTCGTTAAGTCAACTCTTTGACCTAACTAATCTGACACCTTCGAATCTCTATTCCCATGCAGAGGACCTGCATCAAGAGGTCAGTCAGATATCAACCTAAGTGAGAAAGGATTGCCATCTCCTACTCAGGTTGGAGATCATCTCTTAACAATCATTTAATGGTACTTGATGAGTCCTCAATCTAACTCTTTAGATATTCATCCAAGCATCAGCCTCTATGATTGAATACTTGAATCAACAACTGTATGATCATCAAGATGGCCATGTACATAACCCTAATTGTACTAAGGGACCTATTATGTAAATTATCTATTCTTCATTTCAGATCAGGGAATGATATTCGCAATAACATTTATTGCATAATGGCTCGCAGTGGGCTCGCATGTCCAATAGATGGAGCATATAAATTCAAGATTAGCAATCTATTTAACATAAATAATAGCCATAATGGTGCTCTAATATTTAAGGATATGGATTCACTTGAGGATAATATGAGAGCTTGCAATCGCCCAAAATACAAAAAATTAAGAATTTTTAAAATCTAAAAAGATTCTGAGAGACACATTGTTGATTCATTTTGTGAGGAGAGGGCACTCATGACAAACTATTTTTCCACACAGTCATTCACTACATATCACACCTTTGACCCCAAGGATTCTACTATACAGACTACTCTTGGCAATCCTTGTGTACATGTTGATTCCGATCTCCTCCCTTGTATAGAGGAGGTCCAAAAATTCAAAAAAAATGTTGACTGAACCTGAAGTGATGGCAACCATTCATGAGATCATTAAAGCCTCACTTCACTAGGCCATGATCCATTTATCTGCTCCTCAACACAAGAAGAGAAAGCAAAGGAGCAGATCTGAGTGTCACATCTTGACCATGGCCACTGCCCACGCCATCTCTCACCGTCCACATTTTAAGAAAGGGAACACTACCAAACCTCTTGTGAGTTGTGCCATATCTGACTATTCTTGTGATAACACTCTCCTTGACGATGGTTCGTTAATCAATATAATACCCTTCTCTATGGTACAACCTCTTCATCTTGGGCCTCTCAAGAAAATTAGGATGATAGTTCAATTTGCTTATGGATATATCAAGAGGCCAAAGGGTATTCTAGAAATCGTTGTCATTCTCATTCAGGGCATGAACTTCACATTGGATTTTATCGTATTTCCCATGTAGACCTCCACCCCTGTGGAACACCCTCCAATCATCCTGGGACGGCCTTTCCTCGCCTCTGTGAGAGACATTGTTGATTATGGATCATGAGAGATTCGCTTCTGTTCTGATGTAGGGAGCGATGTGTTGATCACTACACCCATTATTGACCAGAGATCTGCATCCTATGAGAGTGTGCCCGTGTTAGACAAACCAAAGGGATTTGACCTCGATGATAATATCAGAGATTCTTGTTGTATGTTGGATGATAATGAAATCTAAGAATTCCTCTTTAAGGAGGAAGACTCGGAAAGCATAGATCTTGGATTTCTCACTTTTGGTATGTGGCGATGCATTGATGACATCCGCGGGATTTACACGATAGACACCCTAGAGCGGAAGGCAGAATCTGGGACTAGACAAGATGGACATGATTTGACTACTTTCACTGATAAGTCTATTCCTATTCACCCTGATTTAGACGAGACCGATCAGGCCAAATTTGATTTGATTGCTTTTATAAAGGAATTCAAGCCTTTTGTTAAAGATGATGATCCAGTAGAGGCTCACAGGATGGAATTGATCTTACTTTTTTTATAATGATTTCAAGCCTTTTTATTTTGATATTTGTGAGACTTCCCAGGCAGGACATGACCACACTACTTCCACTAATTGATTCTTGACTGCACACTCTGAGACCGTTGAGGATAAATTCTTGGTCGATCCTGATCAGTTCATATCTAATGACAACCCCAATAACGACCTACACCTTGTTAGATCCATTCCTCAGCGATCTCGCAAGAAGGTTTGTTTTCAATATTCTTGACCTTTCTACATCCACTCCTTTTGTATATCCTTTCGTTTCAATTCTTTCTTCTTCTATTTTATCATTCTCCCCTTTTCCGTGTATGTATATATGATATATTTAGGATGTCCTTTATCCTAAGTATGGGGGGGTGAATGATTTGTGTTGTTCATATTCATCCTTTTCATCACTCTTATTGTTGCCTATACTTAGGGATACTCTACCCTAAGTATGGGGGTGATGTTGTTCATATCATTTTTTTGTTATTGAGTCCGCGCATTTTCTTCATTGGTTTTCCCCTTTTGTACAATCTTTTATACTTAGGATCACTTGACCCTAAGTACGGGGGGGATCACCGACCTCTATTAATTTCATTTTCTCTTTGAGTCGTTGTAGCATAGGAGTCTTTTCACTTTTCTATACTTAGCACGAGTTATGTCTCTCTTTGTCGCTCTCTGATCACTATGAGGATATATTTCGAGCTAAGTATAGGGGGCTGTCGTATATATTGTTTAAATACTTAGACATAAATCGTACTTTTATGTTTATTTTTGGGATATGTATATAAATTCGTAACATCCACATGTGTGTATATAAACGTTGATCACCTTTCAAAAAAACAAAAAAAACTAACAAAAAACAAAAAACAAACCAAAAAAACAAACAAAAAGAAAAAAAACAAAATAAAAAAACAAATAAAAATAAAAAAACAAAAAACAACAAAACAAAAAACAAACAAAAACAAAAAAAACAAACCAAAAAATTTATTGTATATATTTTACTAACCCTTTTTTTCTTTTGAAAAAAGCTACAAAACCAAAAATCTATAAAAAAACTGCATAATAAAAAAACTCTTTTTGTATGTGCATTATTTTTCCTTTCTTTTCCAAAAACCCAAAAAAATTCAAAATTAGAAAATTATTTCAAAAAAATTGTTTTTGCTTTCTTTTTAAAATGTACATATTTCTTGCATTTGCATGTGCATTTTTCAGGATAGTATTGACATTTAAATTAAGTTTGGAATAAAATTGAAGAATGGAGCCTAGTTGGACCTTAATCCACTTAATTTCATAGGAACCTTATAAGAAATGGAGTTAAGACTTTTCAGGTCCTAGAGACTTAATTCTTTGAGTCCATAAGACTATGTTCACATGTCATCTTGATTAGTCTAAGTAGAACAATTAACAACACACGCATGATTCTTTCAGACCGTGCCTTATCTTGGACAAGCACTCCACACGTAGCTCTTCATGGAAAAGGTAGTGAGGAGGTAGAATCTTTTGGCTTGGAGTAGCATATGAGGGTAGTACATCTAGGCGGAACCTCTCATCTTCCTCTAAGGAGGGAATTGCATCTCAACCTGGTCTAGTGGCATTGAGGTCTAAAGATAGGATGCTATGGGGCTGTAATAATGCTTCAAAAGAGGGATAGTCTACTAGCTCAAGAGGAAAAACTCCTTATGTACATACTGCACCTTGTATATATTTTTTAAAAAAAGAAAAAATGTAGAATCTCCAAAAGTATACATGCATAAGTGAAATATAAAATGCCTGCCGGAGTGTATATACAAGGATAAAAAAATTATAAGAGCTTCAAAGATAAATATTTGTAAGCTTGCAGCTGGATGACTTGGCTACATTGGTTACCATCCATTCTTTTCTCCACCTCCTCTTCTTGAGCTGGTTGTACTTGAACTTAGAAGGGAATATCTCCGATCCTCTAGGAAAGAGTTGCTAGAGCGAGAGACTAGAGTTACCTTGTTCAGGGAGGATTTTTCTTTGCTACTTTTGAGATGGAGAGCTATATTTCACTTACACCATACAAGTGAAGATTCATAGTCATAAGAATTTGTGTATGTAAACTTGTTCTGAGCTGACTGTTGAGAAGATCAGAATAGGAGTCTTATGGAACTTAGAGGCTGTTAGGTTTTAAATCCATTTCCCATTAAGGTTTCGCCACAATAATAATCCAAAGGTCCGACAGAGATCCATACTACAATTTTATGAAGATAAGTTTAATACTAAATACTGTCCTAATTTCTTTATTTTCCCTTTCTTTTTCTTTTTCTTCATTTATTCTTTCAAAAAGTGTTTGCTAAGGGACTAGCAAAGGTAAAGCATAGGGGGTGATGAATCTACATTTCATCATCTTTATTCATTTATTTTAGCTTAAAATCTCTTATAAACACTTGTATATAACACTAACTCCATATCCTTACTAACTTGCATTTGTGTGTAAATATTGTACACTTATTACTATTTTACCCAAAATAAATAAATAAATAAATAAATAAATAAATAAAGGAAAAATAAAGAAAAGAAAAAAAAAGAAGGAAGATTGTATATATGTAATAGATACAAGATGACTCGAACCCTGAGAGAGGGTCAAGTCTTGACCTGATCGACCAGGAATAAAGTAGGGAGAGATAGGATCCTTAATCAGAAAATCCAAAAACAATGTGTGTGATGTGTATATTTGTATACTACAATATTTTATTTGTACATAAATTTACATCAAATCAAATAATTTTCAAAACAAAAGTTGTAAATAAAAATGTGTCCTAAATATTAAAAATAATTGCACAATCAAATCATGTACGGAATAAAAGCAACCATACTTGGAAAAAGTCACTAAGCGATAATTGAAAGACCAATTCCGGCTCCACCTGAACTCAAATAGAACGAAACTCACTTCCATTGTATTCTAAATTCAATTATCTTCAAAATGGTTATGATTTCATAATTTTTTGGAGTTACGAGTGAAAAGTTGGTTTTCTGATGTGGTTTGTACAATTTTCCCATGTATTTGTACATATTTTATTTTGTAAATATTTGTAAATTATTTTTTATAATTATTTAAAATAAATATAAATAAAAATAAAAGTAAAAATAAAAAAAACAATTTCCTTATTTAATCATGTAAATAATGTACTATATGTATATAGTATATGTATATAGTTGCTATTCTTAAATAACAATCACAAAAAATAAAAAATAACATTTTTTATTCAATTTAATAAAGTGATGAAAATACAAAAACTTAGTTAATTTTAGTAAATATTTTTAACTCTAATCTTTTTACTTTATCTCATTTCATTTTTTCTCTCTTATCTCTTATCTTTAACCAAAAATTCAAATTTCAATTCCAATTATTTCTATTTATATGTCTCCTTCTCCATCATTTCAACTTGATCAATCTTTGGTGAGAGGAGCCCGATCTCCAAGAGTCTTCTTGTCGTAGAAGGGTGCCTAGCCTCCGAGCCGTCCGGTGATAGCGAGTCGGCCTTCGTCGAGGTGATCAAGGTCTTTTCTGCTTCTAAGGTGAGATCCATTGTTTTTCTTATTTTTCATCTAGATTAATCTTAGTTAATTTTCCGCCTTTTATTTCATTGTCATTTTTTATCTAGATCTTAGAATCCATCATGATTTGATCCGCCACCGACTCGATTTTTCATTTCATTTTCTCGATCTCTACGCATTCTTTTTTACCTCGCACGATCTCTCACTTCCGTCCACACACGGTGGTCAGAGATCCGGTTCCATCCACCATTTTCCTCGAAACCGCACTAATCCACATCATCCGTTTTCATTTTTGGATCGAGTCATCATACTTATATACTAATTTGTTTATCAATAGAAAAACAAAAAAAAATATTCGTTTCTTTTCTCTCTAATATTTATTTTGTAGGATCATCTAAAAAATAAAAAAAATCCTGCCATTCTTTTTAAAAAAATAAATAAAACATTTTTTATTTTCTGTTTTAATTTCTCTCTTTCAGATTTAAAAAAATAATAAAAAAATTTTATTGTTTACATTTGATAAAAGTAATAATAATAAAACAAAAAAACAAAGAACAACAACAGGCGCTACCCCCCCATCCATCCGTAGGCGGCGCCCGTGCCCACCTCTCCTTGTTGTCCTTCAATCACCGTCGCTTGGAGCGGACCTCCACCTGCGCTCACTGCCTCCATCGCCGTACGTGGAACCGTCCTCGCGCCCTCGCGATCTCAGCCTGCGCACCCAACGGCTGCCGCCACCGCGACCAGCCTTGTAGGAGATCCACCCGCCGCTCTTCCATCTAGGCGGAGCCCCTACACCGCCAACCCTCTTCCACAGAACATCCTGTCATGCGAGAGCCACCTTCACCTCCCTCGTGCATCCCACCACGCGTGTCCTAACCACTCGACGTTAGCCGCAGCCACCCCTTCGTCGCATCTCCACCTCGATCGCCACATAGTTGTGCGGCTCTTCGCCTGAAGCCATCCCATCTTCACCACGGCCCCTTGGAAGAGAAGAGAGGGGCGGCGACGCCCCATCTCTTGCATGCCCGCCCTTGGGAGAGAAGATATATAAGAGGGCGGCAACCCATCAACGTCCGCAAGCCCCCCTTTGCTTTTGTTTTGAAGAACAACGAAAGAAACCCTAGAATTTTCAAAAAATTGGAGAATTTATAGTCACACCCTCAGAAGTTCTAAACATTATAAAGAAGGCATGTTCCAGAACCAACGCACGTGCTTTGCACGTTATTATTGTGTAAATTGCACATTTCCCCTCTATTTTATTTCTTTTATTTATTTAATGCAAAAATAAAAATTATTTACATTTCATTCCTGTCTTCCAGACTTTAAGTTATAAGTTCTTTTCATTCAAATAAATATTTTGTTGGTCAATAAATTCGTGAAAATTCATGCTATGTTCCGGATGTTTGTATCTTTATAGTATAAAATATTCATTGCATTTTCTTGTCATTTGTTATTATGAAAAAAAATAAAAAACAGTATTATTTTCTCTTTTTTGAATATTGCTCTAAAAATTCCAAAAAAAAATAGATTAGTTTTATTTTATTGTCTTTTAATTCCTATCCACTTTTCATGTATTAATTCTTTTCAAAAACAAAAAATATCAAAACTCTTTGAAAAGTCATAGAAAATTCGACAAAAATCCAAAAATCATTATTTCAGTTCTTACTTGTAGATACTTTTCTATAT
The DNA here is from genome assembly GCA_037367405.1 of Ottelia alismoides. Classification (NCBI taxonomy): domain Eukaryota; kingdom Viridiplantae; phylum Streptophyta; class Magnoliopsida; order Alismatales; family Hydrocharitaceae; genus Ottelia; species Ottelia alismoides. Next base: position 944,044 of record JAZKJV010011681.1, on the reverse strand, counting down.
TTTATCATAAAAATAGCTGCCAGGAGTTTTGAGCATTTAAAACATTTTTAAGTTACAAATTACTCCAGGATGTGCATTGTTTATCATTTTGGCCACTCTTTGATTTTTAGAAAAATACAAAAATATCTAAAAATTCTATAAAAATTCTCAAAAACATTTTAAAGTCTTTAAATCCCAGAAATATTTTCGTCAGATTTTTCTGAGCATTTTATATATAATAAAAAAAGAGTGTGGTGTGTGTATTTCGTCCCTTGTGCATATTGTTCCTTATTTTTGAAAATAAAAAATTGCAAAAATCAAAATCACAAAAATTTGTAAATCAAAAAAAAAATAAAAAATAGAAATAAAAAATATAAGAAAAGGATAAAAAATCCACAAAAATCAAGGATAGTTTGCCTTTGAGTTGCTTTTTCAATTAATTGAGTTTTCGTCGATTATTTGAATAATCCTCAGGAATTGTAACCTCCCTGAGTTCGATTATGTCCTCTATACATGTAAATAAGTAGTAAAAATATTTCTCTTGCTTCACATTATTTTCTATAATTATTTTGCAGCGAGAGAAGAAAAAAATTTGTTTGTTTGATCTGGGATATTTTGGGGATAACGACGACTTCATATCCATTAATAACCAATCCTCGAAAAATTCTGCTCAATAGTCAGTGTGCTCCTTTGTTTGCCATGATGAGGGTTTGAGACCCTGATTAATAAAAGAAAAAAGAAATTGTCAGGATAGTATTGGAGGATTGGTTGAGGTGACAAGCGGTGACATAAGTTTACCAGATCAACGCAATCTCCAATCCCGACATGTCCACAACTTCGGAGTCTATATAGTGGTGAGGTAATTCCCTGGACTAATCCTTCACATAGAATAGAAAGAAAAATGACTTAAACTAACGAGAATGAATGGAACTTTTTGTGATAACAAGTTTTGAAGAATTACATATTTGTTTGCTTCTCTCTTCTTCGTTACTTAGCACTCGCTAATTATTATCCTATAATTTTTGGAAAACCCAACAGGTGTCGGTGAGTCATCATAAGGACTTTAATAGTCCATCCAACTAACATAGTCATCTAACCAACCACAGTAACTTTACTCTGTAAGGTAGTTAGTAATTTTTTTGTGTATTTCCTTTTCAGATGATGTACATGTAAATGATTATAGTGGGACAATGTATCATGTGAACTTTATTTAGTGAATGGAAAAGTGTTGAAATACTTTCTTCTGAGTATTTTTAATTGCAGTCTATTTCTAAATGTTAGTTGCGATTGCTTAATAAATTATTGCTGAGTAACAAGATCCAGATTCGGGAGGATCTGACGAACCGAAATCGGGGTCACGACAGATTGGTATCAGAGCTAGGTTACTCCAGTGATTTACTTAGTAATTGACAACTATGAGTGATATTCAGAAACTAAGGTAGTCTTAAGATCCTTTAATCTTAATGACTGCAGAACCATTCACAAGTCATTGTCCCTTATGTACATCATGCTAAAACGTATAAGACCTAACCTTTGGCCTTGACTCATCCTAGGATCATGGCAGACCAAGATGTGTTTAGGCAATTAGCGGCTATGATGGCAATCCTGTAAGAAATTGGGCAAAAGCAGCAATCATTAGAGGAGAGTCTCATTGCACAAGCTGAGAGACCTGAGGCATCCAGACCTGCGAATGCTAGAGTTGATGGTTCTGTCCAACTTTCTGAGGAAGAATCTAGTTACCATCCTTCCACAGAGTCTGCTCCTACCCCAGCTGAAGGAGCAATGAAGAGAGCTCTTCTTAGACACCAAAAACTACTGGACAATTATCGAAAGAGAAAGATTCCTCGATTCAAAGGCATAGAGACACCTGTTGAGGCATAACTATGGCTTGATAATGTCAGCAAGATGTTATGAATAATATACGCACCAACAGACACTTTAGGTGCACTTCGCTGATTATTCCCTAGCAGACTATGCAAGACGATGTCGGAGGGCCGTTTCCAAGAAATTAGTAGATCCTATTCCATGGGATATCTTTGAAGAGAGGTTATGTCCCTCCCATTGGGAAGAATTGAAGAGGAGGGAGCTGCTTCTCTGACCCAGGGCTAGAATGTCTGATATTATCATATTCACTTTACGGAGCTGTTACATTACGCCCTAGCTCTAGAAGCTTCACCATAGGAATGTCTTACCAAATTTGTTAGAAGGCTTCAGGGAGATCTTAGAGAAAAGCTTGTAGGTTTTAGAGCCACCACTATAGATGAAGCCATGGGCATCGCCTCTCGCATTGAGATGGAAAGGGATGAAAACCGCCAAAGAAGAAGCTTCCACTTTACTGGTGGATCATCCAAACATAAGGCGAATTATAACCCCAGAGACAATTGTTATCATTGATGAATATGTGATTCAACATACTAAAAGATGAAAATAGAACTTTATTCATGAGTAATTAGTGGCATCCCATCATTTATTCTGCATTTTTATCATTCATGTATGCAAAATCAATATTTGCATTTTAACACTCATAATTGCATTCATAATCATCTTCACATTTGCACCCAACTTCATGCATCTTTAACTAATTCTTGCTAATTGCAATTGACCTCAAACTATCTCCATTGTGTACATATTACTAACAAGATTAAAAAAAATGCAAAAAAATTACCAACTCAAATAATTGGCCCTTGAGACAAAATCCCAATTTCAGAATAGACAAACTAAAACACTCATATCTTCCTCATATAGTGTCTGATTTAGGTCTACTCACTTTTAAAGTAATACATATTCAAAGACTTCAAAACAAGATCAATTTCATAAAAATTGGAGCTTGTATGTGAAAGTTGGGTTTTGGGCCACTTTTGTGCATTTTGTGTTTCACCCGTTTTGACCTATTGTTTTATGTACATAATTAACTATTTTTCTCTTATTTATTTTTCATCTATATTCTTTGATCAAAATTTTTATTAAAATACATAAAAAATCCAAATTTAGAATGAGATTAAAATAAAAGAATATGACCAAGTCCGTGTGTCCTTTGAGAGTCTTTACACATATCTCACATTTTCCATTGTATTTTATTCTCCTATTTTCTTATTTATTAAAAAATCCAAAAAATATATTATTGTGTAAATATTTATCTTGGATTTTATCATTGTTTTTATTAATTTTTCTCTTAATTAAAAATCACAAAAATTACAAAACTCAAAAATAGAGGTATTTTATGTACATAGAATACCTCAAAAATATCATTTTGCAAAGATGACCTCTTTTTGTTGCTCTTGGTCTCTTCATGAAAGTTGTAGATCTCATCGAGACGAGCAATTTTCATGTTTAGCACTTTTCGATCCGAGGTCATTTGCTATTTCTTTCCTATTTATATTTTTATTTAATTTTTGAATTTCTATGGAGTTGACATGTGGCAGCTCCTGGAGCCTCCACGTGTCACTCATTTTTTAACCCCAGTTAATTTCATTTTTATTAAAAAATTTAAATTAAAAAAATAATAAAAAAATAAAAAATTCCTCTCTCCTAACGTGCCTTGCACGTGAGGACCTCCCCTCCTTCCTTCTCCAACGACAGAACCTGTCGTCCGTCTTCTTCGCAACCTCCGCCCGTGCACCTCGCGCGCAGCCCGCAACAAACGTCGCTCCGCAACCATCGGTCAACCTTATCCCCTCAATTAAGACCTTCCCCTATAAAAACATAATCGATTCCCATGAGTTGATCATCCGCCACTACGAGAACAAGCCCACCGAGCTCTGATCTTCTTTCGGTGACAGCGAGAGAAAGAGTTGTGTAAGCGACGACCGTACGGCTTGTCGGCATGATCCAAGGGAATACCATCCTTTGTCGCAACTCCGCTACAAGCTACTTAGCTCAACCGTCCTCCAAGGTGTTGAGCGGTGACGAAAACCGCTCATGCAGCAATTCCTCCCCAAGCGACTCGACCACCATCCGATCCACTTCAGGTAAACATCTTCTTTACCTTCCTCTCTTCTTCCTCTTTTCTCCTACTTTCGTGCTTCTTCTGTTCATCATTCGCCCAACCATCATCACATATTTCTTCTTCTCCTACATCGTTGATCACCTTCCTGACGCACAACCATCTCCTTCGCCCTTCATCCATCAACATGTATCGCCTCTCTATCAACTGCTACCATCTACTGCGTGCCAGCTTCTCCCCTTTCTCTCCATTCCCCAATTTTTGACCCATTCCACTATTCCCTCTATCGCCCCTTCCATCTCCTTCCCCTAGGCCACCTGCAGCCACCACACTGCTCCATGCTACTTGTCCACCATCTGAGCCACTTCAGCATTCGTCTCCAGCCGCCTGAGCACCACGCCATTGTCCACGCCTCCCTACAGGTGTCTCTGCCTCGCCATGCAACTACAAGTACGCCATCGCTGGCCGCACCACCTGCAACTGATCGATATCACCAACTGAAGATCTCATGTGTGTGTCACCAGAGATTTTAGTGCCCCACCGTCCATCGCCAGTTGTGCCAGAAGCACCATTCGTCACTGCCTTCTACACTCTGCCTTCGATGCATGATTGTAGTTCCATGTATAGGAGCTTCATCTCCGCCTCCATTTCATCGTCGCAGCAAGAGTCACGCCTGGGCCTCCAGCAATAGGGCCACGCTCCGACGCCAGGCGCCCCCAATGATGACATCCGTTGTCTATTGTTGCAAGCCGCCTAGCATCACCAACGCCCGAGCGTGACCTCTAAAGACAACCAAGGTCCCCTCGCGTGCTAAGCACGTGTAAGGGAAGGGAAAATTCCAACAAAGCCCCTGAAGACTTCTTAATCCCACTCAGGTCCAGACGCCAAGGGTCAAGTGCTCTGCATGTGACTACTTGGGAAATTTTGCAGGCAGACCCCCCGAAGCTTCAAAAATTACACGCCTGCCCCGCAATTTTGTAACTCACGTGCAACCCATGTGAACTTGAAACAATTGCACCCATGCCCTGAATTTTCTGGAGAATCACAATCAAGCCCCACGCCTCAAGCAGGCACGTACCACACACGTGCCCTGGTGGAGAAATTGCATCAGATCCCTTCTAGGTCTAGGTATCTTCATTCTAGTCTCAGTTCACTTTATTTAGTATAGTTTATTTTCTATATTGTAAACAAACCCCTCCATTTATTTGTAATTTTGAACCTCATTTTTACATCATGATATTATTCGAAAAAAATGCATTTTTTTACAATTAATTCTTTACGTTGTAGCATGCTTGGAATATTTTCAATGTCTATGGTTATTTATTAATTAATATTATTATGGAAATCTGCATATTTTACCCATGTTGTACTTAAAAATTCATAGATAATAAACAACCGTTTCAAAAATCGCCAAACAATTCATGGATCGTAGAGTTTATTGTTAATAACATTGTGCCCAAAAAGATTTGTATTTGCATGCATAGTTTTCTCTCTAAAAATTATTTCGTCCATTTCACAAATTAATTTTTAATAGGTATTAAGTCCAACATTTTTAGGTTTAGCAATTTTTTGAGATAGATCACCTAGTGATATATCATAAATAATTTTATCTTCTGAAAATAACTAGATTTAATATTTATTACATTTAATTATTAAAATCTCATTGTCTACATTCATAAATTCATTTTTTATTTATCTTGCATCGAAAAATTACAAAAATTTGCAATAGTCTAATTTCATCATATTCAACATTCTGGTCATGTTTGATAACTTTTGGACTTAATTTGATCGTACTTTACATTTTAACCCTCGAACTTTATCAGAATTGCACTTGCCACATTTATTGTATTTAAAATATCAAAAAAATCCTCTTCGAAAACCTAACTTCGAGATCGACTTAAAATAAACCTAAGGATATAGTTGCCTCGCTGAGTTCAACCATGGAACTTATCAAGTAAAAAAAAGAAATTGACCGCTTGCTTTCATTTGACACATTAATTAAATTTGTGTTTTTTGATCAATCTGAATTTATCCGACTACAACGCATTAAAACGACATAATTAAAAGGATTAAATTCGGCTTCGTGAAATGGCACCGTTGCCAGGGAGGCGCGGCTTAGGTTGTCTTTACGAAAATCAAGTTTTCAGGTTTTCCACCCCCGGGTAGTCTGACCCCTGATTTTCTTGTGATTATTTCTCCATTTTTTTCTTTTTTCTTCTTCTTTTTCAGTACTTTCATTTTTATATATTTTTCTGTGAACCTCTCTCTAATATTTGATCTTCTTTTTTTCGTGTGAGGTACCCGGTGAATTTGGAGCGACTTTCTTGGAAACTGACGAATCTCAGAGCGACCAGATACACAACATTTTTTTAATTTTTGGAGGGAGAGAGAGAGTTTTCTATAATTTCTAATTAACTTCTCATTTTTAGCGGTTCCCGATTGGGTTCTCACGTTGTAAAAAAAGAGACTGAACATTTTTCTGTGGTGAGTCAGCCTGTTTCACTCTTTGGTAAGGGTGGGGCCTGACTTGAGTGGTCCGTAGTTCTAGGACTACACATACGGCTATATAGCTACTAGGAATTTTGATTGTGCTCGTAGGACTATGTCCACACTGCGCTTAAATATACACGCTAGATCGATTTTCATTTAGTCAAATTAACTTGTTCTATCACTTGCTAATAGAAGTTTCTGTTCTAGTTGTGATTTTCCGTGCATGCATTAGATTTATTTTTCTAGGGAAATTTTAATTCTGTTTAGCATATTGCACGAAGATTGCGAGGAAGCACTGTAAGTATCTCTGACATAGCATTAATCATCGTATTTCCCGTTGCACAGCTTTTTCGATTCTCCCTTGATTTTTTTTCACATAGGAATAAAGGAAATTGGAATCCCTATGTCGACGTACATTGTTCCCCAGTCAAATTCAAGTGATAACCCAATTAAAACAAGGGGATTGCTAATATTATTGATTAATTAAAATTGGAAAAAATTGAAAATCATTATTTTTGAGAGAGCAACCCCGTCATTGTTTGATTTTATTACAAGTGAGAGAGAGACGACACTAGGATAGAGTCAAGCCAAAATTTTCTTATAGACTACTAGTTCTTTATTTTTAGGCGATTAGCTACTTTTCAGTAAGGATCTACGGATAACTGGTAAACGGTTTGGATTTTCTTAGTAGAGTGGGAGGTTTAGAGGACACTGTGTAAGGCTCCGTCCTCAAGTAACGTTGAACCGTACTCATACGGTATGTACTTACTCCTATACTGGTTGAAAGTAGGTCCAACTAATCGTAAGAACCGGGCTAGTCTGTAGGAAAGTACGGACACCCAACAGCTCGTTACCTCTTTCCATTTTTGTATTTATCACCAACTAAAAAAGACAAGATAATTTGGCCGAACCGTCACGGCCTTCACTGAGTTGAGTTGGTGAATTTGGGGTTTGAATTTGTGTATTGAATTGTGTGACAGTGCACTTGCACACACTGATCGTGGTTTTGCGAATCAATATTTTCGATTCCATTCGAAGATGATGGAATATTTGCATTCATACCAAGACTCCTTGGGTCACGCTCATAAGACAAATTCCCAATCTTTGTATCCACCTTCTTTTCAGAGGAACCCTCTCTTTGAGGTAGTTTCTCCCCAACCACCATTCTCTTCACCCACCCACCCACCCTTGGTTGAAACTTCAAGATACGAAGCGCTCACAGAACTAATCATGTTCCATGAAGACACAATGGAGTGAGCGGATTCGAGGATGAATATAGGTGTAACCAACTTTGATAGAGGAACACAATTCCTGGTTACATATGAAAATTCACTATTTGAACCATCCTCTACTCGGGATGATCCACAACCCGAGTATGATCACTTTTCCTTTGACCACATAGATGACACACAAAGACAAGAAAATAGACTTCATGACCAGACCTCGATCACTAAAACTAACTATATTTCGGTTTAAGAGAAAATGCCAATGTTGCGGCATACCGAGCATAGTCACTCAAGTCCAAGTCATGAGATGATAATGGATGACATAGCTCGGATCAATAAGAGAACCGAGGTTTTACTGAATAATTTGATAATGTCATCCAAGTAGTCAATGACATGATAATCAACCAAGAGGAGTCAAGAAAATCACAGAACGAACCTGAAAATAATCATGTGCTTGACACTCACACACAAACATCACAGACCACTGACCCTCCTAAGACCTTCCCCTATAACATCATTGACTCCCACGAGTTGAACATCCGCCACTGTGAGAACAAGTCCACCAATTCTTTGATCTTCTTTTGTTGACAGCGAGAGAAAGAGCTGTGTAAGCGACGACCTGCAGCTTGCCGACGCGATCCAAGGGAATCCCATCCCTTGTCGTAGCTCGGCTATGAGCTGCTCAGCTCAGTCGTCCGTGAAGGTGTTGAGCGACAATGGGAACCACTCAAACGACAGTTCCTTCCCAAGGACTTGTCCACCATCCGAGCCACTTCAGGTAAACATCTTATTTCCCTTCCTCTCTTCTTCCTCTTTCTCCTGCTTCGATGCTTCTTCTGTTCACCATTCGCCCAACCACCATCACACATTTATTCTTCTCCTACACTGTTGATCACCTTCCCCATGCACCACCATCTCATTCGCCCTTTTTCCATCAACACACATCGCCTCTCTATCTATCGCTACTGTAAGCTATGAGCAAGCTTCTCCTATTTCTCTCCATTCCCATGTTTTTGACCCATTCTCATGTTCCCTCAATCGCACCTTCCATCTCCTTCCCCCAGGCCGCCTGCGGCCACCACACCACTCCAGGCTACTCATCCACCATCCGAGCCACTTCAGCATTCGTCTCCAGCTGCCCGAGCAACACGCCATCGTCTACGCCTCCTCGCAGGTGTCTCTGCCTTGCAACGCAACTACAAGTACGCCATCGTCGGTCGTGCCACCAGCACCCGATCGAAATCACCAACTAAATACCACAGGTGTGTGTCATCGGGGACTCCAGTGCCCCGCCGCTCATCATTAGCCGTGCTAGGAGCACCTCGTGCGTCACCACCTTCTACACTCTGCCTCCGATGCACGAAGTAGTTCCACGGATAGGAGCTCCCTCTCTGCCTCCATTTCGTCGTCGCAGCAAGAGTCATGCCTGGGCCTCCAGCAGTAGGGCCACGCTCCACGCCAGGCAACCCCATCGACAACATCCGCTGTATATCGTCGCAAGCCGCCAACATCATCGACGCTCGGGCGTGAACTCCAAGACAACCAAGGTCCCCTCACGTGCTCAGCACGCGTAAGGGAAGGGCAAATTCTAGAAAAGCCCTTGAAGACTTTTGAATCCCCCTTAGGTCCAGGCGCCAAAGGGTTACGTGCTCCACACGTGACTACATGGGAAATTTTGCAGGAAGACCCCCCAAAGCTCTAGAAATTGCGTGCCTTCCCTGCAACTCTGTAACTCACGTGTAACACATGTGCACTTGAAAACAATTGCACGCGTGCCCTGAATTTGCTGGAGAATCGCAATCAAGCCCCACCCCTCAAGCAAGCACGTGTCACGCACGTGCCCTGGTGGAGAATTGCATCAGACCCCTTCTGGGTCTAGGTATCTTTATTCTAGTCTCAGTTCACTTTATTTAGTCTAGTTTATTTTCTATATTGCAAACAGACCCCTCCATTTATTTGTAATTTTGAACCTCATTTGCACATCATTTTATTATTCCAAAATTACATTTTGTTCTACAATTAATTATTTCAATGTATGTGGTTATTTATTAATTAATATTATTGTGGAAATCTGCATATTTTACCCAATCTGTGTTTAAAAATTCATTGATAATAAACCACAGTTCCAAAAATCGCCAAAAATTCATGAATCATAGAGTTAATTGTTAATAACATTGTTCCTAAAAAGGATTGCATTTGCATGCATAGTTTTCTATCTAATCATCATTTAAATATTTCACTAATTAATTTTTAATAGGTATTAAATCTAATATTTATAGGGTTTAGGATTTTTTGAGATAGATCACCTAGTGACATATCTTAGATAATTTTATTTCATGAAAATAACTACATTTAATATTTATTGTAATTAATTTTTGAAAATCTTATTGTCTGCATTCATAAATTCATCGGTTATTTATCTTGCATCCAAAAATTTCAAAAAAATTGCAGTAGTCTAATTTCATCATATTTAACATTCTGGCCAAATTTGAGAATTTTTGGACAAATTTGATCATACTTTACATTTTAACCCTCGAACTTTGTTAAAATTGCACTTGCCTCATTTATTGCATTTAAAAATACCAAAAAAATATTTCTCCGAAAATCTAATTTCTTGATCGACTTTAAATAAACCTAAGGAGAAAGTTGCCTCCTTGAGTTCGACCTTGGACTTACCCAAATAAAAAAAGAAATTGACCACTTGCTTTGATCGACATTAATTAAAAAAGTGATTTTTGATTAACTTTGAATTTATCCGACTACAACTATTTAATTCGACATAATTGAAAGGGTGAATTTTGAGTTTTCAATTATCCAGTTGTGTCTACTATAAGCTCACCACACACTTTGGGTCAAGAATTATCAAGAAAAGGGGGTTTCTTAAGACCTCTACTATGCCCCCACGACTCAACAGCGGGAGCTAGTATTGCTATGGATGGATCTTCAGCACGGATAGGAACACGTGTGTGTTATTACTATCATCAAGCGGGCCACATAAGGAAAGACTGTCCAAAGTTCAGAGGATTGGGGATCAACCCCAATTAATAGTATAACATCCACCCCGAGCAAAGGAGCAACATGTGGAGGAAGGCAAGGTAGAGGTCACGTCTCACAAGGAGCATCTCCTACACAACAACCACCACAAAGTGTTGTGGGTTCTAGCTTGCGTATTCCTAATGGCCAGCTCAATGCAATCATTGACGAATAAGCCTACAATTCAGCATGGTCGTACGAGGTACCGTTACTATTCATGCTTTTCAGTACATGCCATGTTTGATTCTGGTGCTTCACATTTATTTATTGCTCGACGGTTAGTACCCACTTTGGGTAAGGCATCAGTAGAAGTACAATAGTCCTATATGATCAAGAGATCAGGAGGACAAGTATTTATAATCTAAATTCTGGATAATTATGTAGTACTAATAGCAGGACATCAATTACCTATTTCACTACTACAAATTGAAATGGAGGATTTTGATCTTATCCTAGGGATGGACTTGCTAGAAAGGCATCATGCATGCCTTGACTATTTTCAGAAGATAGTAACTTTTTACCTTCCTAACTCGATAGAGTTTCAATTCATTGGAAAGATGTCTGATGATAATGTTAAATACATCTCTACTTTGAAGGCGCAACAATTATTCGAGAGAGGGTGCAAAGGCTATTTAGCTTATGTAACCACTACATCAGGGTCAGACAGAATGATAGAAGATGTACCTATAGTGTGTGAGTTTCCTAACGTATTTCCAGAGGAACTACCTGGATTACCACTTGAGCGAGAGATTGAATTTGAAATCTCTCTCACACCTGATACTCATCCTATCTCTATCCCTCCATATAGGATGGTACCAGCTGAGTTGCGAGAGTTAAAAGTACAATTACAAGAAGTGTTAGATAAAGGATTCATTCATCCTAGTACTTCACCATGGGGTGCACCTGACTTATTTGTGAGGAAAAAAGATGGGTCAATGCGGCTATGCATTGACTATAGACAGTTAAACAAGAAGATAATAAAGAACAAGTATCCTCTGCAAAGAATAGATGATCTCTTTATACAGTTGCAGGGTTCAACTGTGTATTCCAAGATTGACTTAAGATCTGGTTACCATCAGTTGAAGATTAAAGATGCGGATATCCCCAGGACAGCCTTTTGAACTAGATATGGACATTATGAATTTTTAGTTATGCCTTTGGGAATAACAAATGTTGTTGCAGCTTTTATGGATCTCATGAACAGAGTATCCAAGGAATTCCTGGACAACTTTGTAGTAGTCTTTATTTATGGCATGTGTAATTACTCCAAGGATAAGTACCAACATGAAGATCATCTCCGACAGGCACTTGAAATATTAAGGAAGAACAAACTATATGCTAAATATAGCAAATGTGACTTCTGGTTGTCTGAAGTATCCTTCTTAGGCCATGTTATTTCTGGGAAGGTATATCAGTTGATACTACAAAGGTTAGTGTGGTGATGAGTTGGGAATGCCCGAAGACTGTAACAGAAATACAATCTTTCTTGATTTAGCTAGATAATATAGAAGATTTGTAAAGGACTTTTCACGAATAACATTGCCAAAGACTAGGTTGACTCAGAAGGAGGTCCCATTCATATGGTCCGATGCATGCGAAACTAGTTTCCAAATACTGAAAGAATGCCTAACATCTGCACCTATCCTTACTCTACCCTCTGTGACTGAAGGGTTTACGGTGTACACTGACGCATCTAAAGAAGGACTTGGGGGTAGTTCTTATGAAGCGTGGTAAGGTAGTTGCATATGAATCATGATAACTCAGGACACATGAGAGGAACTACCTGACACATGACCTTGAATTAGTTGTATGGTATTAGTTTTGAAATCTTCACTGATCATAACAGCTTGAAATATTTGTTTGATCAGAAGGAGCTTAATATGAGATAGAGATGGTGGCTAGCTATTGAAGGACTATGATTGCACCACCTCCTACCACCATGGTAAGAGGAACGTCGTAGTAGATGCCCTTAGCAGAAGAACTTATTCACCTGGGTTGGTGAGTGTTATCCACTTCTAGGGTTTACTATCAACGTTGAATGAATGAAATTCATTTGCTAGTGGTGCTGATACTATAACTATTCCTCACCGATACAAATCAGAGATATGGGATAGAATAAAAAAGGACAGGAGAATGATCCAATCCTTAATGGCCTGTTTGGTTGCAAGGTTGGACAGGGTTGGATTGGGCAGGGGTACCCCTGTGAATAGTAAACTGTGAGGAGGAGAACCCTGTTTGGTTGGAGGGGTAACCCGGGTTGGGCCAAGCCAACCCTGTCCAACCCTCCAACCAAACAGGCCCTCGATACAACAACTAGACAAGAATGAGATAGAGGGCTTCCATATACAAGCTGGGTTACTGTATAACCATCATAGAGTTTATGTACCAAACACACCCGAATTGAGGAAGGAAATATTACGTGAGCTGCATTGCTCTAGATTATCTATTCATCCAGGAATTACAAAGATGTATAAGGATCTTCGTTCAAACTTTTGGTGGCCATGAATGAAGAAGGATGTTGATGAGTTTGTGAATTCATATTTTACCTGCCAACAGCTAAAGGCGTCGCAGCAAAAGCCACCAGGATTGTTGCAACCCCTACCTATACCTGAGTGAAAATGGGAAAGCATTTCCATGGACTTCGTTACTGGCTTACCTCGAATGACTGGTGGTAAAGATAGCATATGGGTTATAATAGATCGTCTAACCAAAGTAGCACACTTTATTACAATAAGCTTAACTTCCACTCCAGATCAGCTTGTTGAGTTATATATTACACATGTGATCCGCCTCCATGACATCCCAAAGGATGTAGTTTCCGATCGAGATTCACGATTCACCTCACACAATTGGGAGAACTTCATGAAAGCCTTAGGCACACAGCTACGCTTGAGCACAGCATATCATCCGTAAACAAATGGTCAATCATAGCGTATGATTCACACTTTAGAGAATATGCTACAAGTATGCGCCTTATAATGGAAAGGATAACGGGTGAAACATTTGCCTCTTGCAGAATTCACCTACAACAATAGTTACCATGCAAGTATTAGCATGGCACCGTTTGAAGCACTATATGGATGTAGGTGTACTACTCCTTTGTGCTGGCAAGAGGTCGGGATAAAGAACCTTTACGATTCAGATAGACTCCAGGAGACACGGGAAGCTGTAGAGCTTGCTCGAAAAAGACTAATAACTGTCTAGAGTCGCCAGAAAAGCTATAGTGATACCAAGCGAAGAGACCTTGAATTTGAGGTAGGTAACTTTGTATTCCTAAAAGTATCTCCTGTGAAGGGATTTCAGAGGTTTGTCTTGTGTGGGAAGTTGACACCTAGATTCGTGGGTCCCTTCAAAATTATTCAGCGGATTGGGAAAGTCACATATAGACTTGCACTTCCTCTACATCTTTCGGCAATACGTGATGTTTTTCATGTATCAAATCTGAAAAAGTAGATCAAGGATCCTGAGCATAAGATAAGCTATGATGATCTGCGTATTGAGCCAGACTTGACATACCTAGAAATACTTGTGCAAATACTAGACAGAGATATCAAGAAGTTGAGGAATAAATATGTACCTCTAGTTGAAGTGTTGTGGCACAACCAAGAGTTTGAAGAAGTCACATGGGAACCTGAGGTATAAATGAGAGAAAAATACCCCTACTTGTTTGAATGATAACACTATGTACTATGTATATCTTTCATATAAATAAAATGATGTTCATTCTCTTTAAGGTTGTTATGGTTTCAATCCTCTTTAAGGTTATTATGCCAGCATTTCTAGTCTCGAGGATGAGACTTCCTTTAAGGTTGTTATAATTGTAAAGCCTTGAACTTGGCTATCTTTCGGATCTTATATCATAAGATCTAGCTCGTCAAGAGGAAACCAACAGAATTTATTTCGTGTGAATCGGACTTCGTTTCGATTTGTTATGATTTTCGGAAGAAAGAGAAGAAGGTTTAAGATGTCATTAACCTGTAATGATCGTCATTAAGACTAATTAACCAAGATTAAAGAAACTAATGATAGATTGAAAATCGTTAATGACCATTAGCTAACACTAATCAATAGTTAGCAAAAGATAAGTGTAAGCCGTAAAAGTTAAATCGTGATTAGTGAAAGTTAATCACGATTAGCGTTAATTAAGTGCCATTAGCGAATTTAAAATCTTCTAGATTGTTCTAACTTAAGCCCTAAGTTTCAGATAAGCTTTGGCCAAAACCATGGCTGCTAACTGCAGTTAAGGTATAAACCATGGTTTACTAACCCTAGTTAGCAGTTTTCTAGAGCCTATAAATAGCCCCCTACCCATTCATTCTCTATGATTTCCACCACCACCCCTACCCCAACGGCTAGGGTCGAGAGGTCGGGAGGAGAGGGAGCGGGGAAGGAATGCTAGCGAAGCGCTGCTGGGAGAACAAGGAGGAAGAAGGTACGATCCTCTCCTAGTTTGCTTCGTAAGATAGGTTTTCGATTCATCTTCTTTTTCTAGCTTTGTTTTCGATTCATCTTTATTTCCGATTCGTTTTCTATTGTGGTTCGAGGAGAAATCTGTGTAACACTCTACTTAGGTGCGGGCAGCTATGAACGTCAGTGAACCCTGTGATTCCTCACACTTTCACTCACCTAAGACGCATGGTATCTACCGATTCTCCATTGGTTATGGTTCTATTCTTTCTTTTCTTCTTTTATAGTTATTTTGATGGAGAAATATGTGTAATATCCTACTTAGGTGCGGGAGGCTATGCATGTCAGTGAATCTTGTGATTCGTCACACCTTCACTCACCTAAGATGTGTGGTTCTACCGATTCTTCATCTCTTGCAGTTTGATTATATTCTTTTATATTCCTTGTTGTTTTCCTCTCGGTGATTTTACAGAGGAAACTCTTTCAGTTTTTTCTATTAAAATAAGTCCCAATATAAAGAAAACTTTACCGAAATTTTTATAGAAGTATGCCCAGATTTAAGGAGAAACCATGTTAAAAGTTTTATAGAAATATGTCCTTATATAAGGGGAAACTCTCCCGAAATTTTCCGAGAAATATCACCCTGTTTAAGGGGAAGCTCTGCTGAAATTTTAAGAGAAAAATATGTTCTTCACGTTCTTCGTGTTCTTCATTCGTTCTTCGCGTTCTTGGCATGTTCTTAGAGTTTTTGATATGAAAATGAAATTCGATCGTTTCAGGAGCTATAAATCATCCTTTTTGAAAAAGAATAACGATAAAGTACTACATACGTGAGAGAGAGCTCGATTAGGTAACAAAATCCTTCCTTTTGCTGTTTGGTTTTCATATGAAATCGTTGAGATTTCTATATTTATGCTCCTTGCTATGAAGAACCATAATTTGGCTATTTTTGAGAAAGTATGAAAAGTTGCTTTGTGATTTCAACTAAAATAAGGTCTAAGCATCGAATGGATGCAGTGGCTTGGAAAATTATGGTTTGAAAGTTAAAATGAGCATAAATATGAGTATATAAATATAGAATTAATACATGTGTAAATCTATACTCAGTATTTATGTTTATGCAATTCTAAGGCTTAACAAAGCAATTACATCATCGGAATTGATGCATATTGAGTTGGGTCCTGAAAAGTATTGTCTTACGTTAAGAATGACTGGGAGTAGAATAGTTGGGCATGCAACCTATTGGTTTGTCAAAAGGAACCCATATTGGCATTGCCCTATGTAGGTGCTATACAGTTGCCCTATTATGATAAGTGCACACGAAATGAATGATTTGCAATGCGTTGTACCGGCAGCCAATATATTCAGGTTGAACGACGGAAGATGCGGCCGTGCCATGTTGAGGCATGTGTGATTCAATAGCGGCTTGGTCACTATAACATGTATTTAAAGTCGCTAGGTTATGTGATTAAAGGTTAGCGTGAGGTTTTAAGCAATCGGATCCTCGAGGACAGTGTGCTCCTTTGTTTTCCATGCTGAGGGTTTGAGACCCTGATTAATAAAAGAAAAGAAAATTGACAGGGTAGTATTGGAGGATTGGTTGAGGTGATGTGCGGCAGCATAAGCTAACGAGATCAACGGAATCTCCAATCCCGAAGTGTACACAACTTCGGAGTCCATATAGTGGTGAGGTAATTCCCTGGACTAATCCTTGACGTGGAATAGAAAGGAATAGGACTTAAACTAATGAGAATGAATAAAATTTTTTGTGATAACAAATTTTGAAGAACTACGCATTTGTTTCCTTTTCTCTTCTCATTACTTAGCACTCGCTAATTGTTATCCTATGATTTATGGAAAACCCAACAGGTGTCGGTGAGTCATCACAAGGACTTTAATAGTCCAGCCAGCTAACATAGTCATCCTACCAGCCACAGTAACTTTACTCTGTAAGGTAGTAAGTAATCTTTTTGTGTATTTCCTTTTGAGCTAATGTACAAGTAAATGATTATAGCGGGATAATGTATCATGTGAACTTTATTTAGTGAATGGAAATGTGTTGAAATACTTTCTTCTGAGTATTTTTAATTGCAGTCTGTTTCTGAATGTTAGTTGTGATTACTGAATAAATTATTGCTGAGTAACAGATCTAGATTAGGGAGGATCCGACGACCTGGAACCGGGGTCGTGACACAAACCTTGCTCTAGACATAACCGATTTCACGCATGCACCTAAAGATCAAGATATTGAAGTACAACACCATTGACTGAAAAATTAGCATTTACCCTTTCTCTGTGTCCTTGAAGGAAATCCTATCACAAATACAAACACTATAAAAAAAAACAAAAACCTCACTTCAAATGACCATCCCCAAACACTTCAACCGAGCTAACCCACCACAAAGACCTTGAATGCCTTCATTAAGATGAATTCCTTAAAGTAAACTAAAGAGCTAAAGTGGGATGGCTCAAAAAAGGAGATCGAAATACAAAACTCATGTGATATGTGGCCTCAATGAGACGATGCCTCAACACCATCTTAGCCCTTAAAGATCACGATGGTGACATTCATACCACTAATGAGGAAATTTCTCAGATCCCAACCTCATTGTACCACAGATTTTACTCAACACCTAATACAAACCCATCTATATATATATATTGAACTAGTCAATTCTTTTGTTAGGCAGATATCAAATACCAACGATCTTATTAAACCAATTTTTTTACAAGAGATTTTCAAGTTATTCGCAGTCTAGAATTCCATAAATCCCCTAAACAAGATGTATGTATTCCCGAATTCTTAAAAAAATAGTGCTCCATAATCAAACATGACTTTGTGAGAATGATCAACCACCTCTTCTCCCCAAACTTTGACTCTTTGGATCTGAAATACGTAAAAATACTATGTAGTTATCTACTATTTAAAAAGAGTCGTCCACAACATATAATTAATTACCGACCATTGCCATAATCAACCTACCACTTCAAATCATTTCCAAAACGCTACCCAACATATGGACTCCAAAACAAATTGAACTCATCCCACCTTCACAATATGCTTCTCTTCAGAGTCAGTGGGACTCTAATGCCTTCGCGGTTACTTCTAACATACTCACCACTATTGCAAAATAATACAAAAGTGATGGTGCTTAAGATTAACCTCAAGAAGGCCTTTGACTCTCTCTGATGGAGAGCCATGTCCAAGACATTGGCTCTTACTGGTTGTCTCCAATGTTTTGTGGACTATATTATGGCCTTCCTTAAGAGCAATGTTATGACACTCAAGGTGAACAACTCTATTTCATGCTTCTTTAAACCTTCAACTCTATTTCATGCTTTTTTAAACCTTCTTGCGACATTTGCTAGAGGATCCTTGTAACATCTCGTGCCCTAAGCCCGGTTTGATGTCGAGTATTACTTGTCTAGACAACCATGTGGGCTTGGGGCTCAACTAGAGCCCTTGACCACAACCTAAAATACTTAAGCACAGGTTGACTAGTAGTATCCCCTACTACATATAAGATGCTACCACACTTTATTATTACTAGATGTGGTACTATGTTTGGAGTGCTACAATCACCCACACTTATATTCGTATCGTCCTCATTATACAATGGCCCATGACCTATTCCCAGTAACAGTGGTGGCTTCACCTGCTAGGTAGACATTTCCTCCTAACTCTATGATAGTGGTGGCTCTACCTCTTGGGCAAGGGAATGATACCATCTATAAAGTCTCGGGAACCAAGCCCGATCCATTATTGGGTATTACTTGCCCAGAAAACATGTTAGGCTAGGGCCCAACTGGAGCCCTTGATCATAGCTAAAATGCTTAAGCCCGAGTTTACTAGTAGTAGCCACTATTACATATAAGTTGTTAGTGGTGGCTTCACCTACTAGGTAGCCATTTCCTCCTAACACTATGATAATGGTGGCTCTACTTCTTGGGCAAGGGAATGATACCATCTATAAAGTCTTGGAACCAAGCTTGATCCATTATTGGGTATTACTTGTCCAGAAAACCTATTAGGCTAGGGCCCAACTGGAGCCCTTGATTATAGTTAAAATGCTTAAGCTCGAGTTTACTAGTAGTAGCTACTATTACATATAAGTTGCTACCATATTGAGATTACTAGATGTGGTACTATGTTTTGGGTGCTACAATTCTCTCTCACCTCTTCTCTTTATTAACATGATCAATATCTTTGAGGGAGTGTTGCAAAACCTTGCTAAGAATAACCTGATTTAGGTTCACCGCATCCCTGGGGAGAGTCTAATCAGCACAGATATGCTTTTTGCGGATGACATCCTCATTTTCAAAAAATCTATGAGTGTTCTTTCAAATGCCTCAAGTCTACCTTAAAAATCTTTGCTGAACTCTCTAACCTTTGTGTAAATGTCAAAAAGTCCTCGATTCATTGTCTAAACCTCTTCAATTCTGAAACCAATTTAGTTTCCTCAATATTTAACTAACGAGTCAATAATTTCCCCCTATCTTACCTAGGGATACCCCTTTCTCCTAAACCTCTGAAGCATAATGATTGGCTTCCCATCATAGATAAAATTCAAATAAAAGCTACTTGGATGGAAAGCCCGCTTGCTTTTGCTTTCCTCTAGCATTTTACTTTTAAATTCCTCTTTAATAATGGAAATTCACCATATACTTTCTACACTCAAAGTTTCAAAAACTATCCTTCGTGAGATCGATAAGATTCGAAGAAAATTTCTTGTGAGTGGCACCTTGTTAAAAAAATTACCACCAGGCTTGTTAGGAAGGCATTTTTCGCCCTAAAAAAACAACGGTTGGGACATTTTGAACTTATAAATTTTTAAATGCTCTATGATGTCCAAATCTTGGGTTATATCATAGGACAATCTATATTCTTTATTCTCTATAATGATTAGGGGCAGCCTCCACAACTAAAAACCTTGGCCTTTCTTAGAACCCCCTAATCAATGCAATTCACCCTATTGGCGTGCAATGAAACTTGGCTTCAATGCCATTCGAATATTTCTTCTCGCTTGATTGGCTCAGGAGAACCCTCCCTTCTCAAGATAGATAGCCTCAATGACAATGCCTCTCTTAGTGGACTCTTCCCCTGACCATTGGGCCCTTACTAAGAACGAAAATACCTCTATCATAAAAGCTCACGCTACTCTCGGGTCATGCAAAATTGGTTTAAGGCCCTGAATAAACGATCAAATTCCCCTCATGATATCCCTAAAATTAGAGACTTACTAGTAAAACAATATCCCTATAATTAGAGACTTCCTAGTAAAACACACACCCCAACTCACTTACCTCGACTCCCTACCCTCTCATGCAGATCAAACCTAAGACTCTCCAAACAACTTTACAGCTTTATGGCACATGGTGGTTTGAATGGAAAGCTAGACATTTGCTTTTGGTCCAGACCCTTTCTCCCCATGTCTCACTTTTCCTATGGTCCCTTGGCACAATAAAATAAGGACATAAGACCAATCTTTGTTCCCCAACACTCCAACCACAAATGTCGACCCCCTTAAGCCTCTCAGACGCAGAAACAATCCCTCACCTCTTCTTTAATTGCCCTTTTACTTTCTAT
The DNA here is from genome assembly GCA_037367405.1 of Ottelia alismoides. NCBI lineage: Eukaryota > Viridiplantae > Streptophyta > Magnoliopsida > Alismatales > Hydrocharitaceae > Ottelia > Ottelia alismoides. The sequence continues at coordinate 923,379 of JAZKJV010011681.1, read as the reverse complement.
GTGGTTAACTTGCTTAACTATGCTAATTACTTTGGAAGCCTTGATAATTTTTTTGAAGGGCAAAATTCATGCACATATTCATTATCCCATTGGCAGAAATCCGTCATTCAGGCCTCAATTTCGTGGTTGACCTAGAAGGAGAGACGGTCGAGGATGTACCATGGTACCCCCCCATCACGCTCTAATTGCTAAGGAGGCCTCCCTTCTCATATCTCACTCCTCTGAACGTATTTATTCCCTTCACAAGATGGTATTTCTTAATAGTTGTTAAATTATTTTTCATTGACTTGTTGCAGCTAAGAACCTCTAGTGCTCTTTACGCCCCCGACCTTGTGCTTGTCGCCAGCTATTCTAGCAAGAAGTGATCCCATCCAACCATGTCATGGTACTCATCAGTGTTATAACTGGAGGTCTAGCCTTCCTTTTTTTTCTTTGATTGCAAAGAACATTATTCCATTTGTAGCGAATGTGGAAGAAAACACTTACAAACATGATCAAAAAAGCAAGACACAAACATACAAATTTCTAAGGTTTACCCATAATTGGGCTACATCCTTGGGCAACAACGATACATTTTCACTATGTGGGTAAGAAAGAATACAGAGGATGAGCCCTAACTCTAGGGAGTTTATATGTTACTCTCATACAGATATATCTCTGAAAACAATATACTAAATACAAATAGAACCTCTCATAAAAAAATCTCTTGGAGGTGTTTCCCCCCACACCCTTGAGGTGGGGCGGGGAGCGCTGATGAATCCATGATTAAAAATCTTTATTATTTTATTTTAGATAAAAAATCCTTGGTAAAACACACACATATATATATTCATTAATTATCTTTATTTATCATTCATAATTGATTTGTTAATAATACATATTTATCATCCTTTTTAACCAAAATAAAAGAATAAAGAAGAAAAGGAAAAAGAAATAAAGAAGGATGTATTTATGGAATAAATGTAGATTGAGTCGAACCCCAAGAGAAGGTCAAGACTTGAACCGATCGACAAGGAATAAAGTAGGAGGAGATAGGATACATAACTTATAAAAATCAAGAAAACAAATTCTTACTTGTACATAATCATCATTTTTCACCTTGTATATATTTTCATCTATTTCATTCATCAATAAAAAACATCAAATAAAAATATTTACTTCTTGAAAGTTGTTCATAATAATGTATTAATTTATAAAAATATCAAAAAAAATATTTAACTAAGAAATAAATATTTACAATGAACCTAAAAAGCGTAAAGTCCATTTTCGTAGGTTCATAACTATTTATATAAAACTCTCAATTGACCAAACTCACTTTTAAACTTCGTTTTGTAATTTATACTATTTATTAAAAATACCAAAAAAATCATGTAATAAATTGTGTGACTTTTGTCATTTGGACCCCTTTATCTTTATGTACCTTATGTATACAGAAATTCTTTATTTTCTATTTAATTATTTGTAACTCCAATTAACATAATTCTTTTTTTGAATTGTTCGTAAAATTCATAAAAAATAAAGATATATATAACTTAAAAATAAATGTGAATAAATACCAATAAATCTCAAAATCTAAAAGTCGTAAAGCCTAACTTCCAAACATCATAACTCGGTTGTATGGACTCTGATTTGGGTGTACTCACTTTTAAATTTCTTTTTGTAAAATTATCTATCAAATAAGAGTGATTTCACTAAAATCGAAGTTAATATGCAAAAAGTAGGTTTTGGGACCCTATTAATATACTTGTACATGTGTGTGTATTCTTGTATATTTGTACACATGTTGTATTTTTAAATATTTTATATACTTTTTAAATTTTATAAAATGCAAATAAAAATAACAAAATCAAAAAAATAAAATAATAAAATACTATATTTATTATGTAGGTATAATTTACCTATCTTGTATATACTTCTATTTATTTGTACCATTAAATTAGTTTTCAAAAATAAAATAAAATGTATTTAAAATTCCTAATTTATTCTGAAAATAAAAAAATATTAAGTTATGAAATTGTTTGTAAAAAATAATTATTAAAAATCTATTTGTTGTATATATAGGTATTTTATTTTCTATTAATAAAGGTTTTATTTATGATACCCTATTTATTTAATTTATTTAATTTATTAAAAATCATAATAAATTACTTTATTAATTTATAAAAATTTTTTATTTTAATTATTTTCTAATTTAAATTTGTTTTCTATATTATTCTAATTTGTCTAGATCTCTTAATTCTCATTGGTCAAGGCCACTTCGTTGACTATTGGTCAACTGCCCCTCCTAGGCCTGGACCCGACTACCTCTCCAACCCACCTTTTTCTCCCAATTTTCCAACCAAACTACAACCCACTTTTCACCCGATTATTCGACCCATTTGTTCAGTATACATCCCTTATCCATGTCCATGCATTAATTCCTCTGATTTTTATTGTTTCGCACGCAAAAGTTCATTCGAATTTAGTCACTTTCCACTCCTATTTAAGATGCCCAGATCTGAAAATTTTCTTTTATCCACTATTTTTCACTGATTTTCCTTTCATCTCCGTCTTCGAGATTTGACAGCTCCACTGAGCGAGAGAGAAGGAGGTTTGGGCGAGATCAACGCCGGTGTGTGCAACAGCACAGTCGCGTTCTGCCTCCGCAAGATCCGCCCTCGCATTGAAGCCATCACCTAGGAGCTCCTTTTGGAATTCCATCCATAGGCTCAACACCCATCTACTCCAGCCATTTTCCATCCAATCTATTCTCCTCTTCCTCTTCTATTGTCTATCCTCAATTCCTCTCGTCTTCCCTTGTTTTTGATCATAATCACCTCCATTTTCTCTGTATTTTTCTCTGATTCTGGTTACTAATCAATTCATTATCAACTTCGTACCCATTCTGATCGAACCGCTTCTCCGCACATTCTCCACATCCTCTAACCATCTCAGATCAGATCCGATCTGAGCTTCTTCGATCCACCGCTCACGAATTTCTATTCATTTTCTGGATCGAGCTTTGGAGTTCGAGTTTGAGTCTATGCTTGCATGTTATTATTTAAGCAGTGTTGAGTGGGAGTCCAATCGACTTGATTGGGCAATACATGAGTTGAGCATCATCGAACCAAAGGAGCAGCATTTGAAGTGGTCGATTGTAGATCTGCGATTGAAGAACACTACCGGAGACTGAGCTCAGCCACACCTGAAACGAAGATCATAATACGCAACATCTTGAGCATTTGGATCTTGAAGAACATCATCATCAGCATTCGCGAGCGGATCATCAGCCACCTGCAGATCTGTGCCATAGCTGTGAATCACTGCCACACACTTGAAGAACTATCGCCCGATTGAGTCGCCTTCTACTACAGGAGAATAAGATCTCCTAATCATCATCGTCATCTGTTGCCGTAGTCGAGCACCATCGACCAAAGATCTGGTCGAGATCCACTACAACCTTCACCCACGAATCACCACTTTCATCATCGCCTCCGATAGAAGCATAGCAGCACGTTTGAAGCATGCATCTGACTCAAATCCTTCATCACTATCGAAGATCAACTCTATCTCCTTGAGCAGATTCACCCAAAAGAGGAAAGAATAGATCCAATTCTAGTTCTTCTGGATGCCCTCGGATCAAATCTGATCCAAGGGCTGCAGATCTGCCACGCATCTTCGCCAAATCCGACTGCCCCACTGCTTAACGATCTCACGTGCGCCTCACACGCACGTGAGATATCTCTAGGTAAATTACTTGCTCCCGTCTTTTGTGATAATTCTGAAATGATCCTCTAGCTACTTAATCATGTGATACACACATGCTTTCTAAAAATTACACAATCAACCTAGCATTATTATTTTGTTATCATTTGCTCAAAAATATTTCAAAAATTATAATATAGTCCTTGGTCTGTTGCATCAATTTTCTTGTTCTTTATTTCTTGTTTTTAATAATAACAAGGCTCTAAAAAATCCACAAAAATATGTATTATCTCCTACTTAGTTTTTCTAATTGTATTAATTTTTATTTAGCAAATTATTTTCATTTGTTATTTTTAATAATTCAAAAACTCATCAAAAAACATTGTCTGCTTTATAAAAATCATGAAAATTTGAAAAAATCCCTAAATTTTCTAAAAAAAATACTGTATGACTTGTTCTAACTTCTATTCAAATTTTGCTTGAAAATTCTTCTTAAAAACCAAAAATTACATATTATATACAATATTAAAAAAATTATATAAAATGAATAAAATCAAAAAATGTATTTATGGACTTTGTTTGAAGCTAGTAAAAATACTTTTTTTGTAAAAATTCATTTCCAGTATTTTTAAGTTGATTTTATATTTTGAAAAACCCAAAAACATTTGCTTGATTTTCTGCTTGCTTTTTCTTCATTTTTTATTCATTTCGAAAATCCTAAAAATATCTGAAAAATCACAAAAACATTAAAAATTTATCAAAAAATACAAATATTTTATTTGAATTTTTTGGACATTTTTACTATATTTGAAATATCCAAAAAGAGTGCTTGTTTCTTTTATTTTCGGTCACTTTATTCACTTTGTTTAAAAAATAAAAAATAGAAAATTTGAAAAATTAAAAATCATTTAAATTTTGAAAATCAGAAAACATAAAAAATTTTATAAAAATTAAAAACCCATAAAAATAAAAAAGATAAAAATTCATAAAAATCCATGCGTAGTTCTCTTTGAGTTTCCTTTTTCTTTTCTTTGATTTTTCATTGTATTGAATAATCCTCGTTTAATAACAGTTACCTCCTTACGTTCAACCCTGTGAGCTATACATGGTTAATAATTAAAATAGCAATCCACATTTCTTTTATTTTTGTTGGATAAATTGTTTAATTGATTCTGATTTCATTTTGGGTGACAACAACATATTCACATCACATTTTTCCTCATCATTTTCATTAAATAAATTAAAATCATGAGTGAAAATCGAGCGCATATGCCTCCCCCAAATGCCGCCTCACCCCCACCCCTTACTCGTTGATAGACAGTGAGATCCCTGTCTTCTTGGGGTATGGTATAGCAGGAGAGGTGAGTACGAGGTTCTTCAACTTGGGTCAAATGGTTAGGACTCAAGGCATATCAACAAATCTCCAACTTGAATTGAATCCTCTGAGAAGCTTTGTCAAGATTCATTGTTTTGTCGCAAGCCCCTCCTTGGGGCTACTACCAAATTTCAATATTGAGCAAGTCCAAGTAGTGTTTGAACTTACTCCCAAGTACTACCTTTGTGAACATATTATGTGGATTACCTACTATGCCCACCTTCTTCACTCTGATACTTTTCTCATAACAAATGAAGTGATATCTGACATCTTTGTGCTTGATCCTCTCATGATGCACATGATCTTTGGCTAAGCATATCGCACTATTCTGTCACAACATACTATAGCATTATCATGTTGTAGAACAAGATCTCCAACTAAGCCCTTTGGCTTTCAGATGTCTATCTTTGCAACCTCTATCAAATACATTACTCTGCCTCTATGGAATACAAAGTTATTGATGGTTGTAAGGTATCCTTCCAATTGATGACTGAATTCTCCAAAGTGAAGACGTATCTTGTCATTGATTTCCTCCCATCAACTTTTACAACATAGTCTGAATCTGAATATCCAACAACCAAACACTCCGAATCACTTCTATAGATGAGGCAATGTTTGATGTTCCTCTCAGATAGCAAAACATCTGCTAGACTACCTACCAGTGCTCCTTCCCTAGGTTGCCCATGAATCTGCTAACAATGCTCACAACATGAGCAATGTGAGGTCTTGTGCATACCATAGCATACATAAGACTCCCAACTGCATTGGCATGGAGAACACATGACATGTGTTCCTTCTATGCGTCTGACTGAGGTGTGAAAGAAACTAAGAGATGAATATTTGCACCGAATGGAGTGCCTAGAGGTTTAGCTGTAGATATCCCATATTTCATTAGGACTTTCTCAATGTTGTTCCTTTGAGATAAGAAACATTTCCCTTCTTCTTGATCTGTAATGATCTCCATCTCTAAAATATTCTTCAATGCACTTAGTTCCTTCATATCAAACTTTGAACTAAGAAGCTTCTTCAAATCATCTATGGTACTCTTTTGCTTGGCAGCAATCAACATGTTGTCGACTTATAGTAACGAAAGATGAAGGATCCATTTTCCTCCTTGTTGTGCTGAACACAACAATCATATGGGTTCCTATTGTATCCATCATCAGCCATGAAACTACTATACTTCTTGTACTACTGCTTAGAAGACTGGTTAAGCCCATACAAGGACTTCTTCAATCTATACACATGATCTTCCTTGCCCTGAGATGTGAATCCCTCTAATTGGCTGATAAGAATGTCTTCTTCGAGTTCACCATGAAAGAAAGTTATAGTCACATCTAACTTCTCCAACTTCAAGTCTCAATGTGCTACAAGAGCTAGTAGCACCTAGATGGATGTATTGAAAAATCAATCGATCGAGTCATCTAAAAAGATAGACAATTGTCTAGAAGACTGGTTAAGCCCATACAAGGACTTCTTCAATCTGCACACATGGTCTTCCTTGCCCTGAGATGTGAATCCCTTCGATTGGCTCATAAGAATATCTTCTTCGAGTTCACAATGCAAGAAAGTTGTAGTCACATCTAACTGCTCCAACTCCAAGTCTCAATGTGCTACAAGAGCTAGTAGCAAACATATGGATGTATCGAAAAATCAACCGATTGAGTCATCTAAAAAGATAGACAATTATCGTTGTAATGATTGGTTGAAATTCGAAAAAAATATATTTTTTTATTTATACTCCTAAATTAATGTGTATAATGTTTAGTACAGGAGTGTCAAACTCAAAGAGGTAAACTGTTGGAAAGTAGGGTAAAATCGCATAAAACTATAAAAAATTAAGGTTTAATAGGCTTCCTCATTTTTATTTATTTTTAAGGAATTTTCTGGTTTTCTATTTAATTTTTTTGATTTCTATATGGTTTTTTGGATTTTAAATATTTTGTAATTTTTTTATTATTTTAGAAAATGTTTTGTAATTTTTATTTGATTTTATTTATGCAATTTTTATTTTGTTTTTGGGTTTATGATGTAAAATATGGTAAAATAAAGTAAAGGTAATTTTTATAGGATTTTTAATGGTATATTTATATTTTTTGGTATTTTAAAGTTTGTTATATTTTCTTGGTATTTTGTAAAGTTTTATAAAAAATAGGAAATCTTTTTTTATTTTTTTGAAAACTTTTTTAATATTTTATATAGAATAAAATATAGTATATTATTGTATTTTTATTATATTTTTATCATTTATATTTTTATTTAATATGTAAAGTATATTTAGTGGAGTATATACTATTAGGGGTATAATGGTGATTTTTCTGGAAATCTGGGGCGTATGTGGAATATCGAAAAATCCAGAGGGGCCTCCATGCAAATTTATGTAGAATGCACGTGCTGCTCACATGCCAGGCACCAACAAGACATGTTTTAAAGTATCAGAAAGAATAGGGAGTACTCGCGCAAAATTGCCAAGAACCACGTGATGATCACATGATATTCACCTACAAAGGATTTGTTAGTAATTTTAATAACGTGAGCGGGCACGATCGCAAATGTGCCCAAAATATATATATGGTCGCACGTGAACCACATGTACATCGCTTAGTTAGTTTAAGGGGTGGGGCGATGCTTCATCCGGAGTCTGACACGTGGCGAAATGGTTGGTGAATCCCAGTCGTTCGATTGACTAATGATCAACAACTATTGTTTTATCTGGAGAATTTGATTAAAGTCAATCTGATCGCACGGATGAGCACATATGTGTTCTAAAGTCTGATCGATCAGATCGGTTGGTACCTTTGAGGGTTGATTTTCCCCAAATATACGGTTGCAGGCGGTGATTCTTCACGCATATTTGAGAGACAGAGTTCCTCAAATAATCCTCTGATCTTCGATCGAAGGTTATAGCAATCATGTGATGTAATACTCAGACGTGAATCCCGCATCAGATCTCCATATGTAAGTGTAATTGACAATCCGTGATAGGTATTCTTTCTTCAGGTGGCTTGATGATGTTATTGCTTTCTCGGTTCTCTGGGTATGGTTAGAAGTGGATCTCCTAGTGTTCCTCAGTGAAATCAATGAAGATAATCGAACGATGTGATGCCGATCAACTCTAGTACAATCCTTTTCAGTTTCTTCTACAATCAAATGAACATAATGCCCAGACAATGCACCTGCAGAAGGAGCAATGGCTTGAGTGCCTCAGCCCAAAACAACTGAGGAAAGGGTGGGCGGGATGACACGGTCGGAGATGGTGATTTAATGCCTTAACTACGGTCACCGTACGTGGTTGGAGGGGATCAGCTATGGAGGAAGAATGGGAAATGGTGAGGTTTCAGTTTAGATTTGGCTTGGGGATGATCAAAGTGCTATAGTTTTCAAAATCACAGAGAAATAGAGAAGGGAGAGATCGAGAGGAGAAGAGAGGGTGATGAGAAAGAATGGAAGAGGAGGAGAAAGAATTGGAAAGGGAGCTAACCTGTTCTATGGATAGTGTAGGTATTCGCCTGAGAATGCTGGGGCTCGGCTGAGTTCCAGCTGATCTTCACCTCGACAGTAGGTACGGCTGGAGGATCGACTCTCGCTGTCTATGTGCGACAGGCAGGTGATCGCACACCTTCCTCTCTTCCTCGTCCTCACTCGACGGCGATGAGGAGCGTTGTCACTCGCTCTTTCTTTGATCGAAACTCTCAGGGAGGAAGATGGATTAATGGTGGATCTCCCGTGGATTTGGGGATCTAGGGTTCTTATATAGGATGCGGGAATGTGGTGACCATGCCACCGGGTCGTGTCACTGCCAGTGGTTGTGGTCACCGGTGGGCGGTTGGAGGAACAACTCAACAGTCGAGCTATTGGGTGGTTTAAGGAGAAGAGAGGGACGACGGCGTTCGCAGGTGCGAAAGGAAGAGGAAGTCAGGTGCGTAGGGAAGAAGGAAGGAGCACAAGAGAGAGAAAACCAATAAAAATAAATAATTTCTTAATTAATTAATTAAAATGAATAATGAAGTAAATACAATTGATAATAAATAGATAATTAAATACTTATTAACTAATTTAATTAATTAAGATATAATTAAATAGATTAGTATGTATTTAATTAAGGGATTAACTAAATAAGTTATTTATTAAATAACCAAGTATATAATTAAATAATCACTTAAATTATTAAATAAATAAATAAATAAATTATCACTATTATTTATTTTAATTTAAAAATAGAGTATTAATATATTAAATAATAATATAAATTACGATACATTGTACAATTATACCAATATGGTCTCGAAACCCACATTTTGCATATTAGCTCTGATTTTAGAAAAATCAGTGTCAATTGATAGATAATTAAATAAAACGAACTTTAAGATTGAGTTTGACCGAATCAGTGTCCATATGGTCGAGTTATGAGGTCTGGAAGATTTAGGTAACGACTTCGTGGCCTCTGTAATGGTATTTTGAATTAAATTATATTATTATATTTTTCTAATGATTTTTAGAAATACATCAGAAAAGAAATAAAGTAAAACAGAGTTACAGTAATTAATTAAAAATGTGGGAAGTTTCTACATATAGTACATATATACGACAGGGCCCAAACACCAAAACTCACCAATCTTATTCTTATATTTTTTGATATTTTTAATAAATAGTATTATAAATAAAAATGAAGTTTAAAAGTGAGTTTGGTCCATTTGAAGTTTTTTTTATAAATAATTATGAACATTGGAAGTCGGCTTTTACGATTTTTTCGGTTCATTATAATATTTTATTTTTTATATGGAATAAATTTTCTAATTTTTTAGAATAATATATATATTTTTTTATGAACAACTTTTGTAAAGAAAGTGTTTTGATTTGAGATAATCTAAGTGATAAATAAATTAGGTGAAACATTTACAATGTGGAAAATGTGTTAAATGTATTTTTGGTCTCGTTTTTCCGATATTTTTATAGGTTATTATCCTTATCTCCCCAACTTATTAGTTTTGTCAACCAGGTCAATATTGACCTAGTCTCAGGGTAAAAATAAAAGAACCTAGAACGTACTTGTTTCTTTAAACCGAATCTCACTTCACCCAAAATTTAGAACTCGGATTAGGACTTTGGATTAATAGTGTCAGGGCTCTATTAGAATTAGGATTTAAGCCTCGACAACCCCCAAGTTCCATAAATCCTTATCCAGGTTCACCTCAACAGCCAGCTCATATCCAACCATTAATCACACAAACTTTTAGGCTTTGAAAGCAATTTGTACTGTATGTGAACGGTTTAGCTCTTCCTGCTTTAAAGAAGCGAAGAAACCGCCAATCCCAAGAATACACTCTCATTGGGCCCTCATCTAGCTGCTCGATTCTCGAGGAGGGGGTATTTCCTTCTAAGGTCAGGTTGTGCTGTGTCCACAATTGAGTATAGGAAGAAGAAGAAGAAACAGAGGAATGGGAAGATAATTGGAGTATGACCAGAGTAATCACATCTCCTTGTGAAGCCTGGCCAGTTTAGACAAGTCTCCACTAAGATAATACAGGCTTTTCTGAAGCTTGGACCATTATGGTCATTTTGGTATTTGGTGTATGGCTTCATTTTGGTAGAAATGATTGTTGCAGTGCATAGATCTTTTATGCCCCAATGGATATAACATCTTTTCTTTTCGTCTATTTTTTGGGGTCTTGGAAAATTTGCGATAGAAGATCCTTCCCTCATCCGAAGCTTTATTTCAACCCCAATCTGTCTCGCCTTTAGACGTCAGTGCCACTAGACAAGGATGGAAACACACCACCTAAATGGATTGCCCTTCGCAACCCCGTGCAAGTCGAGGTAAGTGTAGAGTGCATGAGTTCAAAATTGGTTCAAAGGAGAAGAGTTAAATGGATGACATCTTGTGTCCTATTTAGGCACTTTCAAGTTGATTTCCGAATATGGTCTCATGGATCTCAAAGAATTAAATCTAAAAGACCTGAAGAGTCTTAATTCCAGTTCCTAATGTCCCTTTAGAATTAACTGGATTAAGGCCTAAACCAACCTCCATCTATCAGACTTAGATCCATTTGGTTCAAGAATCAGACTTGTTCTGAAAAATATGAATGAATGCAATAATTGTTTTTTTGAAGTGAATATTCTGGCTTAAACTTTTTAAGTAATTTTTAAAGATTTTTTCAAATTTTTTATGAATTTTAAAATTTTCAATTTTTAGGATCTTTTTGAAAGAGTTAGTGGATTAATTCCATTTACACAAATTTTACATGAATTATGTATATTTTACAAAGGATTTTATACAAATTTTATATACAAGATTATACGGCTTTTATACAAGATTTTACAAGGGCTTTTATGAGTTTTAAATAATTAAGGATTTTATCCAAGAATTTTACGATGTTTTTTATATATAATTTTTAAGCTATTTTTTAAGTCATTTTTACGATTTCCTTGCGGCTTTTAGAAACCCAAAATATATACGCGCATACTTTTAGAGAGCCATATTATTAAGAATACAATAAAGTACGAGTTATGGCTTCTAAAGTATATATAGAATATATATACGACATCCCATATTCTTAGCGTGAACTATGTCCTCATAGTGACCAAAGAAGCGGCAAAGGAAGACATAACTTGGGCGAAGTATAGATTAGTAAAAACAAATATATACTACAATGGCTCGTCCTGTCCCCCCTATACTTAGGGTAAAATATCCCTAAGTATAGAGAAGAATATCAACAAGTGAGGGACAAGCAAGAGAGTAGACAATTCAAAAACCGAAAACAATCAAAAGCGATAATGAGCCATATTACCCCCTATACTTAGGGTAAAGCACACCCTAAGTATTAGCAACAACAGGGGTAATAGAACAAAATGATTTGAACAACACAGTGTCTATACCCCCTATACTTAGGATAAAACACATCCTAAGTATAACAAAAATTCTAAATGATACCTAAATGTGTAAGACAAACGGAAGGAAGAATGAGTAAAATCAAGAATATATACAAAGTGATCATGAAAATCAAGTATGAGATGTAGAGTGTAAAAACTGAAGAGCACATCTCATACAAAATGAATGGGGGCAAACTCAATGGTCAGCAGTTCATGATAAAGAAAAGGTTTTAATCGTTGACCATTGACTCGAAAGGTGGAATCATAAGACAACTAAGATATGCCGATGCTACTGTTGTTGTACACCTTTCGCACAAGATACGTGCCTTTCCATTTGCTCTGAAGTTTCCCTAAAATACTTTCAATCTCGCATCGAATAGCTAAAATTTCTGATCGATCTCAAATTGCTTGTGGTTGATATGAGAATCATGCCACTCTTTCATTTTCTCTTTATAATGCAGGCTACTCGTGAAAGCTTCGTCTCTTAATTCCTTCAGGGCTGCCAATTTTGTCTGCCTCTGATCTCCTGCATCATCTCGTCCAAAGATAACCTCTTTTACTTCCCACCAATATCTATTCTTGATCTCAACAAGTAAGTGGCATGGCTTGCCTTAAAAGAGTCGAAAGGGAGATGTACCCAATGGAGTTTAGAAGGATGTTCTATATGCCCAAAGAACCGAGTCCAAAAGTTACGACCAATCTTTTCGATCTGGGTGAACAACCTTTCTCAAGATCGTCCTAACCTCCATATTCGAGACTTTGGATAGATTATTCGTCTGAGGATGATATGGAGGAGCAACCCGATGGTCTATGCCGAACTTGTTAGCAAGTTCTCTTACCTTGTTGTTGATGAAGTGACTACCCCAGTTTGATATCAGAACTTGAGGGACCCCAAATCACGTAATGATATGCTTTTTCAGGACTTGCAAATCGTGTTCGCATCAGCAACTCAGGAAGAAATAGCCTCCACCCAACGACTCACATAATCTACAGCTAAAAGAATATACTCAAATCCCTAACTTTTAGGAAATGGGCCCATAAAGTCGATACCCCATGCATCAAACACCTCACAGAAGTGAATCGGCTTCATTGGCATCATATCTCTATGTCCACAAGTGCCCATTCTCTGATAGTCAGTACATCTCTTTATGAATGCACGGGCATCCGCAATGAGTGTAGGCCACCAAATGCTGGATTGAAGCACCTTCTGTGATGTCCTCTTCCCTGAATTGTGTCCTCTAGCTTCTAATCTATGGCAATACATGAGGACACTCTGGTATTCCTCCTGAGGAATACACCAATGCCAAACGGATTCTGCTCCTTCATGATAAAGGATCAGATCCACCCAATGGTAAGACTTGGATTTCGCATGGAAAGTCTCAAGTCTCTGCCTGAACCAACCTTGTGGGACTTTCATAGCAACAAGAAAGTTCACAATGTTGGCAGACCATGGGAGTGAGGTGATAGCAAGAATCGCCTCATCGAGGTGAAGAATATTGTGAATCCTCAAGAGCATCACGGAAGCATGATGATCGCATCTCATGCGATCGGGGCGACTAGTCGCACTAGTCGCAAGGTGCAGCGGAATTTAAAAAATTTAAATCATATGATGAAACCACATGATCACAAGAACAATTCTTGGATCGTTTCATCAAACCACAAAGTATTAGGAATACCTCTCGAAGCGTGGTTGCGATTACGAGATCTCTAAAGCAAGACATCCTCCTGTCTCAAGTCCGATCCACGAAGAGAGCACTTGCGGGTTCGATGATGAGACGCTTGACTCCCGCAATCCTTGACGAAGATCCAAGCCTCAAATCTCCTGATTTCATCCAACGAAATCCGTCGCCTTCCTCTAGAGCAAGCAACCCCAAAGAAGAAGGAGATCCTCGAGTAGTCGATGGCGAAGGCGAGAACTTCTCTCTTTCTCAACAAAGGTGGTCGGCCACCTTGTAGAGAGGGAGAGAGAGGATGAGAATGAGAGGGAGAGAGGGAAGTAGAGTAGGTGTCTACTTGATGTACCCTTCAAGGGCTAGGGTTGCTCTCCTTATATACTAGTTTGGGATCCAATGGATCTCAATCCATGGCTCATATGGATCCAACGGCTATTGTCATCCAAGAGCCATCGAACGGCTATGATTGTTGTTGGTTAAAAACCAACAACGTTAATTTATATTAAATTAAATATATGTTGAATTATTATCAACAAAATTTAATTAACATAAATTAATTACTAAGAGATAATATGATAACAAATAAAGAGAGGCAACAAACCACCCTTGATTATAGGGGGCGTCACCTATGACTAAGTCATAGGTGATGCCACCTTGTAATTTGGTGGTATTTTGTATCCTTTTATTTTATCTCATTATTTCTTAATTAATTGCAATAACTATTATTGCAATAATATCCACCAAATTAATTCCAAATTAATTTGTGAATATTTCAATCATGCCATTGAAAAAATATGTAAATCATATTCACATCCCAAACTAATTTGTAAATTACAATTCAAATTAAATAATTAACTTGGGTGGATCCAATCTACATTAATAATTAACAAATGCTATTTATAATATTTCTCTCTCTTTGATATATTATAAATCTCATTTATAATATACAAAGATAATCTGGATATCACTATCCATGATCTGCTTATCCTTGATAATTAAATCCTATTTAATTATATTGGATAATCATTCTCACAATATGAATCTCATTCATATTATACTTGATAATTAAATCTCATTTAATCATCAAGACCTTCTTGCTTGGATACTAAATTCATCACAGGAATTATTCTTGAACTCCTTCAAGAATAATGTGCCTTCTTCGCAGATACTTGGAGATAAGGATAGGGCGATTGTATTGTTCCACGTATAGTGACTTGGATGTTGAGATCTTATCTCAAATCCAGATCTAACGGACCTCCCACAGATGCTTGATTAAATCAAGTCTGTATACTTAATCTTCTCATTGTATCTGAATCACATTCAGATCAATGTCCAACACTTGGACTAAGATCAAGTTACTTCTCTACTGAGATGAGTCACTAAAATCCAGACTTGTTTCATCACTCCCTCAGACTAGAAGCGTCATGGTTATACAATCGTTTATGATCACATCACCCTCAGGTATTCCCAATACCTGCACATCCTGCATATTGGAAGACCAATGATCAACCTGAAGATGAAGATCAATTTTACACTGTCTTCTTCAGGATTTGATCACCAAGTTTCTCAATCTTGGTCATTGGGAATTGGTATTGATCATATGCTTTCCCAAAGCATATATCATACCTTCAAATTCTTGTCATGTTTCCAAAGCACGATGACCATGCATGGAATTTGATCGGTCCCAATACCTCATGAGTGAGCTCATGTCTTCCGGTTCATAAGTGAACCTGCATGATCCCTTTTAAGAGATCGTATTACTCATATGCCCTGACATGCACACCAACTCGTCGGTATATAGACCTTGGTTAGGTCATCAACCTACTGGTCTGCCAAATGTACATACTAAGACATATAGTAACACATCTGTCTCTGATCAGAGGATGTGTGCCTATGTTGTGACAACATTCAACATAGGACTTAGGTTATCTCGATCTCGTTAAGTCAACCCATTGACTTATCTAATCTGACACCTCTGAATCACTATTCCCATGCAGAGGACCTACATCGAGAGGTCAGTCAGACATCAGCCTATGTGAGGAAGGATTGCCATCTCCTACTCAGGCTAGAGATCCTCTCTTAATAATCATTTGACGGTGCTTGATGAGTCCTCTATCTAACCCATTAGATATTCATCCAAACACCAGCCTCTATGATTCATTTAATGAATCAACAACTATATTATTATCAAGACGGCCATGGTACATAACCCTAATTGTACAGAGGGACCTATTATGCAAATTATTTATTCTTCATTTCAGATCAGGGAATGATATGTGCAATAACATTTATTGCATAATGGCTCGATGTGGGCTCGCATGTCCAACACGAGGAAGGTCTTGGTGGTTGTTGCATCAAACTCAGAAGTCTCAGGTGTTTCTAGTCAGGAGAGGTGATCTACCACCACATTCTTGACTCCATACTTATCCTTGATCACGATATCGAACTCCTGGAGTAGAAGGATCCATCTGGTCAGATGCGGCTTGGAATCCTTCTTGTCCATTAGGTATTCGATGGCAGTATGGTCAGTGAAAATGGTAATCTTAGATCCTAAGAAGTAGGACCTAAATTTGTCTAAGGTAAATACTACAGTTAGCATTTCTTTCTTTGTAACCGTGTAATTCCGCTGGGCGGAATCCAAAGTCTTGCTAGCGTAGTGTATGGCGTATGGAAGGCCATCCCTTCTCTATCCCAACACAGCCCCAACGAGAAAAGTGGAGGCTTCCGTCATGATCTCTAATGGGTGAGACCATTCGGGTGGCTGAAGGACATAAGCCTCTACAACCATTCTCGTGAGAGTTTCAAAAGCCGAAAGACACTTATCATCGATAATAAACTTGGTGTCTTTCGCTAAAAGATCAGATAACAGTTGGGCAATTTTGTTGAAGTCTCGTATGAAACGTCGGTAGAAATCGACATGCCCTAGGAAAGATCGTAACTGCTTCAGATTAGACAGCAGATTGAGTTTCTTTATGATATCTACCTTAGTTGGATCTACGTCCATTTCCCTGTTGGAGATAATGTGACCAAGGACTGCCCCCTGAGTCATCATAAAATGACTCTTCTCTAACCTCCATGCACCTCTAAAGCACGCAGTTTCGACTAGAAAGACAAGAATTGAAATCATCTCCATAAACTGAAAAGTCATCCATGAAGACCTCTAAAAAGTCGCCCACCATGTCCGCAAAAATAAAAAGCATGCGACTCTAGAATGTAGCGGGAGCATTACATAATCCAAAGGGTATCTGTTTGAAAGCATACGCTTCGAACGGACAAGTGAATGTCATCTTTTCTTGGTCTTCAGGTGCAATGGCCACCTGACTACACCCCGAGTACCCATCAAAAAAGCAATAATGGCTCTTCCTGTCTAACCTCTCAATGATCTGATCAATGACTGATTCAAATGTCTGTAGTCCACACAGATGGACCAAGAAGTCAGTATTCAATAGCGATCTCCTCTCCATCCTCATTTATCACTGTAGTGACACCCATATTATAATATGATGAAAAAACTACATTTCTTGGGTACCACATGTAAAGGACTAACCCATTTAGAGTCGGAGATATGATAGATAAAATCAGCGTTCTACCACTTGGATATCTCCTTCATAACCACCTCTCAAAGATTCGAGTTGAGCCTGCGATGAAACTCACGAGATGGTTTGGCATCATTGATGACTGGGGAAGATCAAGGGTCTAGATATCTCACAAGGTGAGAAATCCAGTCGCTGAATCGACCACTTAAAGATCCCCAGATCAATCAACAATTAACCCACAATAATATATGCAATAAATATCCAAAAATGTGGAGTTAAAATTTATTATAACTCTACATGCAAATGTGTATAGGTGTAAGTATAGGTAGAGGTCGAACACTGGGAGGCGAAGGGAATGTATGTGATGCATCATTTATTCAATCCATTGTTCATGCCCTTTTATTGTTTTAGTGGGTTTTGGGTTTTGTAATTTTTTTTATATTTTTGTTTTTATATTTTATATTTTTTTAATTATATTTTTAGTTATATAAATATATAAATATATAAGATATATATATATATAAAGAGATGTATATATAAGAACAAAGAGAGAGGAATAATATAATATATATAAATATAGATATAAATACTTAAAATATATATAGATATAATTCTTTTTTGCTTTTTAATATTTTTCTAATTTTTTTTATTTTTCTGAAATATTTCTACTTTTTATCTATTTTTAATTTTTCAAAAATGTCCTCAATACAGGACTACATAAATAGCCGAATATAATTTGGGTTTTAAAAATATAAAATAAACTCTAAAAATTCCCAAATTAATTTTAGTACATTAATAATAATATATAGATAATTATAAAAGAGAAAAATATATTTTTGGGGTTTTTTAAGGATTTTTCTATTTTTTTGTTGGATTTTGGAGCTTTCTGATTTTTTTAATTTTCTTTTTCATATTTTTAGGGTTTTTCAATTTCTGGACTTAATATATATATAATTATACCATATACAATTTGTTTGGAATTTTTCAAAAACATTTTCTAATTTTTTTGTATTTTCTAATTTAGACAGTGCAAAAATGGCTCCTATTTCATTTTTAATAATTAGGAAAAATGCAAAAAAATGCAAACTAAAATATAGGCGTGAACAAGCATGGCATGGAGCACCTATCCTAATTTTTGTGAATTTTTAGAAGCCTCATAGGTATTTAAAATAAATAGATAAAAGACACAAAAATAAAACAGCCTAGCAGGGGCATTTTTGCAAATAAAATAATTTCCAAGGCGTCAGTGCAAAAATATCAGAAGATTATAACGTGTTCTGCAATTTTGAGGACTAAAGTCAATTAAGCAAACCCGCCAGGGCCCCCTTGCAAATTAACCATCACGTAGGACTACATGTGATCCGCACCCACAGGGACCAAAAGGCAATTTCAGAAAATATAGGGTCTTGGATGCAATTTTTCACAGAAATAAAACACTTTATATTTTATTTCATGGACTAAAAATAAATATACAAAACATACAGGGGGACTTGTGCAATTTTACCACCTCACGTGGGACGATACGTGAGGTGACGTGGACTGGACCCAAGTGTAATATGAAAACAATACAGGGGATCACATGCAAAATTTCCACATTATTTACAACATTATATTTTATTTACAATATTAAAAATTAAATATACAAAAAGGCAGGGGCTGGATATGCAATTTACCCCTAATAGGCGCGCTGGCGAACGGCTCGAATTACTTCACTTGACACGCGTCACAAATCCAACGGCTGATACCGCTTTGTCGATGAAGCACTAGGATTAGATCTCTGGACTGAGATCTACAGTCGTGGCATCGCTCCATCAGACGTCTGTGGTTTGAACTGGGGCCTTCGTCTTCATCCAACGGCGGAGCGCACACGTGGAAGAACAGGGAAGAAGACTCACCGGGGCGAGCTTCTTCCGACCAGATCTCGCGCCTCTACCGGTCTTCGCCGCTCCTGAAGGCCCAAAAAGCTTCCTGGCAGGGTCTTCTTCTTGCTGGAGGTCTTAGATCGGCCGGAGGTACCCTAGAACGCCGCCACGAGCTCGGAGAAGGATGGCAGCTCCAGGTACCTCCGCCTGCTTGTAACTCGACTCCTGGTGCTTTATTGCGCACCTAACCTGCACAGGAACGAAGCTCGGCTCGAGGCGGTGCTCCTCGGCCCAAAACTGAAGCTGTTAGCATAGGAAATGGGTGAGGGCGGAGATGCTCCGGCGATGCGGAGGAGATGAGCATCGATTCGCGGATCCAAGTGCGAATCCGGTTAGACAAGGTGGCTAGAAGGTGGAGAAGGCGTAGGGGTACGAAATGAAGGTGAAATGGTGTCGGGGCACAGTCGGAAACAAGATGAAAAGCTCGCCAGAGCGGAGCTCCTGCGAACTACGAAATCACTAAACTACGCTAAACTAAGATGCGAAATATGAAACTAATTGCAGGAATGAAATGCTGGAAGTAAAAGCTACCTAGAAAGATAAAATGTGTAGCTCTTATACCTGGGGGCCTCCAGGGAGCAGGGTGGCCACCGGAGCGCCACCGCGATAAAATTTCCTCCTCCATGGACCGAATCGAGGTGCTGGGAAGCGCCTCCTGTCACAAGGGCTCCACCAGGAGCTGATTCAAGCTCAAAGAAGGGGATGAAATTGGCCAAATTCGGCCGAAGAGGAGGAAGAAGTTATTTATAAACATTCCAAGGGACCCCAGTGACCGGTGATTATTAAAGAATCTGTGGTATGTACAATGGATCTAAGATATCGACGAGAATCTTGGATGATCAGGGAAGATCTTTCATTAAGGATTCGAGTGCGATGGTGGACGAGACGGCCGCAAAAATTGGATGAAAATCGGGGAAATGATGGTCCTGGCGCGCCCTGTCCCAGATGGGCAGTTGACCAGGGGTCAACTCGGGCCACGCCCTGGTTGGTCCACGCCAGCCGCGAGAAGACAAAACAAGGGATTTTAGCCTAAATCGATTTTTTTGCAATAATAAATGATTTTATTAGAATTTTCTTAAAATATAAAAAATGTGTATTTTTTCATGTAGTATTTATTCGTGATTTTTATTGAATTTTTCGAAGTGTTTTATTATGGTTTTAATTTAATAATGTGGATATGTATGTATTTACATGTATTTTTGTGTATTTTATTTTTAATTTGTTTATTTTCTTTTATTATTTTATTGGCTTATTTTATATATTTATAATTTATTTTTGTGAGTATAAAGGTATTTTTATTTAGTTTTTAGGAGTTTATTTACATTTTTAAATAAATAGGTATATGTATATGTAAGTATACTTATAGGTATTTTACCTATATATTATGTACATTTTATTTATTTAATGTATTTTATTTTGTTTTTATTTTGTATTTGAATTTTTAAATAAGTTATATATAATATATGCATTGTTATAAAATTATAAATGAATAAAGAATAAAAGAGTAAAAATCCCTTTTATTTATGTACATATAGGTAGCATAGGTATTTTGCCTAGGTATTACCTAAGCTTATTTTAGTTTACACATTATTTTTGGTTTTATTCTAATGTCAATATGTACATGAATTATATACATTATCTACAAAATTCTAAAAAATGTAATTTATAAAAATAATGAATATTGAATAAAATGAATATTTTAATCAGGTATTATGTACAAGAAGGACCAAAAACCTAACTTCCACATATGGACTCTAAAAATTATGAAACCAATTTTATAAAATAGCTCTTGGAATGCTACATACAATTAAAGGTGAGTTTGGGTGATTTGGAGTTTTTATTTGCAAGATATGGGTCTGTGAAGTTGAGATTTTGGCTTTTTATTCTGGTTATAAAATGTACATTGAGTATTATTTTTACACAAACTATATTTTGTATTTTTATTTACATTATTATCTACAACTTTCATGTACAAAGTTTCTTTATTTGATGAATGAATAATTATGTACAAAATAGGTGTCAAAAATGCATAAATAACTGAATTAATAAATGAGGTATATATTGTATATTGGCCTTTATCTCCCCCTACTTTATTCCTGGTCGACCAATACCATGCTGGCCTTGGTCTCGGGGTTTTGGGTCATAAAATATTTGCAATATTTTATTCCTTTTTCTTTTCTTCTCTTTATTCTATAATTTTGGCATTAAAAACCTTACTTTAGGTATATTAATACAATAAATAATGGATGCTATTATGTACAAATTGATGTTATTTACCTGCATTTGCTGGGGTTTTTAAGGCCAAAATGATAGAATAAAGGTGATGAAATGGAGATTCATCACCCTCCTATAGCAAATACTTATGCAATAAGTACAAAAAGAATAAAGAATAAGAAGAAAAGAAAAGGCACAAATAAAGAATTTAAAGAATAAATTGAATTGATCATGATTATTAAACTTATCTGTACAAAATCAAAGTTTGGAGCTCAGGTTAGACCTTGGTGTGAGAATGTGTGTGGAACCTAGTCGGGAACCAAATTTAAAACACAACAGCCTTCGAGAGTTACAGAACTTGGTTCAAATCACCTTAATAGCCAGGTCAGAACTAGCCTACATCATACACAAACCCTTATGACTATGAAGCTGACTTGTACAGTGTAAGTGGTGGTGGCTCTCCCCAACTGAAATGACAAAGAGTGACTTCTCCAAAATGACAACCCAATGATTCCCTAATCCAACAGCTCTTTCCTCGAGGAGCGGGGTATTCCCTTCTAAGTTCAAGTGGCATCCAACTCAAGAAGAGGAGGTAGAGAAAAGAACGGACGGTAGCCAGTGTAGCTACCTATCCTGGGATGCAAGACCAGTGTAGTCAAGTCATCCAGCTGCAGGCTCACATGGTATAACTTTGATGCTCAAGCTTGCTTATTTTCTATACAACATATATACATACTCCGGCAGGCATTTTTATTTTTTTAACAAGCCTGACCACTTTTTTGGAGTTTCATCATTCATTTTTTTTTAAACATACTATTTACAGCAGCATTTACATAAGGAGTTTTTCCTCTTGAGCCAGAAGACTGTCCCACTTTTGAAGCATTATTGCAACCCACAATCTCCTGTCTTTAGACTTCATGGCTATTGGACCAGGTTGGGGTGCACTTCCCTCCCTAGACGAGGACGAATGTTTCCACCCGTGTGCGTCTCAGACTGGCAAATCCAACCCCCTCACCACTCCAACTGAGTTGAGCCAAGTGAAAGGTGCAAGTGTCCAAGTTAGGTCACGGTCGGCAAGAGTCATACGTGTGTTTCGAAAAGTTCTAGTTAGTCCACTGAGGTGACTTGAACCCAGCCCTGATTTCTCAAAGAATTAAGTCTGAATAGACCTGAAGTACCTTAAACCTAGTTTCCGTAAGGTTCTAGTGCAGTTAGGTGCAGTAAGGTCCAACCAAGCTCCAATCATCGACTTTATTGGACTAGTTCAATTATCAAGCTCAATGAAAGAATATGAATGCAATGCAAATGCTATTTACAAATATGCAAAGAATAATGCAATTTTTCAAAGAATTTGAAAACAAAGAGAAGAATTTTTACACAAAGAATTTTTGCAATTAAAAGAATTTTGTACTAAATATGTACAACTATTTACACGGGCGTGCCACAAGAATTAAGAATTTACAATTTAGTTTTATTTATAGGTTTATATGTACACTTATTAAAGAATTTTGTTGATTTTTTTATTTTTATTTATAATAATATATATTATTTTAGTTTTTATTATATGTGACTATTCCTCAAATTTATTTGACACAAATTTTTCAAACAATTTTTGAAAACTATAGTCCAAAATAATTTTTACAAACATTTTTACAAACATGTACACACATTTGAAAATCATTTTGCAAAGGTTTTTCAAAACAGTATATATAGATTTTTCAAGATATTTTTGCAACCATTTTTCAAACCATTTGCAAATCATTTTTCAAACGTTTTTATTTCACACAAAGAAAATAAATTTTTACAAACCACACATTTTTATACAGGTTGAAAACATGTAACAAAATATTTTCCAAATAGTTTTTAATAAATGTTCACGAAGATTTTCAAACTATTTTTCAAACATTTTGCAAAAAACATTTTCACCTGATTTATTAATCAGTATATTCAAAAAGAATTTGAGGACTAACTACCTCTTTTTAAGGATTTTAATGAATTTTAAAGGATTATTTGCCATATTATTAAGAGAATACGAAAGTACGAGTTATGGTTAAAGTATATACATAGTATATACGACCCCCCTATACTTAGCTTGAGCTATGTCCTCATAGATCGGAAAATAGAAAGAGAAGACATAACTCGTACTGAGTATAGACAAGTCTAAAGAATATATAAATAAAAGATGAACGAATGAGAAGTTGACCGTCCCCCTTATACCTAGGATCAAGTAATCCTATGTATAGCAGATTGTACACAAAGCAGGGAGGGTCAAGGGTGGGAATAAACAGATCAAAGAATGAACAAATCATGGGTGCATCCCCCTATACTTAGGACAAAGTACGTCCTAAGTACAGAAAACTGACACAAAGGGGTGACACCTTTTATTTAGATATAGAAGATAGAAATGGGAAAGAAGAAAAGAAGAAAAGATAGATATATACAGATAGATGAGAAGATCTTGGAGAATATACGCATCACGCCCCCTATACTTAGGGTGAGATATCCCTAAGTATAGGCAACAACATGGGTGACGAAAATGTGCAAGGAAAGAATAACTCGGTGTGTGCCCCCTATACTTAGGACAAGGTACGTCCTAAGTGTAGACACAAAGATATGGCGATAGATCTGGGGCACACAAAAAACATACTGGAGAAAGAAAGAAAAAGGCACACATATATACAAGCGGTGAAAAACTGGTGTAGTACAGGACGGTATCTAGTAAGCGACTACCGTGCTCTTGTCGTCGTCTCCCTGTAAGAACGAGGACGCAGTCAGAAGGTTGAAAGACACCCTGATATGCAGGCAGGTGGGTGTCGGCTACCGGGGACAATCAGATCAGAAAGTAAAGATATCCGGTCCGTAGCATGAATCTGTCAATCGGCTCATAGGGTCAACATGAGGGAACAGAGCCGATACCGTGAGACCGGGCAGATGAAAGAGTAGTACAGACTCCTCTGGTAAATCAGTCTCAGATGGATATGGAAGATAGAGAATAGAAGATACCATGGTATCCGATGATGGTGAGGTAGAAAGATCATAAGTACACACCGAATACCGCAGGACATGGCTCAACCCTGCGAGGGTCCTCAAGGTGAGCAGAATTAGAGAATAATCCGAAGACTCGGCTCCGTGCTCCAACAGAGAGGAGACACAACCAGGGAGGAGACTGAATACGAAGGTCAGAAGACTCGGCTTCGTGCTCCAACAGATAGGAGACACCAGGAGTGAAGCCGAGTACCTACAAGGTGATGTACCCTCCCGCAGATAACCCTCGGGGAGTAGTACATGCTAGGCAATGAGTAATCAGAACAGAAGCTCACCCTTGTGAGGGTCGTCAAGGAGAGCAGGCTCAAAGGAGCTTGATCCATCAGACGGATCAAAGGGACGGTATGGGTAAGCGACAGAGCGGCTATCAACAGAAGAGACCGTCGAATCAAGAAAGTGTGGCAGCGTCCCGCAGATAACCCTCGGGGAGTGTGCTGCCAGCTAGGCATGAACATAGCAGATATCAGAAGCTCAACCTTGCGAGGACCGTCAAGGTGAGCAGACTCAAAGGAGTCTAATCAGATGAGTCCCATGATCCGCAGATCGGATAGGCAACTCAAGATGGGACCAAAAATCATGTATATCAGACGACTCGATTCTGTGCTCCGCAGATCAGAGACACAGTCAGAAGGGGGAACCGAGCATAAATAGAGTGTCACAGTCTCTCGCAGATAGTCCTCGGAGAGCACTGCGATCTAGGCAAGGAATAGTCAGAATGTGTCTCTACCTTGCGAGGGTCGTCAAGGAGAGACAAGGGCTCAAAGGAGCTGGATCCACAGAACATGTGGTCTCGATAGACGACAGATCATCTACCAGTAGAAGAGACCAAGAGAGCTATAATGTGTCATAGCCTCTCGCATATAACCCTCGGAGAGCTATGAACTAGGCATGGAATAATCAGAAAAGTGGATCTCTACCTTGCGAGGACCGTCAAGGTGAGCGGACTCAGATGAGTCTAGTGCATTGGCCTCGTGTACTGACAGGTCAGGTACACAATCACAAGGGGAGGCCAATCAAGCATATCATCTGACTCGGTTTCAGGTCCCATCACAATGGCGACCCAAGCAGTGAATGAAACCGCAGTCCTAGAAATTATCGCATTCTCTCGCAGATAGTCCTCGGGGAGGAATGCAAGCTAGATCAATGTAGGTCATGGGAATGCTGGCAAGTCATCTCAGGTCCTCAAAAGCAATAAATCATTCAATCATTTGGAGGGCATAAGATCATGCAAGGGAGCAGATAATCATGTCATTCACCAAACATCCCTTGGGTCAATCCAGTCAGCTGAGATGGCATGAAAAATAGCCAGGAATCCTCTAAGTGCCAGGGTGGATTAGAGACCCAGGAGATCAAGGATGGTTCAATCAGGAAGATGAGAGATCATGTAGGATCCGCACACCTATATCAGGACGTCCAAAGAAT
The DNA here is from genome assembly GCA_037367405.1 of Ottelia alismoides. NCBI lineage: Eukaryota > Viridiplantae > Streptophyta > Magnoliopsida > Alismatales > Hydrocharitaceae > Ottelia > Ottelia alismoides. Next base: position 897,638 of record JAZKJV010011681.1, on the reverse strand, counting down.
AATCAGTCAATCCTCAAAAATCAAGACGGTTGGAACCTCAAGATATATAGATCAATCAATGCTCATGAAATCTTCATCGAATCATTGCATCACATCACATCCTTAATCTGGTGTGCGAGAGCTATAATTCCTCAATAATGCATCACACCTATGCTCTATGCATCAGCAACAATCCTCAAGAAGCCCATATGCATGTATCAAAAACAAATCCACCAAATCAATCTCAGCAACCTCAACATCATGGCCCGGCCTACACAAATAATCTGTTTAAATAATCCTCGATACGTGCCTCATCATTATGCACAGCATTCCCGGGTAAAGGGAGAGATGATACGGGGTACACGAGGAAGATGGATAAGAAGGGTAACACAATGCGGTGGAGAAGCTGATTGAGCGTGCGAGCCAATATCATGGGTGGTAGAAAAGTGATACAAAGGGTACGAGGAGGGCGGGTGAGAAGATCGGGATGTAGACAAAATTGGGTGTTCCACACAGGGTGGGAACACCGTCAAAATTGTGGTTCAAGGAGACTGCTCTCCCTGAACCAGAGAATGATGATGGTACGGAGAATACGAGGAGAGTGATAAAGAAGAGGGAAACAAAGGATTTGGCGAAGAATGATTGAGCTCAAGCGCCAATAACACGACTTGATGCAAGATGAAGAGATATATGTATAAGATGGGTAGAGGGACTCAAAGATGAAAAATGCATGACTCACACAGACGGGACCGGCTACTCTAGTAATGAATGAAAAACACAATGAACTCCAAGTCACAATTAATACACAAGGCAAACCCCCGATTCACCTACTCAACACAGTGAAGATCGTCAGGTGACGGTCATTTATCTTTTCATTTTTAGAGTTAGGTGAGAACCACAAAAATTGTACAATCACATAGGAGGCTTGATAGGATTCGGGCTCTACTCCTTAGTGTGTACGTGAGCAATTTAAAACGCATACAATGAGGGGATTCCTCTCCCCAAGACAAGGAATCCATTATGTTTTATTTTTAGGTCCAATAGAGTTAGCAGTCCCGATTTTATTTAACTTATCATTTTTTTGGGTATTTTCAATGCACGTGCCTATCGAGGTTCCAATTTCCATTAACATCCTAGGTTGGCAAAAGCAGAGGGAGAAGATCGGAAAAGCCATGCAAGTCGGAAATCGATGATGCATGCTAAGTAAGAAGACTTACAGTGCCTCCCAGCTCTCTCCATGCGGGATGCAAAACAGAATTTGAAACCTATGCTATATGCAAATGCAAACTGAAGAAATCGCCCTAGGTCCAGAAATTGCTATTATCGTGAAGCACCACAAGTCGCTCATTCATCTCTAGCCACAAAAAGTCCGGGTCTTGGCTCACCCCTCCTCTGTACTCAACACACTTGAGCTTAGAGAAAGCACTTTGCGGGGCTCGCTGTGGCACAAAGGCTAAGAGATAAATGAGCGGCTGTTTAGAGTTTGATCTAGGTCCGAAGCGAACTATAGGTACATGCAAATATTAGGGTGTTTGGACCTAACTCTACGAGCCAAGCGCTCCTAAGCTAAGGCTCATTCACACACAAAATAATAAAAATAAAAGAAAAGAAAAGCGTCAAAAATCATCGAGGCCCCCAAGGGAACAATCCCTCTGGCACTGGACCTCGGGAGTCTTCGTGTACCTATGAGAGTCCTGTATTATTACATGTTTCTAAGTGCCACTCTCTCACATGAATATACATAATAAAATAAAATAAAATGCATAAAAATAAAGACTGCCATCTCTTTCATCTATCATTGATGCTCTCTCCTGTTGGCTTGGCATAGAAGAGCCAACTCCACCTTGCTTGGGTGCATAGGTCCTCCTAAGAGGGCCTCCTTCGCTTGGCGGTCCCTCGCATCAACGACAAAGGAAAGAAATGGTCAGAGCGGTCAATCAAATAATATCAAATAGAAACAAAAACCAAACAAATAAATGAATCATGGACATGAACAAATAATTGAATAAATGAACAAATAAGCCCACAAAAATCATACAAAATCCGTTGCCTCCTTGGCAACGGCGCCATTTGATGACTAGGGAAGATCAAGGGTCTAGATATCTCACAAGGCGAGAAATCCAGTCGCTGAATCGACCACTTAAAGATCCCCAGATCAATCAACAATTAACCCACAATAATATATGCAATAAATATCCAAAAATGTGGAGTTAAAATGTATTATAACTCTACATGCAAATGTGTATAGGTGTAAGTACAGGTAGAGGTCGAACACTAGGAGGCGAAGGGAATGTATGTGATGCATCATTTATTCAATCCATTGTTCATGCCCTTTTATTGTTTTAGTGGGTTTTGGGTTTTGTAATTTTTTTTATATTTTTGTTTTTATAATTTTTATTTTGTTTTTATATTTTATATTTTTTTAATTATATTTTTAGTTATATAAATATAAATATATAAATATATAAGATATATATATAAAGAGATGTATATATAAGAACAAAGAGAGAGGAATAATATAATATATATAAATATAGATATAAATACTTAAAATATATATAGATATAATTCTTTTTAGCTTTTTAATATTTTTCTAATTTTTTTTTCTGAAATATTTCTACTTTTTATGTATTTTTAATTTTTCAAAAATGTCCTCAATACAGGACTACATAAATAGCCGAATATAATTTGGGTTTTAAAAATATAAAATAAACTCCAAAAATTCCTAAATTAATTTTAGTACATTAATAATAATATATAGATAATTATAAAAGAGAAAAATATATTTTTGGGGTTTTTTAAGGATTTTTCTATTTTTTTTGTTGGATTTTGGAGCTTTCTGATTTTTTTAATTTTCTTTTTCATATTTTTAGGGTTTTTTAATTTCTGGACTCAATATATATATAATTATACCATATATAATTTTTCTGGAATTTTTCAAAAACATTTTCTAATTTTTTTGTATTTTCTAATTTAGACTGTGCAAAAATGGCTCCTATTTCATTTTTAATAATTAGGAAAAATGCAAAAAAAAAGCAAACTAAAATATAGGCATGAACAAGCATGGCATGGAGCACCTATCCTAATTTTTGTGAATTTTTAGAAGCCTCATAGGTATTTAAAATAAATAGATAAAAGATACAAAAATAAAACAGCCTAGCAGGGGCATTTTTGCAAATAAAATAATTTCCAGGGGCGTCAGTGCAAAAATACCAGAAGATTATAACGTGTTCTGCAATTTTGAGGACTAAAGTCAATTAAGCAAACCCGCCAGGGCCCCCATGCAAATTAACCATCACGTGGGACTACACGTGATCCGCACCCATAGGGACCAAAAGGCAATTTTCGAAAATATAGGGTCCTGGATGCAATTTTCACAGAAATAATACACTTTATATTTTATTTCATGGACTAAAGATAAATATACAAAACATACAGGGGGACTTGTGCAATTTTACCACCTCACGTGGGACGACACGTGAGGTGACGTGGACTGGACCCAAGTGTAATATGAAAACAATACAGGGGGTCACATGCAAAATTTCCACATTATTTACAATGTTATATTTTATTTACAATATTAAAAATTAAATATACAAAAAGGCAGGGGCTGGATATGCAATTTCCCCCTAATAGGCGTGCTGGCGAACGGCTCGGATTACTTCACTTGACACGCGTCACAAATCCAACGGCCGATACCGCTTCACCGATGAAGCGCTAGGATTAGATCTCCGGACTGAGATCTACGGCCGTGGCATCGCTCCATCGGACGGCTGTGGTTTGAACTGGGGCCTTCGTCTTCATCCAACGGCGGAGCGCACACGTGGAAGAACAGGGAAGAAGACTCGCCGGGGCGAGCTTCTTCCGACCAGATCTCGCGCCTCTGCCGGTCTTCGCCACTCCTGAAGGCCCAAAAAGCTTCCTGGTAGGGTCTTCTTCTTGCTGGAGGTCTTAGATCGGCCGGAGGTACCCTGGAACGCCGCCACGAGCTCGGAGAAGGATGGCAGCTCCAGGTACCTCCGCCTGCTTGTAACTCGACTTCTGGGGCTTTATTGCGCACCTAACCTGCACAGGAACGAAGCTCGGCTCAAGGCGGTGCTCCTCGGCCCAAAACTGAAGCTGTTAGCATAGGAAATGGGTGAGGGCGGCGATGCGGAGGAGATGAGCATCGATTCGCGGATCCAAGTGCGAATCCGGTTAGACAAGGTGGCTGGAAGGCGGAGAAGGCGTAGGGGTACGAAATGAAGGTGAAATGGTGTCGGGGCACAGTCGGAAACAAGATGAAAAGCTCGCCGGAGCGGAGCTTCGGCGAACTACAAAATCACTAAACTACGTTGTAAGTATATTTATAGATATTTTACCTATATATTATATACATTTTATTTATTTAATGTATTTTATTTTGTTTTTATTTTGTATTTGAATTTTTTAAAAAGTTATATGTAATATATGCATTGTTATAAAAATATAAATGAATAAAGAATAAAAGAATAAAAATTCCTTTTATTTATGTACATATAGGTAGCATAGGTATTTTGCCTAGGTATTACCTAGGCTTATTTTAGTTTACACATTATTTTTGGTTTTATTCTAATGTCAATATGTACATGAATTATATACATTATCTACAAAATTCTAAAAATATAATTTATAAAAATAATAAATATTGAATAAAATGAATATTTTAATCAGGTATTATGTACAAGAAGGACCAAAAACCTAACTTCCACAGATGGACTCTAAAAATTATGAAACCAATTTTATAAAATAGCTCTTGGAATGCTATATACAATTAAAGGTGAGTTTGGGTGATTTGGAGTTTTTATTTGCAAGATATGGGTCTGTGAAGTTGAGATTTTGGCTTTTTATTCTGGTTATATAATGTACACTGAGTATTATTTTTACACAAACTCAATTTTGTATTTTATCTATATTATTATCTACAACTTTCATGTACAAAGTTTCTTTATTTGATGAATGAATAATTATGTACAAAATAGGTGTCAAAAATGCATAAATAACTGAATTAATAAATGAGGTATTTATTGTATATTGGCCCTTATCTCCCCCTACTTTATTCCTGGTCGACCAACACCATGCTGGCCTTGGTCTCGGGGTTTTGGGTCATAAAATATTTGCAATATTTTATTCCTTTTTCTTTTCTTCTCTTTATTCTATAATTTTGACATTAAAAACCTTATTTTAGGTTTAATTTATACAATAAATAATGGATGCTATTATGTACAAATTGATGCTATTTACCTGCATTTGCTGGGGGTTTTAAGGCCAAAATGATAGAATAAAGGTGATGAAATGGAGATTCATCAATCATCCTCGAGAAAGATGTGGTGGGAGCACAAAGCCGGACTAATTCCATGGAGATCAGCTACTGACCACCCGATTGCCTTGCGATTCTTTTCAAGAATCTCCATTACACGAGATTCTTGATCTTCGGTCAGATCGGAAGCTATGATGACCAGAAACATTTTAGGCTCGCCAACAAGGAATCGATATTCCACGCTCTGAGGTAGAGGTTTAAGCTCAGGGAGAGAAGGAACAAGCAGAGTTGGTCTGACTAGGGCCTGGGTATAGGCTACTAGGTCGATATGTGTAAGCTCGGCCTGCTCTGACTCAGAAAAATCTAGAGACTGCTTATCTGATATCTGGATATTCTTAACTGGCTCGGTCTCCAGCATGGTTGTAGGATCTTCAGGTGAAGTCTAAAGTGATAAGAATTCTGCGAAACACTATCAATCAACATCTTTTGAATCTGACTGGTCTATGAGTGACTGGCAGATCTGATTGTTAACTTCAAACTCAGAGGGATAAAGAATATCAGATTGATCAAGAAAGGTACCAGAATCATCTCCCTAAGCCTCATCTATAATCTTCTCCAAGACTGTGTTTTCCAAACTCCCATCATCTTATATTTCAATCTCAGATTCTCCTGACGACGTGATAAAAGATTGTATACTCAGTTCGGCCCAGACGGCCTCATCATCTGTCTGTACAAAGTCACAGTCCTGACGACTATCATGTTTGTCTTTAGATGCTTTCTCTGATTCTACTGATCTGAATTGGAGGTCTTGTGTCGTCTTTATATGTATACTCTCGCCCTGGACGCGAAAACATACCTTCCCGGTTCCATAATTGGAAACGGACTTAGCTGTCGCCAGAAAGGTCATCCCAATATGATCGGGATATCAGTCACACATTTAGGGACCGTCATGTCCAACACAACAAAGTTCACGGGGAATTGCAAACCCTGAATGGTAACGATAACATCATCGATTAATCCCTTAGACCTCTCGACCAATCTATCAGCAAACTGCAAGACCGTTCTGCTTGGTCGAAGAGGTCCGAACTCGAACTTGTTGAGTAAGGAAGATGGAAGGAGATTGATCGATGATCTTCTATCTAAAAGAGTACGATCAGAAGTCTGATCTAAAATTTTTCATCTGACATACGGTGCTCTCGAATCTGATCGTTTGGCTGGAAGACAGTTCTAGATTGCGTGACATGTATCTTTGGTTAACACATGAATCTCTGAACAGTGATTGTGTTGCCACTTCTTTCTACAGACTATAGTTCTCTCTTTGACACCTTTTTGTAGAAGAGGGATGTGTGCCAAGGCTTCCGAAAGAGTGAGTTGGATTGTGAGTTTGTCTAACATCTCTTTCGTTAGATCATTAATCTGGGTCTTTTTTGGATTTTCCTTTTTATCTCCTTTTTCCAAGCGGGGTGCTTGGGGAAAAGGTATCTGTACATCCTCCTTGTCAGTCTGTACAATAGGAGGATCAAAGGAAGAAGAAGAAAATATTTTTATAAAACTGGGACTTGCTCTATGTGTATCACTAGAGATAGAGTCAGATCGAGATTGATCAACTGTCTTATTTTTATTTCTTTTTATAGTTCTTCTCTTTTGTACATTTTTTGTGATTTTCTATCATCATCACTATACAAAAAGAAAGGTAAAGCAGTTGCATCGGCATTCGGCTCTGGCTGATTTTCTTCAAACTTGGCAGCTTTAGTACCACCATTCACATTAGCAAAGTGAATGGCGGCTTCAGCATCGTCATCAACATCCTCAATAGGGTCGCTTGTGTCATCAGGTGTATCCACATCGAGCCTAGTTAAGTCTTTGCCTATTGGCATCCTTCCACTCCTAAGAGAAATGAAATCATCATCATCACAGTAAAGATAGTTATTTGAAAATACATGTGACTGGAGGGTGGGCTCGGTCAAATCTACCTGATGTGACTTTCTCTTCAGATGGTTAGGATTCGGTTCTATCTGAGCAGGAAGGGCGGACTTCCCTTTGACTAAATCTACCTAAAAGCAGATTGATGGTCAGTAATCAGATTGACAAAATACTCTAAAGCTGGGTTGTCATGGAAGGGACCATGAGACCCAGATTAGTCGCGTCGATGGTACTGAGGTTGCTGCGGAGCTGACTGTTGAGGATTATAGTTATGTGGATACTAAGAAGGATATGAGTTATGCATCCACTGAGGGTGCTAGAACTAGCGAAGATCGGAATGTTGTTGTTGTTCTCTGATCTGACCCATTGGTGCCTAGGGTGGTCGCTGGGAAGAGGTCCCTCCTGTAGACCAATGGAAACCAGGATGATCGTGATGGATCCCTGGTTGTTGCTGCTGGTTGTACCATATCCCATTGACCTCGGTCAATGGCTCAGGCATCTCAGAGTAAACAGGGGGCATAGATGCCAATGGTTAATTGCTCGGATACACCACAATCCTGAGTATCAGATTATGGTGTCTGTGGGTTCTGTTGGTAAGCTGAAGACTGGTGAGTCGGCTCAGAGTGCACATGGTAGATGTGTTGTACTAGTGGCCACAGAAATATGCCTTGATCTCGGCTTCCTGAGTCAGCCTGTGATCTAGAAGACTTATTGGAATCAGCTTGTATTTCTTGAAGGTACATGATTTGTGTCTTCATATCACTTAGGCATCTGTCAAGCTCGTCAATCTTATCGAGCTTGTATAAATTATGTAATTTTTCTCTATAATTTCCACATGATCCAACTTCTGCCAAATAATACTCATATCAGCTGATGAGGATTCAGTAGGTGTCGAGACAGCAGAAGAAGGAGTCCCTTCGATTTGTGCCACATGGGAGTGATGGTGATATCTAGGTGGCTTCATCTGAGTATAGACCCGAGTCTGGGACATCTTAGTGTAGTTCTCAGCCATCTTCTCATAGATGGCCAAGACGGTCCTCATGCTTCGAAAAGTATGAGCCTCCGCAAGATGCATTCACCAAACCCTGGAGTTCTGGTGTCAATCCACAAAAGAAGCTTTGAACTAGGTTCGCCTTCATAATCTCATGGTGGGGACACCTATCAATGAGCTCTCTGAAACGATCCCATGCCTCGTGAACTGCTCATTCCCGATCATGGTGAAATTACTGATCATATCTCTAGTAGCATTCGTTCAACCAAGTAGGTAGTACTTGTTCAAATGTGCAGTTCTCAACTACTTCCATGTCAAAACGTATCTCCCTAGGTGTTTCGGCCAGTAGGGCAATGCTTCGTCCTGAGGCCTACGTATAGTGAATTGGTGGCGAATCCCAACTGTTCGATTGACTAACGATCAGCAACTACTATTTCTTCTGGAGAATTTGATAAAAGTCGATCTGATCGTGCGGATGAGCACTTAAGCGTTCTTGATTGTCCCATCGATGAGATCGGACAGTACCTATAAGGGTTGATCTTACCCAAATCTTCAGTTGCAGATGGTGATTCTTCACGCATATTCAAGAGGCGGGGTTCCTCAAATCGTCATCCCATCTTTGATCAGAGGTTCTAGTGACCAGGTGATGTAATACTCAGATGCAAATCGTGGATCAGATCTCCATATGAAGGTGTAATTGACGATCCGCAACGGGTCTTTGTTCTTCAGGTGGCTCGATGATGTTATTGCTTCCTCAGTTTTCAAGTTATGGTTAAAAGTGAATCTCTTAGTATTCCTCGGTGAAGTCAATGAAGATAATCGAATGATGTGATGCTGATCAACTCCACGATGATCTGTTTTAGTTTCTTCTACAATCAAATGAACCCGATGATCCAGTTAATGCACCTGTAGAAGGAGAAATGGCTCGAGTGCCTCGGCCCAAACAATAATCGAAAGGGTGAGCAGGATGGCACGATCGTAGATGGTGATTTTTGTGCCTTAACTCTGGCCACCGTACATGGTTGGAGGGGATCAGGCATGGAGGAAGAACGAGAAATGGTGAGGTTTCAGTTTGGATTTGGTTTGGTGATGATCGAAGGTGGTATAGTTTTCAAAATCGCAGAGAAATACATTAAGGGAGAGATCAATAGGAGAAGAGAGGGGTGAAGAAGAAGGATGGAAGAGGAGGAGAAAGAATCGGAAAGGGAGCTAACCTGGTCTATGGATATTGTAGTATTCTTCTGAGAACGATGGGGCTTGGCAGAGCTCCAGCTGATCTTCGCCTCGACTGTCGGGACGACCGGAGACTCGACTCTCGCTGTCTATGTGCGACGAGCAGGTGATCGTGCACCTTCCTCTCTTCCTCTTCCTCGCTCGATGGCAGTGATGAGCGTTGTCACTCACTCTTTCTTCGGCCGGAACACCCAGGGAGGAGGATGAATTAATGGCGGATCTCCCATGGATTTAGGTATCTAGGTTCTTATATAGGATGAGGGAATGTGGTGACCATGCCACCAGGTAGCGTCATCGACGGTGGCTGTGGTCACAGTTGGAGGAACGACCCAACGACAGAGCTGTTGGGCGGTTGAAGGATAAGAGAGGGACGACGACGTTCGCAGGTGCGGAAGGAAGAGGAAGTCATGTGCGTGGGGAAAAGGGAAGGATCAGAAGAGAGAGAAAACCAATAAAATTTAATTAATTAATTAATTAATTAATTAAAATGAATAATTAAGTAAATAAAACTAACAATAAATGGATAATTAAACACTTAATAACTAATTAGATTGATTAAGAATTACCAAATAGTTAATTACATACTTAATTATGGGATTAATTAATTATATAATTAATTAATTACTTAAATTAAAAATTACATAATTATTATTACTATTATTTATTTTATTTAAGAATAGAGTATTAATATATTAAATAATAATATAAATTACGGTACATTGTACAGTTATACCAATATGGTCCTGAAACCCACATTTTGCATATTAACTCCGGTTTTAGTGAAATCAGTGTCATTTGATAGATAATTAAAGAAAACAAACTTTAAGACTGAGTTTAACCAAATTAGAGTCCATTTGGCTGAGTTTTGATGTTCGAAAGATTTAGGTAACGGTTTTGTGGCCTCGGGATTTATTGGCATTTCGACTTATATTATATTTTTTATATTTTTCTAATGAATTTTAGAAATATGTTAGAAAAGAAATCAAGTAAAATAGAGTTACGGTTAATTAATTAAAAATACGGAAAGTTTCTACATATAGTACATATATACAACAGGGCCCAAACGCCAAAACTCACCCGTCTTATTTCAATATTTTTTAATGTTTTTAATAAATAGTATTATTAATATTTTGTTTAAAAGCAAGTTCGGTCCGTTTGGAGTTTTCTATAAATAGTTATGAACCTCGGAAGTCGGCTTTTACGGCTTTTTCGATTCATTGTAATATTTATTTTTATATTGAATAATTTTTATAATATTTTTATAGAATAATATATATTTTTTGAACAACTTTTTTATAGAAAGTGTTTTGATTTGAGATAATCTAAGTGATAAAAAAATTAGGTGAAACATTTATAATGTGGAAAATGTGTTAAATGTATTTTGGTCTCAGTTTTCTGATATTTTTATAGGTTATGATCCTTATCTACCCCTACTTATTTATTTTATCGACCATGTCAATATTGATCTGATCTCGGGCTTAGGATCAGTCTGTATATATTTTATATCTATGTCAGTCTTTTCTTTTATTTTTATTTTTTTCTTTATTATTTTATTTTGGATAAAATAAGTGCTAAATATATAATATTAGCATTTGTAGTTAGAATTTTAATTAACTGAAATTAGTGATAATTTACATGTATTTTACCAAGGATTTTAGCCTAAATGAAGAATAACGACGATGAATCATAGATTCATCATGTATATCTTACAATGTGAGAGAATATACTGTTGTAATGCACAAATTCCTTTTGAGTACAACCCTTCGCAACTAGTTGTGCCTTATATCTGATGCCTTCACTACCGAAGATTCTTGTATTTGGTTTCTTTAAGATCCATTTGCATCCAATAACCTTCCTCCCCTTTGGCAACTTGACAAGCTCCAATGTTTGATTCCTGTGAAGACAATCCATCTCCTCACCCATAGTAGTAATCCACTGCCCAGATTCTACCCCAACTATTGCCTCCCTGTAAGTTTTTGGCTCCAGAGACTCTGTCTCCTCCATGGTTTGTAGTGAAAATGCTACCATGTATTCAAATTTGTATCTCTACAGTGGATGTATCTCTCTACAGGCCCGATTAGTAGCAACACTTGATTTCATCTCCTCTAGTTTCTCAGCTTCAGCCTATTCAGCAATGGCTTGATCAGGAGTGGTGTGATCAGCTGCATGATTACTCCATAGTATTAGTTTGAACTAGAACTGTTCTGGTAAATCATCACATATCCATGCATCAAAAGGCTCACTACTTGAGTGAAGCATGGAATTCTCATCTAAAGTAACCTTCCTGCCAACAATAATTCTATGCTCAGAAGGGGACCAGATTATGTACTCCTTTACTCTTGCACCATATCATGTAAACATCCCTTTCTTTGCCATTCATTCTAACTTTCATTCACTAACATTTTAATAGGAAGCACAACCATAGACTTGTAAAACAGAATAATCAGCATGATTACCTGATCATACCTTCATGGGTGTTTTGCAATCAATGGCTTTGATTCACCAAGTAAGAAGTTGTATTCACAGCTTCAGCTTAGAATGCTTACCAAATCCAGTTAGAGAGCATACACCTTATTCTCACCAGAAGTGTCATGTTCATTCGTTCTGCAACTTTAATCTGTTGTGGCATTTCTCTAACTATGAAGTGTCTCGCAACACTCTCCTCCTTGCATAACTCATTGAACTCTAATGAATAAAACTCTAGCATGTTATCTGCACAAAGATGCTTCACCTTCTTAGAAGTTTGATTCTCCACCAAGATCTTCCACTGCCTGAAGGTCTGAAATTCATTTCTCTTTGTGCTTCATCACGTAAACCCACAACATGCAAGAGTAATCATCAATAAATAGATAGAAAATATATGACACCTCCAAAGATGGGACCCGTGAAGGTCCTCAACAATTAGCATGGATGTAGCTGAGCTTCTCCTTCTTCCTGTGGATAGCTTTACTGAATTGCTTCCTGTATTGTTTCTCGGATAGGAAATGCTTACATAACTCTAGCTTTGATCCCTTAAGATCCCCGATGAGACCTTTTTGACTAAGGATATTTATCCTCATCTGATCATGTGTCCACGCCGCATATGCCACAATTCCTACTATGATCTCACAGCTTGGGATGCCACTACAAGAAAATTTGTAATTGTAGAACTCTACATGATGTAGAGAATCTTCTGCTTGTTTCCCTTGATGACAACACCCCACCTTTGACAACATGCATGAATCCCCCTTCAGCAATGTACCTATATCATTTAGAGTCTAAAACTTTAAGGGATATCATTTTCTTCCTTATATCAGGAATAAAAAAGCACACTTCTGTCACTATCCTCAGGACTCCATCAGCATCTTGATCTTCACAGAGCTGATCTCTACAATCTTACATGTTGTATCATTCATCATGGCGACGATCCGCAATCTATCTTCTCATAGTTGTAGAACCAATCTTCATTGGGAATCATATGGTAAGAAAAGCTTGAATCAAGAATCCATGTGCTATCCTTCGTCTTCTGATTTGTGATGGTGTGAACCATATCATCATCAGAATATGTGCCTCCATGATTCACGACAATAACCATGGCTTTAACTTTCTTCTTTGGATACTCCTTCTTCCAATGTTCAGGTTTCTTGTAGTAAATGCAAATGTCCCTTGCATTGTGATTCATTGACTTAGAATTTTGCTTTCTCTTCTTTGTGTATCCAGAACTGGAATGACTCTTTTCATGAGTCGTAACCAAAAATGAGCATTAGAGTCATACTTCTTGGTACCCCATATGCTAAAGTTCATGCATATGCAGACTTACACTAACTTCCTCTAAGGTTATCAATTATCTTCCCACAATAAATAATTGAACAAAATTCTCATATGATAATGGGAAAAAATCAACAAAATCAAGGCAGCATCCTCATCTTCAATCTTAACATCTTTGTTTATTAAATCCACCAATAATGTATTTAAGCAGACTAGAAATTCTTTAAGAGATGTACCTTCTTGCATGTAGAGATAGAACAAACACTTCTTCAAGAGAAATTTATCGGTCAGAGAGTTAGTAATGTACATACTTTCGAGTCTCAACTAAAGACCAGCCATGAAACCCTCATCGGCAACCTCTGCGATAATCTCATCTGCCAAACACAACATGATCTCCAGTGTGTCTTCTCTTCTTAAACTGTCAACTCGAAGGATTCGAGTTCCTTTGCCCACTTCTGATCCAACGATGCCTAGATGACATGATGATTTAGAAGGGCACACATCTTGATCTGCTATAGAGTGAATCCGTTCTTCCCTGTGAACTTCTCAATTTTCAGATTGTGCAATGCCATCTTGTTGGATGTGATGGAAGCTAAAGCTATGATACCTGTTTTGTTGCGAATCTCAAAAGAAAACACAGACAAATACTATCAAACAAGCAAGAGACAAACACGCGGATTTATAAGGTTTGTCAGTAACTGGGATACATCCTTGGATGGCGCTAATCAGTTTTCACTATGTTGATAAAGAAAGAATACAAAGGATGCGGAAAGCCCTAACCCTCGAGAGGTTATATAGTACACCCGTATAGACGTATCCCTAGAAAAAAATGAATCCATATACCCAAATACAAATATACCCGTTCATAAAAAATTTCATCAGGGGCGCTGCCCCCACACCCCCGCAGGAGTGGACCACACTTGCTCCCCCTCTAGACCCGTCTCCCCCAAGGTCGTTGACCAGGTAACGAGATCTCCGTCTTGTTGGGGTTTGGTACGGCAAGAGTGGGCACATACATGGTTCTTGAATCTGGGTCGGGTTAGGATTCAAGGTATATCAACACTATCCTTTCGTGCCTGTGGTAATCGTTGGTTGTACTAAATGCCAAGGCCACGTGAGGCTTATTTTACTACTATTTTTCGGGTTCCTTTTGTTGTGTGTGTTTCTTTCCCTTGCATATGGGCTTGTCTATCTGTCACCACGATGAATAGAATGAGACCGCTTATTTTAAAAAATATTGACTAGTTAATCGGTTAGTTAACTAAAGAGTAAAATAGTTATTTAAAGGAATTGATTAATCAGCTAAAAATGAGAAATATGAATTTTATGGAAAGGCACCTCACTAATTCAAAAAACTAATTAGACAGCTGGACCATAAATTAATTAGCTGGTTGAATGATTCTCAATGTAGCAATTAATCTTTTATTAACAATAAGGCTATTGTTGGCTCCATATAGAGACGACTGGGTATAAAGACTAGTTATCTTAAAGAGGATTAGCTGATCTGACAAAATCGTGAGTTGAATAAAGATTAACTAATTCAACTCGAAAATTGATTAGTAGGTTGATTCATTTGAAATCTTGTGAATAACTTAGAGGTGAGATGCCATGCATGTGCATGAGGTCACAAGGGAACCGATCCTCTACTGTAATCGTGGGAGCCGTCAGATAGGGATCAGACGGTCCTCATAGGGAGTTGGGGATAATCGGACCCCTATGAGAGCCGTGTAATTTTCATCGGATGGCTCCCACGATTACTGTACCTGCTGCACTACAGCAGAGGATCTGATTGGAGGTCACGATACATCTCTACTACAGGATGAAGTACAAAGACTTCGAATCAAAGACTCTTATTGATCTTTGCCTTATTAATGAATTTTCTCTTTCCTCCATCGTTCCTTGAGTTTTGACCAAGTAGTTTCGCAATAATGGACTTTGTCTAGATTTTGTTACGAAGCTATTACATTATAATTCTTCTCGCATTTTATAAATGCTTTAAGCCATCTTTAATTCGTGAAACACATTATTTAACTTGTAACCAAAACTCAAGCTAATACAAAAAAATGCACGCCCCAATATGTATTTTACAAATATAATTTGTTTAAGTGAGTCCCACTATTCTATAATATTCGTCTCTAAAAAAGATAGGCATATGCTAATGAATATTTTGAATGTTCATTGACATATCTTCCCTTCGTTAAATTATAGTAGTTATATCATTAATTCCAACATTATTTTATAGTCATGTAACTCGTAATTAATGCCATGCATGTTCATTCCTAAAGGTTTATATAAGAGGTTATCTGTTGACTTTTCGCTAAAGTTTATTCTTATCATTGATGATTGAGCAACATTTACAAGAAAAGTTTAATAGATAATTAGTATTTTTCTATAATCCGTTGCTAGCAGTATACCAACACACATGACTATTCATTGTGACTATAAAGAAACAAAAATATTATTAATAAAAATATTGTTGTAAATTTAATAACGAAAGATATGTCAATTAACAAGTATGAGATTACTTGTTCTCTAGGTCAATTTTGTTGAACTCAGTATGAGATCTCTGCAAACTAGAGTGATGTAGATGGATTTTGCTTTTTTGGACTCGATTAAGCCATTAATGCATGTAGTGCCAACCATCACTTATGCTCGCTAATTTTATATTTTGTTTCCTGCATCTATTGGCACCCTTACACTCTGATTCTTGATTTTTTATTTACATACAAGCAAGTAAAATTGAATATATTCATGTTTTATGATTGATTTCTTTTTTAAAAAGTCATCGTTCTAAAAAAATCGTACATTCATTTGATAGTATTTTATCCAAAATTTGGATTCTTTTAAACGAATCGAACTTTCTGGCAAAATGTGCTTAAACTTTTTTTAATGTAACCATAGACCAATAATTGCTTAGTCAAGGACTTAATAACACTTATATCATCCACTCTTGGAAAAGTTTGTACTTACGTCAACACATTATGGTGATCAACTTTAGTCGCCGGCAAATAAGTTTTTTTAGTAGTTATGTTTGTAACCACCTCAAAAGCCGAACCATATTTTTGAAATATATGACCATGACATAATTGACGGTTATCAAATCGCCGAGAATGTAGATCCCGGTGTAACTGATTTATTAACGGTTACTCTGACTGTCGAAAATGGAGAATCAAAATTTCCACTGCCAACATTTCAGTTCCTATCTCATGTAATCTAAAATCCACATGATCTCAAGCGTCCCTCCCTCCTCCGGCCCACCTCGCCCTCCTCATCGCCATTGCTTCCCTCAGTCCCAACTTCGCTACCTCCTCCCCAAAACCCATCATCATCTCCGATGTCTCATCCTCCTCCTCTCTACACCATCTCCGCTACCTCCTCCCCACAACTCCTTCCCATCTTCGCTGCCTCCTCCTCCTCTCCTCCACCCTACCCCTGCCACCTCCTCCCCACAGCTCCTTCCCATATATGTTGTCTCTCGAAAAATAGTCACATGACTTCAAGGATGCCGCCTGAAAAACCACCATTCCTACTATTTTACAATAAGAATAGTATCGTTGTATCGGTCGGGTTATTTTTGCAGGAAATTTTATTTTTTTATTTATATTCCTAAACTTGGATGTATAGTGAAAGTACGTGAGTGTTGAACTCAAGGAGAAAAACTGTTAAAAAGTAGGGTAAAATTATAGAAAACTAAGGTAAAATAGGTTTCCTAATTGTTATTTTGGGATTTTTACCCGGCAGGCCCTTAAACTTTGCCAATTACCTCCACGACCTTTGAAACAACCTAATTTCCCCCCTCGACCCTGTAAACTTGCCAACTCTTACCCCATGAAACTTTGCGGTAATCTGTTTGAAGCCAGTGAGGGTTCTTGGGGTAATTTACAGGGTCGATGGGGGTAATTATGTTGTGCAAAAGCTCATAGAGATAATTTAAAAAGTTTACAGGGTCTGCCGGGTAAAAATCCATTTTATTTTTTATAGCGATTTTCTGAATTTTTTTTTATTTTTGTGAATTTTATATTATTTTTATGATTATATATTTTTTAATTTAAATTATTATTGTTATTTCCTTTTTATGAATTTTTAGGAGTTTTTAGGATTTTTATTGATTTTTGAAGTACATTTAAGGCAGAAAATGAGATTTTTATAGAAAACTGTGAAGTATTTTAGATTTTAAAAATAGAAACAGAATGCACGGCAGAGATGCTCCGACGGCTCAAGTTGGGTCGTGGCGATGTTACAGAGATATTTATCTGTGGTGGAGCTCTCGAACAACACTGTTCTGTGGTGGCTTCGGATGGCGTTGCTGGCAGCAGATCTGATTATTGATAGGTCGTTGCGGCTCCAGATGATGCAACAGAGGTTATCCTCGCACGGTGCTGATGCTCCAGATGACTAAGACCTGCAATGGCATAGATTGATTCGAGGGGAACCTAGGTCGAAAATTGAATGCAAAAAGAATGTGAGATGAATGACCGATCCTGCGCAAGGATGAGGATCGAAAAGCTCATATCTGTGAGGATATGTGCTAAACAGGGATGGAAGGAAGGTAAAGAAGCGGATCAGATTGAAATGAGGTGATCATATTGCAGTGGATTTGAGTCAAAAACAGATGGATTTGTATAAAAAAAACTTGAAGAGAATAGAGAGATCAAGAGAAGAAACAGAAGAAACTATGAGGGATTGAAAGGAGAATGAAAAGGAGGATAGTCTACTGGGATGTAGCGAAGGGGTTGACTATGGAATGGAGCTCGAGAGGAGTACCAGGTTCACAGCCTCCACTTGCGGTAGAAGGAGGCTACTTGCGCAGCGGAGCGAAGCTCCACGCCGGTGAAGGATCTCGTCGCACCTCGCCCGAACTCGAACAATGACAAGGAAGAGGGATGATGTCACCACTCTCGAGTCTTTCTCTTTCGGAGCTCAGGAAGGGAGATGGTGCAAATGGCAGATGGCGATGGCTCGACGGAAAGGGGACCTATTTATAGGGTTTGGAAACTTGGTGGCCACGCCACCAGGTCGTGTCACCCACGGTGGTTGTAGTCACCTGGTGGGTTGTTAGGCTACCGGCCTAACGGCCGACAGTTGGAGTTGTTGCGTGGCCAGAGAAGACGAGGCGCGGGAAGGAGGCGTGAGGAAGGAGCGGAGGAAGAAGATGGGAAGAAAAGAGAGAGAAGAAATAAATAATACAAATAATTAATACTTACTTACTTAATTAATTTAATAAATATTTAAGTAATAAAATTAGTAATAAAATTAGTAATAAAATTAATAAATAACTAAATACTTAATTAATTAAATAATTAGTACTTAAATAAATAAGTAAATAATAAATAAATAAACTTTTATTTCTTTTAATTTATTAATAGAATATTAATAAAATATATAAATATAATGGATGATATACATTAAAGAAAATAACATTAAAATACATTGTATAATTTATACCAATAAGATCTCAAAACCCACATTTTGCATATTAAATTTGATTTTGGCAAAATTAGTGTCATATGATAGATAATTCTACAAAACGAACTTTACAAGTGACTACGCCTAATTCGGAGTCCATATAGCCGAGTTATGAAGTTCGGAAAATTTAAGTCATAGCTTCGTGGCATCAGCATTTATTGGTATTTTGACTTAAATTATATATTTTTCTAATGATTTTTTTTAGAAATGCTTTATAAAAGAAATTAAGTTAAACAGAATTGAGGATAATTAATTAGAAAATTGGGAAGTTTCTACATATAGTACATATAGACAAAGGGGACCAAATGCCAAAACTCACCCGTTTTATTCTATTATTTTTGTTGATATTTTTAATAAATAGTATTAATTATAAAACGAAGTTTAAAAGTGAGTTTAGTCAATTTGGAGTTTTCTATGAATAGTTATGATCCTTGGAAGTCAGTTTTTACGGGTTTTTTTGTTCATTGCAATTAATTATTTTTATATTGAATAATTTTTCTGATATTTTTATAAATTAATATATAATTTTATAAACAACTTTTGTAAAGAAAGGATTTTGATTTGAGATTTTCTTGATGATAAATTAAATAGGTGAAATATTTACTAGGTGAAAAATGTATAAATGTATTTTTGTGATCTAGATTTTTTAACATTTTTAAAAGTTATGATCCTTATCTCGCCCTACTTATTTATTTTGTCGATCAAGTCAATATTGACCCAATCTCGAGGTTAGGATTAATCTGTATATATATTATGTACATCCTTCTTTTTTTATTTTTCATTTTTCTCTTTATTATTTTATTTGGATAAAATAGGTGTTAAATATATAATATTAATATTTGTAGTTAGAATGCTAATTAATGAGAATTAGTGAGTATTTACATGTATTTTACCAAGGATTTTAGCTAAAATGAAAGAATAAAAGTGATGAATCATAATTTCATCATTCCCCTATACTTTACCTTCGCTAGTCTCTTAGCAAACACTTATTCTATAAATAAGTTCAACCAAAAAGAAAAAGGAAAAGGAAAATAAAAGAATATAGAATGTGCTTGTTTCTTTAAACCGAATCTCACTTCACCCAAATTTTAGAACTTAGATTAGACCTATGCATTAATAGTGTGTCGGGACTCTATTAGGATTATGATTTAAGCCTCGATAGCCCTCAAAGTTCCACAAATCCTTACCCAGGTTCACCTCGACAGCCAGCTCAGATCCACCCATCCATTACACAAACTTTTCGACTTTGAAAGCAATTTGTATTGTGTGAGAGGTGTTAGCTCTTCCTACTTAGAGAAGAGAAGAAACCACCCATCTAAGTTATACACTACCATTGGGCCCTCATCCAACTAATCAATCCTCAAGGAGGGAGGTATTTCCTTATAAGGTTTGGTCATGGTGTGTCCACAATCAAATAGAGAGGAAAAGGAAGAATTGGAAGAGAACTGGAGTGTGATTAGTGAAATCACATCTCCTTGTGAAGCTTGGCCAGTTTAGCCAAGTCTCCACTAAGATAATGCATGCTTTACTGAAGCTTGGACCATTGAGGTCATATTTATATTTGGTGTAAGGCTTCTTTTTTATAGAGAATGATTGTTGCACTGCATAGATCTTTTGTGCCCCAATAGATATAGCATCTTTTATTTCCGTCCATTTTTTTGGATCTTGGAAAATTTTGTGCCAGTAGATCCTTCTCTCATCTGTAGCTTTATTACAACCCCAATCTCTCATGTCTTTAGACCCACTAGACAAGAATGGAAACACACCACCGATATGGAAAACCCTTCGCATCCCCATGCAAGTTGAGCTAAGTGTAGAGTGCATGAGTTTAAAATTAGTTCAAATGGAGAAGAGTTAAATAGATGATATAAGGTGTCCTACTTAGGCAAATTCAAGTTGAATTCCAAATACGGTCTTATGGAACCCAAAAACTTAAGTCTAAAAGACTTGAAGATTCTTAATTGCGGTTTGTAATAAAGCTACTTTAGAATTAAGTGTATTAAGGCCTAACCAAGCTCCACCTCTCAGACTTAGACCCATTTAGTTCAAGAATCACACTTAATCTGAAAAATACGAATGAATGCAACAATTTTTTTATGAAGTGGACTTTCCGGATTAAATTTTTTATGTGATTTTTAAATAATTTTTCAAATTTTTAATGAGTTCTAAAACTTTTAATTTTTAGGACCTTTTTGAAAGAATTAGTGGATTAATTCAATTTACATGAATTTTACAAGAATTATGTACAATTTAAAAAGGATTTTATACATATTTTATATACACAAGATTATACGGAACTTAGACAAGATTTTATACGAATTATTATTCATAAATTTTAAATAATTAAGGATTTTAACCAAGTATTTTATGACATAATTTATAAATGATTTTTATGATATTTTTTAATAAGCCATATTTACGATTTTCTTTCGAATTTTAAAAATCCAAAATATATACACCCATACTTTTAGAAAGTCATGTTTTTAAAAATGCAATAAAGTGCGAGTTATGGCTTCTAAAGTATATATAGAATATATACACGAAATCCCTCTATACTTAGCGTGAACTATGTCCTCATAGTGACCAAAGAAGCGGCAAAGGAAGCCATAACTCGAGCTAGGTATAGATTGGTGAAAAGAATTATATACTACACCGATTCAAAGAATAATGGATAAAAGATTAGAAGTCAATCATCCTCTCTATACTTAGGATCAAATAGTCCTAAGGATAGCAGACTCAAAACAGAAGATGTTCAAGGTCAAGAGTGTATACAATCAACGACTCGGCTTGTCTCCCTATACTTAGGGTAAAATATCCATAAGTATAGAGTATCAATAGTCGAGGGACAAGCGAGAGAACAGACGATACAAAAACTGAAAACAATCAAAAGTAATAATGAGCGATATTACCTCCCCTATACATAAGGTAAAGCACACCCTAAGTATAAGCAACAATAGGGGTAATAAACCAGAACGATTGAACAACATAATGTCTACACCACGCTATACTTAGGATAAAGTTCATCCTAGGTATAGAAAAAATCCTAAGCGAAATCTAGGGGTGTGAGACAAACAGAATAAAAAAAGAATAAAAACAAAATATGTACAAAGTTATCTTGAAAATCATGTATGAGATGAAGAGTGTAAAGAATAAAGAACACATCTCATACAAAATGAATAGGGGAAACGTTAGTGGTTGGTTGCTCATGATCAAGGAAAGGTTTCAAACACTGACCATTGACTCGAAAGGTGGACTCGGAAGACAACTCAGATATATCGATGCTACCGTTGTCATATACCTTTCTCACAAGATACATGCATTTCCATTTGCTCAGAAGTTTCCCTGGAAATAGTTTCAGTCTCGCATGGAATAGCTAAACTTTCTGATCGGGCTTAAACAGCTTATGGCTGATGTGAGCATCATGCCATTCTTTCATCCACTTCTTATAGTGCAGGCTACTCGTGAAAGCTTTATCTCGTAATTCCTCCAGGGCTGCCAGTTCTGCTTGACTCTGATCTTCGACATCATCTAGTCCAAAAATCACCTATTTCACCGCTTGTAAAGCCTTGAACTTGGCATATCTCGGATCCTGTATAATAAGATCCGGCTCGTCAAGAGAAAACCAACAAAATTTGTTTCGTGTGAATCGGACTTCGTTTCGAATTGTTATGATTTTCCAAAGAAAGAGAAGTCATTAATCCATAATGACTGTCATTAAGACTAATTAAACATGATTAAAGAAATTAATGACGATTGAAAGCCGCTAATGATCATTAGTAAATACTAATCAATAGTTAACAAAAGATAAGCGTAAGCTGTGAAAGTTAAATTGCGATTAGTGAAAGTTAATCACGATTAGTGTTAATTAAGCGTCATTAGCGAATCTAGAATCCTCTAGAATGTTCTAACTTAAGCTCCAAGTTTGGGATAAGTTTTGGCTAAAACCATGGGCCAAAACCATGGGCCGCTAAACCATGGTTAAGGTCTAAACCATGGTTTTCTAACCATGGTTAGTGGTTTTCTAGGGCCTATAAATAGACCCCCCCTACCCATTCATTCTCTACAACTTCCACTACCACCACCACCCCAAGGGCTAGGGTCGTGAGGTTGGGAGGAGGAGTGGGAGGCGAGGGAGGAGCGCTAGCGAAGCGCTGCCGGGAGAACGAGGAGGAGAAAGGTATGATCCTCTCTTAGTTACTTCGTAAGCTAGGCTTTCAATTCATACTCTTGTTCTTCCAAATTTTGTTTTTGATTCATATTTCTTTTCGATTCGTCTTCCTATTGTGGTTCGAGGAGAAATCTGTGTAACACCCTACTTAGGTGCGGGCGGCTATGCACGTCAGTGACCCTGTGATTCGTCACACGTTCACTCATCTAAGACATGTGGTGTCTACCGATTCTCCATCGTTTATGTTTCTATTCTTCGTATTATGATTTTATTTTGATGGAGAAATCTGTGTAATACCCTACTTAGGTGCGGGCGGCTATGCACGTCAGTGACCCTGTGATTCGTCACACGTTCACTCACCTAAGATGTGTGGTGTCTACCGGTTCTTCATCTCTTGTTGTTGAGTATATTCTTTCAGTTTTGTTGTTATTTTCCTTTTTTCGTTTTTATTTTGAAATATGTCCTGATATAAGGGGAAATTCTGCCGAAATTTTCCGAGAAATATGTCCCGATATAAGGGGAAACTCTGCCGAAATTTTCCAAGAAATATGTCCCGATATGAGGGGAAACTCTGCCGAAATTTTAAGAGAAAATATGTTCTTGACGTTCTTCATGTTCTTCGTGTTCTTCGTGTTCTTCGCGTTCTTCGTTCGTTCTTCGCGTTCTTAACATGTTCTTAGCATTTTGATACGAAAAATGAAATTCGATCTTTTCAGGAGCCTTAAAATAGCCTTTCTAAAAAGGAAACTTGATAAAGCCTTGCATACACCAGAGAGAGCTCAATTAGGTAACGAAATCCTTCCTTTTGCTGTTGGGTTTTAATACGAAATTATTGAAATTCTTGATTTTGTGTTCTTTGCTACGAAGAACCCTAATTTTGGTTATTTTTGAAAAAGTCTGAAGAATTGCTTTGTGATTTCCACTAAAATAAGATTTACGCATCAAATTGATGCGTTGGCTCTAAAAGTTAGGAGTTGGGAGTTAAAATAGTCATAAATAGGAGTATACATATGGTTATGAATAATATATATGTGTGAGTCGATACTAAGTATTGCGGTTTATGCAAATCAAAGACTTAACGAAAGAATTACATCATGTGAATTTGTGTGATTTGAGTTAGATCCTGAAAAGGATCATGTGTCACGATAAGGATGACTGGGAGTAGTACTACAGATCGGGCATGCAACCTGTAGGTTGTCGGAAGGAACCCGTATTGGCGTTTCCCTACCTAGGTGGTACACGGTTGCCCTGCTATGATAAGTGTGCACAAATTGAATGTTTTGCAATGCGTGGTACCGGGAGCCAATATATTCGGGTTGGAACGACGGAAGATGTGGTCGTCCCATGTGGAGGCACGGGTGGTTCAATAGCGGCTGGGTCACGATAACATGTATTTAAAGCCGCTAGGTTATATGATTAAATGTTAGCCTGAGGTTTTAAGCAACCAAGTCCTCGAGGACGGTGTGCTCTTTTATTTTTCCAGGCTGAGGGTTGAGATCCTGTTTAATAAAAGAAAAAGAAATTGTCAGGGTAGTATTGGAGGATTGGTTGAGGTGACGTGCGGCGGCATAAGCTTACCAAGATCAACACAATCTCCAATCCCGAAGTGTCCACAGCTTCGGAGTCCAAAAATGGTGGGGTTCCCCTGGACTAATCCCTGATGTGGAATAGAAACGAATAGGACTTAAATTAATGAAAAGGAATGAAATTTTTGTGATATCAAGTTTTGAAAAATTACACAATTAGTTTGCTTTTCTCTTCTTCGTTACTTAGCATTCGCTAATTTTTATCCTATGATTTATGGAAAACCCAACAGGTATCGGTGAGCTATCGCAAGGACTTTAAAAATTCATCTGGCTTACATACTAGACATCAAGCCAGCCACAGTAGCTTTACTCTTTAAGGTAGTTAGTAATCTTTTGTATATTTTCCTTTCAAGTTGATGTACATGTAAATGGTTACAGTGGGACAGTGTATCATCTGAACTTTGTTTTGTAAATGGAAAAGTGTTGAAATACTTTCTTCTGAGTATTTTTATTTGCAGTCTATTTCTGAATGTTAGTTGTGATTGCTGAATAAATTATTGCTGAGTAACCAGATCTAGATATGGGAGGATCCGACGGTACGGGAAACAGGGTCGTGACATATTGGTATCAGATCTAGGTTACTCCAGTAATTTATTTAGTAATTAATAACTATGAGTGGTATTCAGAAACTAAGGTTGTATTAAGATCCTTTGATCTTAATAAATGACTGCAGTACCATTCACAAGTCATTGTCCCTTATGTACATCATGCTAAGACATATAGGATCTGACCTTTGACCTTGACTCATCCCAGGATCATGGCAGACCAAGACATGTCTAGACAATTAGAGGCTATGATGGCAATGCTCCAAGACATGGGGCAAAGGCAACAAGCATTGGAGGAGAAGCTCAATGCACAGGCTGAGAGACCCGAGGCATCTAAGCCTGTGAATGCTAGGATTGAAGGTTCTGTCCATCTTTCTGAGGAAGAATCTAGTTACCATCCTTCAACTGAGTCTGCTCCTACCCCGGTTGAAGGAGCAATGGAGAAGGCCCATCTTAGACACCAAACATTACTAGATAATTACCGAAAGGGAAAAATTCCTCGATTCAAAGGTGTAGAGACACCTGCCGAGGCTGAATATGGCTTAATGACGTCAGTAGGATGTGAGAATAATACACGCACCAGCAGATACTTGGGTGCACTTTGCTGATTACTCCTTAGCAGACTATGCAAGACGATGGTGGAGAGCAATTTCCAAGAAGTTAGCAGACCCTGTTCCATGGGATATCTTCGAAGAGAGGTTCCGAGCTCACTTCTGTCCCTCTCATTGGGAAGAATTAAAGAGGAGAGAGTTGGCTTCTCTGAATCAGGGTTCTAAGACTGTACGAGATTATCATATCCACTTTACTGAGCTACTACGGTACTCACCAGCTCTAGAAGCTTCACCACAAGAGTGTCTTACCAAATTTGTTAGCGGTCTTCAGGGAGATCTACGAGAAAAGCTTGCTGGTTTTAGAGCCACAACCGTAGATGAAGCAATTGACATCGCCTCTCGTATTGAGATGGAGAGGGATGAAAACCGCCAAAGAAGAAATTTCCACTTTAATGGTGGACCATCCAAAAGCAAGGCACATTATAATCGTAGAGATCGTCGCTATCATCCAGCCGATTCCAATATAAGCTCACCACAGACCTTGGGTCAGGAATTATCAGGAAGAAGGGGTTTCTCTAGACCTCCACTATATCCTCGCGAATCAGCAGCAGGAGCTAGCACCTCTGTGGCTGGATCTTCAGCTCAAACAGGAGCACGTGTGTGTTTTTACTGTCATCAGGAAGGCCACATCAAGAAAGATTGTCCGAAGTTGAGAGGTTCAGGATTTAAATCAACCCCAATTAATAGTATAACATCCACCTCGAGCAATGGAGCAACACATGGAGGAAAACATGGTAGAGGTCGAGGCTCACAAGGAGCGTCTCCTACACAACAACCACCACAAAGTGTTACGGGTTCTAGCTTGCCTATTCCTAATGGTCAGCTCAATGCAATTACTGAAGAACAAGCCTACAATTCAGGCACAGTCATACGAGGTACCGTTACTATTCATGGCTTTTCAGTACATGCCTTATTTGATTCTGGTGCTTCACATTCATTTATTGCTCGACGGTTAGTACCCACTTTGGGTAAGATACCAGTAGAAGTACAATAGTCCTATCTGATCAAGGGACCAGGAGGACAAGTATTTATAATCCGAGAAATCCTGGATAATTGTATAATACTGATAGCGGGACATCAGTTACCTATTTCACTACTACTAATCGAAATGGAGGACTTTGATCTTATACTAGGAATGGATTGGTTAGAAAGAGATCATGCATGTCTTGACTGTTTCCAGAAGACAGTAACATTTCACCTCCTAACTCGATAGAGTTCCAGTTCATTGGAAAGACATCCAATGATAATATCAAATATATCTCTACATTGAAGGCACAACAGTTGTTAGAGCAAGGGTGCCAAGGTTATTTAGCTTATGTATCCACTACATCAGGGTCAGAAAGAATGATAGAAGATGTGCCTATAGTGTGCGAGTTTACTGATGTATTTCCAGAGGAACTACCTGGATTACCACCTGAGCGAGAGATTGAATTTGAAATCTCTCTCATACCTGATACTCAGCCTATCTCTATCCCTCCGTATAGGATGGCACCAACTGAGTTACGAGAGTTAAAGGTACAATTGCAAGAACTGTTAGATAAAGGATTCATTCGTCCTAGTACTTCACCATGGGGTGCACCTGTCTTATTTGTTAGGAAAAAGGATGGGTCGATGCGGTTGTGCATTGACTATAGACAACTAAACAAGAGGACAATAAAGAACAAGTATCCTCTGCCAAGAATAGATGATCTCTTTGATCTGTTACAAGGTTCAACTGTGTATTCCAAGATTGATTTAAGATCTGGATACCATCAGTTGAAAATTAAAGATCCAGATATTCCCAAGACAGCTTTTCGAACTAGATACGGATATTATGAATTCTTAGTTATGCCTTTTGGACTAACAAACGCCCCAGCAGCCTTCATGGATCTCATGAATAGAGTATTGAAGGAGTTCTTAGATCACTTTGTAGTAGTCTTTATTGATGATGTGCTTATTTACTCCAAGGATAAGTATCTGCATGAACACCATCTCAGGCGGGCACTTGAAACTCTAAGGAAGAACAAATTGTATGCTAAATATAGCAAATGTGACTTCTGGCTATCTAAAGTATCTTTCTTAGGCCATGTTATTTCTGGGGAAGGTATATCAGTTGATCCTACAAAGGTCAGTGCAGTGATTAGTTAGGAACACCCGAAGACTGTCACAGAAATACGATCTTTTCTGGGTTTAGTTGGATATTATAGAAGATTCGTGAAGGACTTTTCATGGATAGCATTGCCAATGACTAGACTAACTCAAAAGGAGGTCCCATTCTTATGGTCTGATAAATGTGAAGCTAGTTTTCAGACACTGAAAGAATGCCTAACATCTGCACCCATCCTTACTCTACCCTCCGGGAGTGAAGGGTTTACAGTGGGACAGTGTATCATCTGAACTTTGTTTTGTGAATGGAAAAGTGTTGAAATACTTTCTTCTGAGTATTTTTATTTGCAGACTATTTCTGAATGTTAGTTGTGATTGCTGAATAAATTATTGCTGAGTAACCAGATCCGGATATGGGAGGATACGACGGCCCGGGAAACGGGGTCGTGACACCGCTCACCATGAATTGTGCTTGATTTCCACAGGTAAGTGGCATGGTTTGCCATAAACGAGTCAAAAGGGATATGTACCCAATGGAGTCTCTAAGGATGTTCTATAGGCCCAAAGAACTGAGTCCAAAATCTGAGACCAATCCTTTCGGTATGGGAGAACAACCTTCTGCAAGATCGTCTTGACCTCCCTATTCGAAACTTTGTCTAGACCATTTGTTTGAGGATGATACATACTAGCAACCCGATGGTCTATACCAAACTCGTTAGCAAGTGCTCTTACCATGTCGTTGATAAGGTGGCTACCCCCATCTAATAACAGAACTTGAGAGACCCCGAACTGCGAAATGATATGATTTCCCAGGAACTTGCAAACCGTTCACATCAGCGGCTCAGGCAGGAATAGCCTCTACCCAACGACTCACATAATACACAGCTAGAAGAATTATACTCGAATACCTGACTCTTAGGGAATAGGTCCATAAAGTCGATATCCCATGCATCAAAGACTTCACAGAAGTGAATCGGCTACATCGGCATCATGTCTCTATGTCCACAAGTGCCCATCCTCTTACAGTCAATACATCTCTTTATGAATGCATGGGCATCCACAATGAGAGTAGGCCACCAAAGACTAGATTGAAGCACCTTTTGTGATGTCATCTTCCCTGAATGGTGTCTTCCAGCTTATAATCTATAGCAATACATGAGGACACCATGGTATTCCTCCCGAGGAATACACCAACGCTAGACAGAATCCGCTCCTTCATTATAAAGGACCGGATCCTCCTAATGGTAAGACTTGGCTTTCACGAGAAAAGTCTCAAGTCTCAGCCTGGACCAACCTTGTGGGACTTTCTTAGCAACAAGAATGTTCACAATGTCAGAATACCATGGGAGCGAGGTGATAACAAGAATCTCCCCGTCTGGAAAGGTCTCAGTGATTGGTGTGTCAAACTCAGAAATCTTGAGTAATTCTAGTTGCGAGAGGTGATCTGTCCCACATTCTTGACTCCATGCTTGTCCTTAATCTCAATATCAATTTCTTGGAGTAGAAGGATACATCTGGTCAGACATGGCTTGGAATCCTTCTTGTCCATTATATACCTAGTGGCAGTATGGTCAGTAAAAATTGTGACTTTTGATCCTAATATGTGGGACCTAAATTTATTTAGGAAAAATAATGTGGCTAGCATTTCTTTCTCTGTAACAGTGCAATTCCACTGAGCGGAATCCAAAATCTTGCTAGCGTAGTGTATGGCGTATGGAAGACCATCACTCCTCTATCCCAAATAGCCCCAACGGCAAAATCGGAGGCATCCGTCAGGATCTTGAATGGGAGAGGCCAATCGGGTGGCTAAAGGATAGGAGCCTCTACAACCATATTCTTGAGATTTTCAAAAGCTGAAAGACACTTATCATAGACAATAAACTCGTTGTCTTTCGCTAGAAGGTCAGATAACAGTCGAGCAATTTTACTGAAGTCTTAAATAAAATGTCGGTAGAAACCGACATGCCCAAGGAAAGAATGTAACTAATTAAAATTAGACGGTGGATTGATCTTCTTTATGATATCCGCCTTGGTCAGATCCACCTCCATGTCCCTGTTGGAGATGATGTGACCAAGGTTCATCCACTGAGTCATCATAAAATGACTCTTCTCCCAAGAAAGAACAAGGATAACCTTAGTGCACTTCTGAAGTATGCAGTCTAGGTTAGAAAGACATGAGTCGAAATCATTGCCGTAGATCGAAAAATCATCCATGAAGACCTCCAAAAAGTCACCCACCATGTCGGCAAAAATCAAAAGCATGCACTTCTGGAATGTAGATAGAGCATTAAATAATCTAAAGGACATCTGTTTGAAAGCATACGTTTCGAAGGGAGTGGTAAAAGTCGTCTTTTCTTGATCTTCAGGAGCGATGGCCACATGATTATATCCCGAGTACCCATCAAGAAAGAAATAATGGCTCTTCCCGGATAACCTCTCAATAATCTGATCAATGAACGGTAGCAGGAAGTGATACTTCTTGGTCGCCTGATTCGAATGTTTGTAGTCCACATAGACTCACCAAGAAGTCGTTACTCGGGTAGTGATCTCCTCTCCATCCTCATTTATCACTACATTAATACCCGTCTTCTTGGGTATCACATGTAATGAACTAGCCCATTTAGAGTCGGAGATGGGATAGATAAAGTATACGCTCCACAACTTGGATATTTTCTTCATAACCACCTCTGGAAGATTCGGGTTCAGCCTGCGTTGAAACTCCGAGATGGTTTGGTGTCATCCTCGATAAAAGATGTGGTCGGAGCACAGAGCCGGACTAATTTCATGGAAATATACTACTGACCACCCGATTACCTTGCAAATCTGTTTAAGAATCTTCATCTGACGGGATTCTTGATCTTTGGCCAGATTGGACGTGATGATGATTGGATACATTTTAGGGTCTCCAGCAAGGAATCAGTATTTCATGATTTGAGGCAATGGTTCTAGCTCAGGGGGAGAAGGAATAGGGAGAGATGGTTTGACTAGGGCCTGGGTATAGGTTACTAGGTCGGTATGCTTAAACTCATCCTGCTCTGACTCAGATTGATCTGGAGATTGCTCATCTAATCACTGGATATTCTGTACTAGCTCGATCTCCAGGCTGGTTGTAGACTCTTCGGATGAAGTCTGAAGTGAAAGGAACTTTGTGAAACACTGCCTATAAGCATCTTCTGAATCTGATCTATAGGTGACTGACAGATCTAATCA
The DNA here is from genome assembly GCA_037367405.1 of Ottelia alismoides. Classification (NCBI taxonomy): domain Eukaryota; kingdom Viridiplantae; phylum Streptophyta; class Magnoliopsida; order Alismatales; family Hydrocharitaceae; genus Ottelia; species Ottelia alismoides. Next base: position 866,816 of record JAZKJV010011681.1, on the reverse strand, counting down.
TTCACTTCAGACTCGGTGGGATCAAAATGTCACAATGATCTAAAAAAGTACCATAATCGTCTCTATCACCCTTATCATTAATTGGCTCCAAGAATGTGCTCTCCGATCTCCCATCATGTAATATCTGAATCTCGGACTCTGCTAAAGGTGTGATGAAAGACTGCATACTCGGTTCAGTCCAAACTGCTTCATTGTCAGTTTGTACGAAATTATAGTCTTGATGGCTATCGTGTTCGTCATCTTCAGATGCTCAGTCTGACTCAGTTGATCTGGCTTTTAGGTCATGTATCATCTCTACGTGTATACTCCCGCCCTAGATGCAAAAGTACAACTTCCCAGTATCATAATCAGAAACGGTCTTAGATGTCGCCAGAAAAGGTCGTCCTAATATGATCGGGGTATCGTCACACATTCAGGGACCACCGTGTCCAACACGATGAAGTCCATGGGGAATTTTAAACCCTAAATGGTGACGATAACGACCTCAATTAATCCCTTAGGCCTCTTGACCGATCTGTCAGCAAACTGTAAGATCGTCCTGCTTGGTCGAAGAGGTCCGAACTCGAACTTGTCGAATAAGGAAGAAAGAAGTAGATTAATTGATGATTCGCTATCTAAAAGAGTATGATCAAAAGTCTTATCGAGAATCTCACATCTGACATACAACGTTCAATGTCTGATCTCTTGGCAAGGAGACGGTTATGTATAGTGTGACACGTATCCTTGGTCAACACATGGATTTCTAAACAGTGATTGCATTGCCTCTTCTTTCTGTGAAATGTAGTTCACACTTTTAGACCTTTCTGTAGAAGAGGGATGTGTGTCAATGCTTCTGAAAGAGTAAGTTGAATGGTGAACTTATCGAGCATCTCTTTCTTCAGATCAATCAGCTAATTCTTTGTAAAATTGTTTTATTAAATATTTTCAACCTTTGTAAAATTGTTTTCTTGTAAAAAATAGTTTTCTCCATGTGAAATACAAATGTATTGAAAACCAATTTGAAATTGGTTTGGAAAATGGTTGCAATTTGTATTGAAAAATATTTTGAAAAATCTATACATATTGTTTTAAAAACCTTTGCAAAAATAATGATCAAATGCTTGTAAATGTTTGTAAAGATATTTGTAAAAAATATTTTAGACTTGTTTGTAAAATGATTTTCAAATAAATTTGTGGAATATATACATTACATCAAAATTCTTTATTAACCGTATCTATAAAATTAACTAATGATGAATACGCGTTCATCACTCTTTATTCTTTTATTTTAGCTACAAACCCTTGCAAAACATCATGTATATATGTGTAAATAGCATAAATTATCATCAGGCATGCATCGTGTAAATTACAATAATTAGCATGTTTTTGTGCATAAATAAAAGAATAACGAAATAAAAGAAAAAGAGGGAGATATTTCGAATAAATATTGAGCGACCTAATCCCAAGGGAGGGCTCAGCATGGGCCTGACCGCAAAAGATTCCAAGTAGAGGGAGATAGGGTCAATCATGTGTACATATACCTATGTAAATAAAATAAATTTATTTTCCTCTAAATAAAAATAAAATTGTGTGCTTATTAATTTGTACATATTTCTATAAATAAAACTAAAATAAAAATGGGAAAAACAAAAGAAAAATATAAATAAATAAAATTCTCTTTTCAGTGTACATAGACCTTGTGTATAGAATAACATACATATTTATTTTCTTTTTGTAAATAAATAATTAAAATTCAAGAAAAATATTTCCATATTCCATATTTTATAATGTAAATAAATAAAATAAAAATCATAAATATAAAAATAAAATAAAAAGAAAAAGAATAAAAATCAATTTTCACCTTGTATATATACCATGTACATATGTATATAAAAGTAAATAAATAATTAAAATTCAAGAAAAATATTTCCATATTCCATATTTTATAATGTAAATAAATAAAATAAAAATCATAAATATAAAAATAAAATAAAAATAAAAAGAATAAAAATCAATTTTCACCTTGTATATGTACCATGTACATATGTATATAAAAGTATTTATTTAACTAATGTAAATAAATAATAAAAATAAAATAAAAATACCCTCTTATTCCAAATTTTATGTTATAAATAAATAAAATATAAAAGTGGAATAAATATATAAAATAAACAATTAAAAATAAAAATAAAAAATACATATATGTATATACCTATATATAATAATATAATGTAAATACCAATTTTATATTTCAAAAAAATAAATAAAAATCACTAAAAACTATTTCAAAATAAATAAACATTTTTTATGTTTTAAGTTTTTCGAAATAAAAGCATTTACTATTTTATTTTGAATTTTTAAATAATTAACAAATGGAGGTCTCCCATTGGTCCACGGGGGAATGTTGACCTCCGGTCAACTTCCCCCTGGACGACTTTTTCTCGCGGATCTTGCGTCCGACCCGATTTCTTCAAATTTTGCTAACGCGATCCGAGCTCCAAATATCCAAACCTCGTGCTCCATTTGATCCTTGCACATTCGAGACCCTCACCTGAGCATCCGTCTAGGGATCCGTGCTTTACGGAACCCTGCCCGATCCCATCTTCTCGGACCTGTGCCGCTATTTAACCCAACCTCCGACGCACTTTCTCACTCATCTTTGGCTTTCCCCCTCTACGCCAGTGAGCTCCTAGCCACCGCCTGAGTGACAGCCGCGCAGAGGAGGGTCGCAGCGAGGCCCGGGCAACCGGGAACCACTGATCCAACGACCTTCATCGCCGTGCACCGCCGCGAGGTGCGCCAAGCCTCGGGACTCGATGAACACTTGAGGCAATGACCCCCCAGAGCTCCGCCAGCTCCAGCACAGTTGACTTCGACCGCCAGGTAGCGTAGTTAGTTAAAGCTTCGTCGTAGATTTCGATTTTTAGGATTCCGACCACTGCCCTTCACCGACCATTTCCCGACATTCCGTTCACCCATTTGCCATCCCGACCACTCCATCACCTTTGCCAGACTCCTCTCCACCTGCCGTGCCCCTTCACTCCCCCTGTCTCGCCCCGAAGCAGGTACCTCACCCTCCTCTATCGTCGCCTCGCCGGAGGGTGCCACAGCGACCCATTCAGCTACCCATTTAACCCCTAATCGGGTCGAGGCATTTTTCCCTCGACCCAGGATTGGTTTGGTGCCATTGTACAGGTCAAAGGACCCCATCTGGGGGGTCGAGTCATTTGGGCATCCGAGCTCCGAGCTTCCTCGTCGCTGGAGCGTCTCCGACGTCTCCAGCCCCATCGGAGCCCATCATCAACTGTGGATCATCGTCAGGAACATTTCGCCCAACATAGCAGCTTTAGAGGACCTCTCCACCGCAAGTATCGAGCAGGCAAACTCCGCCGGCGAGCTGTTCTTGGAGGATCCTCCGTCACCGTCCGATCGTGCCCCCTTGATTTAGCTGAAAACAGGTGGTCTTAAGTTCAACACAAGGCGTGAACTCAGTCGGTGTGGTGACCACACTAAATTCGGACTAAAGTCAACAATTAACCCACACTAAAGATCAACAAATTAGAACTAATGTGGAGTTAAAATTTATTTTTTAACTCTGCACAAATGGTGTATAGTGACAAGTATGCAGAGAGTTCGAACACAGGGAGCAAGCAGGGTAATTCACAAGATTGTGCTCAAGTGTGTATGTGTGATGTGTCTACACTAAGCAAAAAGCAAATGAATTTTTGTGGGTTTTTAATTTTTAATTTTTTTTATTTTTAATTTAATTTTAAATTTTGTATTTTGATTTTAATTTTCTGATTTTTATAATTTTTTTATTTTATATATATATTTTTTTAATTTTCAATATTGGAAAATAAAGACAAGGTAATGAAAGACAAGCTAAAATATTTATAAAAATGTGTAAAAATAACCAAAAATTCAGGAATAAAATGTTTTTGATATTTTTAAGATTTTTTACTGTTTTTGTGATTTTTGGGGATTTTTCAAGGTGTTTTTGGTATTTTTAAGTACTGAAATAAGGGGAAACAGTGGAAAGGGTGCTGGCTGTGAGTAAAATGGGATTTAAAAATAGCAACCAGTAGCTAAAAATTTTCACATTATTTTTCAAATAAAAAGGACAAAATAAGGAACAAACAGGAACTGAGTTTGCTATTTTTGGATTTTTCTACTATTTTATATATTTTTTTGAAGTTTTTAAGTGTTTTTAAATTTTTAGTGTTTTTCTTTTGAGATTTTTAATGATTTTTGGACTGACACTAAAATAGGATAAAATAGACACTAGGTAATTTTTTGGAATTTTTGGAGAGGTTTTAATATTTTTTTGGTATTTTCTAAGCTAGACAGTGCACAAATAGCAAGTTTTTGATTTTTAATAAATATGAAAATAAAGTAAAATCAAAAACTAAAATGGTGGCGTCTAAGTACACATGTCCAGGAGCTTAAGTTCAAAATTTGAGAAATTTTGGAGTTAAAATGGTAGGTCAAATAATTAGAGCAAACATCCAAACATTAAACAGTCCTGGCAGGGGTATATGTGCAATATATCAAACATCCAGGGGCATACATGCAATTTTCCACAAAAATATAGAATTGAATATTTAATTTCTAGCACCAAAATGCAATTATAAAAGCCTCCTGGGCACGCAAGCAATTTTCCCACCAGGGCGCGTGACTTGCACGCGCCTGGCGAGGACTGGAATGTAATTTCTCAAACCCTGGGGGCCTACTTGCAAAATATCCAAAAAGTTTACACGTGATACGAAAGTTTTTGTACTGAAACGAAATACACAAAAGTCCGAGGGTGTCCTTGCAAAATGCCCACACCTCACGTGTACAGGTCACGTGAGGTGACGTGGCGAAGGACCTGGATGCAAATAAACAAAGTTCGGGAGTCTCTATGCAAATATTACAAAATTTTTACACTACAAACAAAAGTTTAAGTACTAAATAATAAATACAAAACGTGCGAGGGTTGGGATGCAAAATACCCTCGCTGGGACGATCCGACGATGACGCGTGGCGCAAATCCAACGGTTGGCAGCGAGGCGCGATCCAGCGGCGGGGAACGAGCCACTTATCCACGTGGCAGCTTGGGGACGTCCGATGACGGTTCGCTTCGACGTCTGAGATTAGATCTCAAAAAGAGATCCAATGGTGGCTGGGCGTGGAAGATCGGACGGTCGATGCGCGATCTGGAGCTGCGGCTCGATCAGACGGTGGAGAAGCGAGGAGGAAGAACAGGGAAGAGCACCGGCGGAGGCGCACTTCCCTGACTCCGATCTCGCTCCTCAGGCGATGGATGGGCTCCAAAATGGAGCTGCAGACTCCTGGGAGGTCCCTCTGTGAACTGGATGGCTTGGATTCGCCGGAGAAGCGTCGAAGTGCTGGCGCGGAGGCGGCGGAGCTCGAAGCTCCAGGTATCTCCGGTGAAGGTCGCAAAAGTGCTCTCCAGGTTCGTTCAGGGCTCTTTGACCTGCAAGAAGTGGTGAAAAGGCCCAGGGCAAATTACCTGGGCCTCGCAGAGGCGTGGGGATGCGCGATCGATGGATGGGGGTGACGGTGGCCGGAGGTGTCTCCGGCGAGTGATCGATTTGGCGAATCGATGCACGAATGAAAGGGATAAATGGGGGAAAATGTAGCTGGGAATGCAAGTGATAAACTGACGGCGAAAAACTAAAGGAATGACACGACCTCGAGCCCAGAAAGGGCGAGGGAAAGGTACCTCGACGGCGGTCGCCGGAGGTTGGAACACGCGGCGCTATCGACCCTCTCCCGCCGCTTGGATGCGTCGAGCTCGAAGCTGTCACCTTCGGGCTTCGATGGCTGGACCAAGGGAGGTGGTTCACTGATGATTCGCGGTTCGAATTTTCAAATGAAGTCAAGGGTTTGCTTTTAAGGGTTTGACGAGGGGCTCCATTGATCGAGGTGCCCAGCTTGATTCAGAGGCCCTCAGCCCAAGAAGATCCTTGGGCGAGCAAGATGGATAGTAGGGGAAAATATTTGCAGAAGAAATTGAGTCGAAAGGATGAAAGCTCGCTCCTCGAAAAAATGGTGAAAATGGGGGTCAAACATAGTCTGACACGAGCTACAGTCCACGTGGACCAACCAGGAAAAACCTTGGAAAAACATTTTATTAATTCAATTTAAAATACTAAATGGCCGAATTAATTAAATGTTATAAAATAAAAAATGCTTAAAATTTTATGTAGTATTTTATTTTGATTTTTAATTATTTTTAGGAGTTATATTTTTACAAGTCACCTTTTTAACCCTATATAGGTATAATACCTATGTATTTTAGTATTCTATTTTTATTTTAGGTATTTTTAATATTATTATTTTTATTTATGATTTTATAAAATTGTAGAATACTTTTATATACACATATATATTTTTATTTTATTTTTCTGATATAATTTGTATAATTAATAAAATACAAGTATGTTTTGTATAGGTATATATATAGGTAATGTACCTATGTAGTCTTTATACAAGTATTTTTATTTTTATTTCTCTTTGCATTTTATTTCAATTTTAATGCACATATATATTATTAGTAATATTTACAAAAATATAAAAATATAAAAAATATAAAAAATAATGAATAAATAATAAATTGAATATTTTAATCAGTATAGCTATACAACGGGGGTCCAAAACTCAACTTTCAAACCGTAGCTCCGCCAAATGCGAAACCACCGCCATTGGATAGATTATTTTATTCTATATACAATTAAAGGTGAGTACACTGCATTTGGAGTTGTCAGTTGTGAGATACGGGTCTGGGAAGTTGGGATTTTGGATTCTTATTCAGACCATAACTTTTCATCTGTACATTCTTTTTCTGTGAAATCAATTTTGTATTTTTCTTTATTAAATTATCTACAACTTTCATGTACAAAGTTTCTTTATTTGATGTATAAAAAGTGGAACCAAAAATAGGTCCCAAAATGAATAAAGAATGAATAAAAGGTATAGGTATTTTATCTGTGTTTTGGCCCTTATCTCCCCCTACTTTATTCCTTGTCGATCTATTCATCAAGATGCCTAGGTCTCGGGGATTTTGGGTCATAAAATATTTACAATATTTTATTCTTTTTCTTTTCTTTATTTATTCTATAATTTTGGCCTTAATTACAGTATTTTAGACACTATCTGAATGCACATGCATGGATGCTAAGATGATGATTTTAAGGGTATTTACAGGCATTTGCTAGGGTTTTTGATGCCAAAATGATAGAATAAAGATGATGAAATGTGGATTCATCACCCCTCGCCCAGTTCCGATCACAATCGTCCATCTACGAGGAGCTAGCAGCCGTTGGGTCGTTATCAGGAGCTCATTTGAAGCGTCCATCGACGAAGAGGTGTGCACATATATCAGCCAGCCGATCCTCCGCGTGGCACCTCCTCGTCCATCCGATAATAAGGGGTAAATTACTTGTATGCCCCCCTATTTCTTGCATTTTATACTTAGTCCTGTAAATATTTTATTCTGTTGTTTTTATTTTGGTAATTTTGCATTGTGGACCTTTATGTTTCAAACATTTTCATTTTAGTCCTTATATATGTGTGACACGTACATCGACACGTTACGACTTGGTTTAATTGCATATTTAGTCCTGTCTTTTCTAGGTGTTACTGTTTGCATGTTTTAAAATAGGATTTTCATTTATACCCCTCCGTGCCTTATACGCGTGCCTCACGCGTTATTGTGTGGACATTTTGCACACGACCCCCTGCACTTTCTTGCCTTGTTATTATTTGGTCCTGAAACTACTTTTTCTTGCATCTAGGTCCCTGTGCACTTTGAGCCTTTGTTTGATTTAAATAAAATATCAAATTAAGTCCAAATTAGGTGAAATTTGGATACATGGCTCCTGCCACAGTATAAAAAATTCCATAAAAACTTGGTACATTTTTTAGGCATTTTGATATTTTTAATAATTCAAAAATAGTGGTTTTCGTGACTGTCTGATTTAGAAAACCTAAAAAATATAAAAACTATTGTAAAAATTCTAAAAAATTAGAGTTAATTAATTTTAGTGTGTTTTATTTTCTATGTAACTTTGGTAATTTTTGGATATATAAAAACCATAAAAATTAAAAAACCCTAAAAATCTTATAAAAATTCTATAAAAATCTAGAAAAATCAAAAAAATGTAAACTTTTTTTCTGAATTTTAGTTTTTGTTTATATTTTCCATAAAAATTACCTCCAGACTTTTACAGATCCATTTTGTATTTTAAATGGATTTTTCAAGTCTGGTTGGATAGTAACTTACTGTTTTGGTCTTTCTCGATTTTTAGAAAATTATATAAAAAATGAAAAATTCTGAAAATTTCACCAAAAATATTAAAAAAACCTAAAAAACATAAAAATATTTTTGTTTGAATTTTTGGAGTGTTTTTGGGTGTTTTTATTATTTGTTGAAGTTGCTTGCTTTTACCTTTTTCTTATTTTCCCTTATAATTAAAAATCCAAAAAAAAATATAAAAAATATTAAAATCCACCAAAAAATTCATTTATTTTATTTTATTTTCTTTAGACTACTTCGTTGGCCGCGAGGCCAATTCGTGCTCCTTGAGACCGACCCTGGGTGTTATACCAGGTTAATAATATAGCCAGGACTGCTATCTTTGATTTGATCGATTTTAAATTTTTATTTGGTGGTCTGTTTTCATTTTCTTGATTGAGCTCTGAGTCCCGAGAGGTTGTGGTCGCAACGACCATTGATACCTGATTTACCTTAGTCGCTCGGGCGGCTCATCAACTAACATGGACCTTGTAAATTCATAAAAACCCAACTCTTGTAAATAATAAGATGCATCAATGTTAAATATTCGTACCTAGTTTTATTCCAAAAAAACTTTTGTTTTGAAAAATCCCAAAAATGTTTGCAAAACCTTTTCCAAAAAATCCATAAAAAGTTCAAAATTATGAAAATTGCATTATAAAAATATTTTCTGCATTGTACATAGCATTTGCATAGCATTCGCATTTTTCGGATTGAGTTTGATAACTGAACAAGTATAAGTAAAACCTGAAGAATGGAGCTTGGTTGGATCTTAAATCTACCTAATCACAGGAACCTTATAGGAACTGGAATTGAGGTGCTGCAGGTCCAGTTGACTTAATTCTTTGAGAATTGTGAGACATAATTCCATGGATTCTTGACTGTCTAAGAAGAGTATTTAGAAGCACACACACCTCTTGTTGATAATGACCTAAATTGGACACCTGCACCTTTCACTTGGATATACTTAGTTGGAGTGGTGAGGGGATTGGATTTGCTGGTATGAGACGCACACATATGGAAACATTTGTCCTCGTCTAGGGAGGCAAGTGCACCCCAACTCGTCCAGTAGCAGATACGTCTAAAGATATGAGAGTGTGGGTTGCAATAATGCTTCAGAAAAGGTATAGTCTACTGGCTGAAGAGGAAGAACTACTTATGTAAATGTTGTTGTATATAGTATTTCAAAAAAAACTCCAAAAAAGTGGTCAGGCTTGATTGAAAATAAAATGCCAGCTGGAGTGTACATAATTATATACTCAATAAGCAAGCTTGAGCGTCAAAGTCGTATCTTGTGAGCCTACAGCTGGATGACTTGGCTACATTGGTCAAGCATCCTATGACAGGTAGCCACATTGGTTACCATCCATTCTCTTCTCTACCCCATCCTCTTGAGGTTGTTGCCACTTGAACTTAGAAGGGAATACCTCGCTCCTCGAGGAAGGAGTTGCTGGATTGGGGAATCATTGGGATGTTATGCTGGAGAAGTCATTCTCTTTGTCATTTCAGTTGGGAAGAGCCACAATCACACACACTGTACAAGTTAGATTCATAGTCATAAGGGTTTGCATATGAGTAGAAGTATTCTGACCTGGCTAATGAGGACACTTGAGCAGAGTTTTGGGATTCTCGAAGGCTATTGTATTTCAAATCCAATTCCCAATAAGGTCCCGACCGCACTAAAATTCCAAAGGTCCTACTTAAGCTCCAAACTTTGATTCTGTGATGATAAGTTTGAAAATTGGATTTAATCCACTTTCTTTCTTTTCTTTTCTTTATTTTTAAATTTCTGCACTTATTGCATAAGTTTTTGCTATGGACTAGCAAAGGCAAGTATGGGGGTGATGAATCTCCATTTCGTCACATTTATTCTATCATTTTGGCCTTAAAAACCCTAGCTAATGCATGTATATAACATTAATTCATATAAATTAACATTTATTCTTTGTTGTATAAATAGTGTATAAAATATTTTTTTAATGCTAAAATTATAGAATAAAGAAAATAAAAGAAAAAGAATAAAATGCTAAAGGTATTTCATGACATTAATCCCGAGACCTAGGCATCTTGATGACTAGGTCGATAAGGAATAAAGTAGGGGAGATAAGGGCCAAAAATCACCAATATTTTCCATTCTTTTATTCATCATTTATTCATTTTTTGCACCTATTTTATTCTTTATTATTTATTCATCAAATAAATAAACTTTGTACATGAAAGTTGTAGACAATAATGTATAGAAAAATACGAAATTAATTTCATACAAAAATAATACATTGTGTACATTTTATAATTTAAATAAGATTCCAAAATCCCAACTTCCGAGACCCATATCTCCGAAATAAAAACTCAAGACATATCAAAATCACTTCAATTGTATATAACTTTTAATAAGTTATTTAATGAAGTGTTTCATTTTTTTAGAGTTCAGGCGTGAAAGTTTGGTTTGGACCCCTATTACAAAGTATACCTGAATAAAATATTCATTTTTATTTATTCTATCTTATTTTTGAAATTTTATATTTTTATAATGTTGTAAATAATATTTATAATACTTGTATATATTAAAACTAAAATAAAACCACAAATAAAACATTAAAAAAATACATGTATATAATATATAGACGAATATACAGTACTTATACCTATATAATAAATATACCTATTTATTTAAGTGTATATATTATATCAAAAAAATATAATAAAAATATATTTATGTACATAAAAATATGTTATAGGTATATAAAATAATAAAATAAAAGAATAAAATCAAAAAGTACAAAATAAAATTAAAATACACAAAACATAGACAAATGTGCCTATAAATACACCTTGGAAAATTAACTTGTAATAATAACCTCAAAAAAATAAATAAAAATAATTATAAAATAATATTTAAAAAACAAATATTCTTTGTAACTTTAATTCAATAAAATCATTTGTTATTTATTATTTATTTTCTAATAATTTATGGGCTCAGTTTTTCCTGGTTGGTCGACATTGACCAACCAAGTTGCGTCCTCAGTTGACTCTGGTCAACTATCTGACCCGCTTGTATCCCCGGTCGGACCTAGCCGCAGACCTATCTTCTCACTTTTTCTCCCGTCGATGCAAGCATCGATTGGGAATAGTTCCTTCAGTATTTTTCCTCCTCGACCCTTATCACGTGTGCGTGATTACTCGGGTTGAGGAGCTCTGTTCAGCCGTTCATCCTCGATCTCCCCAGCCACTTTGCTCGCCTATACAAAACCACACACCCGACCTTCTTCCCATTTTAAACCCTTTTTAACCTAGTTCTGGCCCCCTTTTATAGTGATCCAGTTTGAGGCGAGTGACATGGGTCTCTCCAGCTCCTTGGAGCAGATCCAAGCCTGGTCAAGGGCAGCTTCCACCATCTCCGGTCGCCCTCCGCCATTGTGAGGTTCAATTCATCGGCCCTGCCGATTTGAGGTACCCTTGTCTTTCTTTTTATATCAGTCTTAGTTTTAGATCTCATTCTATGTGTATATATTAATGTTTAATTACATATATTAGAGGTAATCAGTCCCTTCGTAGTTCATCAAAGCTTGCCTCTAGAGAACCATTTCACTGTGCTCTACCGTCCTTTGACCTGATATTCGCCAACACTTCATTTCACAATGCTTCTTCTTTGTCATCACACCACTACATCCACACAGATCTTACTAGGATATGGAGATTAGCATCTCCACATCTGCCACCTCATCGGAGATGCCCATCCGACCCATTTCCATTTCATTCCACCCCCAGGAGCACCCTTGAGCTCTGTGTTTTTGTGCTAACAAGTTCCCTGCAGGAAACATCAAGAAAAAATCCCTTTGCAGGGTTGTCGATGATAGAGCAGGACCCTCCAGGTTCGGGGTATCGTCCAAGCATCTGGCGAGGACTCCGGCCATTTTGAGGAGGTACACAGCTGCAGAAGAGCATAAAGAGTCCGTAGAGCATCTGAGTTGCAAGAAAGAACGCCGGAGGCAATCGCTATGTCAAATCCAAACTTGCCATCGGCGAGTTCCTCCATTGTTCTTCAATCATCATCGAGAACCGTCTGATCGTGTCATGTTCATCGCACGCTACAGTTTCCATCAGATCATATCGAGCCTCCACCGTTGATCTTCCACGAGATATCAAATCCCAGACGCCCATTTGTGAACCGGTATCGGGCTCCCTCGTCGTGCCACGTGTATAAGTGATAAGAACTCCGTCGTACGATTACCTTCTTAAGTTTGGTATTTTGAAACTTCACCCAGCTACTTTTTGTATTTAACATTTAATCTAGAAACTTTCATCTGTTGTTTTATTAGTTTTGTAATATTTGCAGAAACCCCTCTTATTTTTTTATTTGCGATTCAGTCCATGTCAGCTCACCTCACGTGGGGTCCCACGTGCAGCGGTAATTTTGTGCATTTGCCCCTGGAACTTCTTGTATTTTGTCTTGACCCAAGAATATTTTATTAGTTATAAACTTCTAGAAAATTACAAAAAGTCCATGGACTTTTACGTTAATTACATTTATGCCCTAGGACATTGATTTTTCTGTGTTTTCTCTATTTATTAAATATAGTTTCCATGCTCCAAAAATTACCAAAAAAATAGAGTTAACTTACTGATGGTACACACTTCCACATCATAGCTTTATTTTTGCAATTGAGGACTTTTTTATATTTTATAAAAATCGAAAGGAGCACAAAAAGTCTCTATTTAGCTTTAAAAAACCCATAAAAAGATAAAAAGTTTTTTAAAAAATTCACAAAAATATATATTTTGTTTATTTAATATTTTGAACATCCAGACCAAAAATACATAAAAATAGAAAAAGAAAACTCATAAAAATTAAAAATCCCCTAAACCATTATAAAAACGAAAAATCCCAAAAATACCAAAAATATTTTTCTATTTTTGAATTTTATATATATTATTGTCTATATATTAAAATTGATTTGAATAATGTTGGACTTATTTTTTTATTTTTAGCCTTCATTTCAATTTCGGCCTATTATTTAATCCCTGATTTGGGATGTTTTTGACTTTAAAAATATATAAAAATTAGCAATATTCACTAAAAATCACAAAAATAGTAGAAAATATTTAAAATCCAAAAATACTTAATTATGTAATTTTTATTTATTTTTAGTTATATTTATATATATATATTCCTATTGTGTATATATAATCCTACATATTCTTATATTACGTAATTAAAAAAAGTAATTATAAAATCAAAAAAATAAAAAGAAAATATAAAAATATAAATTTAAAATAAAATAAAAAATAAAAAAGACAAAAAATACATAGAATAAAAAACCCATAAAAATAATAAAAATAGACAATAAGAAGTACAACTTAATTTTAACTCCACACTTTATTTTCATCGCTTGATTATTATTGTGGCTTAATTGTTGATTTTCGAGGATTTTGTGAGCAATCGCTTCAGCGACATTATACTTCTCGCCTTGTATAGACTACTCTATACCCTCGCAAATTCTCGATCATCAACCACTCACTTGGAGTTAGAGATGGAGTATATAAAGCCCGCTCCACATCATTTCTCAATCTCTTTCTTAACTACTTCTCGAAGATTTGGATTAAGTCTCCTTTGGAATTCATGGGAAGGTCTAGCATTATCCTCACTAAAAATATGGTGTGAGCAAAGAGCAGGATTAATACCCACGAGATCTGACATTGTTCATCTTATAGCCTTGTGGTTCCTCTCCAGCACTTCTAATAACCTAGACTCATGTTCTACAGTCAGCTTCGAACTAATGATGACAGGGAATCTACTCGTTGGTCCCGCAAGAAAGGAATACTTAAGTGTAGGAGGTAGCGGCTTCAATTCTAGTAAAGAAGTATCATTGATCAAATTATGATGAACTATCGTTGAATCCGGTTCCATGCTGCATGAAGGTGGTGCTAACTCTGTAGTTCTTGTCACCAATTGTGCTGAACATAAAGTCGGGTCGTCAAAAAAATGTGGTAATTCGGCCAAAGCCGTGTTCGACTCTAAATATATTCCTCAGGAGTAGAAACTTATATATCTGCAAGGATATCTAAGTCATCAAGGAATGCATAGATGATCTGCTTCTTAAGAACTCTAGCAACACCTCACAAACTACATCATGTACACTATCCTCTCCAAATGAGAGGGTCTCAGTCAGTCATGTTGGGTTCTTTTTCCCTACCCCAATTGTGCTAACAAATCTGCAATCTGCTTCAGAAGAAGAAGAGAAATCTATGCTCGACTCTGAGTTAGATCGCTTCCATTTTGATTACTTTATCTTAAGTTCCACTTCTCCACCTGGAGAATGGAACTTCATCATCCTAGTATGATAATCAAAGGAAGCTCCAGCGGAACTAAGGAAGTGCTGTCTGGGATGATCTATAAATCTTTTCAATGATTGGAGATATCCATTTCAAGGAAAGTGAAGTCCACTATGTAATCTTAACCCTCAATTGATATAATAACATCCTTGACCTCACCCTTAGCTTTCTTCATAGACTTATCAACAAACTAGAGTAATGCTTTTGATTTTCGAAGTGGGCCCAACTCCAACTTCTTATATAAAGTAATGGGTAATAGGTTGATCCATCATCAAGGTGAGTACATGCAAATGTTATGCCATCAATATGACTCAACATGTAATGTGCACCTAGATCTCCCTTCTTTCAGGCTAATTGTTGGTTCTTAAGGCAATACATTGTGGCAACCGTTAAGACATGTGCCTTGACATTACTGTTCAACTTCCTCCTGCTAACCTTATTAGGTGTACAACACACTTTACAAAATTTCTGGAAAGCAGGATGACTTGCCACATACTCATCAAATGGCACTTCCACTATGATATTTTCTTTACAAAAACATGTTATTTCCGGATCACCTTTTTGAATCTTTTTAATAGTGCACTTTCCTACCGTTAAACCACGGGGAAGGGATTGAATAAGAAGAAGATGAAGAACTTGAATCATAAACTAATACATGCTTATCTTTATTTTTAGAAACAAGGTTCTTAATACATGAATATTTTACAAGTAACTTGGAATTAAAAATAAAATTATCTACTATAGGTTGGGGAATATCTTTTGAAGGTACATTCTCCTCAACCGAAAGCACAAGGTCCTCCATAGACTCTGAATATGATCTGTGCTGCAGTGATGCTCTCGTACTCCTCTCCTTTCTTCTCTTGGATATCTATATCTCGTGATGAAGGTGTTGCTGGCGATGCTTGGCCTCGTCGTCTTCTGAATTTCCCTCAGGGTGAGCTTCAGAAATGGCCCTCTTCATGTCCCTTACACGATCAGGTAAGACCACAGTCCATCTGCTCATGAGTGACATGCGATTAAAACAATAAAAAGGGAGGATCTCATGCTCATATTTATGTGAATATGAGTAGTATACCTTATCATAAGTATGCTGCTGCTGAGTCTTTTCATGTTATTGGGGTTAACCTGAACCTGGGCAGGAATAGATGTAGAAGGGGTAGACTGCTGGTCGTATAGACGGGATAAGAGGTTGAGGTCAACTCTCAAATCATGTACCTCATTCCAGTAAGAACGTAACTCCTTGAGTATATGCCACAGAAAGTCTATGGGACATGACAATGATGATTGCTATTGTGAACAAGGATAAAATGAACATGACGAATAGCCTTGATGACCCTGGTATTGCTGCTAGTGTTGTAGATGTTGTGTTGGTGGGCCATGTTGGCCTGACTGGTATGTCTGATGTCAGGCGTACAACTGCTGCTACCTCGGTACCTGAGAGTGAAAGACTCCAGAGCTCTGTTGTGCTGGAAGAGGTGTAGGGGTGAATGATGTGTTGTAAAAATTTAAGGGACGCTAATAAGAAAGATGATCAACTGAACTACCATGTCTGGAAAGCTCATGTGTATATCACACACCATTCACCTCAAACACCAAAGAAGGCTCCTCAATAATTGTCTCTGCAGATGGTAGTTACTGTTGGTAGGAATGGGTAAGAGTCTTGTCTTGTACCCACAATTGTGGTGGCCCTGACATCGGCTACTCTTAAATATGACGTACTCGGTAGATAGGCATAACAGATGCATGCACGACATGTATCTCGTTCTGAGATACCTTCTCTATCGGCGCTGCCATCTACTTAGGAAATTTGGATAAGTTGTTGTCCAACTCATCCATCCTCCTATCGATTCTCTCCACAACTGTTAACTTATCTGCTATGATCCCATGTTCGGAATCAGGTCCTCAAATGGATCAATTATAGCCCTCGCTCCCCACTAGATGAAAGTGTAAGGGGTATCTGTTTGAGATCTGCTCACAGTCTGTGCTCACCTCGTCTCGAACATCCTCTCAAACACCTTCTAGACGGATTTCGCATCATGTGAAGTGTAGCTTCCTCCACAAGCAACATTAACTAAACATTGCAACTCAGGGATGAGTCCGTAATAGATTGACTGAACAAAGACAGTAGGCTCTAGCCCATGAAAAGGGCACTTCTGCAATATATCCTTGAATCTCTCCCATGTATCATAGAATGCTTCATTAGGAAGCTGGGAGAAACTAGTGATGCATGAACGCATCAAATTTGTTCTACTCAAAGGGCAGAACTTCTTTAGGAAGATGTCCTTGAAATGTGTATAGGTAGTTACAACAACACCTAACTTCTTCATACAATAATTAGCCTTGTCTCTCAATGCAATAGGAAGGGCTTTCAGTCTGATATAGTCTTGTCTAACTCTAGGATGTCTAAGGTTAGTACAGACCAACTTGAAGTTCCTCAGGAATGCATATGGTTCCTCATGTGCATTCCCATGAAAATGTGGCAACAAGCTAAGAAACCATGGCTTCAATTCATATTCTACATCTAGCTCTACTGGACTCAACAAATTAGTCATCTGATATTGTCTAGGATTATATTCCACGTCCATAGGTTCATTTAAACCCAAACGTAACTGGCCAATCTACGCTCTCAATAGATCTACATTCCGCTCTGAAGCCACTAGCCTAGCTAGTACCATCTGCATTGGATCCTCACGCTCTTTCTCCTCTCCATTTTGTTTCTATGGAGGCATCATGAAAGAATCTCTAAACCTTCATCAAACAAAGGATTTGAGTGAGATCTTGACGAAGACAATGAAATCAAGTCAATCTTACCAAGGTAATGATCTTCCTAAGTGAGAAGAGAAGAAAGAAAGGGATCAGTCAGGATGTAACTGCTCCCTAAGAATGAATCATGATATTTCAGATCAAAACAAGGATTATATCGGATCCAAGAAGAATAATTTTAATGTTTTAATCTAAAATTAATAAAATCATTTAATATTTTTAAATGAACTAATAATGGATTTTCGTCTAAGATTTTCCTGATTGGTCCACATGGACCAATCAAGGAGTTCCTTTTGTTAACGATAGGTCAACTGTACATCCCTCTACTTCCTTTGTCAGAAAATCCATGACACCCTGGCTTTATCCCATTTCTTCACCTTCCTCCATTCCACTCTCTTCCTCGACCAATCCACCAACCTATTCTACCCACATCCCTACTCCATGCATGTCCTCTGGCATTCACCTACCACCTTCACCGATCACGCATTCTCCATGCCCCTTATTCCCTCTAGCTTGTGTATAAATAAAGCCCCTCGCTGACCATTTCAATTTTGATCCCCGATTTTTCCCGTAATCCAAATAGGAACTAAAGGGTTTGTGACAACAATTTCCTATCCTCCTTGTTGACGTGAAGGGTTGATTCGTAGTGATTCAAGCCTCATTGGAGTCATTTGGTGGATCTCCACCTGCTCCCTCTTCCATCAGGTTTGATGCATTTTTATGCATTTTTAATTTTCTTTTCATTCAAGTAGTATAGCTTAGCCTTTAATTTCTACAATTAGGTCTTAATTTAGCATAATTTGTAGATCTTTGTTTGTTGGAGCCTTAAGCTCCAGCTCAATTCACCAGTGACTCGACTATGTCTCGACCTGTTTCCATCTCCATTTCATTCATAGACACATTCTTCACAAAAACCCCCATCTTCCACCCTCGATTCCACAAGAATCAAGGTTTGACGAGCCTCCTCCATTGCCTACTGACGGAGCTCATCTGCCCCACTCAATCATCATGCTTCTAGCTTCATTAAATGGTCGAGAGAAACCCTCTCTTGTCCCCTATGTTTTGGTGTAGGTACCGGAGCCCACCAGCTACCCAGAGCGGGGTTTGAAGCCCAACTT
The DNA here is from genome assembly GCA_037367405.1 of Ottelia alismoides. NCBI lineage: Eukaryota > Viridiplantae > Streptophyta > Magnoliopsida > Alismatales > Hydrocharitaceae > Ottelia > Ottelia alismoides. Next base: position 848,324 of record JAZKJV010011681.1, on the reverse strand, counting down.
AGAGCTCCAGGAAACCTTGAGCACCATGCCCCTAGCGATGGGTCCCAGACCCATCTAATACCACCTACAGATGCGACTTAGGTCTAGGAAGCTAAGGAGCCCGTCAGCAATGAGATTGGATCCCAGAGCAAGGAGATGTTTTGTTCTTGAGACATTCTTCATGAACCCTCGAGAACCATTGGATCATCAGGCTGACCCAGATCTAATCCGGGTCATCCAAATCAAGGCAAAGCAATATTCTCTCTTAGTCGTTGATCAAGTAAGTGACGCTGACGTGGAGCACACCTAATCACTAGATAAGGCACCTTATGGGATAAATTACATACAACCCCTATCATATTTGTATTTACTATTAACCCCTGTAAATATAAAGTAAAGGCTAAAAACTTTTTTGTAGTAATTTCAATGGACCTTCGTACTTTTTAACATTTGCATCTTGGTCCCCACGCCTCACGTATTGCGCCATGTGAGGGGCTGAGAATTTTGCATAAAAGCCATACCACCTTTTGGTTATTTATGATTAGTCTTTATAAATTGTAAATTAAGTGTTAAAGTTCTGGGCATTTTTCATGCAAATCCTTATCTTTATTTTTAATTACAAATATACCCTTGTTAGACTGTGTATTTTTTATGCTTATTTATTTTTATTAAATGGCTCATGTGCTCTAAAAGTTCTAGGAAAATTACCTTGGATGCCTCAAATCATGTTGGTACATGCTCACATTTTAATTAGGCATTTATTTTATTTTCCAATTTTCTAAAATTCAATTAGGAACTATTTATTCCATATTTATAGATAAAAATACAAAAAATTATAAAACTATCTATAAAATTCCAAAAAAACCTGAGTATATATATTATTATTTATTACAATTTTAGATAAAAAATCGTAAAAAAATATAAAAAGGAACTACTAAAAATTATAAAATGTTAAAAACTTATAAAAATAAGTAAACATTTTTTAAAAATCCAAAAAATAGTTTTACATTCTATGTTCTTAATTATATTATATGGTATATATTAAAAATAGTTTTTAGAGTTATCATCTATTTTTAATACCCAAAACAAATTGGCCTATATAATAGAGCCACTGTTTTGATATATTAAATACATTAATAATACATAAAAATTAGCAAAAATTATATAAAAGTCCCAAAATAAAGAAAAATATAAAGACACAAATAACCATTTATTTTCTCAAATTTAAGTATATTTATACATATTTAAAATTATAAAATCCTATATATACTATATATATTATACTACTTATATACTACTAATAATAATTATTAATATTTATAAAACATATAATCTATTTTAAACCTTAAAAAAATAAATGGATTATTCCTATATATATTCTATGTTCTATATTCTATATATTATTTATGATATCTATATTATTGTTATCATTGTATATATAGATATTATATCTTTAAAAACAAAAAAAGACTAGAAATTTGAAAATTTTAAAATAACAAAAATTTAAATACATAAAAATATAAAAAAATAAAATCATAAAATTTAAATATAATTAAAAACCCACCAAAATATAAGAAAATTCCATAAAAATATAAAAGTTATTATTATTTATTTATTAATTAATAATGATTATACCTATCATCAAGTTTGCTCTTAATGGTTCGACCCCAACACTTTATCACTATACACATTTTTGTAGGGTGTAATAAGTTTCACCCCGTATTCATTGTTTTTATCTATATCGTGAGTTGATTGTTGATCTAGTTGGTTGAGTTGAGCGTCAAGTATCGTGAGAGCAGTCGCTACAACGATTGTCGGATCCAACTTTTCGGACACCACATACCCTCTAAGATCGGACGTTAGTGTTTCCTTCTCTACTGAATTATCACCAGGTCATGAGAGAAAGTTTAGAGGCCATGACAAATGCCATAAGCTCAGCATGTTGATACCATGTGTGTAGGCATTGGGGGAATATAATGGCATCTTCTCGAACAGATTGAGACTCATTTGAAGTATGCATATCCCCATGAGGACGACTGACTTTAGGAAAGTCCCACAATCACTTAAGGATGTTATATATCAGATATTAAGGTGTGTCTATAATTAGAAAGTTGAAAGAAATGAAAATTTGTTTTAGTATTAATGTTTGTTGGGATGTGCAGAAATTTTTGCTTGGGGTGATGACCATGCAATAGATGAGAGGATTTTGCATCGAGCGGTCAAAATTCATCTTCATATACGGGCCAAGCAGAAGAAGATTAGGTTCTTTTGTGTTCATCTAGCTTTTTTGACGTAATGGTTAGATGCTCATTATATTTTTTCTTTGTTTTTTATATATCTATGAACCTATTTAAGCATTTCGACCGGTTCTTAGCTACGGCTGAAGCAAGAGCCATTACACCTGAAGATTGGCATCATGCTAAATGAGAAGTAGGGGTTACATATTGGGATAGTGAGGAGTTCAAGGTAATGATAGTATGTAAATATCAACATCTTAATCACTCAATTAATTGTTTTAATTTTAACATGTTAATCCAAAACATATCCGAGAAGAATAAGAGCAACAAGAGTAAAGCTCATGGTCCTAACCATACATTGGGTAGGAGAAGTTTGGATCAATTGAAATACAAGCATAACTATGCCCCTATTCTAAGATATAGCTCTTATACTATATGCTGAATTACTATATATTTTTAGGCCGATACTAAGAGAGCGTGGATCAAGTTAGATTGTTTGAGATTACATGACAGACGATCGATAAAGAGGGTGACATGATTTTCATTCATGATAGATATCCAGAGACACACCTAAGTTTAACAATAACTCTATTTTGACTAATTAAGCATGTGTTTTATCTAATAAAGGGCTCAAAATATAGAGTCACATGATCGAATTCCTCCAGACTCAACTAGGTCTAATTCAATGAACTTCAAAAGAAATGAATAAGGAGGCATTTCGATCTGTTTATCCGCTGGCTATACAACAGTCTGGACGGGTTTTGCTTGGTAGTACATCGTCCACAAGGATGAGTTTCTATGGGAAAAGAACTGGTGGTCCATCATCTACAGAGTTTAGGTAGTTGAAAGAAAAGATTGCAGTCTTGACTCAGGAGGTGGAGAGGTAACATGAGAGGGAGGACCAGTTGCGGGATATAGTCTTCCAGAAGACGCATGCGATGTATCGACTTCATAGGCTGATCAAAGTATTGTATGGACGGGTTCCATTCCTCTGCAAAGTGATCGTGATGACAACAATCCACCTGCAGATGATGACACTTCTCTTATGTAGCTTTAGAATGTTTGTCAATTGTCTATAGGAAATTTTAAAGTCTTAAGTGTTGGAACAACTACTTTTGGGTGTATATAACTTTTTTGATATATTATGTTTAAATATTTTGTCTAACGAATGTATGATATGTTTGTAGTGTTTGAATCTTTGATGTGTTTTAATCTTTGATGTGAACATATGTGAATGTTTTAATTGAGTAGATACGAATACGTTGATGTCTTTGAATGCTTTGATATCTCTTCTAAAGGGGATGAGGAAGAGGATGAGCAGTTGTAGTTGGTGTTGTTTTTCTTTTTACATGAGATATTCTATGTGGTTAATGGTGCTATCATTATCGGTGGTTAGGCTAGCTACCGATAAAGTGTTTTCGACGGTGGTTTATGCGCCATTGAAGATACTTATTCTTGACAGTTTATATCTGGAGTTAAAGGGTCACCACCACGAAAAATATTTGTTGCACAACCTTTTTCGACACATCATTATTGGTAGATGCTACAAAGAATTTTGGGACATGCTGAGAGAAGACGTTATGGCAGTGCTTGATGAATTCAGAGATGGTAACAGAGGTTTCGAGAAGATTAACCGGGCGATGCTTTTCCTTCTTCCCAAAAAGGACAACCCGATGCGGGTGGAGGACTATAGGCCGATTGCATTGTCTAACGCAATTTACTTGATTATCGCTAAGGTGTTGGCAAACAGACTCAGGCAGGTGCTGGATGATGTAATCCTGCAGAATCAGACTGCTTTTATCCCTGGTAGGCAGATGGCGGACGGAATGGTTATGGCATCCGAGATTTGTCTCCAGTGGCGCAGGGAAAATGTAAAGGGTTTGCTCTGGAAGATAGACTTTGAAAAGGCTTATGATTGCGTGGACTGGAACTTTTTATGGGACTCGCTTCGGCGGCGCGGCTTCAACGATCTTTGGGTATCTTGGATGAAGAGGTGTGTCACTACTTCTTCCTATTCGATTTTGGTGAATGGTAGACCGGAAGGTGGTTTTTTCCAGCCTCAAAGGGGTGTAAGGCAGGGTTGCCCGTTAGCACCGATGCTTTTCGTCCTAGTGGCGGATGCCTTGGCAGTGATGTTCAGGAGAGCAGTCGATGATGGGTGGTGTGAGGGCTTTCGTATGGGGTCCATCTCTGTTCCTCTTCTACAATACGCAGATGACACGGTGATCTTTCTGGGTGGTACAGAGGAAATGCACAAAAGGACAAAGCAATTGGTAGAAATATTTAGCAGCATCTCAGGTCTCATGATCAATAGAGAGAAGTCAGTGGTGATTCAGTTTGGGCTGGACGAGGAGGAGAGTAGATCAAGGGCTATGCTTTTGGGTTGTCGTCTTGGTCAGCTGCCCATTCCCTATCTGGGGTTGCCTTTAGTGGCGGGCAAGCTGAGGAAAGCAGAGTGGGACATGGTCCTCAGGCGTTTTGAGGAGAGACTGGCAGGGTGGAAGGCAGTCACTCTTTCTAAAGGAGGGAAGCTGATTCTCTTGAAGCATGTGTTGTCAGCAATACCTATTTTCTTTTTTTCAACCCGGCTAATTCCATCGGGTGTAAGGAAGAAGATAGAGGTAATGATGAGAAGATTCTTTTGGTCAGATGGGAAGCAACAAAGACCAGGCGCGCATTTGGTGAGATGGGAGGACCTCACGAGACATAAAAGCGAAGGTGGGCTTGGAATTCGAGATGTGTCTTGCATGAATAAAGCGCTTTTGGCTAAATGGGTGGTGCAGATTTGGGGCAATGCAGACAGATTGGTTATCCAACTCGTACGAAATATTTATGGTGTCAACGGCTCCCTAGAAGCTGGTAGAGTGCGATTCGAGTCTTCCCTTTGGAATGGAGTCCGTGATGTTTTGCCTCAACTGAGGTCAAGAATGAGGCCAAGGTTGGGGACTGGGGAGGTATTTCGATTTTGGCAGGACGATTGGACAGGTGAAGGAGTTTTATGCAATAGATTCCCTAGACTATTTGCATTGGCAGCAGGCAGAGATTGTTCAGTGGCTGAAGCTAGTGGTTCTGGTTCGTGGGTTCCTCACTTCATGCATGACATTTCTGGACGTAGAAGGGAGGAGTTGGACAGAATGCTATCTGAGCTACCCTCCACTGATTGCATCTCACAGGGCAGGGATCATTTTGTTTGGGAGGGAGAGAGATTCTCGGTGAAAAAAGCATACAAGGTATTTAGAGGGAGAGGTGAAGAATTGGAACCCGATCTGAAGCAGGATATGAAGATTATTTGGGCAAGCAAGATCCCTTGCAGAGTAAAGATTTTTCTGTGGTGCCTCAGGAGGGGAAGGATTTGGGACAAAGCGAGAAGGGGTAGGCTGTTTGGCATTTCGAATACACAGTGCGATAGATGTGGAGCGCAGATTGAGGATGCAGAGCATTTGTTTTTTACTTGTCCTTTGTCAGAACAGGTTTGGAAGGAGATAGGTGTGCCTTGGTTACTATATGGTGGCACTGCTGATTTATGGAGATCTATTAGGTCGGTGGGGATGAACTCAACAGACGATGTTTCTTTGCCATTCGCAGTCCTCTGGGCCATCTGGGGTGGAAGAAATGATCTGATCTTTAAGAACCAGAGGTTCTATTCTGAAAATGTAATCGCTTCATGTCTTTCCCTTTATCGTTTCTGGTCTGCAAGGTAATATGTATCTTTATCTTCCTATTAATTGAAAGTTTTTGGCGGTGAGTCCCATCTCGGGATTTCACCCTTTTTCCTCTCAAAAAAAAAATCATTATTGGTAGATGTCTACTTGTACCAACGGTTAGCGACCCTCAAGTAAGGTGCATAGTCCAATAGTGATCAGATATGAATAATTAATAGTAATCTTAGATATACATGGCTGGTTTAGATTACATGTACGACCTATTAACAAAGAAATTAAGGGTGCACATGATCAAATAATATATGTAGTCCGATCCAATCCGATTGATCGAATTGGTTTTATCATTCAAATGGATTTGTTCGGATTGAAATTTTTCGAATACGTTAAAGTGTGGATCAGATCGGATCATCATCAAAATCTGATCTGATCAAATCTATTAACCCGTTGATATATAAAGAAATAGATATACAAAAACTTCAATTTGTAATTACATATTCGCATATAAGGTTGTTCATTTTCCTTTTACATATCAATGGTGGATATACTTCCTCTTTTCTACACACTCTTTTTATCTCTAACCAAATGACAAATACCTACAATATTATCTTGGTAAACCTCATTAGGTCATTTCCTAGACCACTTCCCAAACAACTTCTCATTCCACTCTCCTTCTCATTTCATTCTCGAGGGACTATCTTCCCAATTCTCCAACGTCCTTTCAGGATCATTACTATAATGTCCCCACACTTATTTCCATGTGATGGTATTGTCAACCCTCCTTTCTATGACTTGCACTACCACCACACCTCTGTCGCAAGTCATGACATTAACACCTCTTCTTTGCACGAGGTGCATTGCTAGTTCCATACACAAGTCCCGCTACCTCACGCCTCTCACGAGTCAATGATATTGTGGCTCTTCCCTTGCACGAATCACATCTTCGATGATTGTTCCTCACAATGTCTTCAATGATTGTCTTCCTTTGGAGCAAGGACGATGGATTTTTAGGCCTTTGTAAGTAATGTTACGTTGTTCGATTTATGTCCTTCCAACAAAGGTGCAACTGTGAATTTTTATAGGAAAAAAATATCATTTATCAATTTGTTATCTCACCTCTCTCTTGCATTAATTATGCAGCTGGAATTACTTGCCTCTATCTCCTTGTGTTTTTTATCATTTGATTCATTTGAAATCAACTAAATGAATCATTGTTCAAAATCATTTAGAAAAATCATATATGGAGTCACGAACCTATTTTAAAATACTTATATTGCAACATTAATTCAATCGTTTGGCCTCCAAATTTTATATTGGATTTATGCATTTATTCCCTAGTATCTAAATGCTAATCATTTTATTACAATGTGGTTCTTAAAGATAGGTAGATAAGTACGGAAAATTTGCATTTTGATGTGTATTTTTTGTTCAATATTTTTTACTACATTTGTCTATACTATGCATTACTTAGAAATTATGTCAACTATCGAAGATATTGTTGGAAATAACCAACCTATATTACAAAGTACATCAAAGGAGAATATACAGGTATAAAAAAATCCGATCCAATCCAATCCAATCTGTACTCCAATGGATTAGGTTTGAATGTATGATGTATTGCACTTAATTGGAAAAAGTTAAAAACTGTTAAAGTTTAATTGGATACAGATTAAGCTAAAATCGGATCCATGTACACCCTAAGAGAGATTTAATTCACAAAATATGAAGCGAGAAAAAGTACATCATCTTTTGGAAATTCCAACTCACAGAAAAAAATACAAGATCCATTAGACACACCCTCCATTGCTTGATCCAATGAATTAAAGAAAAAACACAGACACGGCAAATTAAACACAGCCAAAACACGCGGAGCAAAGGCACCCCTGACTACTTGTAATAACCTTGGACGGTGTAGTAGGTCTGTATAGAAGTGAAGCACAGTCCATAGATTGCCAGGAAAATGCCAATTATGGCCCAATACTCCGTGTTATTTAGGACCTGGACCAGATGCGTCTTCCACTTGGTCCAGGGGGACCTGCAGTACCTGTTCACACCCAGAAACAGCCTCTCGTATCCGTTCCCACTCCCATATCCCCATGTGAAATTCCTCGATATCCTCTTGACGGCGTCCACCACCTTCTCCTCGCTCCCCAGTCCATTCACAAGCACGCCGCTCTTCCCCAATACCTTCACATCCCCAATGGAATTCACCAGGCAATTCACGAGGTACATGTAGTCCAGCACCCTCCTTTCATTTAGACAGTACCTCTCGAATACAATGACGTTCTGAAGTACCGTATCCATACCGTCGTGTATCTTCAGAGGCGACATCTCCAGCACTGCCTTCTCGAAGGATGCCTTGTACGGGGCCCCTCTCGCCGTCTTCTTGAACTTGATCCCTGCTTCGACGAGCCTCCTGGCACTTGGAATGGACCTTGCCATGCCCTCTTCTTCTTCGTTTAGTTCAACGCGCACTTCGTTGTTTGCCAAACCATTGGCTTTCATGCAGGAGTATAACACATCCAATAGGTGGAGGGGGGCGACATTATCGGGATTATTTGGTGGGCGCTCGAGATCTACTTGGAGAAAGAGTTCAACGAAGTTGCGTGCGAGATCAACGAGCCTGTCAGTGTGGGGGTTAGGAGGCACTAGTTCAAAAAGCCTTTGAAGGATGATAAAGGGAACCTGGTTTTCGATTAGAAACATGTCTACGACCACGAGCGAAGAGTCAACAATGTCGAGCGGATTTATCAGAACCTCTAAAATGAAACACCCATCTCGCAGCATCATTTCCATGAACTCCTGGCGATTCATATTGATAGTTTCCGCGTAGGAATTCCTAGCAGCTTCTTCCAGATCGTCGATCAGACCCACGTCCAACTCCAACGGGCGTGGGGAAGCCGTTCGATTGAAGAACCTCGTAAAGTAACGCTCTTTCCATTCGTCCATCTCTTCCATCGCAGCATTCCCTCGTTGATAAGGACCGAAAGAGATCAGCTTCGAATCATAGACGCTCGAATCTACCATTCGGAGATTAGGAGGCACTCGGAAGATGCTGGGACCGTTCACTGCTCTCACCTCCGGCGGCATAGCGACAATGTCGTTGAGCATCTTGATCCTCACAATCGCTTGACAATGTAGTTTTTGTATGAGGATTTTAGAACTAAATCCATCTGTATATGTGTAGATTTCGTTTAGTTATTGAAGTTGGATGTTTGGATGGCATAGCTGCCAATGTACACAGCTGTTTCTAAAATCTAATATGCTAAAATATTTCAACGTGCAAGGAGCCATCGCTATGTTATAAGCATGTCCGTTTCTTTGTCGTTGTGCCCTCGTAAACGTTTCTATTTGCACATAACCTGTTTCCAATATAGCTTTAAGCATACACCAACCAAAATGTTGCATTGTTGAGTGAGGTGAGGGTTAATGAGGGTATATGTAAAATTATAGTTTGTTTATGTGTGTAAGATCCTTTTCCTTGCATTACCTCCCTGTGACTTTACATTCTTTTGCTCGTCATTCCTCATTGAACAGACACGGACACGAGAATGGGTATAGATAGGTGAACTTCTCTTCGCAATTAGAAAAATGGGTATAAACAACTGAAGGATTCACCGTCAACTATTAATAACTAAGCTCAAACACCGATACCTCGAATTGGTCGCCCTCCTCCACGGCCAGAGAACATATATTTGTTAGAAACATGATCGAGTAATAAGTATTAGAATTTTTTAAATTTTAAATATATTAATTGCCATGTTAAGCAACATTAGATAAATCAACAATCATGTAATAATAATCCAAATCTAATTAGATATTATTACGTAATCCAATAGATACCAAAAGAACTGATAAATTAAAAACAGATATAGCAAAAGACGGGATTTAGAAAGGGCATACAAACAAACCATCTAGATAACAAATATAAGTCAGTCGAGTTTAGATATCAACGAAACATCCATGACTTTCCTTAAGCTCCAATTCGTTAAGGAGTTAAACCCCCCTTTGAAGGGTTTACCCCCCCCCCCCCATTAACCCATTCTTTCTCTGTCCCGTGGGCCCCACTTTTTCTCTTTTCTAACCAATTCTTTTTCATCAATTTCATAAAAAAATAATATATTATACCATCATATCATATAAAAATTATAAACTACTCTACTTCTACTTACTTTTCCAAACATTAATACAATGACATCACAATAACTACTCACTTTTCCAAACTTTAATACAATCATATCACAACAAAGCCACCCCCAATTTAACCCTCTATCCAAATACTAAAACACAAAAATGGGTTACCCTCTACCAGTTTAACCCACCCTAACCCGCGTACCAAACAAATCCTTAGGTGCCGTTCGGATGGGGGTTTACCCCCCCTTGGGGTGGGTTTACCCCAAAAACCCTCATTTTCTCTTTCTTGTGGGGCCCACTATCTATTCTTTATTTAAATATTAAATAAATTAATTTTATTCCATCTATTCCATCAAAAAATAATATATTATATCATTATATCATATAAAAATTATAAACTACTCCACTTCTACTCACTTTTCAAACTACAATACAATCACATCACAATAACTACTTACTTTTTCAAACTTCAATACAATCATATCACAATAAACTCACTTTTAACCCACCCGTAGTTTAACCCTCTATCCAAACACCAAAACCCAAAAATAGGTTACCTGCAACCAGTTTAACCCACCTAAACCCACTATCCAAACACACCCTTAGGGTGCATTCTTGTATCGGGTCCCCTGCCCCATATTTTCTCCCTCCACGTGGGTCTCACTTTTTTATCTTTTTAAAAAAATTAAATAAATCAATTCTCCATCATCAATTCCATCAAAAAAATAATATACTATACCATCATATCATATAAAAATTATAAACTACTCCACTTCTACTAACTTTTTCAAACTCCAATACAATCACATCACAATAACTTCTCACATTTTCAAACTCCAATATAATCACATCACCCCAAACCCACTTCTAACCCACTTCCAGTTTAACCCTCTATCCAAACACCAAAATCAAAAATGAGTTACCTGCAATCAGTTTAACCCACCTAAACCCACTATCCAAACACCCCCTTAGAGAATATATTGTCTACACTTGACGAGCATGTTAGGTAGACGATTTGATCACGATTGATGACAACATACTCCGACGAGGATCGTCATCAAAAGCACCTCGTAATAGTACAATTCAAAGAATGGAACAGTGGAGTGAACAAAAGAATAATAATGACTAGAAAGACTCCGTGTCATGTCTAGTAGGGTAGAAATAAGAATTATGGGAGAATAGTTGAGTCTCCTCATGTTCGTAATCTCCAATCAATGAAGTCCGTTGGATTCCCCGAAACTCATTTTTTTCAAATTAAGAATTCCAACTTAGTCAATAAATTATCTTACAAAAACGAGGCCAATTGCCATTCAAATACAACATATATCTCCTCACAAAACAATATGTGCGTCAAAGAAAAGAAAAAATTATACCATCACAACCTTCAATATAATAATTATAAAACAATTAAGATTCAATTATTTTCTCAAATTTCAACAAAAAGTCACGTCACGTAGTCAAAATCATCATCCAAATATCAAAATAAAATAAGAATTATATCCCAGTAGAAGAGAATTCACTAATTTGCATCCTTGCATCCGTTGGACACGAAGGTTCAAGTTGCCTTACTAGCAATCCCGTAACTTAATCTATACTATACTATATCTTAAAGGCCATCAAGTCGGCCACCGATATTAATTTTATACTTGAGTCAATGCGGCAGTATTTACTTGTATTGAGTGGTGCGGGTTCGATTTATTTGATTTCGTGGGTATAAATGCAGAGATGCTAATCGAATCGAATACATTGAAATAGATTCTTTCTCAATTGATTTTAAAATTTTTAAATATAACTTGAATCGAATTTTAAATGAATGTACTTACTTGAATTCAAATATAATTCATTTTGAGTTACAAATATTCAAATTCAATTTATTTTATTTCAAATGTGAAATTTTAGCTGTGATTTGAAGTTTATATAAATTAAAATGGCAAAGCCTTCTTCCACTTTTAAGTAGAGTAAGCTACATTAATTCTTGCTCATATCCATGTTGAAAAATCTGATTACTTTTAACATTGGTTGTCGGCTACCGAAGGAGGTATTTGAACCTTGATCTTTTACATGGTAGGCACACTGTACTGCCACTGGACCGTTGAAGAGAAAATATATTGACAAAAAATGAATATATTATTGTTATCATTGCATGTTTAAGAAAAACATGATCATACTCCTGTTAAAATTGTATAAATTTATCATATTATTTATAATTGTAATAACAACAACAAGTAACTTAGCATGATAAATCCACTTCATGCATCATGATGATCATAGTAATGTAAAAATTAATTTCATGAATCGAATGAGATTTTTGATGTACAAAGGAGCAACATAGATCATGGTGACAATAGCTTCAACATTTACTTTGTGAAGATTAATGGTGTGTTGACAATGGTAGCCGATAGTTTATATTGCCATTAAGAGATAGCCAACACAATAAGAAGTTAGAGAAGAGATATCTGAATAAGTCTCAATGATGGATATGAACTTTGTATAGTGTGGCAATCGTCTTCTTGTGCAAGGTGATAGGGTATCACAAAATGAGATAATAAATGTGGAGTGGAGAACTGAAATAAAAATCTTGAACATTTATTGTTCAATACCGGATTTTATTACTTTTATTTTCTACTCTATTTTTTAAGTACTAGATCTTTAGTCTTTAGGAAATAGCATTCTCTCTTGTTGTGAGAAAGTGTTTTATCTAGTACATGTGTGTGTATTAACAATTATTCAGATTCAATTCGCTTGGGAATCGAATCAACAAGTTAAATTTATATCTAGCTCATTTATTTTCAATCAATATTTTTTAATATTTATCAAATAAATTCTAATATAATTTGAATGATTTATTTCAGTTAGCACCCCTATATACAATCTCTCGAAGATAAATTCTAAAGATGAATCGAAGGTAAAGACAAACCTGCAACATGAACAAATTTGCAGGTAAAATGTGTACGTAAGAGAAGTACTTAAAACACAAAGAAATCTGCATGTAAAAGAAGGTTAAAATTTGTATGTAAGAGAAGGTTAATGTTATCGATCAAATATAATAGTCAAGTTCCTTTTTTATGGAAAAAGAGGGTGAAAACTCGAATTGGGACTCACCGCAAGAAGCAACTATATTAAAAGTTAATAGAAAGATACATTACCTTATGTATCAGGAACGATACAAGGAAAGACCGTAAGATAATATATTTTCTGAATAGAACCTTTGATTTTTAAAAATTAGATCATTCCTTCCTCCCCAGGATGGCCCAAAGAGCAGCAAATGGCAACGTACAATCATCTGTCGAGTTTCTCCCTACAAATCTTATCGATCTCCAGAAATCATCAAAACCTCCGTGCAGAACCCATGTCATTCCCAACTCCTTCCAAACATGATCCGAAAAAGGATATGTAAAGAACAAATGTTCTGCATCCTCCATTTGAGCGCCACATCTGTCACACTGGGTATCCGTCGCGCCAAAAAACCTGTCCCTTCGTGCTTTGTCGCATAGTCTACCCCTTCTGAGGCAGCACAAAAAAACTTTCACTCTGCTTGGGATCTTGCTAGCCTATATTATCTTCATATCTTGCTGCAGGTCTGAAACCAGATCACCAGGCTCCCCATGAACATTTTATGCGCCTTCTTTAACGAGAATCTTTCCCCCTCCCAAGCAGAGTGGTCCCTACCCTGAGAAATACAGTCTGGAGAGGGCAGCTCGGACTGCAATCTACCCAAGTCTTCCAACCTTCTAACCAAAAGCTCAGACAAAAACTATGGGATCCACGAGCCATATCCACCAATATCAGCCATGGAACTCTCCTTGTTTGCCGCTAGAACAAATATATTGGATACCTATTGCCGAGTACCCCCTCTCCCATCCAGTTGTCCAGCAAAAACCTGAAGTCAATCCCTGCACCCACTTTCGTTGTCATTCTCACCCTTAGCTGCGGTAAAATATCGCGGACACCATTCCACAGAGAAGACTCAAAGCACGCTCTCCCCGCCTCTAAAGATCCCTTCACATCATATATTGTGCGTAAGAGGTTGATAGCCAATCTATTTGTGTTTTTCCAAATCTGCACGACCCACTTAGCTAACAGTGCTTTACTCCTTCATTTTTCTGCTTCGTGAGCTCCTCCCAACCTACTAGATGTATTCCTTGTTATGCTGCCTCCCATTTGACAAGAAAAGATGCCTCATCATTACCTCTATCTTCTTCCTTACCCCTGCCGGCATCAACCTTGTTGAGAAGAAGATAACACATGCTTTAGCAGAATCAGTTTCTCACCCTTAGATAGGGTAACTACCTTCCACCTCACTAGTCTTTGCTCAAATCTCCTGAGGACCATGTCACAATCCCCTTTCTCAGCCTTCCCACCACTAAAGGTCGCCCTAAATGAGAAATTGGTAGCTCTCCCAATGGGCATCGCAATATTGCAGCCCTTGCACTATGCTCCTCCTCGCCCATCCCAAATTGAACCACCACAGACTTACTTTTATTGAGCTTGAGACCTATAAAACGTATTTCTAAAGTACTATAGGGTTAAGTAGAGGAAGAAGGATTTTGTCTTAGATGGAGAAATTGATACTATTGACCTCAGAGAAAATTTTGACTGGCATTAATGACAATATTAAATGAATCGGTAGCTAAATATATCAAATCTATAGTTGAGATTCTTGACATCGGCAACTATATTCATATGATAAAATCTACCAATAATTTCGTACTACATGTTAAAATAGATTTTACATATACAAAAGTAAATATTTTCAGATAGTAGAGTGATACATGTATTTGTGTGAATCAGATGATGGAGGCCAAGAAGATATCATCGTGAGATGCTCCATTAGATAATATGGTATCCAAGAAGGAATGGAATATCTCAGCCCCCAATAGTGCATGGAGAGTTCATAAGTGGATTTAATCTGATAACACTAATTCCATTTAAAACGGATCATTATTTAAAAATATGTCTCTTCATAGACGTGCTTGATGGTTACCGTAATAATTACTAGTAAATATGTCTCTATATAGTAGAATGTGTGATGCTCTCTAATCATATTATAAAAATGAATTTAATGGGGCTGCCTGATGAATCTCAGATACATCATGATAAAATACATATATTATTCTCCTTAAATAATTTAATAAAAATCACAAATAAATATTATTATTAACTTGTATTATATTGTGAATAAACTGTGTATAATTAACCTATTTTCTAACCCCAATATTATTGTATTTAATTACTAACTTTTTCTTTGTTTTCTAATTTATTGAAAACTCTTAAAAATTAGGTTAATTATTGTTTATACTTGTTTTCTTTTAAGAAGAATTAAAAATAAGGAAATCTCAAAACCACATAACAATTTTTTTACCCTTTAAAAATGCTCCCAAAAATTCATCTTTGTACAAATGACCTCTTTTGACCTTGTTTCAACATGAAACTTGTAGATCTCATCGAAATCTACACATGTTTTGACTTTTTTCTAATTCAACCTCCTTTTTTTTCTTTTGATTTTTTATTTTTTTTTGATTTATTGAATTTTTTGGTGCAGCCACGTGGCGCCCTATGGGTTGTCCATGTGGTTGCACCTCCCTTCACCACCCGGCTTCATTCTCACCCTCTGATCTTCTTCTTCCAGCCTCCATCTGGATGTTCCTCTCCTCTTGACTCCTAGCCATTCGATCCTTTCCTCTAGATCGAATCCCAACCACACCTTCATGCCTCAACCTTAGTCGTAGATCTACTCCTAATCCCATGTCTGACTGCCCTCCACATCACCCATCCCACCCCCTCCGTTGGATGAAGCTCTATCTCCATCCATACCGTTCATCTTCGGATTGCCCTCCACTGTTGGATCAGATCTGATGATCTGATCTTAGCCCTACACCCACACCTTCTTCCTGACTGTTGGATCGTCATCGTCTTCCTTGCATAATGCCATCCACCTCGTGCCCGCTCCAACCCCTTCCAATTTTAGCCGACGTTCCTCTCCGCCAAACCACAACATAATGCCACCTACACGTAGCTCTATTCTCTGCCATCCTCGCGTGACTACCAAAGCTCGCTTCCGACATTCCACACCATCAATTCGTCGTTGCAAACCTACACCACCTCCACCATAACGGCCGGAGCTCCTCCTACAAATACCCCCCATCCGCTGCTGTCACAACCCGTCCACCACTTCATGGGCCTTCTTCCTAACCGCCCTCCCCTCCTCGTGACAGGAGGAGGCGGAATTGGAAGGCGATAGTGGTTGAGCCTAGGTGTTGACCCACAGCTTGACTGTCATGTTGCGATGGCCTCACCACCGACAAGCCCCCTTGATTGATCGTCCCGGTCGAGCGATGACAACGAGGTTCAATAGAACCTCATCCCATATTGCCTCCTCCGCCAATGCCCTGCTCTGACAAGGTAACCTCCTTCCCATCAATTTCTTTAAGTTTTCTCCTTATTTTTCCGACACTCATTGGTGAGCGCTCCGCCAACCAGGGTTAAGTGTCAAAAATCAATCAAGGTTGTTTTGACCCCGATCGGTGAAGCGGAACTCAACAAGAAAAATATAAACCACCAATAAAAGCAATCAAGCACGAAAATCAAGAGAGGTGGTCTCACTATTTATTTAACATGGTATATCTACCAGGGTCGAACACAAGGAGCACGGGCTATGCCTACGAAGTAGTCGAGAAATCCGAGAAGAAAAGAAATATTTTTGGTTGTTTTTAATTTGCAAAATTTTTTATATTTTCTAATAAGAAAATGAATATGAAAATAAGAGAAATCACACTACAATAATTTTTTAAGGCTAAAAATGCTCAAGAATTCAATATAAAAATACTTTTATATTTTTAAAATATGTAAGTGCTTTTGGTTATTTTATGGAATTTTTCAGACTTTTATATACTTTTCTAAAAATGAAAGAAAGCACAAAATTCAAAACAGTGTACAACGTGGATGAAAAGGCAACTTTACAATATCTAAAGTGCCTGAAATATCCTGGTTGTAATTTTATGTCAAAATAGATAAAAATAACTAACTACAAAAAGTGAAAACGCATTTTTTTGGTTTTTAAAGAATTTTTAAAAAATTTTATGAGGTTTTCACTCTTTTTTATTTTTAAGGGTTTTATAAAATATAATGAAATAAAAATGCTATAGAAATTCAAACAAAGAAAAACAAGCATACAAGAATTTTTGTAGAATTTTTAGGGTATTTTTATATTTTTATGGAATTTCGAAAATAGAAAAACTCAATTTTTAGGGGTTTTCATTTTTAGAAAATAGCAAATAAAATCAAATTATGTCAAAAAAATTACCAAAAATATTACACACTAGCAGGAGCTACTAATAATATTGGGGAATTTTTGGAGTAGATTTGATATTTATTTAACTAAAAACCAACCACACAGGTTGTAGGGACCTAAATGTAAATAGTTTAAGTTTCAGGACTTAATCATAACCTGCACAAAAAGTCCATGTGTATCTTTGTAAAATTTCCACAAAAATCAAGCATGTGTGCAATACATCGTTCACAGGGGCGTAATTGCAAATTCAAAAAGTTTCCTTCAAACGTTAACCATTAAAAACTACAGGAGGAAATATGAAAAAGCACAACAATGCACGTGATCAGGCACGTGTCTCCAGACAGGAAGGACTAAAATGCAAATACCAAAAACCCTAGGGACTAGAGTGTAAATGGTTCCAACTACAACTTTTATTTAATAGACTAAAACATAAAGCATAAAAAGTGTGGGGTAGAAAGTGCAATATACCCTTGTAGCACATGAGAGGTGTGTGGGGACACATGGAGGCTGCTGGTGGATGTGCGAACATGCGGCTCTGATCCGTCGCAGATGTCAGATCTGACGCTCCAGAACTGGTTGGGGACGTATGCTGAAGATGCGCCAGACCTGGCATCCAACGGTTTGAAAAGCTTGCGGTGTCGGCGGTGTGAATTCGATCTGGAGAGGTCGGTCGATCCACCGGTGTGGAGCATGTCTGGAAGAACAATGCTGGGATGAACTTCACAAGAGCCAAGGAGGTGATCCTCAGCTCCGATGGTCGATCGGAAAGCACAGGAGTGGTCGTGGGAAGCTTCCACGTTGACTGAGAGTGCCCGATGGAGAAGCCACCGGACGGAGGCATGGAGCTGCTCCGGCGAACCTCGGATGGGTGAAATAGGGGGTCCTGGTGCATGCAAATAACTGCAAGAGAAAACTGGGACTTGGGTCGGTGCTCGGTTCCGGGTTATTGGAGCTAGAAATCAAAGAAGCGGAGGGGGGCGATGATTGATCTCCGACGAAGGTGGTAGGGGAGATCTAGGCCCTAATCTCGAATCGATGGTCGAAGCTAAGGATGATCAGGTTGCGGAGAGGGATAGGGGGTGAGCGTTCAGGTCTATCGAGGAGGCTGATGTGGAAAGCGAGGCTCCGACCGACTGGTCGGACCAGGTGAACACGCGACTGCGCTAAATGGAATGATTGGATCGAAACGGAAAAGGCGAAGGAGATAAAGGGTACCTGAAGGTCTGAGATTGCTCCTGAGCTACAGGCGAAGGTGACTATAGGGGTGATGGCCTCGACCTCGATGCGGAAGTCGGGGAGGCTACTCGCGATGGAGGTCCAGCCATGAAGGTTGAGTGTCGACTCTGCTGCACCAAACCGAGCGCCGAACGGTGCTCCGAGTAGATGTCACTTAGCTAGAGGTGGCTAGGGTTCGAAATGGGAGCATGGCACGAGCTGCTTCTCCTGGGAGGCGGATGAAAGATTTTATAAGGTTCCCAGGAGGCTAGAGAAATCGGGCAAGGGCACGTGAACCGGGGGAGATCCACGCCTTTCTAGGGATCTGCGAGGGTCCTGGATCCTAGGAGAGTCCACGAGAGAAAAATTGGGGGAGGGGATGCGTGATCCGCTTGGGAAAAATCAAAGAAAACGATCTAGTGAAGAGATCGGGCCAGGTCAAGCCCGGGAAGAGGGGGTTGACTCGGGTCAACAACAAGGCGTGGACCAATCAGAAAAATGGAATATAAAAAATACTTACAAATCAAATAAAAAATAGCAAATGACTTTATATCAAAAAGTGTATAAAATGAAAAATGATTACTATTTTAGAACATTTTTTTTGTGATTTTTATTTTTTTTGAAAAATAAATTAGTCTATATACAGTATAATGTATTATATATAGGTATAATATACAAATGTGTTTTGTACAATTATTTTTATTTTGTTATTTTTACATAAATACCCCAATTTTATATTTTATTTATTTTTAACGTAGTTTGTGGAGTATAAAAATAATTTTTATTGTATTTTTATTATTTATTTACAGGTATATATAAATAGAGAAGAAAGCAGATATACATGTATTATGTACAAGGGAGAGAATTTTATTTTATTTTATTTTATTTTTCTAATTTTTGTTTTATTTTTAGAAATATATACAAAGAGGTAAAAAAATATTTTTATTTTTATTTTTATTTTGTCAAAAACAGTTATTTATTTACACCCATGATATGTACACTATTGAGTAGGCCCTGTCTCTCTCTACTTATTTTATTTCACGATCAGGCCAATGCTTGACCCTCTCTTGGGGTTCGGATCACTCTGTATTTATTCTAAATACCTCCTTCCTTTTTATTTTTTCTTTATTCATTTATTTTTTACACAAATACAAGCTAATTATATGATATTAACACATGCATGCATAATGCTAACTTATTGTATTTACATCTATTTACATGATGCTTTGCTAAGATATTTAGCTAAAATAAAAGAATAAAGAGTTATGATCAAGGATCCATCACCCCCTATACTTTACCTTTTCTAGTCCCTTAGCAAACACTTGTTTGAAAAAGAAGTGAAAAGAGAAAGAAAAGAAAAAGAAGGAGAATCAAGGTTGATTATTAAACTTGTCTTCATTAAATTGGAGTATGGAGCTCAGTCAAAACTATGGATTATTAGTTCGTCGGAACCTTATTTGGACCTAGGTTTAAGACTCAACAACCTCTAAGTTCGACTAATCTATGGTCAAGACTCCTCAATAATTCAGATCAGGACAAGTCTATATACACAAACTCTAATGACCATGAATCTTTTCTTGTACCGTATAAGTGATATGTAGCTCCCTACCTCAGAAATGATAAAGTAACAGCCTCCCTCAATAAGGTAACTGTAATGCCCTAGTCTGGCAGCTCTTTCCTCGAGGAGCGGGGTATTCCCTTCTAAGTTCAAGTACAACCGACTCAAGAAGAGGAGGAAGAAGAGAGATGACCATGACCAGTGTAGCCATGTATCCCTGGGAGCCCAACCAGTGTAGCTAAGTCTCCCTGATGCAAGCTTCATGAGATGAGAATGGGTAACATAAGCTTTGCTTAATTTGGTTATATACACTCTGGTGGGTATTTCATTTTCTATCAGACCCACCACTTTTTTATAGTTTTTCTTTCTTTTGCACTTTTTTTGATATGCATATGTACAACATATCTACATGGTGCAACATATATACATAAGGATTTTTCCTCCTGAGCCCGTAGACTATCTCGCTTTTGAAGCATTATTGCAACCCAGAACTCCTGTCTTTAGACCTCAACATCGCCAGACCAAGTTGAGGCGCACCCTTCACTAAAAGAAGATGAGAGGTTCTGCCTAGAAGTACTACCCTCGTATGCTACCCCAAGCCAAAGTAAACTGCCTCCTCACCACCTCATCCGTAGAGAGCTATGTGTAAGGTGTTGGTGCAAGCAAAGCCGTTATCTGTGAGAGTCATGTGTGTGTTGTTAAATGTTCTACTTAGGCTCATCAAGGTGACATGTGATCATAGCCTAGTGGACTCAAAGAATTAAGTCACTAATGGACCTGAAAAGTGGCATCCCTAAGCCCTATAAGGTTCCTCTTAAAATTAGGTATCATAAGGTCTTAACCAAGCTCCATTTTCCAATTTAATTCCAATCTAGTATAAATATCAACTATGATTCAGAAAATCTGCACAACTATATACAGAAAGCTTTTTATGCAGGGTTTTTGAAAATGTGCAAAATTTTTGATAAATGTTTGAGTGTATCCATGGATGCAGAAGTTTCGCAAACTATTTACACACATTTACACAAGGGTTTTTGCAAACTTTTGGTTTTCAAACATTTGACAAAAATTTTGTACTATATACATAGTTTTGATACCAAAATACACAAATTTTACAAACAAAATATTTTTACAAACATTTGTACAAAAATAATTTTTATAGATAGCTATGTATGTGCAGGAAAGAATTTTATGTACAAGAAAAAAATTTAAAATTTTACGGTGTTTAGATAACGGATTTTAGCCAATTTATTTATTAACACATTCACACAAAGAACGAGTTATGGCTAAAGTATATACGTAATATATATAACACCCCCTATACTTAGCTCGAACGATGTCCTCAGAGTTAATAAAGAGCGATGAAGAGGATATAACTCGTGCTTAGTATAGGGAAGTGAAAAGGAATGCTATACTACAATGACGAACCAAAGAATAGAATGAAGAGGGCTCTGTGTTTCCCGTTATACTTTGGATCAAGTAATCCTAAGTATAGCAGATTGTACATAAAGGGAAAACCGAGTGATAGAATGTACAGGGTTTACCTTTACTATACTTAGGGTAAAATATCCCTAAGTATAGGCAGCAAAAATAGAGGTAAAAAGAATCAAAAGAATACTCATGAGTCTTACACCCCACTATACTTAGGGTAGAGCACACCCTAAGTATAGCATAATCACAAGATGCAGATGGGGTGTTAGACTGAAGAATGAGATGATATGGACATATGGATATACACAAGTCGGAAGACAGTGATAATCAGGCATGTGATGCAACTGATGTGAGTCAAAGACCACATCTTATGCAAAATGAATCGGGGCGACGTCAACGACCAGCGGCTCATGATCTAGATATGGTTTGAGACACTGACTGTTAACACAAAAGAGAGACTCAGATGACATATCAGATATGTCGATACTCCCATTGTCATGTACCTTTCGGACCAAGTATGGTCCCTTCCACTTACTCTTCAATTTCCCTGGAAAAAAATCTATGCCTGGAATCAAACAACCATACTCTCTGATCTGGCTCAAACTGCATATGGCAGATATGAGAATCATGCCATATCTTCACTCGCTCCTTATATTGTAGGCTGCTCGAAAGGTTGTATCTCTAAGCTCCTCCAGGGCTACCAATTCTACCTTCCTTTGATCACCTATACTCACTAGATCCAATAATATATCCGTGACAACCCAAAGTGACTTGTATCTAATCTCAACAGGTAAATGGAAGGTCTTGTCATAAACGAGACGAAAGGGAGATGCACCCAAAGGAGTCTTGAAGGAAGTCCGATATGCCCACAAGAATGAGTCCAAACGCTGTGACCAATCCTTTCGGTCTGGGAGGACTACCCTTCTACAATATCGTCTTGATCTCCCTATTCGACACTTCAGCAAGACCACTGGTCTGTGGATGATATGGAGTGGCAACTGGATGGTCTATGCTGAACTCACTAGCAAGGGCCTTTAACTTGTCGTTGATAAAGTGAGACCCCCTGTTAGATATCAATACTCTAGGTACCTTGAATCGTGAAATGATATTCTTTCTCAAAAATTTGCAAATAGTCCTAGCATATGCGGTTCGAGCGGGAATGGCCTCAACCTAACGACTCACATAATCCACGACCAACAGAATGTACTCGAATCCCTGACTTTTGGTAATGGACCCATGAAATCGATGCCCCATACATCAAAAACCTCACAGAAGTGAATGGGCTGCATCAGCATCATATCACGCTGTCCAAAAGTGCCCATCCTCTGACAATCAGTACACCTCTTCACGAATTCATCAGAATCGTTAAAGAGGGTAGGACACCATAGGTTGGATTGGAGCACTTTCTGTGTTGTTCTCCTCCCAGAGTGATGTCCTCCTGCCTCAAGCTTGTGGCAGTATGTGAGGATGCTATGGTGCTCCTCCTGAGGAATGCACCGACGCCAAACGCTATTCCCTCTTTCATGATAAAGGATGGGATGCTCCCAGTGGTAAAACTTGGCCTTCACAAGGAAGGTCTCAAGTCGCTCGCTGGGCCAACCATGTGGAACTTTCTTGGCAACAAGATAGTTCACAATGTCAGCGTACCACAGGAGCGAGGCGATAGCAAGGATCGCCTCATTTGGGAAGGTCACATAAATGGGATCAGTTTGCTCAGATTCCTCAAGATTCTCTAATCGGGAGAGATGATCCGCCACCACATTCTTGACTCTAGGTTTATCCTTAAGCTCAATATGAAACTATTGGAGTAGAAAGATCCATCTAGTCAGTCTAGCTTTGGCATCCTTCTTTGCCATGAGGTACGTGATGGTGGTATAGTCAGTAAAGATAGTCACTTTTGATCCAATGATATAAGATCGGAACTTGGCCAAGGTAAAAACTACGGCTAACATCTCTTTCTCAGTGACGGTGTAGTTTCATTACGCGACATCCAATGTACGACTAGCGTAGTGAATGGTAAAAGTCACTCCATCCCTCCTCTGTCCTAGCACGACCCCTACGGCAAAATCGGAGGCATCCGTCATGATCTCAAATGGGGGAGACCAATCAGGTGGTTGAGAGTCTCAAATGACGTAAGACACTTATCAACTACAATGAACTCAGTGTCTTTTGACAACAAATCAGTCAACGGTCGGGCAAACCTACTGAAATCATGAATGAATCATCAGTAGAAACCAACATGGCCAAGAAAAGATCGTAACTTTCGTAAGTTGGACGGTGGATTGAGTTTCCTGATTATATCCACCTTGCCCGGATCAACCTCAATGCCCTTGTTCGAGATGATATGACCAAGCACCGTCCATTGAGTTACCATGAAGTGACTCTTCTCCCAGGATAAAACGAGATGAACCTTAATACAGCGCTGAAGGACATGGTCTAGGCTGTCAAGACAAGCATCAAACCCATCGCCAAAGCCCGAGAAGTCATCCATGAAGACTTCTAAATAGTCACCTACCATGTCTGAGAAAATGGACAACATGCACCTCTGGAATGTTGCCGGGGCCTTACATAAAGCAAAGGGCATCCGTCTGAAAGCATAAGTTCCAAACTGACAAGTGAATGTAGTCTTGTCCTAGTCTTCGGGCGCAATGTCCACTTGGTTGTAGCTGGAGTACCCTTCAAGAAAGTAGTAGTGACTCTTCCCAGCTAGCCTCTCTATAATCTAATCAATAAAAGGAGCGGGAAATGATCCTTCTTGGTGGCATGATAAAATCATCTGTAGTCCACACATACCCTCCAAGAAGTGGGTACCTGGGTAGCTATCTCCTCTCCAGACTCACTCACAACTGTAGTGATGCCCGTCTTCTTAGGCACCACATGTAATGGACTAACCCACTTGGAGTCAGAGATGGGGTAGATGAAATCGGTGGTTCACCATTTCAAAATCTCCTTCATGACAACATCTCGAAGATTCGGGTTCAGCCGTCACTGGAACTCACGCGATGGCTTAGCGTCCTCTTTGAGATAGATATGGTGGGAGCACGGGGTCAGACTTATCCCCTGGAGATCAGATACGATCCATCCTATTGCCTTGCGGTTCTTTTCAAGAACCTCCACAAAATGAGATTCTTTCTCTCCAGTAAAATCTCCTGAGATAATGACTGGGTGCATCTCATGCTCGCCCGTAAGGAAGCTATACTTCAGCGACTGCGACAAGGGCTTCAGTTCTGGGCAACTGGGAGATGGCAAATCTGGCCTCTAAAATGTCTGAGTGAAGGCCACCAAATCTACATGGGAGAACTCTCACTGATCATGAAGAACCGGTGTAGACTGCCCCGCTAGTGTATCTCTAATCTACGTCGGCTCAGTCTCGACCCTAGCTGCTGGCTCTGTAGAAATCAGACATAGTATCAAATCATCAAATTTGTCCCAATCTATATCTGACTCTGAGGGATCTAAATCTGAATCACCAGAAATATAATCTGCCTCACTATCCTGAACACGGTCTGCAACCTCGAATGTGCCCTCTAACATGAGTGTGCTCTCCAAGCCCTCCTCTGCTGGGATCTGTGAATCTACAGTATCTGAAGGTGAGAGGAGGGCTCATGAAATGGGATCAGTCCAAGCGGCTTCGTCATCAGTAATCACAAAGTCACACTCCTGGTGGACGTCTCACTCTGCCTCTGTCATCTGCTCTGAATCGTTGTACTGCTCTGAGCAAGCTGAATCTCGTGCTCTGGTCTCGTAGATCATCGCTATTTGTATACTCTCACCCTCAACATGAAAGTACACCTTCTCGCTATCATGATCGAACACCACCTTGCCTCGGTACCACCCATGGCATCACGAACTGCAGCATCAGCACCGCACTCTGGCTCAACATTTGAACATCTGGTGGCATCAGTACCACCCTCTGCAACTGGGGACACGAAGGCCTCAGTACCATCGGCTGGATCAACATCCTTGGTTGTGTCAGCATCACCGTCATTATCATCATCATGAGTAGCATCAGCACCCATATCCTCCTCGTCTAGCGTTCCTGCATATCCTCATGGTGTCGTCGCTCAGACGAGGAACCGTCAGCTAGCATCCTACCGCTGCTAAGTGTAACAAAGTCAGCATCAAATCACCAAATGAGTCACTAGGAGTGGTAACCTCTGTAAACTGTACCTACTCAGACTTTCTCTTCAGGTTGTTCAGGTTTGGCTCGATCTGAGTGGGTATGGTGGCCTTGCCCTTGATGATCTCCCTCATCTCCTGGCAGAACTTGTCCATCTCCCGCCTAAACGTGGCCTGCTGATCAGAAAGAAGGAGGGCTAGGTCATCGAGTGTTGGGTCCTTATAGGCTGGCCCATGAGAACCGGACGGGTTGCCTCTATGGAAGTGAGGCTGCTGCTGGGATGGATGAGGGGGATAATGAGGGTACTTCTGAGGCTGTTGCTGGTGCTGCCTCCATAGTTGTCCCTGCTGGTACTATTGCTGTTGTGGCTGGTGTGGGAACTGTGGCTGCTGTTGAGACTGGCCGAACTACCCACCCTGAACCGGAGGCTGCTGCTGGGATGAGGTACCTCCCGTCGACCACCAGAATCCGAGATGGTCTCGGCGAATCCCGGGCTGCTGTCAGTCGTACCAAATCCCATTGACTTACATCAATGGTTCTTGCTCAAAAGGGGGTGGAGGAAGAACTGCTAGGGGCTGATCCTGCTGGTACACCACCATCTGAGTGTCCTGAGATGGTGGTGGCTGAACGTACTGGTGCTACGTCTGTTGAAACGGCTCTGCCTGAATATGGTGGACATGTTTGTAATGGGCAGAGGGTTGGGTCAAGCTGCTGCAGGGGTCAACCCGTGACCTGAGATGGGGCTGAGAAGCCGTCTGTGCCTCCTGGAGACACATGATCTGGGTTTCAGGTCACTCAATGTCTATGCCATCTGATCAATTTGTGACATGCCCTGACACTGCTTCTTCTCTATGATCTCGATGCAGTCCAGCTTCTCGCTGATGATGCCCATATCAGCGATCGACGACTCTTCCTGTGTTGCGGCCGCTGATGAGGTGGATGGACCTACATTGACCCGTGCTATCCTCTGATAGGACACGACATTGGGTGAGGGCTTCCCCTGAGTGTAGAGACAAATTTGGGACATGACGGAGTAGTTCTCGACCATCTCCTCATATATGGCCCATACCTGCTCTTCGTCCTTGGCGAAGTAGGATCTCCCACAAGATGCATTCACAAGCCCCTGCAACACTGGTGTCAGGCCACAAAAGAAACTCTGCACTAGTTTGGGCTTGGATATATCATGGTGTGGACACCGATCAATGAGCTCTTTGAAGCAGTCCCATGCGTCATACAATTACTCGTTGGGAAGCATGGAGAAGTTGTTGATGAGGGCTCGAGTTTCATTCGTCTGGCCGAGTGGATAGTACTTGTTCAAGTACTCGTTCTAGAGTTGTTCCCACGAAGTGACGTATCTCCCTAAATGCTTCAGCCAGTAGACTGCTCTGTCTACCAGGGAGAACAGAAAGTCCATCATCTTGATGTTGTCCTCGTCCACGTATCTGTCGTGGACCATGCTGCAGATCATCTCAAACTCCTAAAGATGTAGATGCGGCTCCTCGGTGGCTAGCTGATGAATCCTCAATCATCACTCTTTATTCTTTTATTTTAGCTAAATATCTTGGCAAAGCATCATGTATATAGTTGTAAATACAATAAATTAGCAATAAGCATGCATTTGTTAATATTTAATAATTAGCATGTATTTGTGCAAAAATAAAAGAATAACCAATAAAAGAAAAAGAAGGGAATATTTAGAATAAATATTGAGTGACCTAAACCCAAAAGAGGGTCTAGTATGAGCCTGATCGCCAAATAAAATAAGTAGAGAGAGATACGGCCACTCTACCTTGTACATATTTATAACCTATTTGTATATATTATTTTACAAAAATAAAAATAAAAATAAAATAAAACTCTCTCTCACCTTGTATATAATACATGTAAATATGTATCACTACCTATTTATTTTACACTTGTAAATAAATAATAAAAAAATAAAACAAAAAATTATTTTATACACCAAATATTATGTTGTAAATAAATAAAATATAAAATTGGGGTATTTGTGCAAAAATAAGAAAATAAAAATAATTGTACAAAATTCATAGGTATTTTATACTTGTATATAATATACTATATTGTATATACCATAAATTATTTTTCATAAAAATAAATAAAAAACACAAAAAAATAGTTTAGAAAATAATAAATATTTTTCATTTTGAACAATTTTTAATTTTAAATAAGTTTTATTTTTAATTGATTTTCAAATATTTCTGGATTCTTATTTTCTGATTGGTCCAGGAGGGATGTTGACCCCGGTCAACTACCCCTCCCGGACCTTCTCGCGCGCGGATCCAGCTCATGCACTCGTTTTCTCCCGATTTTCCTGAGACGATCTTGCACCCTCTTGCCCCGATTTTGGTGCCCGCATCTCCCCAATGGATCGCTGATCCTCGCGGATCCCTAGGGAGTTGCGGATCGACCTCGATTCGCGTGCATGCTCTGATTCCTCCAAGCTTCTTGGGACTTCCTATAAAGTTTCTCATTCGCCTCCCATCAACTTAGCTCGCGTCGCACACCCTTTTGATACCCTAGAATGCTCCGCCTTGGTGACAGCAATTGGAGGCCACCTTCGGTCGTCAGAAATGTGTTGTGCAGCCGACGCTCGCCTGTCGTAGCTGGAACGCCGCCGCGACGAGCCTCCTCCGCCAGCCACAGCGAAGTTGAGGTAACGACCATACCTTCCGCACCCCCTGGAGCTCAGGATTCCGCTAGGACCCTCAGGTATTCATTCTGTAATCCTTAGCTCTCTTATCTGATTCAATCTTTCATCTATACTGCACTGTCGCTCCGTGAGCTTCGACCAGCAGGTCGGAGCCTCATCAAATCCATCCACCCGCTTCGATCGACGACCCAGCTTACCCTTCATTTCCTCACGCCATCTGATCATCCTAATCTTAGCTCAGATTACCAAGATTAGGCCCCAGGTCTCATCCCTCGCTTCACCAGAGCCCCTTTTCTCATTCACCGTCGCTTCTCTTTATCTTAGGTCCAATAACCCTGACTGGAGCCTTGCTCCGAGTCCGAGCTTTACCTTGCAGGGCTTAGCGCGCGTGGAGACACCCTAGATTACCTTCGACCACCTTTGCCGGAGCTCGCCCAGGTCCCAACCATCATCCCGAAGATCTGACTATCGGTAACCCCATCTGAGATGGCCATTCGACGTGGAGGTCCCTCACGCTTCTATTAGCATCAGTTGATCGTTCATCGGAGTCTCCGATCTCCCTAGGTGCTCCGGTGAACTTTGCCCTGGCGCAGTTCTTCTAGAGCCTCTTTCCACTGTCGGATTGGCCCCCTTTGCTAGTTGCCATCCTCGTCGTTCATCTCCAACAGCTGTCAGGCCGTTAGATGTCAGATCTAACGGCCCCCGTACCACCCACGTCCTCAACATCTGACGACCGTTGGATCTGACAGCTGACAGCACCAGAGTCGTACGTTCGCATCCACTCAGCAGCAGTCACTTATCCACCCCACACGGAGCTCACGTGCTACATGGGTAATTTGCTCAGCCCACCTTGCATTTATTTCCTATTGTCTTTTACTCTATAAAATAAAGTATACAGTTAGGACATTTTGCATTTTAACACCTATAGTTTTCTATATTTGCTTGTTAGTCCTGTCTGTGTGGACTCACGTGCATCGTCACGTGGGGTTCTGGGTTATTTGCATTGCTTGTCCTGGACTTATCTGATGTTATGAATTGAATGTTTAGTTTCTATTATGTGCAAATATACCCCTGTAAATGATGTTTTCCAGCATGTATGGAATTTGATGTGAAAATTGCAGTTTGGGCCCTAGATTTTTCCTGCGTGTTCTTATTTAACCCAAAACTTATTTTCTTTGTAGATTGGTCCCCGTGTGCTGTGTATTTTATTCTCTATTTAATAATTATCAAACTTTGTCCAAAATTCACGAAATTTTGAAACATGGCTCCTGCCATGGTGTAGGAATTTTGGTGGATTTTTGGTCCCATTTTCTTTTCATTTATTATTTTTTTTAAATTCTAAAACCTTAAAAATTACTCCTATTTATTTTAGAAAGTCCACTAAAATTATTAAAAAGCCTTGAAAAATTCTTAAAAAATTCTTTGTTGTGTGTTTCTTCGTATTTAAGTTTCTATCCAATTTCTATTTTATTTCCATTTATAAAAACCATAAAATGAAAAAAAAAGTAAAAATCTTAGAAAAATAAATAAAAATTCATAAAAAATAAAAAAAAGCATTATTCAGTTGTTGTAGTTAGTTTTTATTTTATAGTTTGTCATAAAATTACTGTTGGGATTTAACAAAAACTTTAAGTAATTTTAACTTGCCTTTATATCCCAACTAGACACTATTTGGTCTTTTTAGTTTTATTTCATTTTTAGAAAATCAATTAAAAATCAGAAAAACCCCATAAAATCCACAAAAACATTTGAATATTTTAAAAACACAAAAATATTTTTGTTTGAATTTTTTGAGTGTTTTTGAGTCTTTAAATAATTGTTTAAGTGTAGATTTTTGGTTTCTTTTATATTTTTAATATTAAAAATCATAAATAAAGTTGAAAAATATAAAACAAACCACCACTTCATTGTTTTCCTTGGATTTCTGACCACTTTGTAGCGTTAGAATCACGTGCTCCTTGTGTACGACCCTGGTAGGTATACCAGGTAAAATAAATTAGCGAGACCGCTTTCTTGATTTGATTGCTTGATTTTTATTTTGGTGGTCTTAATTTTCTTGATCGAGTCCGGTCCGAGTGGTTTAGGTCGCAACGATCATTGATATCATTTTTACCCTTAGCTGCTCAGCTCGCTCATCAGAATGGCGCCGTTACCGGGGAGCACATCTTAGTAGTCGGTTTTCCCTTTTTCGGCTTTATTTTTATTTTTCTTCTTTTTATTTTCTTTTGTTTTTATTTCTTTTTTGTTTTAGTAGCTGCTCGGCTCGCTCATCAGAAAGCTGAGGCACCCGCGTGACTTGGAGGTAGCTCGTTTCTGCATCGAGCCGCAGGAGAGCGTGAGAGAGAAGGAGCAGAATTTTGGGAGTAGATTAGTGTAGTTTAGACTTAGTTTATTTTTTGCATATTATTATTGTAGTAATACAAGACAAACTCTGGACTCAGACTTGGTGTTATCTCGGGGTCTGTTTTGCCGAGCATCGGTGTGATGCGGGGACCTCACCGTGAATTTTTGCCGGTTTTGTTTTTGTTTTTGACCGCATTTTATTTTCTTTTTTATTCTCAAAGTTTTTGGCCATTAGACTTGGGATTTTTGCTTGGATTGTGACGTAATTACATAAGGCCCAACCCTAATTACATACTTGTTCTTATAGATCGTTAATTGGACCTTATTAATTAAATCACAAATAAAAAGTTAACTCGGTCACCTGAGGGGTCACGTGCCGCTAGAGGTCGTATACAACGCTGGCAGGATCTGTTGTGGCAGAGGAGTTGAGAGATACCGCCTTCTCAAACATTCTACATTACAAGGAGAGAGTGAAGGAGTGGAATGATTCTCACATCAGCCACAAGCATTTTGAGCCTGGACAGAGAGTATGGCTGTTTTATGCTAGGCTTCGCCTATTTTTAGGGAAGCTACAGAGCAAGTGGAAGGGACCCTACTTGGTGAGAAAGGTACACGACAACGGTAGCATTGATATATCCGAGTTGTCTTCTGAGAGTACCTTTCGAGTGAATGGCCAGCGGCTCAAGCCATTTCTAGATCATGAGCCGCGGGTCGTTGATGTTGCCCCGATTTATTTTGCGTGAGATGTGGTCTTTTGACTCACATCTATTGCATCTCACGCCTGATTTTCACTGATCTTCCGACTTGTATAGATCCAGATGTCCATATCATCACATTATTTAGTCCCACATCCCTTTATTCATCCTTTGATTATGCTATACTTAGGGTGTACTTTACCCTAAGTATAGGGGGGATGTAGGACCTTTGGGTATTTCTTTTGTTTCTTTCTAGCCCTGTTTTGCTGCCTATACTTAGGGATAATTTACCCTAAGTATGGGGGGGTAGACCCTGTAAATTCTCCACTCGGTTTTCCCTTAGTGTACAACCTGTTATACTTAGGATTACTTGATCCTAAGTATAGGGGGGAGAGCCGAGATCTTTTTGACATTCTATTCTATTCATTCGTCTTTGTATATAGCCTTCCTTTTCACTTCCCTATACCTAGCACGAGTTATGTCTTCTTCATCGCTCTTGACTCTGAGGACATCGTTCGAGCTAAGTATAGGGGGGTGTGTATATATTTCATATATACTTTAGCCATAACTCGTACTTTGTGTGAGTGTGTTAATAAATAAAATGGCTAAAAATACTAAAAATCACAAAAATTAAAAATTTTGATGTACATATACATTCTTTTATTTGCACATAAATAGCTAGTGTACAAATTATTTTTGTAAAAATAATTTCAAAAATCTTTGGTGTAAAGCTTGTGTAAATATTTTTGTATCAAAATTATGTATATAGTACAAAATTTTTCCAAAATGTTTTGAAAATCAAAAGTTTGCAAAAATCTTGTGTAAATGTGTGTAAATACTTTTTGCAAAACTTGCACTTCATGCATTCATCCATTCATGATTTCAAAACATTTTCCAAAAATTTTGCATGATTGTAAAATTTGTGTAAATAGCATCTTTTGTACATATGTATATAGTTTTTCTGGATTATAGTTGACATTTAAACTAGCCTGGAATCAAATTGAGAAATGGAGCTTGATTAAGATCTTAATCCACCTAATTTATAAGAGGAACCATATAGGGCTTAGGTTTAAGGCTTTTCAGGTCCATGGTGACTTAATTCTTTGAGTCCACTAGGCTATGATCACATGTCATCTCAATGAGCCTAAGTAGAACACTTAACAACAACACATGACTCATATAGACAATGGCTTTACTTGGACACCAGCACTTTGCACCGAGCTCTCTACGGATGAGGTGGTGAGGAGGCAGTCTTTCTTGAATTGGGGTAGCATATGAGGGTAGTACTTCTAGGCGGAACCTCTCTTCTTCTTTTAGTGAAGGAAGTGCGTCTCAACTTGGTCTGGTTGCCATGAGGTCTAACGACAGGAGTTGTGGGTTGCAATAAAGCTTCCAAAGAGGGATAGTCTACTGGCTCAAGAGGAAAAACTCCTTGTATATATGCTGCACATGTATATGTTGTATAGATGCACTTAAAAAAATGCAAAAAGAAAATAACTCCAAAAAAGTGGTGGGTCTGAGAGAAAATGATAATCCCACCGGAGTATGTATATAGAGTGCAATAAGCAAAGCTTGAGATCCATGATCCACCTTATGTAGCTTGCAGCAGGGAGACTTGGCTATACTGGTCAAGCTCCCAAGGATACATGGCTACACTGGCCATGGTCCATTCTCTTCTTCCTCCTCTTCTTGAGCTGGTTGAACTTGAACTTAGAAGGGAATACTCCGCTCCTCGAGGAAAGAGTGGCCAGATTGAGGTCATAGAGTTACCTTGTTGGGGAGGGTTGTCAAGTTGCTATTTCTGAGGTGGAGAGCTTATACCTCACATTCACAGGACAAGGAAAGATTCATGGTCTTCAGGGTTTGTGATTGATGACTTGTTCTGACCTGGATTATTGAGGAGTCTTGATTAGAGATTAATGGAACTTAGAGGCTGTTGAGTTTTAAGCTTAAGTCCAAATAAGGATCCGACACATTAATAATCCAAAGATCTGATTAAGCTCCATAATTCAATTTAATGAAGGAAAGTTTAATAATCAACCTTGATCCATGTACATTCTTCTCTTTTTCTTTTTCTTTCTTCTTTTTCACTTCTTTTTCAATAAGTGTTTGCTAAGGGACTAGCAAAGTTAAGTATAGGGGGGTGATGAATACTCATTCATCACTCTTTATTCTTATATTTTAGCTACAAAAACCTTTGCAAATGCATGTATATATTTGTAAATATAAATAATTACCAAAAGCATGCATGGTGTAAAAAGTAATAATTAGCATATTTTTGTGCAAAAATAAAAGAATAAAGATTAAAAAAGAAAAAGAGGAAATATTTAGAATAAATATTGAGCAACCTAACCCAAGGGAGGGCTCAGCATGGGCCTGACCGCATAAAAGCCAAAGTAGAGGGAGATAGGGGCTCATGTGTGTAAATATATTTGTAAATAAAATAAAAATATTTTCCTCTAAAAAATAGAATAAAATGACTTGTATATATTATGTATATATTTATTATAAATAATCAAAACAAAAATAGAAAAAAAATCAAAAAGAAAATAAAAATAGAACACTTGTATATAGTCCACACATCTATATTTATTTAGCCTTATAAATAAATAAATTTAATATTTATAAAATTTGTATATTCTACTTTTTATGTTGTAAATAAATAAAATAAAAACCATTAAAACAAAAACAAAATAAAAAGGCACAAAAATTAAAAACAAAAAATACATTGTAAACATACCATATACATACATGTACATATGTATTTATTTAACCCCTGTATAAAAATAATAAAAATAAAATAAAAATACCATTTTATTCCTAATTTTATACTATAAATAAATAAAATATAAAATAGGAATAAAAATGCACAAAAATAACAAATTAAAAATGAAAAATTAAAAAGATATATTGTATATATACCTATATATAGTTATATAATGTAAATACCTTATTTTATTTTGAAAAATTAATTAAAAATCACCAAAAAATAGAAAATTTTAAAACAAAAATATTTCATGTTTTGAGTTTTTAATAAATCGGCCATTTACTATTTTTAATTGAATTTCTAAATAATTTACAAATGGCAGCCTCCCATTGGTCCACGGGGATGTTGACTGCCCGGTCAACTCCCCCCCCAGGACCACCTCCCACGGGTATTAGGAGGGCGACCCGACTTCTCCTTATTTTGGCGCCTAAACCCGACCACCTCGCACCTAAACCCAGGGTCCTAATCACTCTCCTATGATCCAGGAACCTCGCCCGATCTTTAGCCTAGGGATCCGTGCTCCATCTAGCCGGACCCGAGCCATTCTTCCCGGACCTGCACCCATATAAAGTCCCAGCTCCGCCACCTCATTTCCCATCTTTGGCTCATTTGTTCACCACCCAATGACCTCCACCGTCTTGTCGAGAGTGACAGCTCGCTCCAGAGGGTGTTGCAGCGAGGAGGGAGCAAGGAGACATCGATCCGGCGAGCTTCCGCCGCCGAGCACCGCCAGGAGGTAGCGCCAGAGCCTCGGGCCACGACGTCCCGTGAGGCAAGGACCCAGAGCTGCCTAAGCTCATCCCCAGTCGATCCCTCCACCCAGGTAGCTTAGATTCTTCTTCCTTTTCTTTATTTTTTGATTAGCCCCAAATCTCGTCGTCGCCGACCATCATCGATTCCGGCCATCTCCCCCTTCCTTTCGATCATCGGAATCCCCCATCACGCTCGCCCTTCCTCCGCGCACCTTCTCCGCCCATCCATTCAACCCAGCTCGCACAGGAGCTGGGGTCTCGAGCTCCTCCACCGTGGCATCGTCGGAGCTCGACCACCACGCCTCACCGTTCACGCTCACCACGCCTAACTGGGTCGAGGCAACTTGCCCTCGACCCGTGAGTTTGCTGG
Organism: Ottelia alismoides; assembly: GCA_037367405.1. NCBI lineage: Eukaryota > Viridiplantae > Streptophyta > Magnoliopsida > Alismatales > Hydrocharitaceae > Ottelia > Ottelia alismoides. The sequence continues at coordinate 813,102 of JAZKJV010011681.1, read as the reverse complement.
CGCTCTTTGTAGGGACATCCGAGCCCATCTGAGGGCTTGGACCATCTGGTCCAGCAGCTTCGCCTCCACCGGACTCTCCAGAGCTCCTCGGAGCTCCATTGAGTCATCGGAGGTCATCATCGGACGCAGAAGGCCACAGCGGTTCATCTCCGATCATCAGGGCCTCGCGAGGAGGCCGGGAGCGCTTGCAGCGGGCCGGCGAAGGTCGCCGGCCATCAGTTCCTTCAGGACCTCCAGATACTGTTGGATCCCCTTCGACCTCCAGTTCGCATCTGAATCGTTCATCTGAGGAGCCACCGTCAGCGTCAGATCCTTGGAGGAGCGATCCGCACCGTTCGTTCGGCGAGGTCAAGCCACAACGCCTCTCCACCGTTTGATCCCCCACATGGCTTCGCCTTGGCCGTTCGATCAGCATCTAAGACCAAGCGTTGGGCGCCACCCCTTCCCAACCGTAGATCATCACACGTGGCGCCCATCCGACAACCAACTTAATAAAGGGTAATTTATCCCTTAGACCCTTAGCTTTAGTCTTATTTCATTTTAGTCCTGTAAATATTTTTCGCATTTTATTTACGTTGGTACATTTGCACTCTGGCCCCTGACTTGTTTGCTATTTGCATATATACCTCCGCCTGTAGTGTGTCGCGTGCTTCGATACGTGTTCTTTTGGGTTATTTGCATTGATGCCCTTGTAGTTCATGGATGTTACTTAGTGAATGAATCTTTTTAGATATTTGCATTTATACCCCTGTACGTGGTTTATTTGTGCATGTGCATTTATTTATGGGTAATTTACAATCAGGTCCTCAGACTTTTGGTACCTGTTACCAATTAGCTCCAAAACCTTGTTTTGTTTGCAAATAGGTCCCCGTATGCCCCAGACACGTGCCTCACGCGTGACTTCGTGGGAATTTTGCACCGGACCCCCTGGAGCTTTGGATATTTGCGTACAGGTCCCTATGCACTGTATCTAGGTTTTTATTTTGAATAAAATATCAAACTTACTCCAAATTCGATGAATACACGGCTCCTGCCACGTTTTAAAATTTTCTAGAATTTTTGGAGACATTTTTGCTTTTATTTGATATTTTTAAAAAATCAAAAACAACCTTTTTCATTACTATTTAATTTGAAAAATCACAAAAAATATTAAAACCTATCTAAAAATTATAAAAAAAATTAGCTACTGTGTCTTTTGACTTGTTTGATTTTCTGACCAATTTTGGTCATTTTTCATTATATAAAACTCTTAAAAATTGAAAACATCTAAAAACTCATAAAAATTCTAATAAATAATCTAAAAATCCAACAATAATAATTGTGGTGCCTAAATTTTCCTTATTTCTTTCTCTTTACAGGAAAATTACCTCCAGGCTTATTGGGGATTTTTAGATATTTTATCTAAGTCCTCCAAGCTTGGCTGGACAGTACCCTTGTTTTCTTGCATTGTTTTATTTTTAGAAAATTAAATAAAAATCAGAAAAATACCAAAAATTCATTAAAAACAGTAAAAAGCATAAAAAGCGTAAAAACATTTTTTATTGAATTTTTACTTGATTTTTGATGCATTAAATAATTGCTTGAAGTTGGTTGTTTCCCTTGCTTCTTTATTTTCTTAATTAATAAAAATCCAAAAAAAATAAAAACAATTAAAAAACCACCAAAAAGACATTTCTTTTATTTTTAATTCTTTTTGAGACTACTTCGTAGGCCGCGAGGCCATCACGTGCTCCTTGTGTTCGACCCTGGTCGCTATACCATGTTAAAATAATAGCAGGACCGCTTCGTGTGTTTGATTGATTTTTATCGGATTTGGTGGTCTCTTTTTCTCGATTGACACACGAGCGATTGAGGTCGCAACGACCGCTTGAGATATACCTGATCCACCTCGCTCGCTCGATTTTCGTGTCATCATCTACCTCCCCTATACTTAGGGTAAAATATCCCTAAGTATAGGCAGCAAAACAAAGGTAAAAAGAATCAAACGAATAATCACAAGTCTGACATCCCCCCTATACTTAGCGTACAGTGCACCCTAAGTATGGAATGATCATGCGATGGAGATGGGGTGTGAGACAGAAAGAATGCATGATATGGACATATGGTCTATGCAGATATAAGTCAATCAATGTTGAGGTGCCTCTAAACAAGCGCTAGAGTTTACGCCCCTAGCTGGGCGTAAATGCTAGGACAATGTCGTATCAAGGTTCAGGACGGTATCTCTCAGGCGAATACCGTACTGTCGTTGCAGTAAATGATGACACCCAGGTAATCAATCAAGCGGGTGTCAGTTACCGGGTCAAGATATGGTAAGATGAAATCGGGTTCCGGTAGCACAAAAGAAATTGTAGGCTTAAGATCTGTATGGAGTGAAAGGGTAGTGCCGAAGAAGTCAAACGTGGAGAAGGAAGGATCTAGCAGTGAATCTTCCACGTTAATCATTGTCTCGAATAGATATGGAAGGTCATGATCAGGAGACTCACTAGAAAGGCTGATATCCGATGTATAGAATGTAGACAAATCAGTGAAATCATCGAATACCTCGAAGATCAGGTCATCCTCGCGAGGGTCGTCGAGGAGAGAATCATCAAACTCATGCTCAAAAATATCAGAAGACTCGGTCTCGTGATCCGCCAGATCGGATGCACTCCCAGAAAGTGAAACCGAGTATACATGGTCCATGGCATCCTCCCGCAGATAATCCTCGGGGAGTAATGCCGAATCATCAGGAAACTGGAGATCTATGCTGTCAAATGTCATGTCCTCCAAAAATGTATCGACCTCATCAACTGGGAGGACACAAGGCTCAAATACGGGACAATCTAGGTCTATCGAATCAACAATCGGTCCCTCATCAAGCTCTCTATGTTGAGATGAATCCAAGTATATCTCCGAATATGAGAAGATCTTCTGAAGACAAGACGCTGAATCAACTATGTATGGACACTGGAATAACTCAAAGGATGGTTGAGATGTGGGCTCCTCCTCTATCTCTTGGGATTCTAGCAGATCTAGAATCGAAGAATCTTCTACGTGAAAGAGCGGGACTGGCTCAAAATCTATCTGTAAATCCATTTGGTCCTCAACCAATGTCCGGCTCTGGGAACTCACAAAAATAGGCAACACATCCATCAATTGAGAAGTAGTAGCATCCATATCCTCTAATTGGTGTGTGATGTTTGAATCAGAATGATGCGTCACACACTCTACTGTTGTCATCTCTCCCTCATGTATTATCCTGAATAATTCATCTTGTATATATGGAGTGTCTAAAAGTGAATCCAAGATGGTCTCAACTAAATCTAGGTCAGGATTGTGGTGTGAACCACCACATGAGGCAATGACATATGCAATCTGCTCTGCAGTCCTCTCCCTCATGGCGATATGGATAAGTTCAGTCATCGAAAATCCATGATCAAGAAATCTCCTCAAAGGTTCTCGTAACCTCAACCATGAATCTATCAATGGCTTATGGGGGTTAACTGAAAAATCATGAATACACGACTGCATCATCTCTGCTCTATGCTGAGGGTAAAATTTCTGCAAAAATAATGATCGTAAATCTCCCCATGTAGCAATCTTCCTTCCCAATCGTCTGTGCAAACTCTTGGCTCTACTCTGAAGTGTAAATGGGAAGGTGACCAACATCATGTCCTCAGAAGTGATATTGGAATATGATCGTCACAAATATCCTCAAACTCATCAATATGCAAATAAGGTTCCTCGTGCACTTCCCTAAAAACTTGGGCAGTAGATCAATTAACTCTAAATCCAGGACGAAGGGTTTCAAAGTAGAAGTGGACTGTGCTTCATGATCTGTGTACTCATCCAATGTCCTAGGATAGAAGTCATCTAAAGCTCGCAACTGCACCATATGATCGCCTATGGGATGCACTCTCATCTCAGTAATGTGAACACCCGTGTCTCGTATTTGGTCAATATGAACTCTTCGAGTGTCACTCACAGCATGTCCCGAGAAAGAAGGTGGGTAGGGATAAGATGGGAAATCGGATGGGGTTCCGACCTCCCAAGAGAGTGAGCGAGAATGATGGGCATGAAGATAAGAAGCCGCAGAATCCGGCTGGAATGGAAAGCGTCCCATCGTGACAAGAGGAAAATGAAGGGAGGGAGGGTGGGATAGTAGAGATGGAGTGTAGGAGAGAGAGAGTGGGATAGAAATAGAAGATGAGAGATGGTGGGAGAGACAGAGAAGGGAGGGAGGAAAGGTGACTGCTAAAGATTTAGAAAGGTGAACGTAATCGACTCATGCCAAAGACATACAATACACAAAGCAAGCCCCCATTTCACCAACTCTTCACAATGTGAAGACCGTGAGATTCGATCTTTATCTTTTCAATTTTAAGAGTTAGGTGATAAGACAAAGTTGTACGAACACTTAGGAGGCTTGAATAGGATTTGGGCACTACTCCTTAGTGTGTACGCGAAAGAGTAAAAACGCAAATAATTGAGAAGATTGCTCTCCCAATACAATGATATGAATCAATTACGTTTGATTTTAATGGTCAAGTTCAATTAGCAGTCCCAATTTTTTTATTTTTTATTTTCTATATTTTTTTTGGATTTTTTCAAAAATAATGCCTTACGAGATTTCCGATTTCCTCTTTGATTAATTTGAGTCCAAGAAAATAGGGGGAGGAATTCGAAAAAGTCAATGCACGGTAAAACACGATGATGCATACAGAGATTGAAAATATGTACCTTACTCCAGCACTCTACATGCAATATGATCCGTGCATAAATTAAATACATAATGTAAACTAACTATGTGATGCACGTGGAAATCGGCCTTAGACAAGCAACTTGTATTGATCGTAAAGAACTTTTTAATTTTAATTTTAGTAAGGTCCAAACGTTCTATAGGAACAGATAATCTATTAGGTCTTGGGCCTTAGAATTTACGTCACAATCAATCAAAATTCCTTTGTCTAGGGGCTAAATCCGCGAGAATCAAATAGCAAGCTATAGCGGTGAAATCAAAAAAACACGGAAAACAGCGGTGAGGTCCCCGGAGCACACCGGTGCTCGGCAAAACAGACCTCGAAAAAATAGTGTTCAAGTTCACAGGTCCAAAGTTCATAAATTATTACAAAATTTATTGTTCTCTCTCAAAAAATCTTCTTCTCCTCCCTGTTCTTCTTCTTGTGCGGGTCCTCTAAAAGTAAACTCAACGTCGTCCAAGCAGTACCTCGCACAAAAATCAGAGAGAGAAGGTAAAAAACAATTATAATATAAAGAGAGAAAATAGAAAAATGACTACAAAGCCGTGCTCCTCGACAACGGTGCCATTCTAATGAGGATGTAAAATAAATCATGATGTTGTTGTCCTTAATCGCGTGATTCGGTCAACGGAAAAAATATTTAAAACCACTCAGAAAATCAGATAAATCAATGAAAACAATGTAATCGGCTTTTCGCTATTCTTTTTACCTAGTATAGCGATCAGGGTCGAAAACAAGTAACACGGTTTAAAAAACTATGCAGTCAATTTTCGGAAGTGAATTTTTAAGTGGTTTTTGAATTTCATTTTTTTTATTTTTAAAATGAGGCACAAAGGATAAAAACACACAACCCACACTATTTTTGTATTTTTCCAAAAGGACAAAAATGCTTAGAAAATTACAAGGAAAATGTTTTTGTGATTTTATAAAAATCAAACAGTGCAAAATAGAGCAAACTATTCACAGTCAGGAGTATTTTGTAATCTAAAAATACTTAAAATATTTAAGACACCTGAAAATTATTTTTTAGAGATACTACAAAGAAATATCTACAAAAAGAGACTGAAATCAGATTTTTTGGATTTTTCTACAATTTTCTACATTTTTTTTAGATTTTTCATTTTACACATTTTTTTTGGTTTTTTAAATGGAAAATGCACAAAAATTGGTCAGAAGTTAAAAACACCAAAATGCACCTACAGTAATTTTTATGGAATTTTTAAGCTCATTTCGAATTTTTATGAATTTTCAAAGTTCTGACAAAGAAAAAGGCGATGTTTTTGATTTTTTTTATAAATATTAAATGACAATAAAAATAGATGTAAATTTTATACAAAGACATAAACTACAGTAGGAGCATACCCCATTTTTTTGAAAATTTTTAGAAAAATAAAAACATTCATTTGATCACGAAAGACATGCAAAGTTCAAATCTGCAATACAAGGACTGAAGTACAATTATTGAAAGTCTTTTGCATGAGAATATATTAAAAATAAGTTGCAGGTGACAAATAATAAATTACCCACTGAAAGGCGTGCTGCGCATGTGCTTTGGTTCTGGCAGGAGCTACTTTGCAATTTCAAGAACCTCCATAGGCATATAAGCAATTTTTCAAATTCCTTTTTCTAATGCCCCCTAGGGTTGGTTGTTTTCGTTCTCAACAGGAGGGGAGGCAAAATGTGCCGTCGCCCCTTCTTCTTCCTCGACGAGATGACGGAGCGGCGTGCGGCAAGGAGGAGCGGGGTTGCACGCGGATCGGCGGCTGGAGGAGGGGCGGACTGGGCCACGTGCGGTGGGTGAAGACACGGGGGACGGGAGGTGTGGCAGGCCGTGCCCCCGCGCGGAGGTTGATGGTGGATCGATGAAGAGCGGGGCACGAGTCCCTTGGCGCGGGCGAGTTTGGGGTGACGCCGGCGTCGGGGGTGGCGCGTTCCGGCGGAGGCCGCGCACAGCGGGGCAGAGCCGCGCACAGGGGCTGCGTGGGACTGACGGGCGGCGTGGCCTGAGCACCGCGCTGGCGCGCAGGGCCTGGGGTAGTGGACGGCGGGGCTGCCTTGGACCGTTGGAGGGCGGCGTGGGCTGTGCAAGCGGGCGAGGAAGGAGGGGGCACGGGGCGGCGGTGCGGGCCGCCGCTGGGCTGAAGGGCGGCGCCGCCCGTCAAGGCGGCGGAGGCGGGGCCGCGTGGAGAAGAACCTGCATTTATTTTTTTGTTTATTTATTTATTTTTTTGTTTTTATTGTAGACAGATATAATAAAAGAAAGTTTTTTTTATTTTTTTAAGAGATAAACAAGAGCTGTAAGAGATTTTTTTTAATATATTTTTTTTATATATTCTTCTTGCAAAACAAATTGTTAGAAAGAAAACTATAATAATTTTTTTGATATTTTTTTATCCTGCAAAAACAAAGATTAGAGATAGAAAAAAGGTAAAAATATATTTTTTTGTATTTTCCTGCAAAAATAGATGTGAGATAAACAGGAAAAATGATTTTATGTTTTTCTTTATTTATACATAGAAATGGAGTGCGTGAATGATTGTGGATCTTGACGAAGTGGAAGATAGAGATCCATATCTCCGACCACCGTGCGTGATCGGAGGTGATAGGTTGTGTGAGGTAGAACGTGAATATGAGAGGGGTCAGAAAATGAGATGGCAAATCGGTGTCGGACGTGGATTAAATCATGAGGGAATTTTTGTGATTTTTAATCTAAAACTAATCACTACTCCTACGCAAAAATCTAAGCCTACGATTTACCTAAGAAAAGACAGGAAATAAATTGGATCTCACCTCGGGGTTCGGACATGCTATGATGGCCTCGACGAAGACTGTCACGTTGTCACCGGATAGCTCGAAGGCTAAGCACCCTTTTGCAACAAGAAACCTCTCGGAGATCGGGCTCCTCTCCACCAAAGATGGATCAAGTGTGAATGAGGGAGGAAGGAGCCAATAAAAAGAGAAGAAAAACAAAAGAGGAAGGTATGTACAAATGGGGAAAGTAATTAGTGGTTATTTTAATAAATAAAATAATTAAATAAATTAATTAATTAAATAAAAACAAAATTCGAAATTAAATAAAATAAATAAAATAATTACTTTATAAAAATTAATTAGCCACCTTAATGGTGGCTATTAAAGGTATAAAATCAAATCTTATATACATGCAAGGTTATTAAATCAAATAAATGAATTAAATAATTAAATATAAATATAAAATTCATAATTACATTAAATTAATTAATTAAAGTTAGATAATTAATTTTTTGGTGGATTATATAAAAGGAAGTTAATTGTATACACATATAATACAATGTACATAGGTACAAATAAGGAAATAATTTTTATAAAAGATTTTTTAAATTTTTATTTTTAAAATTTATTTTTAATAAAAACAATATTTATAATATATATATTATGTGCAAAAATAAATATAAATAAAATGTATACAATAAGTATATGGGAAAACTGAACAAAACACCCAGAAAACCAACTTTTCAACCGTAACTCCAAAAATTATGAAACTACAGCCATTTGAAAGATGATTTAATTTAGAGTATGCTGGAAGTGAGTTTGGTTCAATTTGAGCTCGTATGGAGCCGAAATTGGTGTTTCAATTGTCACTTTACGGCTTTTTCTGGGTGCGATTATTTGCTTTATGTACATTATTTTATTTTACAAATATTTTTATTATTTACAACATATTTATTTACAACTTTTGTTTACAAAAATAACTGGTTTGAGATTAAATTATGTACAAATTAAATACAGTAAGTTTTGTACAAATATACATGAAAAATATTCACAAAATATTTTTGGATTTTCGACAGCAGACCCTATCTCCCCTACTTTATTCATGGTCGATCAGGTCAAGTCTTGACCTTCTCTCGAGATTTGGGTCAGTCTGTATTTATTGTACAAATACATCCTTTTCTTTTTCTTTTCTTCTTTATTCTTTTATTTATTTACAAAAAGTGTTAAAAATATAATTTTAACAAATGCATGCAAAATGGTAATTTGATGGAATTTATGGTATTTACAGGTATTTGACTAAGGAAAAGAGGCTAAAATAAAAGAATAAAGGCGATGAATCGTGGATTCATCAAATGCTAACTTGTATTGTTGCTCAATAAAATCGAAACCATAGTTTGGAGATAAAAAGGTGTAAATGTAAATATCTCTCTCATACAGTATCCTATGGACACCTACTCACTTTGAATTAATATACATTCAATTATATACAAAACTAGATCAAATTCAAAAGACTTGGAGTTCATATGTGAATCTTTGGTTTTGGGTACTCATTGTATATTGTAAATATTGCTTTATTTTGACCATATTATTTTATGTGAAAAATAACTCTTTAATTTATTTTTTCATTTATTTTCTTTGTTTTTTTTATTTAATAAAATATGAAAAAACTCAGATCAAAATTGAAGTAAAAATCAAAGAAAATAAATCACTCTATGTCTGTATATATGTCTTTATTATTTTATCTCTTTATTTTCTTAATTATTAAAAATACCAATAACAACTAGAGTAATGGGTAAATATTTATTTATTTTTTATTAATTTTATTTTGAACTTTATTTTATATTAAAATTTTAAAAATGCAATTTACAAAAATACAGGTTATATATATATAGTTTCAACGAAAATATATTTTGTGCAAATGAACTCTTTTGATTTTAGTCCCTTCATGAATGTTGCATATCTCATCGAGACAAACAACGTTCATGAAGACTATTTTTTATTTGACCTCATTTTCTATTTTCTTATTGATTTTTTCTATTCTAAATTTTCTGAGAGCGATGCATGTTCCCCCTTTACCTCTTTTATTTACTTTTTTATTTTATTTTATTATTTAATTTCCCCACGTGGCAAGCTCACTGTCGTTTGATCTTGGTTGATCGAGCGATTGTGTTCCTTCTCCACCCCTCTGCCTCTTGCGACGGCACTTGCACTCTGCCTGCGCCCAACCACACATCGCTTCTCCTCTTCCTTTTGTGGCAGCAATCCAACAACCCTATCTCCCTCCTCTTATTTACCGACTTACAATCGTAAAACGACCATATCTCCCTCCTCCTATGTAGGATTTAACGTTCTTAGTACCATTGGAAAGATATCGGCGAGTACTACACAATATGCTATTCATGCACCTTATTTTGGTATTGGATGAGGCAAGAAATCCAAAAATAGTTGAACGAAAGTATAAAAGAGTCTGACTGAAATGCGGTTCTTGCCTCGTATCGAGACCAGATTTGTATGTGAATTCAATACCTAACCTATATTATTGTATTTTGGTATGCATTAAAGTCTCGAGGTCTTACACATACAGCCCATCTCTTTCGAGAAATGAAGAACATGATCCATCTGAATTTGTATTCATGAGTCATAACTATGCACGCGCATCTCCAATAGTATAACCCATGGCGACAGAGTTCTTCGCAATAACAGAAGATCATGGATGTCATCATATGACTTATTCCATATTTTTTAAAGTAATGATTAATTATTTGGAATTATATTCTCATTATTATTCTAGTAAAGGACATAACTAGGATTCTTGCTTATTATCTTACTTTTAAACCAATTAAAACAATGACAATCATGCAGTCCAAGTTATATTGAATCTTTATGCAGTTGATACTTGATTATGTGTTATGCTTAGGTCTACTCGATTATGAGTTACGCTTACATATATAGATATCATTGCCTTAGGTGACACCTCGAGGACATCCTTCCTAAGCAATACGTAAGTTCACACCAAGAAGTTCAAGTTGATCATGTTTCACCTCATGGCCCTTCCAAGCCTTGTACCCTTTCTAACAACTTTTGAAGAAGGGATACTTGAAGTTTGGCATAGAAGGTTGTATCAAAACCTCTACGGGGATCCTTTGGATGTAGTTGGGTAGGGAAACAGATATGCGAACTCAGAGCTTATGCTTTATAGGTCTCATTTTGTAAGTACTCAATACCATATGCTAGTCAGTCCAATTTAAGGATCTTAAATGTGATCCTTGGCTACCAATGACAAGTTTGTGTCATGCCTCCTAATATTGGGTCTTAGTGAGATTATTTTCCTTGGACTTTGGACATCTATTGGATCTTAGCCCGCCTTAGGGTTTGGATCAATATACTCATATTTTGAAAAAGATCCGCGTTTGGTCCCTTTTGAACTCATTATGAAGGTATAGAGATACTTTTAAGAATATATGTTTAACAATTGGGAAATTATAGCATGTATATGTTGTTTAGAAATTGCATTTCATACACCCAAATATTAAATACTATTTTTTTTCAAAATTATAAGAAATTGCAGAAAAAGAATGATAATGGTCTTTTTTTATTAAATTTTCATTTATAATAAATAAGAGATTTTTACCCATGATCCCTACAATCTCTGTAAATCACATGACCCTATAGACATCGTTATTATCCCCTCGACCCTATAAACTAGCCCACTTTTACACTACGAACCTTACGCTTAGCTACCATCTAGTTTTTTCTGGTTAAATTAAAACATATTTCATTTAAAATTTTTTATTACCCTGATTACTTATCATATTTACAAATGTATACACTCCTCTCCCCGTCCTCCTCACCTCTTCTTCTCATCTATCTTGATCTCTGACCCCATCCCCACGCTGCACCTACCTCCATCTCCCTCCTCGCATCGCATGTACCTCCGACCCCCTCCCTCGTATCATCCATGACCTGTGCCCCCTCTCATACACCGCCCATGACCTCAGGACCACATCCCTCGTGCCACCCCAACCTCTACCCCTCTCCCTCGGTGATGTCTAATGATGGAAGTCTGAAGTTGGGTGTGTCTCGAACACGATCTCCAATAGACATGGAGCACAGGAGAGGTGCCTCATCTTCGGTTGGGGGTAACTGCAGCAAAGGGTGGTCTGGTGGAGGATTGCATGTCAAGGATTGGACAGAAGGGAGAATGGTATATGTATAACACAATAGATGTGGCTGCTTAGGTTCGTTGCTACTAGATGAGGAGGCATCTATAACCGTTGTAACTCCATGTTGATCTTGGCTATGTCTGGTGGTTGTTTTTCAGATGAACATGATAGAGGCATCTGATCTTCTGATCGAGATGGGCTCTGCGAAGTTGAGCTTCTAGAGTGGTCGTTGGTAGATGTTGGGAAAAAATCAGAAGTTTTCTTGAGGATTTTTTTTCAGCAACATCAAATATTTGATCATTCAGTTTAAGAAAGGGATATTTACACCCATAACCTTGAGTAATACAATCATAACTTTGAGTAATTTTGTAATTACGTACATGACTCTATGTAATCGAGAATTGCATTAGGAACCCTGAATAATCACTCCATTCCCCTTCGTCCTCCAACGATCCGCCCCTCACTCTCGCCGCTACCCTCCTCCTCCCCGACCTCTTCCTCCTACAGGTCCTCCTGCCACCACCCTATTCCTCCCAGGCATGCTCCTCCTCTTCTAGGTCCTCCTGCTGCCACTCTCATCCTCCTTGAACTCATCATCCTCATCTAGGTCCTCCAACAATCTTCCTCCTCTCCCAGGTCCTCAAGCCGCTGCCCTCCCCCACCTACTCCTCCAGGTCCTCTCTTCATCATCAACCTCCTCCTCTTTTCTAGATCCTCTACCATCGCCAAGCTCCTCCCCCGGCCTCCTCCTCCTTCTCAGATTCTCCGTTGTTGCCCTTCTAGTCCTCCACTGTCGCTCACCTCCTCCCCCAACCTCCTCCTCTATCCCAAGTCCTCTGTCATTGCCCAACTCCTCCTCTACCTCCTCCTCCTCCCCATGCCCTTTCATCGTTGTCCACCTCCTCCTCCTTCCCATGCCCCTGTCATTGCTTACCTCCTCTCCGACGGTGATGGGTTTCTATGGAAGAGAAGGAGAAGAGAAGGAAGGGGATAGGTAGGATTTGTAATTATCTTGAACATAAAGGGTGAAAATGGGTGGATTCCGTTAAAGCTAACGGAAAAAGGGATGGGAAGAGTTAAGCATTATTCGAGGTTCCTGGTGTAATTCACGATTGCGCAAGGTTATGTACATAATTATGAAATTACTCAGGCTCATGGGTGTAAATATCTCTTTAAGAAATTATCCCAAAAAATTCTGGAAAGATAAATTTTGTGATTAGAAGGGATGGTTTATCCGTGATATCCGTGAAAATACAAAAATATTGGTGATTTGGTGGATGGATGGAAATGGGGTGAAGAGAGAGAAAATAAAGAGGAGGAAGAAGAAAAAGAATTGAGGAAGAATGAGGAGGAGATGGGGAGGTGGAAGATCCACCATCCAATTCTCCTCTTGATAGATTAACCCAAGATATTGACTAAATTAAAAGTAAAACTAACGGCGAGGTATGTGATGTAAGAAAGAGAAACTTTACGAGGCCGAGGGAATAGTAACGATGTTCAAAGGGTCGAGAAGGTCATTTACAAATATTCTAAGGTTCATGGGTTAAAATTCTTAAAAAATAAATATTATTGCTAACTTTTGAAGAAACGCCATTAGATAAAAAGTTTGTAAAATCTGCATTTTATATTTTAATTATTAGTGACTTCATAAAAAAAGGTGATTAATAAATGTCATAAGATGTAGCTACTAAAATCAATATTAAGCCATGATTAGTATAAATTTTCTTGTCACACTTGTTCAAATAGTTGTGATTAATATGCACTTTAAAGAAAAATCAACGACAATCATCGTTACATGAATTGATAACAACAAATATAACATTGCTTGCAAATAAAAAAAATAAAAAATGTAATGAATAATATTTGTTGTTAACATTAGATGAATATTTACATCAATATTTGCCAAATGCCAATTTTATTGTTGCAGACTTTTGTACTTACAAAATGAGTTTAGTTATTCGTTAAATTGCTTCGTAGAGTAATCTAGACGATCCAAACTTCCTCTGAATTCAATTTGCATATCGTTGATTTTTCATAGTTTATATATTAACTTTCTTCATTGTTCCCACGAGTATCACCATCTAGATTGTAGCACTAATGCTTCTATCCATCTTATCATCTAGATAAATCAATCAACAATGACTATCTATGAGAATGCAAATATATCCTCTTGCAGAATAGTGTGCAACCTCACCATCACTGACAATCAACAAAAAAGAAGCATTTCCACTTTGCATTATTAACTCGTTCTGGGGGGGGGGTGGATTGCCTGATGGGGACGGGGATGTGCGCTAAACATAGCCCATCACCTATGAGCTCTCATGGATCCCCATCCGACAGTTCCCCGGAGTTAGAATACCTGTTGTAACAACAGAGGATCTGTTCCCACTTATTTTTTAGTTCACTACACACATTCCGACATGGATGGAATTTCATACACTTTTTATCCCTGATGACATCTGCAACCCTCTGTTAACAAACAAATCCATCCATTACTATATATTAAGCAGGGAATTTTGGTCCCCACCTATTAATTTCTACCCTAAAAATTCCCATTATGTCCTCAATTCCATCTGTCGCCAGCTCTGTGCTTCTGAAACCCCAACGGCTGTGTCGTCATTCCGCCGGAGTCCATCATCTTCCCCTAAAGGCCCACCGCTCAAACAACAATAGCATCTTCTTCTCTCACGGGTCTCAATCCTCTTCCTCACCGTCAAGCACTTTGACTGGACCTCCTCGCTCTACCTGCAGTTCCTCGACACTATCACTTAACTCAGCACTTACAACGCCACTATGAGCACTGCCCACGTCATGTACGATAACAACGTTAGCTTCCTCCGGAAGTATGGATTCACCCCGCAGATCAAATCAACTTTGCTGACTTGCATGCTGATCGCAGGTTCGATTTCTCCAGTAGCATGAGAAAGCCATGGCTTCGATTTTTAGGGCAGTGCTGTTATTTTTCTTATTTGCCATTGCATCTAATTGTTAATGGTTGTTAGATCCAAACTGCCTACTTCTGTATCTCGATAAATTGCCCAGGATTCTTACTTCAAGTCCAAGTCGTCATCCTTCTCCGGACCTGATGCCACCTCCTCCAACGATTGTCGCTTACATCACTGGCTCCGGCACTACCAGCGATACCCAGATTCGCACGACAATGATGTCACCTCCTTCGACAATGGTCGCTGGCATCATCAGTTCCAGCACCACCGATGAAACCAGGATTAGCGCATCAAATAATTAGGTATTTCAAATCCTACTATCTTTTTTCTGTGGACAACATGTCAACATGATTGTTGAAGCTGATGCCGAGTTTGAAAGCTTTAACATAAGCTTGACAGACAAAGGCAAATGTCCGCAGTGCAATAATCATGGGACAATGAGAAATAAAGGAGGTCAGCAATGGTCTTGCTTTAAACCCCCCTTCAGATATGAGCTTTCCAACTATTTAGGATTCG
This sequence comes from Ottelia alismoides, assembly GCA_037367405.1. Lineage (NCBI taxonomy): Eukaryota > Viridiplantae > Streptophyta > Magnoliopsida > Alismatales > Hydrocharitaceae > Ottelia > Ottelia alismoides. Next base: position 797,988 of record JAZKJV010011681.1, on the reverse strand, counting down.
ATCGGCGAGTTGGAGACGACTTGCCAATGACCCGTTATAATTTATCAACAAATGTTGCAAAAAAATGTAAGATCTTTTTTTGGTGTTTTTGGTACCCTTAGAATACTATAGATACCTAATATAATGAAATGAAATTTATGGGAATTCTATGAATCAGGCCAAGGTTGATTATATTTTCCTATATTCGATTGGTAGGCAGAAAAGAATCTTTAAGTTTATAATTGAATTGTTCAGCTATGCAACAGTAAGAGTGTATATAGTCTTAATGAGAATTTTTAAACTTTGCTTGAAGATAAATTCCTTACCGATCAAAATGTCCAATCCATGGTTCCCACATTGAACATTGGACTGACATTTATAAAATTTTTGTGGAGTCATGCCGACATCTATTATATTTTCTCATCGTCGGGTGCTAGGCAGAAATGACCTTCAATTTTATAATCGAATTGTTCAACTATGCAATAGTAAGAGAATATATAGCCTAAGTTTAGAGGATTTTTTAACTTCGCTTGAAGATAAATGCCTTACTTATCAGTGCCTAATCTTTGGTTCCCCCGTGGAACATTTGAGATGATGTTTTATAGCCAATTCATAATTTGGAATACTGGATTCGGGTATAAACCGTGAGATGGACATATGAGTAGAAAGGCTATGATGAATTGGGTTTGCCAGATCCAACAAGGCATGCCATATGTTCAAGGCCATGACTGACTGGTGATTGATGCTGCATTTTATATAGCACAGAAAATAAATAAAGCTGGGATCTGAAAACATAACATAACTTGGTATATGTCAGAATATAGACATCAAATTAGCGAGTACTAGTATTGTGGAATCAAAACATTATTTGAAATTACATTCTTTCTTCCTTCCACCAGCTGATTTATGTACTTTATGAAATAATAAACACAATCGTCAAATCCAAGCTTGGTGTGTTACTAGAGAAATTGAACATGTAATCCACATGTTAGTGGGCAAAAGAGGATTTCATCCGTAGGCACTTTGGCAATGATATCGTGTATGATGCAATCAAAGCTCGCGAGGGCATCGCAAATGCCAAGATGGGTGACGATGTCAAACATAAAGAATGGTGTTTCTCTCCTCAATGAATCAATGCAAATTGCATAATGACATAAAAGTAAAATAATTTGCAAATCTAAGGATCTAAATGCGACCATCTTATTCAAATTAGATAGAAATTCTTAAAGTTCGAACATTTTTTGAAGCAGCTCTCACATGCTCCTCATGTCCACTCCAATTTCGCCAACCACGTTTTGTTAATTTGCAATCAATACTGAGAACAACATCAACATATTAGCGATTTTCTAAGTAGACTAATCGAATGCATAAATTTACCTCGATCATCATGATGTCCCGCACAAGGAGACCTTGCTTAATCTCGCCATCCGTCATGATCGTTCCCCCACTGCCTATTTTTCTCTGATATAAGAATATGGGTAGTGATTCCATAAGATACGAATATATTAGTATATGTTTTTAAGCAGATATGGATGCAGATATATATGTTTTTAAGTAAATATGGGCGATTTTTTGGTTGAAATGTATACATATAACGATACGAATTTTTATTTTTTTCTCAATATCAATATGTACGTTGATATGAGAAATCTATTGCTCATTGCATGTCCTACATCGTGCTCATGCCTATACTATTATTCAGTAAATGATAATATATAAATCAACTAATTAAATTTTTAAATAATCATGACATATTTCTATATTTATTTTCTTCACTATGTTTTTCTTTAGTATATTTTTGTTTTTCAAAAGTGTTGTTGAGATTAATTGATCCAACATACCTGACCTATCATTCTTGCCACACGTAACCAAGATGATGTTCTTTATATTTTAGATAACATACATGTAGGAACTATATCAGATACGAATGTATTCATAGACAATTATTGTATTTACTTTTTGAAAGAATGTGAATGCTTTTTTATTTTGATTGCAACATATATAAGGATAACGGCACGAGCATTTATATATTACAAATAAATATATGGATCAACGACGTATACGATTGTATAATTTTTTTACAAATGTAGATATAGATATTACAATAATCATTGTAGATGTTATTGGCAAAATGGTTCTCCCGTGCTTTGCACGGGGTTTGCACTAGGTATAATGAAAGAGACATGTTATACATTATTAGATCAGATGTGCCAACAAAATTAACAAACAAATTACCTCACTGAATTGCTGACATATTTGTGAGAGCTATCGCCCTTCTACTCTTGTCAAAGTAACATTATTCGCAGAATGATGTCCTTTATTGTTTTCTGATGAATGTAATTCTACAAGAACCCCCCTTCCAATGAAAGCAGGCATTTTTGGATTATGATAGTCAGATACTTCTCTGCTTAATATTGAAAGTAGGTAAGACATGGGAGGCCTATCCGATGAAACTTCCTGCACTAAGGAAACCAACATGGATACATATTGATGCGTTTAATTGCGGCCATGGCATACGTAGATCACGATCAACAAACTCTACACTATTGCCTTCATTCCATAGTTTCCAAGCATGCAATAAGTTCGATTTTGAAGCTTACCCATAGGCATTATGGTTAGATTTTTTACTTGTTTATACAGCAAGCAAGAGTTTGAGAGACTTACATAACCCGCGAGGTTGAGAGAATGCTCATCATTGTAAAAGGTACTGATCCTTTTCCCACTGATAATTTCCAACAACAAGACCCCGAAGCTGAAGACATCTGATTTCTCAGAGAACTGCCCATGCATAGCATACTCTGGAGACATATAACCGCTGAAATTCATAGTGATTTGGGAGAAAACAAGTAAAATACACAAAGTTACCAGTTTGTCTTGCAAAGATATAAGCAAAATTTTAGTAATAAAATTATACTTTGTAATTTTGAATTGTAAAACTTTCTACGAGTTTAAGAAACATTATTGATATGTTTTTATTCGCAAAAAAGTAATTAGTAATCACTCACTATGTTCCGACCACACTTGTTCTTTCTAGAATCTGGTCTCCAATGAAAATCCTTGCAGTTCCGAAGTCTGCAATCTTTGGATTCAGTTGTGAATCCAAAAGAATATTGCTTGCTTTCAGATCTTTATGTATGATCTTCAATCTGGAATCTCTGTGAAGATAAAGTAGTCCCTGAGCTACACCCGCTATTATACGGAATCGCTTTGTCCAATCTAGCAGCCGTTGTTCCTTTGGACCTGATCTACATGCAGGCGTATTAGCAATCATAATTCCTTTATATAGTATTTGCCAAGCAAAACTAAACGAAATTGGACTGTGGAAGAAAGTACATGGAGGAGGAAATTAAAAGGACTAACGATGAACTAATCATATTATAAATAACATTGACGTCCCTAAGTGTAGGGTTATTTCAGGTCCAGCCTCAACTTGTGTTCTTTAGGGCTGCAGATTTTTCCCCCTCTTGCAGGGGCATTAGTGATATTTTTCCAGCAAGTTGCAGCCTCCCATTTGCTGCTCCAATTCCAGAATGCAGCGGGCATTATTCCTTTTGCCCTATTCCCGGTTTGAGAGAACGACGACGCCCCATCTTTTCCTTCTTTCCAGCGACAGCAGTGGAGGTTTTGAACACATCGTCCTACACACACAAGAGCAAGAGGTCATGCGTGAGGGAGAGAGAACATCAGCCGAGCTCAAGAGAAGCAGCGGCCAGGGCTGCGGGTTTTGGGAGAAGCAACGGTTTAGGTGAGCTAGAGAGGAGTAGAGAGAAGGTCGTTGCGGGCGACCTCAAGGAGACGAAGCCATCATATTTGGGTCTCCATCCGGGAGCACATTGGGAAGCCACTCCATCTTCTTGGATTTAGGCACATTATTGGTATTGTTAGATAGATAGGGATAGTTAGATACTTGGTGAAAAACTATCATTGTGCTAGTGGCTTATATCTCGATTTTGTTGGGCAACAAAACCGAAAGAACATTTGGCTCGCCTTGACCGTAGTGGAATAGTTGTTGATCTTGTCCCGTGGTTTTTCTCTTGTTCATATCGAGTAAAGGTTTTCACATAAAAATCTTGGTCTCCTTTGGTGATTGCTTGTTGTGGTTGCTTGTGATTGTTTTTCATTGTTGCCATTTGGTTCTTGAGTAGGGAACCTATATTGTTGTGTGACATCTTTGCTAAAGCAAAGAGATTTAGAGACACCCCTATCATCCCCCAACAAGTGGTATCAGAGCTCATGTTGAGCAAAAATGGGGAAAGATGATAAGGGTACAATGATTAAGCTCACAAGCAGTAACTGACAGATTTGGAAAGCCAAGAAGTAAGATATTTTCTATTGCAAAGACCTCCACGATCTGATAGAGTGAGAGAATGCCAAGATGGAGAACATGTCCGCAACGGACCGCAAGTGAGTGGACAAAGTTGAACCAAAAAGCCATTGGGACCATTTGAAAGTTGCTTGATATGTCAGTTTTTCATCACGTAACCGAAGAGACGAATGCAAAGGAGTTGTGGGACAAGTTGTCCGAGCTCTATGATCAAAAGACCGCAAATAACAAGGCTTTCTTGATTAAAAAGCTTGTGAACTTGAAATACAAGGATGGAACCAAGGTTGCAGAGCATTTGAATGATTTCCAAAGCATCGTCAACCACTTGACTTCCATGGGATTGGTACTTGATGATAAGTTGCAAGCACTTCTCTTGTTGGGTTCATTGTCAGATAGTTGGGAGACTCTAATAGTCACCGTCATGGCCATGGGCAAGGGTAGTATCCTGAATGAGGAGATCATGCGTCGCTCTTCAGGAGAGACATCCTCCTCTTCACATGTGTATACAGCTGAGAGGAGAGGAAGATCTAGTAGTAGAGGAAAGTAACAGGATAGGCAGCAATCAAGAGACAAGTTCAAGGGCAGAGGAAAGTGTCATCATTGCCAAAAGTCCAGTCACTGAAAGCGAGATTGCAGGATTTGGAAGAGAGAGCAAGCTAAATCCAAGAAAAATCGGGAAAAAATGAAGATGGAAATGTAGCTGCAGTTGTGGTAGATGACAATGCAGAAGAGGTGATTCTCACCATTCAAGACCAGTGCTGCATGCAGGGAGTGATTTGGAGTGGGTTTTTTATACGGCCGCCTCCTATCATGTAACTCCACAAAGGGAGTTCTTCACCATCTACACTAGGGGTGATTTATGGACGAGTCTTGATGGGTAACAAGAGTTACTCTAAGATCGTGGGCATGGACACCATCTCTATTTAGACTGATGTTGGGTGCCCAATGATTCTCCAGAATGTGAGACATGTTCCTAATGTGTGGCTGATGAATCCCTGATTCTCACTCTTGATTCTTTTATTTTAGCTATTTATCTTGGCAAATCATCGTGTAAGTAGGTGTAAATACAATAAATTTTCATTATGTATGCATCTGTTAATACTGTATGATTAGCATGTATTTGTGTAAAAAAAAGAAAAAAGGAAAAGAAAAAGGAAGGAGGTATTTATAATAAATACAGAGTGACCTAAAACCCAAGAGAAGGTCAAGCCTTGACTTGATCGCTAAAATAAAATAAGTAGAGAGAGATAGGGCATATTCTTTATTGTACATACTGCCTATATATGTAAATAATTTTTTTTGATAATTTAAAAATAAAATATTATTTTTTACCTCCTTTTATATATTCCTATAATAATAATAATAATATAAAAATCAATAACAAAAATAAAAATAAAATTCTCTCTTTGTACAAAATACATGTATATGGTTACACTCCCTATTTATTCTATACTTATAAATAAATCAGAAAAATAATTTTAATATTATTTTATAGAAAATAAGTAAGATACAAAATTGGGATATTTGTGTAAAAATAACAAAACAAAAATAATTGTACAAAATACATAGGTATATTATACATGTATATAACACTAGATACTGTATATAAACTAATTTATATTTCATAAAAATAATTTAAAGTCATGGAAAAAACTCCTTGAAAAATAATAAACATTTTTCTTTTTATTTTTTCATTTAAATTCATTTACTATTTTTAATATAATTACTTTTATTTTTCTTCCATGTTTTGTCATGTAGCCTATTTGTATGTATCCTAGGTGGCCTCTGATTGGGCCATCTCGGATTGTTGACCTCTATCAACTGGTGCCCCGGGTCTCCTGTGTCGCCAACCTCATTTTCACTGGTTTTCTCCCAATCATCCAGGATCGACCCGAGCTCCATTTCACCTAATCTTTCGCCTCAATTAGAGGTAGCGGATCCCTAACCCTCGCCCACTTCATCCCTCCTCGATCCGCTCCTCGAAATGTGGGTTGCACCTCCCTCCATGTAGGACCCTAGCGTGTATATAACCCAACCTTCCTCCTCCTTCTCCGCCACGTTTTGGCTGTGCCACTTCTTCCGTTGAACCCTTCTACCTTTCTCAGAGTGACAGCAAGAGAGAGAGGGGACGAGGGGAGCATTTCGTGTATGCAAACCCTAGGTCCGGCGAGCTCTGCCACCGCTCCACCGCAAGGAGCTCTAGCCTCTGGAACCGACGTCCATTGAGGCCACCACCTCCACGGGCTTCTTCCACGACTCTCAGGCGACCTTCCTCCATCTCCAGTCACCTGCTTTACCTTCCCTTTCAGTCCGAATCCATTTTTTTATCACAGAATAGAGTAGCTCCGATGAGCCTCCGTTCTCCATCGTTTCACGCACCTCTGATGTGACTCCACCACACTCCGACTACCTTCCACTTCTACATTACTCCCCGCATCCTTCCATCCACTCCACTCTTCGGATTGGAGTCGCATAGCAGGTCCAATCCTCCGCTTCACATATGACATGTCACGTTCACTGATCCCCTTAGTTCTCTATGCTTTTGGTGCCCTAAACCTCGCCGGAGCTTCATCTCCGAGCACGACCCTCTTCTCCTGTAGGGTTAGCATGCCAAGAGGCCTCATCTGGATGTATCACGGAGTCCAGGAAAGCTCCATCCCACCAGTTCATCCCCTGGACCTCTCTCCTGGTCATGGGCCCATCGGAGCCTTCCTGCAGCTTGGGAACGTCAACACCAACCGATTCCACTTCCCCGCGGCTTGAAAGAATGTCGAAGCCGCGCACAATTGATGGAAGAAACTCGCCAGAGGTGAGTTATTCCCTACTTTTCCAGACGATCCCTCCACAGTCCCATTGAAGCTTGCCCCAGATTTAATCTTAGTCATTCAGCGTCGGGGAGCTCTTGATCGTCTGATCCATCTAAGTATCTTATCAGTACTGTCCATCACCGAAGAGGTACCTACAGATCTCAGTCGTTCATATATAAGTGGACCTCTTCCTGTCGTTGGATATCTCGTAATAAAGGGTAATTTGCACTTAGGCCCTTCCACATTTTGCATTTACTTTCTAGTCTTGTAAATATTTGTTGCAATTAGTTATATTTTAGACCGTTTGCAGTTTGAACCTCCAATTTTAGTATTTGCATTTCAGACCCTCTTCATTTGTAGCACGTGGCCTGACACGTGACTTTGTGGGTTATTTGCATGATGTGCCTGAACTTTTGAGTTGTTATTGGTTGAATGTTTATTAATAGAATTGAATGTTTACCCCTCTGAGCCTGACTCGCACGTGAGGTACATGTTTATCTGGGATTTTTGCAACTGTACCTCGGAGCTTTTTATATGTGTTATCTTTTGGTCTTGAAACTTTAAGATAATTGCAAGTAGGTCCCAGTGTTCTGTGTGTTTTGTTTTTCATCAAATAATTACCAAACTAACTCCAAAAATCCCATAAAAATTAATGTTAGCTCATGTTAACACATATTATTTATGATGATTTTTGTGAATTAATTTAGTTTTATTTGATATTTTCAAAAAATCAAAAACCTTTAAAATATGTTCTACATGTTTTCTAAAATAACAAAAAATATAAAAATTGTTTTAAAAATTACAAAAAAATTAGTATGTACTTGTTTCTATGTGTTATAATTCCAGTACCATTTTTGTTGCACTATCCCTTATAAAAAACTAAAAAGCTAAAAACTCTAAAAAGACTAATAAAAATCATTAAAAATTCTAAAAAACATCAAAAATATAGACTTTCAGTTTCTATAGTTAGATATTTTTGTTTACGTTTTCATAAAAATCACAACTAGGACATTAGAGTATTTTTAGTATTTTAAATTTGCCTTTTGGTCCCGGTTGCACACTATTTCCATTTTTACCCTTATTTGATCTTTATAAAATAATATAAAAATTGAAAAAATCCCATAAAATCAACAAAAACATTTGAATATCTGAAATATATAAAAACATTTTTATTTCTGATTTTTGATTATTTAGTCTTAATAAAAAATTGTTTAAGCTTGCTTCTCCTTATTTCTTTCTCTTATTTTCGTATTTTGAAAATATAAAAAAATGCAAAATTAAAAACCACAAAATATGCTTTTTATTCTCTAATTAGGACTACTTCTTACAATTCCTTGCTCCTTGTGTTCGACCCTGCTTGCTATACTAGGTTAAATAAATAGCGGAGATCGCTAACATTGCTTTGAGTGCTTTATCTATTGTTTGTATGGTTTCCTTATTTTTTGTTGATCATGCTTCGCAATTTGGGTCGCAACAACCTCTCGATATTTATTCAATACCTTAACCCTAGTTGCGAGGTGTGACATCAGAATGGTGTCGTTGCCGTGGAGTACAGCTTAGTAGTCTTTTCATATTTCTATTTATTTTTATCCATTTTATATAATTGTTTTTCTAGCATTCTCTCTGCTTTGCTTTTTATGTGAGGGACCGCCCAAGCATGTTGCGGCTTTCGATTGGAGTAACCACACCGAAGGAGGAGGAGGAGGACAACCAGACAATAGTTATATAGAATAGAGTAGTTAAGTTTTCTTTTTAGCACACATATTATTGTTGTAATAACACAGGGACACTCAGACTTTCTTTAGACACTTGGCTTATCGGGGTATGTTTCATCGAGCAACGGTGTGCTCGGGGGACGTCACCGCAGTTTTTCGTCGGTTTTGTTTTCTTCATCTTTTCTCTATTTGATTCTCGAAGATTTTGGCCCTTAGACTTAGGAATTTCTCTAATTGTGACGCAAATAATTAACGCCTAATCCCTAATATCTTGTATACACTGATAGATTCATAATTGGACCTTATTAAAGAAACATTAATACAAAGCTGACTTGATTGATTGAGAGGTCACGTGTTGTAGAGGTCGTATACAGCGCGCGCAGGATCCATTGTGGCGGACACCGATCGACATCCGAGACTGGACATAGACCTCTCTCTCCGAACAGTTAGCTATTGTTCTTCACCATCATAGAAATTGCTCATCTAAGGTCGTTTTCCTCTTACATCATTTAGATTAGTTTACATTTCTATCTTTCAATTTATGCGTGGATCACCCTGCATTTAGAGTGTTGGAGACAAGTACACATTTCTGACTTTACATGCATCATAGTGTTTGATCGTGCATCAGCTTTTTCGACTTCTCCCCCGTTTTTCGATTTTAAATAATCAGGAGATCAAAAAAATCGTTAGGCATTTGTTTGCTATTGAAAAATATCATGAAAAGTGAAAACCATAAAATTGGGACTGCTAAACAAACTTGATCCTAAAAGACACCTCACTTAAAAATCTGTCTTGGGAGAGTCATCCCCTCATTGTTTGGTTTGCTTGCGCGAGAGAGTGACTCACACATTAAGATAGAGTCATACATGAACTCTCGTTAGACTACTAATCTTGGGGTTAGTCGTTCTATAGTGAGGACCGCTCCAGTTTCCTGTAAAGCGGGCCATGATATCCTTAACAGAGCGAGTTGATCGAGTAGCCAGTAAACAGTCCACAACATGTAGTGGATGGGAAAGATCTAGCTTTGGGATTAGGCCAGTCTCTCGGGAACATCGGGTTCCTACCATCTCGCTTAATCACTCTACAAGACTGACTTATCACCTAAATAAAATTGACAAGATTAACGACCGAACCTTCACGATCATCAGCTCAACATTGTGTAGGTGAAATTGGGGTTTGATTACTGATCTTGTTTATTTCCAGATCCCATCCGCATCTTCTTCCACATCACGATGATGGGTCGGAGGTCCCTTAGGCTGCCCCTGGCAGTACCGCTCTCGAGCACTCCGACTCACTCATCTAGGCAGGTTCCGAGGAGCTATGATCCGCTATCCGAATCAGAGTTCGATTCCACCATGTTCCCCCTCGACCACCCTTCTTCTAGTCCGGAGGTGCCCGAGCAGAGACCAGCAACATAGCTATTTGTTCGTATGACGACACCTGAGTTCGGGTCTTTTACCTTTGCAGAAACCCACGAGATGGACAGCAGTGAGGAGCGCGCTGATGGGCAACCCCAGGGTTCAACATATGTTTTAGATTAGGGCACCATCAACAATACACTTCTATCCTCCCTGGAGATAATGCAGAGGCAGATTAGAGACCAGGGAACCTTCATGGCAGAAGTACGTCAGGAACTGACCCAGATGCGAGCTGACAAAGAAGAACAACAAAGAGCAGCAGATGGAGAGATCCTAGAGGGAGGCGGAGCAGATAGAGGATAGCTAGATGAGCCTCAGAAGCCAGCTAGACCCGCCAGGCTGATGAGGGAGTTGCACAACTCTGGTGCAGTCCTAACACACCGTTGGATTCAGCTTCCGACGATTCTGGGACACTTCAAGATCCCTCTCCAAACCATTCAGCTCTTGCACAAGTTACATGGGCTAGCCACCGAGGAGTCGCAGCTAAAGAGTTTAAGATGATCTGCAGCACTGTCCATGATAGATTTAAGGATGAGGATACCATCAAGATGATGGCATTTTCATTCTCCCTGGTAGATAGATCAGCCTACTGGATGAAGCATTTAGGGAGATATGTGACTTTATGGGAGCAGCTCCGGACCGAGTACTTGAACAAGTACTATCCACTCGGCCGGACGAATGCAGCGTGAGATCTAATCAACAATTTCTCCATGATCCCCAACGAGCAGTTCCATGAGGCAGGATCATTTTCTCCGTGATCCCTAACGAGCAGTTCCATGAGGTGTGGGATCGTTTTCGTATGCTCATTGACTGGTGTCCCCATCATGATATATCCGAGTCCAACCTAGTACAGAGCTTCTTATGTGGGCTGATACCAAAGCTACATGGGCTAGTCAATGCTTCTTGTGGAAGCTCATATTTTACCAAAGATGAAGACCAAGTTTGGGCCATCTATGAGGAGATGGCCGAGAACTATACAGTGATGTCCTAGACCAGCCTCTACACTCTGAGGAAGCCCCTACCCCAAGCTCTGTCCTATCAGAGGATAGCACGGGTTGATGCGGGTCCATCCACTTCTTTGTCAGCAGTTGTAGCATAGGTAGAGTATTCAGTCGCTGACATGAGCATCATCAACGACAAGTTGGACCGTATTGAGACCATCGAGAAGAAGTAGGGTTAGATCTTGACGCAGATCGATTAGTTGGCACAGACCCTGAGTGACCTGAAGACCCAGATCAGGTGTCTTCAGGATGTACAGACGTCTTATCAGCCATGTCTCAGGTCACGGGCTGATCCTAGTAGTAGCGGCTCGTCCCAGCACTCCGCTCAGTACCGATAGGTTCACCGCATCCAGGCGGAACCGATCCAGCAGTTGCAGCACCAGTATTCTCAGCCACCACCATCTCAGGACACCATATGTAGTGTACCAGCGGGATCGGTCACTGGCAGTTCTTCCCCCATCCGCATACGAGCAGGAGCCGTTGATGGAAGTCAACGGGATTTGGTATGACCGACAGCATCCCAGGATCCACCGAGATTATCCCGAATTCAGGTGGTCGATCGGAGGTACCTCATCCCAGCCGCAGCCTTCAGCTTAGGTGGGCAGTCCAACCAGCAGCAGCAGTCCCTGTTCCCCCAGTAGCCATCCTACCATTATCAGTCGGGTCCTCGTCCCTACCAGCAGGGAAAATAATGGAGGCAGTCATAGCAACAGCCTCAGTAGTATTCTCTGTCTCCCCCCCATCATTTCCAGCAGTTGCATCCCTTTAGGCGAGGCAATCCGCCCGGTTCTCATAGGCCAGCCTATGAGAACCCAACCCTTGATGATCTAACTCGCCTACTTACATACCAGCAGGAATCCTTTAGGTGGAAGATGGATGAGTTTCACAAGGTGATGAGGGAGATTATTAAGGGCAAGGCCGCCATACCAACTCAGATTGAGCCCAAACTGAATAACCTCAAGAGGAAATTTGAGCATGTACAGTTCACAGAGACCACCACTCCTAGTGATTTATTGGGTGGCATTGCTTTATACACATTTGATGCTGATTTTGTTTCACTTAGGAATAGTAGGATGCCAGTCGATGGCGCCTCATTTGAGCGACGACACCACGAGGAGCCAGGAGCGTCAGACGAGGAGGATAGCGGTGTTGATGCCACTAATGATGATGTTGACAGTGGTTCTGATGCCACCAAGGATGTTGATCCAACCGATGGTATTGAAGCCGTCACTTCTTTAGAGTAAAGGGTGGTACTGACGCCACCAAATTCCCAGATGTTAATCCAGAGCGCGGTGTTGATGTCGTGAAGACAGATGCCGTGGGTGGTACTGATGCCACCATTTCTATTTCAGTTGTATTTTCTCCAGTTTCTATACCTCAGGACCGTATGAAAAACTCCAAAAAAATTAATAAAGGAAAGGTTTCTTCATCTTTGTGTCCATATGTGAGGCATGATGATACTTGTATGGATTATGTTCCTTCTCAGCAGTAGGAACCTCTTCCTAACCGTCTATCTGAGGAGGGCCCAACCATCACCTTTCCTTAATCACTCCGCTTGGCAAAGGGGAGTAAAAAAGAAAATCCAAAAAAAAGATTACTGGTTAGAGTTCAACCAGCAGATGATTGATATATTCCATATCCATCTGACTCTACAGGAGGCACTTGAGCACATCCCTCTCTTCCAGAGAAACTTGAGAGAGAAGACCACTATATGGAGGAAGAAGAGGAACCATCAAGCAGAGATCCATGTGCTGACCCATGCCACCTGCTTCTCTATTTAAAACCATCCACCGGCCAAGAGGCCAGATGCAGGAGCTCCCTATGTCAGATGCCACATTCATGAGCAGAGATTTGATCAAACTCTATCAGGCAGTGGTTCTTTTATCAATCTCCTTTCGGCAGCCTTACTCGACCTATTCGAGTTTGGTCCTCTTTAATAGAGCAGGACCGTCCTTCAGTTTTCTGATCGATCTATCAAGAGGCCGAAAGTGTTGTTGAAGGATGTGGTCATCACAATTCTGGGCCTGAAATTCCCCGTGGACTTCGTTGTGTTGGACATGGAGATCCCTGAGTCTGTGACTGATACCCCCATCATTCTAAGATGTCCATTCTTGGACACAGCCAAGGCGGTGTCTAACCATGATAGCGGGAAGGTGTACTTTCACGTTGAGGGTGAGAGTATACAAATAGAGATAATCATTGAGACCAGAGCACGAGACTCAGCTTGCTCAAAGCGGTTCAACGATACAGAGCAAATGATAGAGGCAGAGCGAGATGTCAACCAACAGTGTGACTTTGTGATCAATGATGATGAAGCCACTCGGTCTGATCCCATTTCACGAGCCCTTCTCTCACCTTCAGATGTGCGAATCCACAGTTTCCATCAGAGGAGAGTTCAGAGAGCACACTCTTGGCCAAGGACACTTTTAAGGATGACGACCGCATTCAGGATAGCAAAGCAAATTTTGTGTCATGCGATTATGATTCAGATCCCTCAGATTCAAACATAGTCTGGCCAAAGTTTGATGATTTATTACCTTGTTTGATTTCCACAGAGCCAACAGCTAGGGTGGAGACTGTGCTAGTACTGAGTACAAATGCACCAGTAGGGTTGTCTTCGTCAGTTTTGCATGATTAGCAAGAGTTCTCTCATTCATATATGGTTGCATTCACTCAGATCTTTCATAGGCCAAATTTGCCATCTCCCAGTTGTCCTGAACTGAAGACTTTGCCGCAGTCGCTGAAGTATAGATTCCTTAAGGGTGAGCATGAGATGTACCTAGTCATTATCTCAATGGATTTGACTGGAGAGCAAGAATCACATTTGATGGAGGTTTTTGAAAGGAAACACAAGGCAATAGGATGGAGTGTAGCTGATCTCCATGGGATAAGTCAGGTCCTATGCTCCCATCACATTTATCTCGAAGAGGATGCGAAGCCATCGCGTAAGTTCCAGCGACGGCTGAACCAGAATCTTCAAGACGTGGTTATGAAGGAAATATCAAAATGGTGGAGCGTCGATTTTATCTACCCCATCTCTAACTCCAAGTGGGTTAGTCCATTGCATGTGGTGTCCAAGAAGACGGGCATCACTACAGTTGTGAGTGAGTCTGGAGAGGAGACAGCTACCCGGGTACCCACTTCTTGGAGGGTCTGTGTGAACTACAGACGATTGAATCAGGCCACCAAGAAGGATCATTTCCCATTTCCTTTTATTGATAAGATTATATAGAGGCTAGCTGAGAAGAGTCACTACTACTTTCTTGACAGGTACTCCGGTTACAATCAGGAGGCCATAGCACCCGAGGACCAGGACAAAACGACATTCACATGTCCGTTTGGTTCATGCTTTCTGACGGATGTCCTTTGGTCTATGTAACGCCCCGGCGACATTCCAAAGGTGCATGTTGTCCATATTCTTGGTCATGGTGGGTGACTGTTTAGAGATCTTCATGGATGGCTTTTCAGTCTACGGCGATGATTTTAATGCTTATCTTGATTGCCTAGATCGTGTTCTTCAGCGCTGCATAGAGGTTCATCTTGTTTTAATAAGGGAAAAGAGTCACTTCATGCTGACTCAGGGGACAGTGCTTGATCATATCATCTCCTACAAGGGCATAGAGGTTTATCCGACCAAGGTGGATATCATCAGGAAACTTAATCCACCGTCCAACTTGCGGCAGTTACGATTTTTCTGAGGCATGTCGGTTTCTACCGACATTTCATTCACGACTTCAACTGGGTTGCCCGACCATTGATCGATCTGCTGACGAAAGAAACCAAGTTCGTTGTAGATGATAAGTGTCTTGCATCATTCGAGACTCTCAAAAACCTAGTTGTTGAGGCTCCTGTCCTTCAGCCGCCTGATTGGTCTCTCCCATTGAATATTATGACGGATGCCTCCGATTTTGCCGTAGAGGCCATGCTAGGACAGAGGAGGGATGGAGTACCATTTTCCCTTAACTACGCTAGCCGTACATTAGATGCTGCTCAGCGGAACTATCACGGAGAAAGAGATGCTAGCCGTAGTTTTTACTTGGACAAATTCAGATCATATATTCTTGGATCCAAAGTGACAATCTTTATTGATCATACCACCATCAAGTATCTCATGACAAAGAAGGATGCCAAAGCGAGATTGACTAGATGGATACTTCTACTCCAAGATTTCGATATTGAGATTAAGGATAAACCCAGAGTCAAGAACGTAGTGGCAGGTCATCTCTCCCATTTGGAAAATCTTGAGGAATCTGAGCAGACTGATCCAATTACAGAGACCTTCCCAGATCAGGCAATCCTTGCTATCGCTTTGCTCCCATGGTACGTCGACATTGTGAACTATCTTGTTGCCAAGAAAGTTCCACAAGGTTGGCCCAGACAACGACTTGAGACTTTCCTTACGAAGGCCAAGTCATACCATTGGGAGGATCCCATCCTTTATCATGAAAGAGGGGATAGTGTCAGCATCGGTGCATTCCTCAGGAGGAGCACCATAGTGTCCTCACTTATTGCCACAAGCTAGAGGCATGAGGACATCATTCTTGGAGGAGAACATCACGGAAAGTGCTCCAATCTGGCCTATGATGGCCTACCCTCTTCAAGGATTCTTATGAATTCGTGAAGAGGTGTACTGATTGTCAGAGGATGGGCACTTGTGGATAGTGTGATATGATGTCGATGCAGCCCATTCACTTCTGTGAAGATTTTGGCGTATGGGGCATCGATTTCATGGGTCCATTCCCTAAGAGTCAGGGATTTGAGTACATTCTGTTGGTTGTTGATTATGTAAGTCGTTGAGTTGAGGCCATACCCGTCTGAACCGTAGATGCTAAGACTGTTTGCAAATTTTTGAGGAAGAATATCATTTCAGGGTTCGGGGTGCCTAGAGTATTGATATTAATTTTTGAGGAAGAATATCATTTCACAATTTGGGGTGCCTAGAGTATTGATATTTGGAGGGGGGTCTCATTTTATCAAAGACAAGGTAAAGGCCCTTGCTAACGAGTTCAACATAGACCATCGATTTGCCACTCCATATCATCCTCAGACCAATGGTCTTGCTAAAGTATCGAACAAGGAGATCAAGACGGTATTGCAGAAGTTAGTCTGCCCAGATTGAAAAGATTGGTCATAGATTTTGGACTCGGTCTTGTGGGCATATCAGACTTCCTTCAAGCTTCCTTTGGGTACATCTCCCTTTCGTCTCGTTTATGGCAAACCACGACATTTACCTGTTGAGATTAAGCATAAGTCACTTTCGGTTGTCACTGAGATATTATTGGATATAGAGAGTATAGGTGATCAAAGAAAGGCAGAATTGGAATCCCTGGAGGAGCTTAGAGATACAACTTTTTCAAGAGGCCTACAATATAAGGAGCGAGTAAAAATATGGTATGATTCTCATATCAACCATAAAGAGTTTGAGGCAGATCAGAGAGCATGGTTATTTGATGCCAGTCTTAGATTATTTCTAGGAAAATTATTGAGTAAGCGGAAAAGACCATACCTTGTCCGAAAGGTGCATGACAATGGTAGTATCGACATATTTGGGATGTCATCTGAGTCCACCTTTCGCATCAATGGTAAGCGCCTCAAGCCATATCTAGATCATGATCTGTTGATTGTTGACGTCGCCTCGATTCATTTTGTATGAGATGTGGTCTTTTGACTCACATCATTTGCATCTCATGCCTGATTATCATTGTCTTCCGCCCTTGTATAGATCTAGATGTCCATATCACACATTCTGTTGTCGAACACCCCATTTGCATCTTATGATTATGTTATACTTAGGGTGTACTTTACCCTAAGTATAGGGGGTGTCAGATTTTTTATTATTCTTTTGATTCTTTTTACCTATGTTTTGCTTCTCATACTTAGGGATATTTTACCCTAAGTATAGGGGAGGTAAACCATGTACATTCGATCACTCAGTTTTTCCTTTGTGTACAGTCTTCTATACTTAGGATTACTTGATCTTAAATATAGGAGGGATCACTGATCATTCACCTATTCTTTTATTTGTCATTGTAGTAAAGCATTTCTTTTCACTTCTTGATACTAAGCACGAGTTATATCTTCTTCATCGCTTTTTGATCACTCTGACGACATCATTCGAGTTAAGTATGGGGGTGTTGTATATGTTGCATATATACTTTAGGCATAACTCGTACTTTGTGTGAGTATGTCAACAAATAAAATGGCTAAAATTCACAACCTAAAAATCACAAGAATTTTAAAATCTTTTTCTTTACATAAAATTCTTTCTTGCACATACATAGCTATTTATAAAAACTATTTTTGTACAAATGTTCGTAAAATCATTTTTAGTGTGAAAAGTTTGTAAATATTTTTGTATCGAAATTATGTATATACTACAAAATTTTTGAAAAATATTTGAAAAATTAAAGTTGCAAAAAAACCCTTGTGTAAATGTTTGTAAATAGTCTGCAAAACTCTGCATTCAAACATGCATTCAAATATTTTCAAAAATTTTGCACATTTTCATCAATTGTATAAATTTTTTTTGTATATTTTTGTACTTTCTTATGAATCATAGTTGACATTTAAACTAGTCTAGAATTAAATTGGAAAATGGAGCTTGGTTAAGACCTTAATTCACTTAATTCTAGGAGGAACCTTATAGGATTTGGTGTTAAGACTTTTCAGGTCCATTAGTGACTTAATTCTTTGATTCCACTAGGCTATGTTCACATGTCATCTTGATGATCCTAAGTAGAATATTTAACAACGCACACATGACTCTCACAGAAAACGGCTTTACTTGAACTGGCACTTTACACTCAGCTCCACACGGATGAGGTGGTGAGGAGGCAGTTTTCCTTGGCTTGGGGTAGCATACAAGGGTAGTATTTCTAGGCAGAACCTCTCGTCTTTCTTTAGGGAGGGAAGTGCACCTCAACATGGTGTAGTGGTGTTAAGGTCTGAAGACAGGAGTTGTGGGTTGCAATAATGCTCAAAAGTGGGATAGTCTACTGTCTCAAGAAGAAAAGGTCCTTATGTATATATGTTGCACCATGTAGATATGTTGTACATATGCACATTCAAAAAACTGTTCAAAAGAAAGGAAAACTACAAAAAAGTGGACAGGCCTGATAGAAATAAAATGCCTGCCGGAGTGTATATAGTAAAATAAATCCAAGCTTATGCTACACCTTCTCATCTCATGAAGCTTGTAGCGGGAGACTAAGCTACACTAGTTGGGCTCCAAAGGATACGTGGCTACACTAACCATGGTCCATTCTCTTCTTTCCCCTCTTCTTGAGCAGATTGAACTTGAACTTAGAAGGGAATACCCTGCTACTCGAGGAAAGAGCTTCTAGACGAGGGCATTAGAGTTACCTTGCTGAGGGTGGTGGTTGACTTGTCATTCCTGATATGGGGAGCTACATATCACTTACATCGTACAAGGAAAGATTCATGGTCATTAGATTTTTTATATGTAGACTTGTTATGATCTGGATTTTTAAGGAGTCTTGACCATAGAATGGTGAAACTTAAAGGCTATTGAGTCTTAAGACTAGGTCCAAATAAGGTTCTGACAAACTAATAATCTAAAGGTTTGACTAAGCTCCATACTTCAATTTAATGAAGAAAAGTTTAATAATAAACCTTGATTCTCCTTCTTTTTCTTTTCTTCTCTTTTTCACTTCTTTTTCAAATAAGTGTTTTCTAAGGGACCAGCAAAGGTAAAGTATGGGGGGTGATGAATCTGTGATTCTCACTCTTTATTTTTTTATTTTAGTTATTTATCTTAGCAAACCATCATGTAAATAGGTGTAAATATAATAAGTTGCCATCGGTTAATAATGTATAATTGGCATGTATTTGTGCAAAAAAAATAATAAAGGAAAAGAAAAAGGAAGGAGGTATTTAGAATAAATACAGAGTGACCCAAACCTCAAGAGAGGGTCAAGCCTTGACCTGATCGCCAAAATAAAATAAGTAGAGAGAGATAGGGACTACTCTTTATTGTATATACTACCTATATATGTAAATAATTATTTTTGATAAATTATAAATAAAATATTATATTTTTACCTCTTTGTATATATTCCTAAAAAGAAAACAAAATAAAATTCAGAAAAATAAAATAAAACTAAAAATAAATTTCTCTCTCACTTGTATAAAATACATGTATATAGGTCACACTCCCTATTTATTCTATACCTATAAATAAATCAGAAAATAAATTAAAATTATTATGTACCCCAAAAAACATGTTGAAAATAAATAAAATACAAAATTGGGGTATTTGTGTAAAAACAACAAAACAAAAATAATTGTACAAAATACATATGTATATTATACTTGTATATAACACTAGATATTGTATATAGACTAATTTATTTTTCATTAAAATAATTAAAAACACATAAAAATTCCTTGAAAAATAATAAACATTTTTCTTTTTGTTTATTTTTTCATAAATTAATTTACTATTTTTAATATAATTATCTTTATTTTTCGTCCATGTTTTGTCATGTAACCTATTTTGTCTATATCATAGGTGGCCTCTACTTGGGCCACCTCGGATTGTTGACCTCGATCAACTGGTCCCTCCGGGTCTCCTGTGTCACCAACCTTATTTCCACCTGGTTTTCTCCCAATTTTCCATGACCCACCCGACTCCATTTCACCTAATATTTCGCCCCGATTAGAGGTAGTGGATCCCTAACCCTCACATGCTTCGTCCCTCCTCGATCTATGCCTCGAAATGCGGGCTACGCCTCCCTCCATGTCGAACCCTCGCGTGTATATAACCCAACCTTCCTCCTCCTTTTCCACCACCTTTTGTATGCGCCACTTCTTTCGTTGCACCCGTCTACCTTCCCAGAGAGACAACAAGAGAGAGAGGGGGGGATGAGGGAAGCGTTTTGTGTGTGCAAACCCTAGGCCCGGGGAGCTCTGCCTCCGCTCTGCCGCAAGTAGCTCCAGTCTCTGGAACCACCGTCCATTGAGGCCACCACCTCCATGGGCTTCGTCAATGACTCCCAAGCAACCTTCCCCTATCTCCATGTACCCGCTTTACCTTCCCTTTCAGTCTGAATCCATCCTTTTATCGCCGAACAGAGTAGCTCTGATGAGCCTCCGTTCTCCATTGTTTCACACACCTCTGACGTGACTCCAACCTGCTTCGACTACCTTCTACTTCTATGTTACTCCCCGCATCCTTCCATCGACTCCAATCATCGGAGTAGAATCTCTTAGCAGGTCCAATCTTCCGCTTCACATATGACCTACCTCGTTCACTGACCCCCTTGGTTTGCTATGCTTTTGGTGCCCTAACCCTCGTCAAAGCTTCATCTCCGAGCACGACCCACTTCTCCTGCAGGGTTAGCATGCCAGGAGGCCTCATTTGGAGGTATCGTAGAGTCCAGGAAAACTCCAGCTCACCAGTTCATCCCCTGGACCTCTCTCCTGGTCCTGGGCCCATGGGAGCCTTCTTGCAGCTGCGAAACGTCAACAACGACTGACTTCACTTCCCCACAGCTTGAGAGAATCTCGGAGCCGCACAAAATCGACAGAAGAAACTCATCGGAGGCGAGTTCTTCCCTGCTCTTCGAGACGATCCCTCTGTCGTCTGATCGAAGCTTGCCCTAGATTTAATCTTAGCCGTTCAGCGTTGAGGAGCTCCTGATCGTCTGGTCCATCTGAGGATCTTATCCGCACCGTCCATCGCCAAAGAGGGACCTGCAGATCTCAGCCATTCATTTATAAGTCGACCTCTTCCTATCGTTGGATAGCTTGTAATAACGGGTAATTTGCACTTAGGCCCTTCCACATTTTGCATTTACTTTCTAGTCTTGTAAATATTTGTTGTAGTTAGTTTTATTTTGGACCATTTGCAGTTTGAATCTCCAGTTTTTAGTATTTGCATAACAGTCCCTCTTCATGTGTAGCATGTGGCCTAACACGTGAAATTGTGGGTTACTTACACGATGTGCCCTGAACTTTTGAGTTGTTACTGGTTGAATGTTTATTAATAGTATTTGCATGTAAACCCCTCCGAGTCTGACTCGCGTGTGAGGCGCGTGTTTATCTGGGATTTTTGCAACTGTACCCTTGAGCTTTTTATATGTGTTATCTTTTGGTCTAGTAACTTTAGGATAATTGCAAGTAGGACCCTATGTTCTGTGTGCTTTGTTTTTCATCAAATAATTACGAAATTAACTCCAAAAATCCCCCAAAAATTAGTGCTAGCTCCTGTTAACACGTATTAGTTATGGTGATTTTTGTGAATTGATTTAGTTTTATTTGATATTTTCTAAAATCAAAAACCTTAAAAATGTGTTTTGTCTTTTTTTTAAAATACCAAAAAAATATAAAACTTATTTTAAGAATTACAAAAACAATTAGTGTGTGCTTTTTTCTATGTGTTTTAATTCTAGTACCATTCTTATTGCATATCCCATATAAAAAAAACTCTAAAAATCTAAAAACTCTAAAAAACTTACAAAAATCATTAAAAATTCAAAAAAATTCAAAAAATAGACTTTCAGTTTCTGTAGTTAGATAGTTTTATTTACTTTTTCATAAAAATGATAACCAAGATATTAGGGTATTTTTAGTATTTAAAATTTGCCTATTGGTCTAGGCTGTACACTATTTCCATTTTTTGCCCTTGTTTATTTTTTATAAAATCATATAAAAATTTTAAAAATCCCATAAAGTCATCAAAAAATATGAATATTTGAAAAACATAAAAACATTTTTATTTCTGATTTTTTAGCATTTTTAGTCTTAATAAAAATGTCTTAAGCTTTCTTCTCCTTATTTCTTTCTATTGTTTTCTTATTTTAAAATTATAAAAAATTGCAAAATAAAAAACAACAAAAATATGCTTTTTATTCTCTAATTAGAACTACTTAGTAAATTTCTGTGCTCCGTGTGTTCGACCCTTGTTGCTATACCATGTTAAATATATAGCAGAGACCGCTAACATTGCTTTGAGTGCTTTATCTGTTGTTTATGTGGTTTCTTTGTTTTCTTGTTGATCACGTTTCGCAATTTGAGTCACAATGACCTCTCGAGATTTATCCAATACCTTAACCTAGTCGCGAGGCATGACGTCAGTGGCTTAGCCTTATATCTGGTTCACAACCAGAAAGTGAAGGCTACCATATGAAATTCGGCGACAGCAAGTACAAGATTAGCAAGGGTTCTCTCATCATAGCTAGAGGCAGTTTGTGTCACACACTCTACATAACTAGAGTGAAGGTCATGGATGGCAGTTTACATGCTAGCGAGACGGACATTTTAGGTTTGTGGCAACGTCGACTTGGGCACATGAGTCAGAAGGGCTTGCAGATTCTGAGTAAGAGAGTTGATCCCCTACCACAATGACATCACTTTGTCTCCTTGTGATGCATGTGAGTTTGGGATGAGCAGGAGTGCGCCATATAGAATCAGATCCAAGGTGAAGAGAGACATTCTATAGTTGGTTCACTCGGATGTTTGCGGTCTTATGGACACAGCCTCTTTGGGAGGCAACAGATATTTTCTCACCTTCATTGATGATGCATCTAGGAAGGTGTGGGTGTATGTGCTGAGGAGGAAAGATCAACTATTTGATTGCTTCAAGAAATTCCATGCCATGGTCGAGCGCGAGATAGGGAAATTGCTGAAATGTTTGCACACGGACAATGGGGGAGAGTACACCTCCCATATCTTTCAGGTCTACTATGCAGAGCATGGCATCAGGTATGAGAGGACAGAGCTAGGCACACCCCAACACAATGGTCTTGCTGAGAGGATAAACATGACTATATGTTGAGAGAGTTCGGTGTATGCTGAAGATAGCGAAGTTGCCCAAGACTTTTTGGGTTGAGGCGGTTCGCACCACATGTTACTTGATCAACCGATCTCCATCAGTTCCTTTGGGTTTTCAGATTCTAGAGTATGTTTGGACAGGAAAGTACCCCTCATATGCTCCTTTGAGGGTGTTTGGATGCAAGGCTTATGCATTGGTACCAAAGGAGCAGAGGAAGAAGTTGGATGACAAGGCATTGCCTTTTATCTTTCTTGGCTATGGAGATCAGGAGTTTGGATATTGTCTTTTTGATCCAAGAAAGAAGACTGTCACCAGACACATGGATGTGATTTTCTATGAGAATCAGACATTGGCTGAGGACACCATTGAGAGTGGTGATGCAGATGAGTTCTCCATGGATGATGATAGTGATGATGACACGGATCCCTCTCCAGTACAGGGTACAGATGGAGAGAATGAGTAGCTAGAGCAGCACGAGCCAGATGCAGACCCCATTGATGCAGGTCCAAGGGACCAAGGGCAGGGGGAGCAACCTCATCCACATGTAGACACGGCAGAGCCTCAAGTCATGAGAACTGAGAGGACACGTCAGACGTCATCCTGTTACCCCACTTCCAGGTATATGATGCTTACAGATGCAGGTGAGCCGTACACCTTTGAGGAGGCACCGATGCATAAGGACAAGGATCATTGGCGTAATGCAATGAATGAAGAGATGCTATCTCTAAAAAATAATCACATTTACGATATTGTTGAGCTTCCCAAAGGCAAGAGCCTTGAAGAAGAAGTGGTTTTACAAGCTAAAGTTTGATGATGGTGGCAAGGAAGTCAAGTATGAGGCCAGATTGGTGGTGAAAGGATTCAACCAGAAAGAAGGAGTGGATTATGATGAGATCTTCTTCCCAGTACGAAGATGAACTCAGTGAGAGTGGTGCTAGGACTTGTTGCTAGCATGGACCTTGAGCTGGAGCAGATGGATGTAAAGATGGCATTTCTTTATGGTGATTTAAAAGAAGAGATCTACATGGAGCAGCCACAGGGATTTCAAGAGAAAGGGAAGAGTGCATGGTTTGCAGGTTGAGGAAGAGTCTTTATGGCTACAAGTAAGCCCCGAGATAGTGGCACTTAAAGTTTGATGCTTTCATGGCAAAGCAAGGCTTCAAGAGGACTACAACCGATCCATGTGTATATGTTCGTTGTCTTCCCATTGACAGGTTCGTCATTCTTTTGATCTATGTGAATGATATGTTGATTGTAGGTCATGATTCCAACTTGATTGCAAAGCTCAAGAGAGAACTCTCCAAAGAGTTTGAGATGAATGATTTGGGCAAGATAAGTTACATCCTTGGGATGTAGATTACAAGGGACAGGAAGAACCACATATTATGGTTGTCACAAGAAAGCTATGTTGAATGCGTGTTGGAACGGTTCAACATGAAGAATGCCAAGCTTGCCAACATGCCCTTATCCTCTCATTTCAAGCTAACCAAAGAGTGTCATGTCCTTCTACTTCTGAGGAGAAAGCAGAAATGACCAAGATCCCATACCAGTCTTCAGTTGGGAGCCTCATGTATGACATGGCTTGGAGTAGACCTGACATAGCCCATGCAGTGGGTGTGGGAAGAAGATTCTTGTCCAATCCAGGGAAGGACCATTGGGAGGCCGTGAAATGGATCTTTATATACGTGAGAGGGACCTCAAGTATGTGTCTTATGTTTGGGAGGTCAGATCCTAAACTATGTGGCTACACTGATGCAGATATGGCAAGTGACATGGATCAGAGAAAGTCTACCTGAGGGTACATTTTTCACATTTGCAGGGGGAGCCATATCATGGCAATCCAATCTACAGAAATGATTTGCTCTCTCGACTACCAAGGCAGAATACATAGCAGCAGCAGAGGCTAGGAAAGAAGTGTTGTGGCTACAACGCTTTCTTAGTGAGTTTGGATTGGGTGACAGTGAGCCAGTTGTGTTTTGTGATAGCCAGAACGCTATAGACTTGAGCAAGAGTACCATGCACCATGCTCGCACAAAACATATTGATGTGAGATACCATCGGCTGGGTTATGCAATTAACCAGAAGCAACTCATGTTGAAGAAGATTCACATTGATGAGAACCCCTCAGACATGTTGACCAAGGCAGTTACTCGTGACAAGCTTCAGCTCTGTAGAGAGCTGAGCAGTGTCACTTCTTCTTAATCTCCATCACTGGACAACATCTCTCCGTTGGTGCTGGAGGGGGAGGTTGTTGGGTTATTTCAGGTCCAGCCCCAACTTGAGCTCTTTAGGGCTGAATCTTTTTGCCCCCTCTTGCAGGGGCATATATGATATTTTTCCAGCAAGTTGCAACCTCCAATTTGCTTCCCCAATTCCAGAATGCAGCGAGCATTCTTCCTTTTGCCCTATTCGCGTTTCCAAAGAACGATGCCGCCCCATCTTTTCCTTCTTCTTTCCAGCGACAAGAATGGGGGTTTTGAACCCATTGTCCTCCACATGCGAGAGCAAGAGGCCAAGCATGAGGCGAGAGAACAACGACCGAGCTTGAGAGGAGCAAGGGCTAGGGCTACGGGTTTTAGGAGAAGCAATGGTTTGGGAGAGCTCGAGAGGAACAACGGGGATGTCATTGCAGACGACCTCAAGGAGACAAAGCCATCATATTTGGGTCTCCATCCAGGAGTCCACAAGGAAGCCACTCCATCTTCTTGGATTTAAGCACATTATTGGTATTGTTAGATACGTAGGGATAGTTAGATACTTGTTGAAAAACTATCATTGTGTTAGTGACTTGTATCTTGATTTTGTTGGGCAACAAAATCGAAAGAAAATTTAGCTCACCTTGACTGTAGTGGAATCATTGCCGGTCTTGCCATGTAGTTTTTCCCTTGATCACATCGAGTAAGGGTTTCCACGTAAAAATCCTTATCTTATTTGGTGATTGCTTGTGTTTGTTTGTCATTGTTGCCATTTGGTTCCCGAGTGGAGAATCCATATTGTTGTGTGCCATCTTTGCTGCAGGAAAGAGATTTAAGGACACCCCTATCATCCCTCAACACCAAGTTCTTATTTGCGAATTTAGTTAATGTCCCCTAGACTTGTGTTTAACAAATAACAACTGAAGTACAATTATCTCATTGCAATGCAAGTTTAGGAGGACGTGAGTATATTATGTGCACTTTTGTCTAGGGAATTCGATTTGCAAGGTATAGATATTATAAGGACTAGAGAAAAATAGATGTTGCAAAGAAAACTAACTAAATAGGAAAGCATCCAAGCTCTTGTTGGGCATGAACTCATAAATAAGAAGCTTTTTTTGTCAATGCAGCAACCCAGAAAGCGGATCCTCCGCAGCAATGCAAAGGTCTATTGTTGGATCACGTCCAGTGTGAGTCGCTTGATCTTGATCAAGTGGTTTGCACGAAATCCCATAGTATGGGCCTACAATAAGTGGGATTTTGTGCGAACCGCTCTATCCTCACGTTTGGCTTGATCCTACAGCAGACCTCTGCATTACTGCAGAGGATCGGCTCGGACCCTAAAGTCACTCCAGATTCCAATGCTGGAGTTTGGAAATAAGCATGACTTCATTCTTGAACTCATCCAGACCCTATCCTGCATCCACAGAGAGTCTCATTACCGCTATTTCCTGCCAGTCTGCGAGGACACCCTTTTTTATTCCAATTTACATAGATTAATTAACATTACCCTTATTTCTTCCATGTCTAAAAATATTTTAGTCTACCTTGTAAACTGAACCGAACCCTCCTTCTCCAAGCTTATTTCGCCAGGTGAAGTCTTCTGTTGCGGCAACAATGGTGTCGTAGCTGAAGACTGTAAAGTCCATTGATGTCGCTCGAGAACCAAAATTTCCCACTTCATCTTGCGATGTTCCTCGAGTTGAAATTGCTACAACGAGAGGAATTGTTTGATCTTCCGAGTCTAGGAAATGGAGCAATAAACAACCACTTAAGTGCTACCACACTTTGAACAAGTCCCTTAGCAAGAAATCCAAGATATATGATGGAGAACAATGATTTTTTTGGAAGAAAAATTTGTTGGTTTCTTTTTCGTTACCGAAATAGTACCATTTGTACTTTTGATGTTATTAACTCTAAAAGTATTTATTAAGCTACTAATCTCTTTAGTGAAGCCTTGTATGCATGCAATTATTGGGCATCTGGGATTGTGATGGTTGGTAACTAGTGGTTTTTAGACTTGAAAACTTTTCGATGCCCTTGCGTCTTTTATCTCGAGTGTCAATGTCGGTCATTTTTTCCGGAAAAAAAACTAGTAAGTGCTAGGAGACATGGTTGAAATTAAGTTACAAAGGTCTGGTGCACGTTTGTAAACGTCGACGTAAGGCAACGTAAAAAGACCAAAGGTATAGGTTATGTATACATGAAGAGGTAAAAATAATGCAGCTGCATAAGTTCACAGGTGACCCACTTGGTCCACAGCATGAATTATTCGGCAGCTTTCATTTTAAAGAGCAAATTTTGACTACAACTATTACATTAATCATACAGCTATCTGCTTGTTAACTTCATCTTTATAACTTTTCGCTTCACGACTCTCCAGCACAGGTAGCATAGAGGGAAGAAGAGACCAAACAGGACTGGTTGGATGATAGCCAGAGTTTTGTCTTGCTGTTCTCATAGTGATCCGCAAAACAACAATTATCAAACCATTGTGTTTTATACAAACCCTTGTGTTTAATACTTGGTATCACAGATCAACAGATGATTATTAATCTTAATTACCTAACTCTGATGCTGCGAGTTTGATGTAAAGATCCTCTCCACCCCAAGAGAAGGCCCTCACATCTAGCAATGTCTTTACCCACCCCATGCAGCTGTTATTATCATATGTATAAGCCTTGCAGAGCAGTTTTTCAGGCAGCGATCCGTGCATATACCCGCAGACTCCGTATCGACCAAAGCTACGCATTCTAAGAAATCTGGCAGCTTCAGCCGCTCCAACATGAAGAATCCATCAGCACTAGATTCACCACCGCTCCTTCTCCTGTTCTCGCGAGCGAACTCTCTCCTCCTGACGCACCCACTGCCAAATTCCCCTTGGTCCACTCCTTTTCGTCGGAGCAGATCGCCTGTTGTAAATGGGATTACAACAGATGTATTGTAATCTATATTTTTTTCTTTTAGGATTTCAATTATAAAATTCAACCTTATAGATTGAATCTTAGATTAATGCTCTACATATCCTTCAAATTTTACTCAAATAGGAGGTTATTTACTATTTTTATCGTAATGGTCAAAGATCTGGGTCCTTTCTAAATGGAATTTAAGTTGCTTAAATATTAGCCCAATCTTTGACCATTATGATAAAATAGCAAATAACATTTCATTTGAGCGAAATTTAAAGGTTATGTAGAACATTAATCTAAGATTCAATCAATAAGGTTGGATTTTGGAATCGAAATCATAAAAGAAAAATGTAATTCTATTTACAGCAGAGTATATGCTCTCCCTCTCCGTACTTCGGCATGTAACCTCTGTTGAGTATTATCTGGTCCCGTCGTTGGGGACATCCTTGCTAATAACCCAAGGATAATTGATAGGTTGTTGCATGTCTCATGCAAATAGGACTCCTACTTCAAGTAGGAGTAGAGGAGAAAGAGGCGGTGGAAGCCATATAAATGAGGTGTTGAGATTTATCCTGTGAAGACTGATTGGTTGAATACAAGTAGAAAGCATTACTGATGTGGCTGATCTCCATGCAGCCTTCTGATTGGCTGAGAGCTCTTGGGCTGGATTGCTGAGGTGTCTGATCTACGTCCTGCATTCTGATTGGCTGAGAGCTCTTGGGTTGGATTGCTGAGGTGTCTGATCCACCTCATGCATTCTGATTGGCTGAGAGATTTTGGGTTGGATTGCTGAGATGCTTAATCCGCATCCCGCATCCTGATTGGCTGAGAGCTGATGGTGGGGATTGTTGAATGCTTGGTATTCTTTTGTTGTAGTATAAAAGGAGCCTTGTGGCACCACATATTGTATCCCAACTTCATTCAAGAAATAGTAGAGAGAGTCTGGTGTGAGCAAGTGGAGTAGGCACATTGCCGAACCACTATAAATCCTTGTCT
Source organism: Ottelia alismoides (assembly GCA_037367405.1). Taxonomy (NCBI): domain Eukaryota; kingdom Viridiplantae; phylum Streptophyta; class Magnoliopsida; order Alismatales; family Hydrocharitaceae; genus Ottelia; species Ottelia alismoides. The sequence continues at coordinate 768,850 of JAZKJV010011681.1, read as the reverse complement.
TATGCGATTGTGCATGCTTTCTTCTTCGATTGTGGTTCTAGTCGTGTGGTGCTTGATCAGATCCGTCCCCAACAACTGGTATCAGAGCAAGGTTCGGAGATCAACCTCTACACAGAGGGCGAAAGAATTGAAGGTCAAGATCGAGAAGTTCAATGGATCTAACTTCGCGTTCTGGAAGATGCAGATTGAAGATGTTCTATAGCAGAAGGATCTCTATCTTCCGATCAAAGGGAAGAAGCCCGAAGCCATGAAAGATGAAGAGTGGAAGGTCTTAGACCGAAAGGCTCTAGGAACGGTAAGGCTCAGCCTTGCTCCATCGGTGGTTTCAAATATCGCAAAGGAGACAATGACGACGAATCTTTTCAAAGCTCTTGAAAAGATGTACGAGAAGCCATCTGCATCAAATAAGGTGTATTTGATGAAGAAGCTTTTCAATTTAAAGATGAGGGAGAACTCCGTGGTGGCTTCACACTTGAATGATCTGAACAGTATCATCAACTAGTTGGAGTCTGTGAAGATCGTGTTTGATGATGAGGTAAAAGCTCTTTTACTTCTTTCTAGTTTACTTGATAGTTGGAATGCTTTAGTTTTAGCGGCTAGCAATTCCTTCGGTTCTGCAAAGTTGAAGTTGAAGGATGTTGCTGGTCTTCTTCTTGGAGAAGAGGCACGACGGAAGATGTCTGGGAAAGAACACTCGTCAGGTTCTGCCTTGAATACAGAAGGAAGAAGCAGGAAGAGCTACATGAACCAAAAGTATTCCAGGGGAAAGGTACGAGGAAGATCCAAATCCAGAGATCCGAAATCCGTGGTCTGCTGGAATTGCAATCAAAGGGGGCATTACAAGACAGAATGCAAGGCTCCAGGAAAGCAGAAAGGAGAAAATGACAAAGGTAAGAACACCGTAAATCTTATTGATGATGATGATAGCGATGACTTAGTATGTGTTGCAGATGCTAGAAGCGAGTCATGGATTGTGGACTCAGGTGCTTCATTTCATAAAACTCCACAAAGGGATATCCTCCAAAATTATGTGAAAGGTGATTTTGGAAAGGTATATTTGGGAGATGATGAATGCTGCAGCATTATTGGAAAGGGAGATATTGACATATCCCAACCTAATGGTGGCTTCTTGAGATTGAAGAATGTTAGACATGTACCCAGTCTAACAAGGAATCTCATATTTGTCGGACAGCTATCGGAAAGCAGCGTGGTGACATCATTCGATTCTGATTCATGGAAGATGTCAAAGGGATCATTGTTCCTTGCTCGAGGTAAGAAAGAAGGAACCCTATATGTTGCATCAGGTTCATATGACAGGATAAATGTTGCATCATCTGGGTGTGATGCTAACACTTGGCATAGACGGCTTGGTCACATGAGCGAAAAAGGAATGAAGATCATGCAGAAGAAGGGAAAGTTGATGGGATTGCAGACCGTTGATCTGGACTTCTGTGAAGATTGTATCTTGGGAAAACAGAAGAAAGTCAGTTTCACAAAGACTGCAAGAGTACGAAAAACTGAAAGACCGGAGCTAGTTCAACAGACGTATGGGGTCCATCTCAAGTACCTTCCCTTGGCAGATCTCATTATTTTATTACTTTCATTCCTGATGCAACTAGAAAAGTGTGGGTTTATTTTATCAAACATAAATCCAATGTTTTTGAGACCTTCAAAATGTGGAAAGCCTTAGTTGAGATTGAGACAGGTTTAAAGTTGAAATATCTCAAGTCAGACAATGGGGGAGAATACTGCAGTGAGGAGTTTGAATCATATTGTGCCAAGAACGGTATCAAGAGATTGAAGACGGTCCCATGAAAGCTCAGACAGAATGGTGTTGCTGAACGCATGAATAGGACTCTTCTAGAACGTGCGAGAAGCATGAGGTTACATGCAGGTCTACCCAAGCGACATTGGGCTGATGCAGTGCATACAACTGCATACTTAATCAATCGAGGTCCGTCTGCTGCTTTAGATGGGGATCTTCCAGAAGAAACGTGGACAGGAAAGGAGGTAACACTTTCTCATTTACGTATCTTTGGATGTATAGCTTATATTCACATTGAGCAGGAAGATAGAGGAAAGCGTGATCCCAAAGCAAGGAAGTGTATCTTTGTCGGGTATGGTACAGATAACTATGAATATAGATTGTGGGATTTGAAGAACAAGAAGACAGTTAGAAGCATTGATGTCACATTCAATGAGTCTTCCTTATACAAGGATGAATTGATAAAAGGAAAGACAATGGAAGAGCCAGACTTTGTGGAGTTTGATGAAACTCCTGAACAAAGCACATCACAGCCAAGTGATGAGAATGTTCAACCCATCCCACAGAATAATCCGCAAACTCTGATACTACAGAAATCTTCCAGAATCAGCAAACCCACTGCAAGGTATTCACCTTCTTTGAATTATTTATTGCTGACTGATAATGGTGAGCCCGAATGCTTTGATGAACCTATACAAGGTGAGGTAAGGAATCAGTGGGAGTTAGCCATGGATGAGGAGATGAACTCCCTCTCAAGAAGCAAAACGTGGGACTTAGTCCCACTACCGAAGGGAAAGAAGGCTCTGCACAACAAGTGGGTGTACAGGGTGAAGGAGGAAGCTGATGGTTCCATTAGATACAAGGCTCGGGTAGTGGCGAAGGGCTTTCAACAGAAAGCAGGAGTTGATTTCACAGAGATCTTTGCACCTGTTGTAAAGGTCTCAACCATAAGAGTAGTATTAAGCATTGTTACAGCTGAGAACCTACATTTGGAGCAGTTCGATGTTAAGACAGCATTTCTCCAAGGAGATCTTGAGGAGGACATCTACATGCAACAACTAGAGGGCTATGTAGCTACTGGAAATCAAGACATGGCATGCAAGCTCAGAAAAAGCCTTTATGGCTTGAAGCAGGCACCAAGACAATGGTACAAAAGGTTTGATGATTTCATGAGAAATACAGGGTTCCGCAAATGTCATGTTGACCATTGTTACTACTTCAAGAAGCTTGGTTTATCTTACATCATTTTATTGTTGTACTTAGATGACATGCTTTTTGCGGGCTCATGCAAGGAAGAAATAGCAAATCTGAAGGCAATGTTGTCTAAGGAGTTTGAAATGAAGGACCTAGGCCCTGCAAAGAAAATCCTTGGAATGCAGATTAGCAGAGACATGAAGAACAAGAAGTTGAGATTATCTCAATTAGATTACATCGAGAAGGTACTAGAGAGATTTAATATGAAAAATACAAAGTCTACTCTAACACCTTTAGGAAGCCACTTCAAACTTTCAAAGGAGAAAGAACCTGCTACGAAGGAGGAGCTTGAGTACATGTCAAAGGTACCCTACCAGTCTGATGTTGGTAGTTTGATGTACACAATGGTTTGCACAAGACCAGACATCTCCCATGCAGTGGAAGTTGTGAGCAGATTCATGGCGAATCCTGGCAAGGAACATTGGGAGGCTGTGAAATGGATTTTACGTTATTTGAGAGGCACCTCTAACGTGGCATTGTGTTATGGTAACACTGACATTTCCATTCGAGGTTTTGTGGACTCAGATTTTGCAGGAGATATCAATGGCACAGGGTATGTCTTTACCCTGGGGAGTGGAGCCATTAGCTGGATCTCTAGGCTCCAGAAGATAGTGACCATCTCGACTACGGAAGCAGAATATGTGGCGGCAACAAAAGCTTGCAAGGAAATGATATGGTTGAAAGGTATGATGAAAGAACTGGATAAAGAATGTGGAGATTGTCAATTATCCAGCGACAGTCAAAGTGCAATTCATCTTGCAAAGAATTCCATCTTTCACTCGAGGACTAAGCACATTGATGTGAAGTACCACTTCATTCGGACGCAGCTAGAAGATGGACAATTTAAGCTGAAGAAGATCCCCACATTAGAAAATCCTGCTGATATGTTCACAATGTCTGTAACAGTGGAGAAGCTGAAGACATGTTCAGCTTCTATTGGTCTTCAAGTATAGAAGACAAGGGAAAGCTCACACCAGGACTATTGAAGATGTAGTGTGTACTACAAATCAGTCTTCAAGTGGGAGATTGTTGAGATTTATCCTGTGAAGACTGATTGGTTGAATACAAGTAGAAAGCATTGCTGATGTGGCTGACCTCTATGCAGCCTTCTGATTGGCTGAGAGCTCTTGGGCTGGATTGTTGAGGTGTCTGATCCACCTCCTGCATTCTGATTGGCTGAGAGCTCTTGGGTTGGATTGCTAAGGTGTCTGATCCACCTCCTGCATTCTGATTGGCTGAGAGGTTTTGGGTTGGATTGCTGAGATGCTTAATCCACATCATGCATCCTGATTGGCTGAGAGCTGATGGTGGGGATTGTTGAATGCTTGCTATTCTTTTGTTGTAGTATAAAAGGAGCCATGTATTCCAAGCGGTCAGTCTTAATAGGAAGGAGCAAAGCCTGGTGAGTCAGAAGGCACCACATATTATATCCCAACTTCATTCAAGAAATAGTAGAGAGAGTCCGGTGTGAGCAAGTGGAGTAGGCACATTGCCGAACCACTATAAATCCTTGTCTTGTGCGATTGTGCGTGCTTTCTTCTTCGATTGTGGTTCTAATCGTGTGATGCTTGATCAGATCCGTCCCCAACATGAGGACCCATGCAAGGCATTGGAATTTATCCCAAAACACAAGCACTTCTCTCTTAGTTCTCTCTCCCCAAGCAAGGAGCGTGAAGAGTAGTCCACAGAAGCGTGAAGAGCAACCGCAACTGCGAGGAGCGTCCACGTCGGAGGAGCGAGGAGCAGCCGCAAGGGGGTCTGTTCTTGAGGAGGGACAACTCGTGATGAGGAGAAGCATATGTATTGTGTTCTTCAAGTACAAGGTGACAGTTATCTGATTTTATTCCTATAACTGGGAATCAATTTTATTGGGCAACAAAACTAAGAAGACATTATACTCTCTCATTTTCGACCTAATGGATTTGTTGCGAGTCATCATGTCCTGTGGTTTTTTCCCCTCTCTTACATCGAGAAGGATTTTCCCATGTAAAATTTCTAGTGTCTCTGTGGTTGCTTGATTATCGCATCTCGATTATTGTACTTGGTTCATGTGCGCGGAACATTCTGCTTCTGGTCATCCTTTGCAAGACAAGTTAAGGAAATCATGTTATTTCCCTACAATTGGTATAGGAGCAAGGTTGTCGAGATGGGGAAGGATGACAAATGCATGATGATCAAGTTGACATGCATGAATTGACAAATAGGGAAGGCCAAGATGGAGGATAACTTGTATTGCAAGGATCTCCATGATCTGCTGGAAGGAAAAACAACCAAGCTCAAGGGCATGTCCACATGTGATTCGATTAAGTTGAATAAGAAAGCAGTCGACATCATCTGGAAATGTCTAGACTTATAGGTAACATTATGTCGCAGAAGAGACAAATGCAAAGAAGTTGTAGGAGAAACTGGCAGAGCTCAATGAGCAGAAGACTGCCATCAACAAGGCATTGTTAATTCAAAAGTTGGTAAATCTGAAGTACAAGGATGGGATGAAGGTTGTTCAGCACTTGAATGAGTTCGAGAGCCTCAGCAATCAACTAAGTACATTGAACATGGCGTTAGATGATGAATTACAAGCGCTTCTTTCACTGGGATCCCTGCTAGACAGTTGAAAAACCCTACTGATTACCATGAGCAACTCCATTATGAATGGTAAGTTGACCATACCTATGGTGAAAAGTAGTCTCCTGAATGAAGAAATCAGACGATAATCATCCGTAGAGTCCTCTTCCTCGCATGTGTATGTAGTTGAGAGAAGAGGCGTGTCCAGTAGGAGGGGAAAATCATAAGAGAAAAAAACATAGGGAGAAGTCCTAGGATAAAGGAAAGTGTCAGCATTGCAACGATCATGGTCACTTGAAAAGAGACGATAGAATCTGATAAAGAGCGAAGGCAAAAACCAAAAAGAATCATAAGAAAGAAGAGGATGAGGACGTTGCTGCAACAGTGACTGATGACAATGAAGATGTGTTGGCTCTCACTATTCAAGAGAAGTATCTACATGTATGGGATGACTCCGAGTGGACCTTGATACGGTCGTCTCCTACCACATGACTCCGAACAGGGAGTTCATAGATCCTATGCAGAGGGAGATTATGGAAGAGTCAAGATGTGTAACAATAGATACTCTAAGATCATTGGCATTGGCACCATCTCCGTTCAGACTGATATTGGGTGTGCAATGACTCTGCAGGACGTTAGGCATATTCAAGACTTGTGTCTTAGCCTCATATTCACAACTGGATAGATATGGATACCATCTGAAGTTCGGTAAAAATAGATGCAAGATCAGGAAGGGTTCTCTTATCATTGCCAAAGGAAAGTTGTGTTGCATACTCTACAAGACTTGGGTGAAGGTCATAGATGCAAGCCTACATGCTCGTGATGCTGACACATTGGATCTTTGGCACCATCGACTCGGACACATGAGCCAAAGCAGCTTACAACTTTTGAGCAGGAAGGAGTTGATACCATGTCACTTTCACGTCACATTGTCACCTTGTCAAGTTGGAAAGAACAAGAGTCCACCTTTTAATATCAAGTCAAAGTTGAAGGAAGACCTTCTATAGTTGATTCATTCTGATGTGTGTGATCCCATGGACATAGCGTATTTGAGAGGAAACAAGTATTTCTGACCTTCATTGATGATGCATCAATGAAGGTGTGGGTTTATATGCTGAGGACAAAGGATAAAGTCTTTGATTTCTTTAGGAAATTTCATGCCATGGTGGAGCGCGAGACAGAAAAAGTGTTGAAGTGTTTGCGCAAAGAAGGACAATGGAGGTGAGTACACCTCTCACAGCTTCAAGAGCTACTGTACAGGGATCAGACATGAAAGGACAGAGCCTGGCACACTCTAGCACAATGGTGTTGTTGAATGAATGAATAGGATCATTGTAGATAGAGTTCACTGCATGTTGAAGACAGCGAAGCTGCCCAAGACTTTTGGGCTGAGACAGTTTAGACCTCTAACTACTTGATTAATCGATCTCCATCTGTTCCCTTGAATTTTCGGGTCCCTGAGCGCATTTGGTATAGGAAAGATCCCTCATATGCTCACATGACAGTGTTTAGATGCAAAGTTTATGGATTTATACCAAAAGAATAGAGGAAAAATCTTAATGACAAGGTAGTGTCATGTATTTTTGTTACCTTCAGGAATTTAGATACTGACTTTAGCATCCAAGGAAGAAAACCATCACCAGGCATAGAAATGTGATTTTCTATGAGAACCAGACTTAGGTTGAGGAAGGTGACTCAGATGGGATTGCTATAGATGATGGCAACAATGAGGACTCGGATTCTTCTCCAATACATGCTACAGATGGAGAAGATGCACTACCAGAACAACATAAGCCAAATGCTGACCTCGTTGATGCAAGTCTAGGGGATCCTGAGAAGGGGGAGCAGCTTCATCAAGAAGCAAATATAACAGATACTCAGGTCAGGAGATCTAGGAGGGTACATCAGCCATCATCCCACTATCCTACTTCTCAGTACGTAATGTTGATTGATCATTGATGAGCCATGCACTTTTGAGAAGGCACAAGAGCATAAGGAGATAGAACATTGGCAAAATACAATGAATGAAGAGACGTTGTCTCTGAAGAAAAATCATACCTATGATTTTGTTGAGTTTCCTGCAAGCAAGAGAGTGCTAAAGAATAAATGAGTCTATAAGCTGAAGTCAGATGATGGTGCCAAGCAATGGAAGTACAAGGACAGATTGGTTGTGAAAAGATTCAACCAGAAAGAGGGTGTGTACTATGATGAGATATAACCATTTTTGAAGATAAATTCTGTGAGGGTGGTACTATGCCTTGTTTCAAGCCTAGACCTCGAGTTAGAGCAGATAAATGTGAAGATGACTTTTCTTCATGGTGACATGAAGGAAGAGATCTACATGAAGCAACTATAGGGATACTAGGAGAAGGGGAAAGATCACAAGGTTTGTAGGCTGAGGAAGAGTCTCTATGGCTTGAAGCAAGACCCTATAAGTGGTGCTTGAAGTTTGACGCTTTCATGATAAAGCAGAACTTCAAGAGGACTGTAGAGGATCCATGTGTGTACGTTCAATGTCTTCTGGATGGTAAGTTCATTATCCTATTGATCTATATGGATGACATGATGATAGTTGGTCACGATCTTGTGTTCATCGTAAATCTCAAAAGGGAACTCTCCAGGGAATTTGAGATGAAGGATTTAGTAAAGGCAAGCAACATGCATGGGATGCAGATCACTCGCGACCGAAAGAAGCACAGATTTTTATTGTCACAAGAGAAGTATGTTGATCACATTATGGAGCGGTTCGATATGAAGAATGCAAAGCCTATTAATGAATATGTGATTCATCACCTTTATTATTTCATTTTGGCTAAAATCCTTGGTAAAATGCATGTAAATATCCATTAATTAACATTCTAACAACAAATATAAATATTATATATTTAAAACTTATTTTACCCAAAATTAAATAAAAAGGAGAAAAAGAAAAATAAAAGAAAAGAAGGATGTATATAATATATATACATACTGATCCTAATCCCGAAGACCAGGTCAATATTGACTTTGTAGACAATATAAATAAGTATGGGAAGATAAGGATCTTAACTTATAAAAATGATAGAAAATCAAGACCAAATATACATTAAATACATTTTCCACCTTGTAAATATTTCACGTGTTTTATTTATCCCTAAGAAAATCTCAAACTAAAATACTTTCTTTACAAAATTTGTTTATAAAAATATGTATCATTTTATAAAAATACAGAAAAATATCTAATATAAAAATAAAAATACAGATAAAACTTTCTCTTTCAAGCCATTGGTCCACATTCCTCTTCTTCGAAAATGCCCGAAGCAATATACCACACCGAGAAGAAAGAAGGGACATAATCAATGATATGAGAAACAAGTGTTGACCACTGCCACTTGTTACACCATCCAACATACATCTCCCAAGAAGAAAAGGAAAGACATGGGAGCACCATTTGTCGATTGTCAGATTTCAGATCACGAGTTCGAGAATACCTTGTTAGATAGCGGATCTTCAATGATCATTTTACCTTTCCATCTTCTCGAGACACTTCATTTAGGGCCTCTCAAGTGAGATAAAATGATTCTTCAATTTCCGAACCTATCGGTCAAGAGGTCGATGGGTATACTTGAGAGCATTGTCGTGATGGTACAAGGCACAAAATTCATTGTGGATTTTATTGTCTTAGACTTCGATTCCTCGATACCATCACAAGATGATGCTTTTATTCTTGGTCTGCCTTTTTCATTTGCAGCCAGGCCCATTATTGATTATGGGAGGGACAGTGTTACCTTTCCCTCCAACAGCACAGTGCTGAACTCTGAGCTGATAGAGACTTTGCAAGTAGACGAATGTGTTTCCAGGCCATCAGATATAGAAACATGTAGGATTACAGCTGACATACAACACGATCATATCCCTTTTGATTCTACTAAGACCTAAGATTTCCTCACCAGAAAGGAAAACTCAGTGAGCATAGCTTTTGGTGATCCAAGTACGCATGTATGACGATGTGTTGACGAGATCTGCAGTATCTATGTCATTGAGTCAAAATCATTGGTGGTACATACTCCGAAGGTCGTACCTGATCCAGTTGTGGATACCTTGGTCGAGCCTTTCAGTAGCGAGACTATCGAGCCCATTCTTCAGATAGATTTTGATGAGGGCTTAGTTCATGAAGAGATTTATCAGATCGCAGTATATTTTATCCTCTTTCTTGCGTCTACTTCAGAGACCATGGAGTAGCTTTCAGAGGTCAGTTCTTATCTTTTCGGTTCCGAGCCGTCCCTCGCCAGTCAACATAGGTCAGGGATCCTCTGATTTGGATATGGATATCTCAGAGGATGATCCTGATGTAGACTTAACCCTTGTACATTCTATCATTCCTAGGTCATATAAGATGGCCACTCTTTGACGTTCTTGAGCATGTATAGATCGTGCTGATTTGTTCATTCTTTTCACCTTGTACATACGTATTTTTGATTTTATTATTTCTTTCTTCAGTTTGTCTCACCCCTAAATTTCGCTTAGGATTTTTACTATACTTAGGATGTACTTTATCATAAGTATAGGGGGATGTAGACACTATGTTGTTCATATCGTTCTGTTCTATTACCCATATTGTTGCTTATACTTAGGGTGTTCTTTACCCTAAGTATAGAGGGGTAATATCACTCATGTCATCTTTTGATCATTTTCAATTTTTTGTATTGACTACTCTCTCACTTGTCCTTCAACTGTTGATATTCTTCTCCATACTTAGGGATATTGTACCCTAAGTATAAGGGGGACAAGATGAGTCGTTGATTGTGTACATTCTCTTGACCTCGATCATCTTCGGTTTTGAATCTGATATCCTTAGGATTATTTGATACTAAGTATAGAGGGGATGATTGACTTCTATTCTTTATTTGTTATTCTTTGAGTCATTGTATTATAGAATTCTTTTCATCGATCTATACTTAGCTTGAGTTATGTCTTCCTTTGTTGTTTCTTTGGTCACTATGAGGACATAGTTCGCGCTAAGTATAGGGGGTGTCGTATATATATATTCTATATATACTTTAAAAGCCATAACTCATACTTTATTGTAATTTGGGATATTTACACCCATAACCCTGAGTACTTCCATAATTACCTGGGAACCTTCAATAACCGCGAATTACATCTAGGATCCTGCATAACCGCCCGTTTTACACATATAACCTTCTGTTAGTTTAGTCTATTAACTCAACCAGATAGCTAAGTTAATCTAACCGATCATTGATCTAACAGCTGAGATTAATAAAAAAAGAAAAGGAGGTCGGCTTCCAGGAGAGGGGTAAACCTTCCATGGGGGAAGGGCTTCGAACGTGGCTCGTCTTGGCGAGGGTGTACTGCGAACGAGAGCTGGGCGCAGGGGAGGGGGTGGGGGTGGGGTTCGATGGACGACCTTGGGAGGCTTGGGGGTTTCAGGAGTTGGACACGAGTTGCGCTTTGAGTAGGGGTGGGCATGAGGGTTTCCGTCGGAGCGACATGGGGTCCTTGCGAGGGTGGGTGGGGTGCGCTTCGATCAGGGGTGGGCAGGGGGTTTTCGCTGGGGGAGGCGGTTGAAGGGGGCGAGGAGGGGTTCGAGCAGGGGTGCAGGAGGGGCAGGTCAGTTGGCGCTTCAAGTAGGGATGGGCTCGGGGGATTTAGGAGTTGAGCACGGGGCTCCTCGGTAGCTTTGAGCAAGGCCGAGGGAGAAGGGGGAGGGGGCAAAGAGGGGTTCGAGCAGGGGCGCAGGCGGGGGAGGTCGGCTGGTGCTTAAGCAAGGATGGGCTTGGGGGCTTCAGGAGTTGGACGCGAGGCTCCGCAGCGGCTTCGAGCAGATCTGAGGGGCAGGGGGTGTGGTGGGCGAGGAGGGGTTCGAGCAGGGACACAGGCGGGGGAGGTCGGCTGACGCTTCAAGCAAGGATGGGCTTGGGGGCTTCAGGAGTTGGGCGCGGGGCTCCTTGGCGGTTTCGAGTAGGGTTGGGTGCAGGCGGGAGGGTGTCTGTGGGCTTCGAGTAGGGGATCCAGTAGGAACCCGGGGGGGCTGGAGCTCAAGGGGGCAGCTTGCTAGGGGTGATCGAGAGGGCCTGGAGCTCGCTTGCCGGAAGTGGACATACGGGGTTGAGGGAGCTGCTTGTCGAGGATGGTCTTAGGCTTCCCATGAGGAGGGGGTCCATCATTTTGTTTGATTTACAAATGGTATAATGTTATAAATATGATGCCTTTCGAAGGGTAAAATGGTCAACATAAGACTTTTTCCGTCATAGTTAACGGAGTATTAAGACGGAACTTCACATAGGGTTATGTCATGTAAAGGTTAAGCATTATTCGGGATTCTAGATGTAATTTGTGATTATTGAGGGTTCCTAGGGTAATTACGGAACTACTCAGCGTTATGGGTGTAAATATCCCTTGTATTTTTAATAATATGGCTCTCTAAAAGTATGTGTGTATACATTTTTGGTTACTAAAAGCTGAAAGAAAATCGTAAATATGATTTATAAAATGGCTTAAAAATTTTTTATATAAAAATGTTGAAAAATACTTGGATAAAATCTTTAATTGTAAATAAAATGTTTATATTAAATCTTATCTAAAGTCTGTCTAATCTTGTATATAAAAGTTGTATAAAATCCTTTGTAAAATGTAATAAATTCTTGTAAATTTATGTAAATTGAATTAATTTATTAACTTATTCAAAAAGATCCTTAAAAATTTAAAAGTTTTAAAACTCAATAAAAAATTGCAAAATACTTTAAAATCACATAAAAAGCTTAAGCATAAAAATTCACTTCAGAAAAAAATTGTTGCATTCATTTGCATTTTTCAGAATAAGATCGATTCTTGAATCGAATAGATCTAAGTCTGAGAGATGGAGCTTGGTTAAGGTCTTAATCCACTTATTCGAAAGGAACTTTATTAGTAACTGGAATTAAGATTCTTTAGGTCTTTTAGACTTAATTCTTTGGGTTCCACGAGACTGTGTTCGGAATTCGACTTGAATGTGCCTAAGTAGGAGTCTAGGACCCCTGGTGCCATCCTTAAACTCTTCTCCATTCGAACCAATTTTGAACTCATTCACTCTACACTTAGCTCAACTTGCATGGGGCTGTGAATGGAAATCATTTCGATGATCTATATTAATCCTTGTCTAGTGGTGATAATGTCTAAAGACGTGAGAGATTAGGGTTGAAATAAAGCTTCGGATGAGGGAAGGATCTGCATGCACATTTTTTCCATGATCCCAAAAAATGGACGGAAAGAAAAGATGCTATATTCGTTTGGGTATAAAAGATCTATGCAGTGCAACAATCATTCTCTACCAAAAAGAAGACATTCATAAAATACAAATTTGACCACAATGGTCCAAGCTTCAGAAAGCCTGCATTATCTTAGTGGAGACTTGGCTAAACTGGCCAGGATTCACAAGGAGATGTGATTACACTGATCACACTCTTGTTCTCTTTACATTCTTCTTTCTTCTCTCAAAACTCGATTGTGGTAACAACACGACCTGACCTTAGAAGGAAATACTCCCATCCTTGAGGATCGAGTAGTTGGATCAAGGCCCAATGGGAGTCTATTACTGGGATGGGCAGCTTCTTTGCTTCTTTAAGCAAGAAGAGCTAAAACCCTTCACACACAGTGTAGATTGCTTTCAAAGCCGAAAAGTTTGTGTGATGTATGGGTGGATCTGAGCTGGCTGTTTAGGTGAACATGGATAAGGATTTGTGGAACTTGATGGTTGTCAAGGCTTAAATGATAATTCTAATAGAGTTCTGAGACACTATTAATCTAAAGGTCTAATACAAGTTCTAAATTTTGGGTGAAGTGATATTCGATTTAAAGAAACAAGCATAATCTAAGTTCTTTTATTTCCCTTTTTCTTTTTACTTGCGCTTATTTATAGAATAAGTATTTGCTAAGGGACAAGCAAAGGTAAAGTATAGGGGAATGATGAATCTGTGATTTGTCGTCTTTATTCCTTCATTTTGGCTAATATCCTTGGTAAAATGCATATATATCCACTATTTTCCATTAATTAATATTCTAACAACAACTATTATATTATATATTTAAAACTTATTTTACCCAAAATAAAATAATAAAGATAAAACAAAAAAAGAAAAGAAGGATGTATATAATATATATACAGAGTGATCGTAACCTAGAAGACTATGTCAATATTGACGTGGTCGACAACAAAAATAAGTAGGGGGAGATGAGGATCTTAACTTATGAAAATGATAGAAAATCAAGACCAAATATACATTAAATACATTTTTCACCTTGTAAATATTTCACTTCTTTTATTTATCACTAAAAGAATCTCAAACTAAAATACTTTTTTTACAAAAGTTGTTTATAAAAATATGTATTATTTAAAAAATATCAAAAAATTTATCTAATATAAAAATAAAATATTATCATGAACCGAAAAATATAGAAAAGCCAACTTCTGAGGTAACTATTTATAAAAAACTCCAAGTCGACCAAACTCAATTTCAAACTTTGTTTTATAAATAATACTTTTTATTAAAAATATCAAAGAACTATTAAAATAAAATGGGTGAGTTTCGGCGTTTGGGCCCCGTTGTCTATAGGTACAATATGTATATAACTTTCCGATTTTCTAATTAATTATCCATAACTCTGTTTAACTTAATTTCTTCTCTAAAATATTTCTAAAAATCATTAGAAAAATATAAAAATATAACTTAAGTCAAAATACAAATATCCCAAAGTCACGAAGTAGTGACCTAAATTTTCTAGACCTCATATCTTCTGCATATGGACTCGAAAATGGGCAAACTCAATTTTAGAGTTTGTTTTATTTAATTATCTACCAAATGACACTGATCGCAACTCTGTGCTCCGTCGTGAGAACAAGCTCCACTTTCGTCGTTATGTTGAGGAGACTACACCATATATAGCGTCGAACTCCAGATCCCTAAGCACTCCTTCGTCAACAATCCTCCATTCCTATTCCATTTCAAAGTTAGATTTGTAGTTTAGTTTAATTTCCTATTTGGTTTTTTTAGATTCAGTGTTTAGTTTTTGTCGATTCACCTCCGATCAGTATCGATCGGAGGTTCATTGTTCATTTTATCTCTTACAAATCCTCATCTCTAATCAATTTTAATAGGATATTAATTTACTTTTTCATATTTTCTGTTTGATTTCTACCTGCATGCTCATTGGCAAAGCTATTTCGAGTTTCGATTCATCATTTGCTTTGATCTATTCTCGATTCCACTTCTATTTCGACTCAAATTCAAGTTGATTTCCATCACCCAACCAGATAAATTGATATATCTCCATTTTTTGCATAAACTTCAGTCGAGATCCATGAATCTCGAGCCTCAACTTTAGCTGTAGGTTGTCAAATTTGGAGCATCGAGGATTACGGCACTTTCGGGATGTGTCTGGCGGTGATACGTAATCGATTAATATCTTCATCGCAGCATCTAGAGGAATGATCAGAGCTCCACCTCTGTTCGCCAATATCAGGTGAAACTTCAGCATCCGAGTGTAGCCGTCCAAAAGTAGATCTGATCGAGCTTCGACTCACGGGAAACCCAAGTTCCGATCACATAAATGGCCTTGAGCGATGAAGATTGGAGGAGTGCCATCTGTTGGGGATATATATAGAGATAATGCGGAAACAATCAACAACCTAGGATCTATCCCCCTGAACTGTCCTGCAGCAAAGATGGCACACAAGAATATGTTCCCCACACGGGAACTCAATGGAAACAATGATAAACAACCACAAGCACCACAACAAGCAGCCACACGAGACAAAGATTTTTACGTGGAAACCCTTCTCAATGTGAGCAAGGGAAAAACCACAGGGCAAGACCGGCAACGATTCCACTACGGTCAAATGAGCCAAATGTTCTTCCCGGTTTTGCTGCCCACAAAACCGAGGTACAAGCACACACAACGGATAGTTCTTCAACAAGGAACAAACTACCCTAGGTATCTAACTATACCAATATTGTGCTCAAAACAAGGAGTACAAGGTAACTCCCCTTGTGGGCTCCCGGATGGAGACCCAAACTCGGCTTCGGCTCGTTGAGGTCGTTCCCAACGACCTCCAACTGCACCTCCCTCTCGTGCTTGGCCTGCCGCTGCACCTCCAACCCAACTGTGGCTGGACCCGAGCTCCTGGCTGCTGCTCTTAAGGGCTCCAAGCTGCTGCACCTCGCTCGTTCTCTCCTTCGCGTGTGCGGAGGAAGATGGGTTTCCGAGAAACCCTTGCGGCTGCTCAACCTCGCACAGAACAGGGACGGTGGCTCTTCGAAATTGGAATGTGCGGGTGTTTCAATTGGGACCGATACTCCCTGGAAAAGGGCCCTCCCAATTGCTGGAAAAGTTGCAGCAATGCCCCTGCCAAAGGGGCAAATGTGCTACAACCCAGTTGGGGCTGGAACTTTTGCAAAGTAACCCAACAACCTCCCCCTCCAGCCCCAACGGGGAGGTGTTGTCCTGTGATGGAGATCAACAAAATGTGACACCGCTCAGCTCTCTACAGAGCTGAAGCTTGTCACGAGTGACTGCCTTTGTCAACATGTCTGAGGGGTTCTCATCTGTGTGGATCTTTTTCAACACGAGTTGCTTCTGTTCAATTGCATCCCTCAGCCAATGGTATCTCACATCAATGTGTTTTGTGCAAGCATGGTGCATGGTGCTCTTGCTCAAGTCTATAGCGCTCTGGCTATCACAAAACACAACCGGCTCACTGTCACCCAATCCAAACTCACCAAGGAAGCGTTGTAGCCACAACACTTCTTTCCCAGCCTCTGCCGCTGCAATGTATTCTGCCTCTGTAGTAGAGAGAGCAACACATTTCTGTAGTTTGGATTGCCAAGATATGGCTCCCCCTGCAAATGTGAAAATGTAGCCTGAGGTGGACTTTCTCTGGTCCATATCACCTGCCATATCTGCATCAGTGTAACCACACAGTTTGGGATCTGACCTCCCAAAAGCAAGACACATACTTGAGGTCCCTCTCAAGTATCTCAAGATCCACTTCACTGCCTCCCAATGGTCCTTGCCCGGGTTAGACATGAACCTGCTCACCACGCCCACTGCATGGGCTATGTCTGGTCTAGTGCAAACCATGGCGTACATGAGGCTCCCAACTGCTGACGGGTATGGGATCTTGGACATCTCTGCTTTCTCCTCAGAAGTAGAAGTACATGACTCTTTGGTTAGCTTGAAATGAGAGGCTAAAGGCATGCTGACAGGCTTGGCATTCTTCATGTTGAACCGCTCCAACACGCGTTCAACATAGCTCTCTTGTGACAACCACAACATGCGCTTCTTCCTGTCCCTTGTAATTTGCATCCCTAGGATGTGACTCGCCTTTCCCAAGTCTTTCATCTCAAACTCTTTGGAGAGTTCCCTCTTGAGCTTTGCAATGAGATTGGAATCATGACCTACAATCAACATGTCATCCACGTAGATCAAAAGAATGACGAACCTGTCATTGGGGAGACGACGAACATATACGCATGGGTCGGCTGTAGTCCTCTTGAAGCCCTGCTTTCCCATGAAAGCATCAAACTTCAAGTACCATTGTCTCGGGGCTTGCGTCAAGCCATAGAGACTCTTCCTCAACCTGCATACCATATGCTCTTTCCCTCTCTCTTGAAAACCCTGTGGCTGCTCCATGTAGATCTCTTCCTTCAAATCACCATGAAGAAACGCTGTCTTCACATCCATCTGCTCCAGCTCAAGGTCCATGCTAGCAACAAGTCCTAGCACCACTCTCACTGAATTCATCTTCACCACTGGGGAGAAGATCTCATCATAGTCCACTCCTTCCTTCTGGCTGAATCCTTTCACTACCAATCTGGCCTTGTACTTCACTTGCTTGCCACTGTCATCTGACTTCAGCTTGTACACCCACTTGTTCTTCAAGGCTCTCTTCCCTTTAGGAAGCTCAACAAGGTCATAAGTGTGGCTTTTCTTGAGAGATGACATCTCTTCATTCATTGCATTCTGCCAATGACCCTTGTCCTTATGCACCTGTGCCTCCTCAAAAGTGTATGGCTCACCTGCGTCTGTGAGCATCACATATCTAGAAGTGGGGTAACGGGATGATGGCTGGCGGGTCCTCTCAGATCTCCTGACCTGAGGCTCTGCTGTGTCTGCAACAGGATGAGGTAGCTCCCCCTGCCCTAGGTCCCCTAGACCTGCATCAACGGGGTCTGCATCTGGCTCATGCTGCTCTAGCTGCCCATCCTCTCCACCTGTACCCTGTACTGGAGAGGGCTCTGTGTCCTCATCACTGTCATCATCCATGGAGATCTCATCTCCATCACCACTCTCAGTGGTGTCCTCAGCCAACGTCTGATTCTCATAGAAAATCACATCCCTGTGCCTGGTGACTGTCTTCTTCCTTGGATCCTAAAGACGGTATCCAAACTCCTGATCTCCATAGCCAAGAAAAATACAAGGCACTGCCTTGTCATCCAACTTCTTCCGCTGCTCCTTGGGTACCAATGCATACGCCTTGCATCCAAACACCCTCAAATGAGCATATGAGGGGTCCGTCCCTGTCCAAACTTGCTCTGGAATCTGAAAACCCAAAGGAACTGATGGAGATCGGTTGACCAAGTAACATGCGGTGCGAACCGCCTCAGCCCAAAAGGTCTTGGGCAACTTCGCTGTCTTCAACATGCAGCGAACTCCCTCAACAATGGTCATGTTCATCCTCTCAACTAGACCATTGTGCTGGGGTATGCCTGGCTCTGTCCTCTCATGCCTAATGCCGTGCTCTACACAATAGCCCTGAAAGCTATGGGAGGTGTACTCTCCCCCATTGTCCGTGCGTAGACACTTCAACAATTTTCCTGTCTCACGCTCAACCATGGCATGGAACTTCTTGAAGCAATCAAAAACTTGATCCTTCGACCTCAGCACATACACCCACACCTTCCTAGATGCATCATCAATGAAGGTGACAAAGTACCTGTTGCCTCTCAAAGAGGCTGTGTCCATAGGACCACAAACATCTGAGTGAACCAGTTGTAGAAGGTCTCCCTTCACCTTGGATCTCGCTCTGTATGGCGCACTCCTGCTCTTCCCAACCTCACATGCATCACATGGAGATAAAGTGATGTCATTGTGGTAGGGGATCAACTCTCTCTTGCTAAGAAGCTGCAAGCCCTTTTGGCTCATGTGGCCAAGCCGACGGTGCCACAAATCTGAGTTATCTGCTTCACTAGCATGCAAACTGCCATCCATGACCTTCACTCTAGTCATGTAGAGCGTGTGACACAAGCTGCCTCTGGCCATGATGAGAGAACCCTTGCTAATCTTGCATCTGCTGTCGTCAAACTTCAGATGGTAGCCTTCACTATCTAGCTGTGAGCCAGATATAAAGCTAAGACGCACATCAGGAACATGCCTCACATTCTGGAGTGTCATTGAGCACCCAACATCCGTCTGGATGGAGATGGTGCCCATGCCAATGATCTTAGAGTAACTCTCGTTACCCATCAAGACTCTCCCATAATCACCCCTAGTGTAGGTGGTGAAAAACTCCCTGTGTGGAGTCACATGATAGGAGGCGGCCGTGTCAACGACCCACTCCAAATCACTCCCTGCGTGCAAGCACTGGTCCTGGATGGTGAGAATCACCTCATCTGCACTTTCATCTGCAACAACTGCGGCTACATTCCCATCTTCCTTTTTCTGTTCTTTCTTGGCTTCAGCTTGTTCTCTCTTCCAAACCCTGCAGTCTCTCTTCCAGTGACCTGGCTTCTGGCAATGGTGACACTTTCTTCTGCCCTTGGACTTATCCCTGGATTTCTGCCTCTCTTGTGAAGCTCCTCTGCTGCTGGATCTTCCTCTCCTCTCAACTGCATACACATGTGAAGAGGAGGATGCCTCTCCAGATGAGCGGCGTCTAATCTCCTCATTGAGGAGACTACCCTTGACCATAGCCATGGTCAGCTTGCTATCCTTCGCAGAGTTGCTCACGGTGACTACTAGAGTCTCCCAACTATCTGGCAAAGAACCCAACAAGAGAAGTGCCTGCAGTTCGTCATCAAGAACCAAGCTCATGGATGTCAACTGGTTGATTATGCTTTGGAAATCATTCAGATGCTCCGCCACCTTGGTTCCATCCTTGTACTTCAAGTTCACAAGCTTTCTAATCAAGAAAGCCTAGTTGGTAGCGGTCTTCTGGTCATAGAGCTCGGACAACTTGTCCCATAGCTCCTTGGCATTGGTCTCCTCGGCAATATGATGGAACACCGACATGTCAAGCCACTTCCGAATGGTACCAATGGCCTTTCGGTTCAATTTTGTCCACTCTCCCGCGGACATGTTCTCCGGCTTGGCGCTCTCCCCCTCCACCGGATCGTGGAGGTCCTTGCAATAAAGAATATCTTCCATCTTGGCCTTCCAAATCTGCCAGTTGCTACTTGTGAGCTTAATCATTGTGCCTTCATCATCTTTGCCCATTGCTCAAACTTGAGCTCTGATACCACTTGTTGGGGATATATATAGAGATAATGCGGAAACAATCAACAACCTAGGATCTATCCCCCTGAACTGTCCTGCAGCAAAGATGGCACACAAGAATATGTTCCCCACACGGGAACTCAATGGCAACAATGATAAACAACCACAAGCACCACAACAAGCAACCACACGAGACAAAGATTTTTACGTGGAAACCCTTCTCAATGTGAGCAAGGGAAAAACCACAGGGCAAGACCGGCAACGATTCCACTACGGTCAAATGAGCCAAATGTTCTTCCCGGTTTCGTTACCCACAAAACCGAGGTACAAGCACACACAACGGATAGTTGTTCAACAAGGAACAAACTACCCTAGGTATCTAACTATACCAATATTGTGCTCAAAACAAGGAGTACAAGGTAACTCTCCTTGTGGGCTCCCGGATGGAGACCCAAACTCAGCTTCGGCTCGTTGAGGTCGTTCCCAACGACCTCCAACTGCACCTCCCTCTCGTGCTTGGCCTGCCGCTGCACCTCCAACCCAACTGTGGCTGGACCCGAGCTCCTGGCTGCTGCTCTTAAGGGCTCCAAGCTGCTGCACCTCGCTCGTTCTCTCCTTCGCGTGTGCGGAGGAAGATGGGTTTCCGAGAAACCCTTGCGGCTGCTCAACCTCGCACAGAACAGGGACGGTGGCTCTTCGAAATTGGAATGTGCAGGTGTTTCAATTGGGGCCGATACTCCCAGGAAAAGGGCCCTCCCAATTGCTGGAAAAGTTGCAGCAATGCCCCTGCCAAAGGGGCAAATGTGCTACAGCCCAGTTGGGGCTGGAACTTTTGCAAAGTAACCCAACACCATCTGAGATGAAAAATTGCATTAGTGAAGCCATCATCTGGTGGAGACGAACTTCTGAAGATCAGAACCATCGCTTAGAAGGGATCGAAGAGGCATTCACTCGAAGAACCGGATGAGGCGACAACATTTAATTGAGGAAGTGAGATATCCGAATTGAAGACCACCACATCCTGATCAGAGTTGAGCGTCAGTACTTTGGAGCCCAATACATACGGAGGTGAACCATTGGAAACTCCACTGCTGAGAACGAATTGAGCATACCCCACTTTAGACATTACATGAGATTTAATCTCAACATCACTAAGCATCTGAAGCATCGATGGCAGAGTCCTTCGTATTCGTATCTGATCATCATTCTAGTCTGATTCATTGTTTAGTCAACATGTAATAGTCATACGAAGCTACTGGATTTGATATGAAGGCAATTCAATTGAAGACAAAGGAGATCGAGTTAATCAAAACTCACCTGCGACGTTCGTCTTTCGTGTTCTTCTAAGCCACGTCTAAATCATTGGATTTTAAGAACAACGACAATCATTACCGTCTGATCTGAGCCGTCTGCCGCCCTAGCCTTTAGCAGCTCACATGCTATGCGCATGCGGAAAGATATTTTGGATTATTTGCGATTGTTGTCCCCGTACTCTTTATATTTTAAACAGGCACATGACGAGCTAAACCACGTGGCTAAGCACATGTAGGGATGAGCATGGGTCGGGCTGGGCCGAGCCCTGAAGGGCCCAGGCCCAAGCCCACTTAAAAACTTCGGGCCTTGGGCCGAGCCTAGGCCCGCAAAATTTTTTTTTGGTTCGGCCCAAGCCCAGGCCCGGCCCAATTCCTATGGGCCGGGCCGGCCCATCTTAACCCATTATATATTATTAACTTTGAGTTTGTGTTTAAAGTCAATCTCAATTCAAGTTATGCGAGCTAAAATTGTTTAAAACATATGCCATAATACTTGTGAAACAACTAAAACTCAATTCTACTGGAGATGATTTCTCATTTTATACAAGTCCACTCAATGTTATATACCATAAACGTCTCTCGTTACAGAAATTGAAAGAGTGAACCAAGTTTACGCAGTTAACAACAATAGGTGCACCATGCACTACGTGTTAAAAAAATGGGCATAATGCTCGTATTGGGTAAAGGTTCAATAATAGAAAATATTCTAATAGAAAAAATAAACAATAAAAAATTCAAGAATAACCACCATAATCTAAGACGTAGACTAATTAAGAAAAATTAATTCTGAAATGAAATGTAATGAGCATCAACTCATATGTCCCACACTTGACTATATTGATTTTAAACAGTATATGAAGATAGGATACATGAACAGAGTGTACATGACAGGTGAGAGTTTCCATACGTGTAGGATATGGGAAGGGTTCGGGCCCTCTTTGGGTCGGGCCTGTGGGCCGGGTCGGGCTGGGCCAAGCCAAGCCCGAGCCCGGCCCAAAAAAATTTCGGGCCTAAAAATTAGGCCCAAGCCCGGCCCAACGTTTGTTTGGGCTTGGGCCGGGCCGGGCTTTTTGGGCTGGGCTTCGGGCTGGGCCAGGCCGGCCCAGCCCAATGCTCATCCCTAAGCACATGCTTTGCTGGATTGCGCAGATAACCCCGAAAGTCCAGCATTTCACGCACAATCCCCTCATTTCAATTATATTATAGTATTATCCCTATATATTGTATATTAACAATAATACATATTATCATACATATAAAATAAAATACAAAAATATAAAAATATAATAAAAATACATTAAAATATCCTATACTATACTCTATTCTATATAACTTTAGTTTTGAAAAAAATATTTTCCATTTTTAATAGTTCATTAATTCACCAAAAAATATAACAAAACCATAAAATACATAAAAATATAAAAAACACCTTTAAAAATCTAAAAATTTATATGCATTACATTTCACTATATTTTACATATTTAACCAAAATATATTGAATAATGAAACCCATACAAAATACAAAACTCATAAGAACTTTTAAAAATCATAATTAAATCAATAAAAATCACATAAAAACGTGCAATATATCACTTCAAAGATATTTTCCTCTACTTGCTAATAAAAACAAAATGAAAAAATGTTCCTTCTATTTTTATTTTAAAAATCAAAAATAAAAATCTATTTTCAATATAAATATAGTTTTCAACATAAAAAACTAAAAAATTAAACATTTTAAGAAATGAAATAAAAATCATAAAATACTTAAAACATATAAAAACTAGTAAACTAAAACCAAAGTATAAAATTACAAAAATCTATACCTATATTCTCACATAGGTATTTGAAAAGCACAAAAATAATATTAAATTACATAAAAATAAATAAAAATTAGGAAACCCATAAACCTTAGTTTTCTACTATTTCCCCCTAGTTTCCAACAGTTTACCTCCATGAGTTCGACACTCCCATAACATCACTATATGTCAAAGTTCAGGAGTATAAATAATAAAAATAAAATTTTTGCTAAAATTTACCCGACCGACACAACGACACTCTTCTTATTGTAGAATAGGATGTTGGGTGGTTTTTAACCTATCAGCACACCCCTTGCCGCTCATTTCAAGTTGATGAAAGAAATATGTCTGTCTACTTCTAAGGAGAAAGCTGAGATGATCAAGATTCTTATCAATCCCCAGTTGGCAGCCTTATATACACCATGGTTTGCACCAGACCAGACAATGCTCATGTTGTAGGGATTGTGAGCAGATTCATGTCGAATCCAGGGAAGGGACACTGGAAAGTGGTGAAGTAGATTCTGAGATACTTGATAGGGACCTCAAGTTTCTGTCTGATGTTTTGGAGGTCAGATCCCAAGCTCTGTGGATACACAAATGCTGACATGGCAGGAGATGTGGATTAGATGAAATAGACATTCGGGTACATTTTTACTTTCGTAGGGGAGCGATTCTGTGGCAGTCCAAGTTACAGAAATGCATTGCACTCTCAACGACTGAAGCCAAGTACATTGCAGCAGCAAAAGTAGGGAAAGACGTGATGTGGTTATAGCGATTTCTTAGTGAATTTGTATGCAAAGACAGTGAGCCGATTGTTTTCTGTGATAGCCATAGCACCATTGATCTAAGCAAGAGCACGATGCACCATACTCACACAAAGCATATAGACGTGCAACATCATTGGTTGAGAGATGCTATTGCCAAAAACATCTCATTCTGAAGAAGGTCCACACAGATGAAAATCCATCAGACATGCTGACGAAGGCCGTGACTCATGACAAGCTGCAGCTCTGTAGAAAGCTAAGCGGTGTCACCTCTCAGTGATTAGGGGTGACATCTTCCCATTGGGACCGGACGGGGTGGTTTTTTAGTATTATCTGGTCCCACCTTTGGCGACATCCTTGCAAATAACCTAAGGATAATTGGGAGGTTGTTGTAAGTCCCATGCAAATAGGACTCCTACTTCCTGTAGGAGTAGGATGAGAGAGAGGTGGTGGAAAACATACAAATAAGGTCCCATGTAAGGCATTGTAATTCATCCCAACACACAAGCATCTCTCTCTCTCTCTCTCTCTCTTCTCTCTTAGTTTACTCTCCCTAATTAAGGAGAGAAGCACCTTGCGGAAGGCGCGAGGAACAGCCCGCGCAATGTGCGAAGAGTAGTCCACATGGACGTGAAGAGAAGCAGCATCCGCACCGGAAGAGCGAGGAGCAGCCGCAAGGAGGGTCTGTTCTTGAGGAGGGACAACTCGTGAAGCATCGCTATTGTGTTCTACAAGTACAAGGTGACAGTTATCTTATTTTATTCTTATAACTAAGTCTCAATTTTGTTGGGCAACAAAAGTGAGAAGACATTGTGCCCTCTCGTTTCTGACCTAGTGAATTTGTTGCGGATCGTCGTGTCCTGTGGTTTTTCCTCTCTCACATCGAGGAGGGTTTTCCCACTTAAAAGTTCTCATATTATCATGTCTCGATTGCTGTACTTATTTCCTTGTGGGAAACATTTCGCTTAGGATCATCTTTTGCTGGACAACGTAAGAGATCCTCGTGATTTACCTACAACTTCCCATACAATTGCACATATCTGGCAAAGCGAGTCGCATCATTAACCCAGTCCATGGCATCTTAATATCATCTCCACCATACAACAGGATGTCAGATCCGATCATAAGCCTCATCACAGCCGTCTCCGGAGACGGTACATACCTGAAGGAGATGTCGTCATCATCTCTGTTGAGGGGAGAACCCATCGGCATAAGATGATCTTATCTTCGGTAAGCCATGAACCTCTGCCCGATCAACAGACCGCTGCGCCAGTACGGTGCCAAGCCCTTGAACGTGAACGCTTGCACATAGCTCGTGGACTGCAGCAGAGCCAACGAGAATCGTCCCAAGGATGGGTTTGATTCGGACTTCCAGGATACCATCGGCTTCGACGTGTTCTTATTGAGATTGACGGAGACGTCGGATTTGGGGACTAACATGTTGGTCCTCTCGCCGAAGCTCTCCCATACGGTTTCGCGGTTTCCGATCCGCAGCACGAGGTTCCCGGAGTCCTCGAGCCTTGCGTTTGAATCGTTGGAGGGATTCTATATGCCTGCGACCAGAGAAGCTTCTCCTTGCCATCGACGATCACGAGATCGGCTCCGGTTTAGTGGAGCTTGAGCACGCCAGTAGTTCCGATCGCGGGGCTCTCTCTGTTGGCAACCCATATGAGCGATGGTCCGGAGAAGCTCCTTGAGGGGTGAAGAAACCAAGCACGAAACTGCTGGTGTTTGAGAGTAAGGTCTGCTCATCAGAGATGGACTCGTTTGGGCGTAAGCTATCAGATGATGCATAGCCATGAGTGATGACGAGAAAGGAGGAGGAGAAGAGGAACCAACGGAGGATCATAGGACTTGTGTTGCACACATCCTAGGCGCTGGTTAATTGCCTGTAGTACTTGGAGTTGGATTGCTTTTGGTGAAAGTATACTATAGTCTTGATACACAGGTTGGGCAGGGTTGGGTACTATTCACCGGGCTAGGTGAATAGTAAATTGTGAGGAGCGAGTACCCTTGTGAATAGTACCTAACCCAACTCAATCCTGCCCAACCCTACAACCAAACGAACCCTATGATGTGGTGTAGACATTTTAAAATTACGGGAAGCAGCATATTTAGATAGAATGGCACATCGCCGACAGTATGATGAACTAGATATTAAAATCTATGTATTTTTTAATATAAACATCCAAAAAATCAGAATAATCCAATAATAATCCAAATATGAAGGTTATAAAGCCATGGATATAGAACTTTTAAGATAAATGGATTCAAAGTAACCTCCACTGCTAGTCTAACACGACATAGGATCCACTTGTTCAGTTTTTGGTATTTTCGCCATCTCTGCTATCCACTGCTCAATTTCAACCACCATATGGGTTCTCATCTTACACCTATACCGAGCAAGATGGGTTGTTTGGTCTGCGTCCAATAAAATGGTAGTGGATTTCAGTATCGTTGCCAAGGCCCTCTATATTTGGATTATGGGATTTTTACTCGACAGACTCTATAAACTTTGTCAATTATCTCTACAACCTTTTGCACAACATAATTACCTCATCAATCTTGTAAATTACCCCATGAACCCTCAGAGGCTTCAAATAGATTAATCGAAGGGTTTATGGGGTAACAGTTGGCAGGTTTACGGGGTCGAGGGGGGAATTAGGTTGTTTCAAAGGTCGTGAAGGTGATTGGCAAAGTTTATAGTGTCTGTCGGGTAAAAATCCCTTCAATTATTCACCTGGAAAAGCTTCCTCCCATGCTTGACTGTTGCAAATTATACGTAGCACCAGTAAAAAATGGCAAGGAACAAGTATCTTGCCCACTGAGCTGAGCCCCCGCCCCCTCCTCCCCCATCGCCCCCCAAAAAAAACAAAAAAAAAATACTGCCACCTTCTGAAGCCTCGTTCTCAATCTTCTCCAAGTCGGTCGGAGGTTTGGACACATCATTCTCAACAGCTTTTCTCGGCCTAGAGTCCGACTCTCTACTGATCTCGTGGTGGAACTGACCCACACCTTAGTGCTTTAAAGGCTATTTTCTGTTGGGTAACATACACTCAACCCAAATTCGTATCTCCACCCATCACCCTATCTCTATTGCCATCTCCACGGCATAGACCTAAGCACTGCGAACCCTCCCAGAAAACCAAACTTCGGGTCTCAAGAAATCGGAAAAAAAATCCTTCAGACCAACCTATCAGCGTTTCGACAAGCACCCCCATACCCAAGGAAACGGATCGTCTACTGTAGACCCATTGCAGCAACTCTGTTGTAATGGGTTTGTGCACGACACGTGTCCGCTGGCCATCCGTCGGAGGGTGTGGGGCGAGGTGGAGGAGGAGGCACGGGTCGAGGCAATGCGGGCTGAGGAGGCGGCGCGGAGGAGGGTGATGTGCGGGCCATGGAGGCGACGCAAGGGAAGGTGCAGGATGAGGAGGAGGCGATGTGAGGGAGGGTACGGGCCGAGTAGGCGGCACGGGGGAGGGTGCGGCGTCGAAGGACAGTGCGGCGCGGGCCGAGGGATACAGTGTCGGACGTCGAGTTGCAGCAGGCTAGGGTTAGTCGGGAGGAGGAGGGATTCGGATCGCGTCCGAGCCATCAGATGGCCAGCAGACACGTGCAGCGCATCAAACCCGTTACCGTATAATATGTTGCAATGGATCCACAGCAGACGATCCATTTCCCAAACCCAAACCCTCTAAAATCCCTGGCAGCCAATTCAAGCCACATGTCAAAGCACTACCAAACCCTTATGGGACTCATACCAGTTCCCAAGCCCTCGCCTTCCACTGGTGAGTGATGAATCCATGATTCTCACTCTTTATTCTTTTATTTTAGTTATTTAGCTTGGAAAAATAGCATGTAAATACCTGTAAATACAATAACATAGCATTATGCATGCATCTGTTAACCTTGCATAATTGGCATGTATTTGTGCAAAATAAAAGAATAAAGGAAAAGAAAAAGAAAGGAGGTATTTAGAATAAGGGATTTTATCACTTGTGCCCCTCCGAGATATCGCAATATCAGTTATACCGCTATCTTTTTGGTAATATCAGTTGTGCCCCTAACTTGTTGCTCCGTCACCAGTTGTGCCCTTCCGTCAGATTGACCGTCAAGAAATTAAAATAACCATGGTTTATTCAAACCATGGTGTGGTTAAGAAGGGTATTATGGTCCATACCCTTCTTCATCTTCTTCCTCCTCCATTTGCTCTTCTTCCTTCTCTTCATAATTTCTCTCTCTTACTAACACCTTCATGCATCCATCGAATCTCTAATATTTTTACATTTCCACGGACATATCACTCGTTACGGATCAAACGATGAATTTTATTGAATTTTTGGATGACTTTTTATGAATCAATTAGTCAAAAATTTATCAAAATTTAGCAAAAAAACTCAACTCCAGTTTCAGCCACAGGCGGAGGAGGAGGGCGGAAGGGGCCGGAGGATGCACAGGGGCCGGAGGAGGGATAGGCGAGGAGGCGGCGCGTTCAGGAGGAGGGAGAGGCGAGGGCAGGGAACGGGGGGAGGTCGGGGCGGAGGGGCAGCAGGGGTGGGGGAGGTCGGGGCCGCAGGGGGTGGGGGAGGTCGGGCGGAGGGGCGACAGGGGGTGGGGGAGGTCGGGCTGGGAGGGGGGTGCGGGAGGTCGGGGCTGGGAGGGGGATGCGGGAGGTCGGGGCTGGGAGGGGTATGCAGGCGCTCGACGGTTTGCTCGAAGAATGTTGTTCTCGCTGTTGCAAATCTTCAGATGCATGGTGGTGGTCTGTTGTGCAAGTGTGGACCACGACGAAATCTTGACGAAAACTTCTGATATGTACCTGCAAATGAATGTTCTGACTCGAGCTCAAGAGCTCGGTCCAGAATCATAAGCAGAGAAAAGTGAATCAGGAACTCCTTGTGGCGGCGAAGGAATGGAACAAGGTTTCGTGGGATGGAATATAGATGAGAATTTGCGAGGCTCACGAGGTGAGGATAATAGCGGCGATGAAATCAAATCAAATTGTAGAGGAATGACGGAGAAGATGGAGACGGAGAAGAAAAACGGAAGAGAATCAGAAGATGAGAGAATGAGCAAGGAGATAGAGAGAAGAGATGAGAGAACTGACATGAATCTAACCTGGAAGCTGAAACGCCGAAGGAGGATGGACGTGCGCGTATGGATCTGTTTTTGCCTCTACCGGCGTCGATTCCGGGAGGCTGTCACGTGACAGAGCGGAAGCTCACGATGGCATGGATCACTCTGGAACTCGGGAGGTGCGGGGTTGGGCGGCGCGGGGCAGGGGTGGGGGCAGAGAGGGAGGAGGAGGAGGTGGAGGAGGAGGAAGAAGAGTATGAGGAAGAGGAGGAAGAAGAAGATGAGGAGGAGGATGTAAAATGACCTCTTAACTTTTTTTAAAAAAATAATTCCGCCTATGTCCTCAAAGTTAACGTCCGTTTGCACTGTGAATGGACGGTAACTAACTCGAGGGGCACAAGTGAAAAAATAACAAGAAGTGAGGGGCACAACTGATATTACCAAAAAGATAGGGGCATAACTGATATTGCAATATCTCGGAGGGGAAAAAGTGATAAAATACCTTAGAATAAATACAGAGTGACCCGAATCCCATAAAGGTCAAGCCTTGACCTGATCGCCAGATTAAATAAGTAGAGAGAGATAGGGCCTA
This sequence comes from Ottelia alismoides, assembly GCA_037367405.1. Taxonomy (NCBI): domain Eukaryota; kingdom Viridiplantae; phylum Streptophyta; class Magnoliopsida; order Alismatales; family Hydrocharitaceae; genus Ottelia; species Ottelia alismoides. Next base: position 739,256 of record JAZKJV010011681.1, on the reverse strand, counting down.
CTTTGTATTGTATAAGTAAATAAATATTTTTGACCAAATAAAATTAAATTTTTATTTTACCTCCTTGTACATATTTCTAATAATAGGATAAAAATAAAATAAAAATCAGAAAAATTAAATAAAAATAAAAATAAAATTCCCTTTTCATTGTGCAAAGACACATGTGTATATAACACATTCACCATTTATTTTATACTTGTAAATAACCTCTAAAAATAAAATAAAAATAATTTTGTACTCCTAAAATTATATTAAGAATAAATAAAATATAAAATTAGGGTATTTGTGTAAAATAACAAAATAAAAATAATTGTACAGAATACATAGGTATATTATACCTATATATAACACTATATATTATATACACACTAATTTATTTTTCATAAAAATAGTTAAAAATCATAGAAAAATTCCTTGAAAAATAATAAATATTTTTTATTTAAATTCTTTTATTGTTTTGAATATAATTATCTTTGTTTTTCTCCTATGGTTTGTCCTGTAGCTTATTTTGTCCTATTCCAAGCCCCTCCTGATTGGGCTACATCATTTTGTTGATCGATAGTCAACATCTCCTTCCAAGCTGACCCGAACCGATTCGCTTCGTAGGAGCCTTTTCTCTCATTTTTCCTCATCAGGTCAGGCTTGCTCTCGATCCGATTTTTTGCCCGAGCCTTCTCCTCGGATCCACGACCCTCACGGATCCCTATGAAGGCACGAATCTTCCTAGGGTTGCATGCTCTCTCCTGATCATTCTAGCCTCCCGGGAAGCCTATAAAGTATCTCCTCTGCCTCCGCAACTCGGTAGCTGGTTCCTCGTTCCCTTCTTGATCCTTAGACACCTCCAGCTGAGTGACAGCTGCTCGGAGCATTCTTTGGAGCTTGGTTTGGTGCAGTGATAATGCAGCTCAGCTACGTGGCCATAGTCCTCCATCGCATCTAGCCTCCCTGCCTTCCACAACACTGTTGAGGCCATCACCTCGATGCTCGCCTTCGCCTAAAGCTTAGGAGCTTCTCTGACCCTTCAATTACCTATCCTACTGATGAATCTCCATTTCATCACCTTTATTCTATCATTTTGGCCTCAAAAATCCCAGCAAATGCATGTAAATAGCATCAAATTGTATATAATAGCATTCATGATCCATTGTATTAATTCCACATTAAATAAGGTTTTAATGCCAAAATTATAGAATAAAGGGGAGAAAAGAAAAAGGAATAAAATATTGCAAATATTTTATGACCCAAACCCCGAGACCAAGGCCAGCATGGTATTGGTCGACAAGGAATAAAGTAGGGGGAGATAAGGGCCAGCGTACAATAAATACCTCATTTATTAATTCATTCAGTTATGCATTTTTGGCACCTATTTTGTACATAACTATTTCTTCATCAAATAAAGAAACTTTGTACATGAAAGTTGTAGATAATAATGTAAATAAAAATACAAAATTGAGTTTGTGCAAAAATAATACCCAGTGTACATTTTATACACAGAATAAAAAGCCAAAATCTCAACTTCACAGACCCATATCTTGCAAATAAAAACTCCAAATCACCCAAACTCACCTTTAATTGTATATAGCATTCCATGAACTATTTTATAAAATTGGTTTCATAATTTTTGGAGTCCATATGCAGAAGTTAGGTTTTTGGCCCTTCTTGTACATAGGACTGATTAAAATATTCTTTTTTATTCAACATTCATTATTTGTATAAATTCATATTTTTAGAATTTTGTAATTAATGTATAGAATACATACACATATTAGAAGTTAAAGAAAACGAAAATAATTTGTAAAATAAAATAAGTCTACAAATTCATAGACAAAATACCTATGCTATATACCTATACATAAATAAAAAGGATTTCATTCCTCGATTCTTTTATTCTTCTATATTTTTATAATAATGTATACATTATACATAACTTATAAAAATGTAAATCCAAAATAAAAATCAAGAAAATACAATAAATAAATTAAGTGTATAAAATACATAGATAAAACACCTATAAGTATACTTACATACACCTATACCTATTTATTTAAAAATATAAATAAACTCATAAAAATCAAACAAAAATATCTTTATACTCACAAAAATAAATTATAAATTTATAAAATAAGCCAATAAAATAATAAAAGAAAATAAATAAATTAAAAATAAAAATACATAAAAATACATGTAAATACATACAAATACACATTATTCAAATAAAACTATAATAAAACACCTCAAAAAATTCAATAAAAATCGTAAATAAATACTAGACAAAATAATACACATTTTTTATTTTTTAAGAAAAAATTAATAAAATCATTTAAGGCGTCAAATAATTGAATTTCTCATCAGATTCCTTGTTTTGTCTCCTAGCGGCTGACTTGGACGAATCACAGGCCGTCAACAGTTGACCGCTCGGTCAACTGCTCCCCCAGCCGCCCGATGTGACTTAGCGTGTCCCTTCGCCCATCTTCTCCCATTTTTCCCGGGCATACCATCCATCAATAGAAGATGCTTTTTGCACAAGAATTGTTCTCTAATCATCACTGAAGCCCGCCAATTCTTTGGATCAACCTAATACTCTTTAGATCATGCAATAATCGCCCGTCAATAAGGCTACTCGCCAATGTTTATAAATAACAAGCTATGCCTCCTTCCTCAGATTTGGCCACTTTTATTCCAACCTAAAGCCTAGATCTTGCTCCTGGATTGTTCCTCGTGACAGGGGGAGTAGCCCAGCACCTTGACTCGGCCGGAGGAAGGAGATTTTTGTCGTGGCGGAGCTCCGGCGTCCGCCCTGCTCCCTGGAGGCCCCACGGTATAAGAGCTGATCTTTTATGCATTTCTTAGTTAGTCTTGGATGTTAGTTTTTCATTCCAGTCATTAGAGTAGGTTTTAATTAATGCTTGTAGCTTAAAAATCGAAATTCGAAGTTCGCCGGAGCTCAGCTCCGGTGACTTCTCCACTGTTGTTCCGACTGTCTCCGACCGCCTCGTTCACCCCATCTCAAACCCCAGCGCATTCTCCATCTATTGCACTCATTTGTTCACCCCAGGACCCTAGGTCCTGGCGAATCGGGGCTCCTCCTCGGCCGTTCGCCGGAGCCCCTCCGCCCACCTTCATTTTTGCGTTGCAGCTTCCAACCCTCGGGTGAAGGAGCATCGCCTCGAGCCCCTCTTCCTTTCTGTGCAGGTTAGGCGTACTAAAGCACGCCAGGAGTCGAATCCCAAGCGAGCGGAGGTACCTGGAGCTCCGCTTCTTCATCGGGCTCGTGGCGCCGCTCCAGGGCCCCTCCATTCGATCAGACACCTCCAGCAGCTAGAGAGCCCTGCCAGGAAGCTATTTGGACCCTCAGATGCCCGAGGGAGCGCCGGACGAGCGAGCAGCACCGGATCGAAGGTCGGGGAAGAGGGAGTTCGTCCCTGTTCTTCGTGCCTTCGTCTTCACCGTCCGATCGCGGTCCCAGCCCAGATCGCATCAGCACCGTCAGATGGAGCATTGCATCAACCGTCAGATCGGCCTGGCTGATCTAATCTCAGCCTCCCATCGGCAAAGCGTCATTGGGCGAGGAGGTGGCAACGCGTGGCAAGTGAAGAGAGCTGCGCCGTTGGATGCAACGCCTTGTTTAGGGGTAAATTTCACATCCCGCCCCTCCACTTTTTGTATTTATTATTTAATGCCAAAAATAAAAGTCTCAGTTGTAAATAAAATGTATATTTTGCAGAAGGACCCCCGATGTTTTAAGATTTGCACTTTAGTCCTTCCACGCCTCACGTGCAGCAACCACGTGAGGCGCGTGAAATTTTGCATTTAAGCCGCGCTGGGTCCCTGTAATTATTAAATGGTCCTGAAAATAAAAGTTAAAGTGTATTTTTATTTTAATTTTTGCATGTATGCCCCTGTGAACTATTTTATTTGCAAAAATATCCCTGCCAGTCCATTTAATCTTTGAATGCTTTGCCTATTTATTTTGTGCTCCATTTTAAATCGAAAAATCTTGCAAAAATAGATTTAAGCTCCTGTTTGGTTGTGCTTAAACGCCATATTTTTAGTTTAGCATTTTGTTGCATTTTTGCATTTATTAAAAATCAAAAACATGTCTTTTATTTCCTGTCTAACTTATAAAATCCCAAAAAAATATCAAAATGACTTGAAAAATTCCAAAAAATCCCCTATGGTGTATTTTGAGCTATTTTAGTGTCAGTCCAAAAACCCCTAAAAATCTCAAAAAGAAAACCTTAAAAATTCAAAAATACCCAAAAACTTCAAAAAATATAAAAACTCAAAGAAAAATCAGAAAAATATAAACTCAGGCCCTATTTATGCTATATTTTATTATCTTTCTTAGAAAAATAGTGTTGAAAATTTTTGAGGATGTAGCTATTTTTAGTGTCGATTTTTGTGACAGCCAGTACCTAGTCCACTGTTTGCTATTATTTAGCTATTTAAAAATACTAAAAATATTTGCAAAAATGCCCAAAAATCACAAAAACAGTAAAAAACCATGAAAATCCCAAAACAACTTTATTCCTGAATTTTTGACCATTTTTGAGTATTTCTATAAATATTATAGTACATATATATATATATATATCTATGTGTATTTCCTAACAAAAATATATATATATATATATATATATCTAATTATTTATAGGTATTCTTATATCTATTTCTTAACCCTAATAAATATATGTATATACATATTCTATTATAATCATATTCCTAAATATATATATATATGGAATGCTATATACTAACCCTCCATGGGTATACCTATATTTATATATTATATATATATTACCTAATTATATTATTAAAAAATAAAAAAATAAAATAATATATATATATATATATATATATAAACTAAAATATAATTAAAAACCCACACAAGGATGACTCTGAGATACATGTAGGCTATTGCATTTTGGATTGCTCTCTGTGGTTGACCTCTACATGTAGGCAACTGATCATAGGTGCTCCTGTATCATGCTTTTTCTGGGGGAGGTTGCTGATAGCTGCAACTGTGGCCATGGAGAGAACGTGTTTTTCTACTTCTCGGCGTCTGTTGTCTTGCGATGGGCGACGCCTGTTAGTACATGCCTCTTTCAGTCCTTTCTTAACAGCTGGCATGTATTCCACGGCCTTCAACAAGGGAATCTCAACAGTCAATTTATCCAAAATATCGACAACACCTGGATCAGACAATGCCTTTTTTCGTTTTGCATTTTTTTTGGATTTTTGTATTGCATGCGGAAAAGGAATATTTACACCACTAGAATGAAAATGAGAGTTCTTATTTACATCAAAATCATCGCCCATAGAATGTTGTACATCCGTACTACAAAAAGGAGTACAAGCTGGATCTGAAAATGCTGGTGCGGCTGGGCGATCAAAAAGGGTAGCGTCTGCTCCATCGGCTGGCGAGGGATCGGCTGCTGTTGGCGGTTCCTCCAAGGCTGGCGCGGCTTCGCTTCTGCTACAAGCTTCTTTTTGGTGTTTTTGTTTTTGTTTTTGTTGATTTTTTTGTATTTTTGGCTGGAGTTGCTGTTGACAAGGCACGACGGCTGGACTGACTTCTCCTTCTTCTTCCTCCTCACCCGCCCCTGGAGCTAGCACGGCTGATGCGGAAGATGACGATCCACCTATTTCTTTATTCACCCCACTGGTAGTAGTAGGCGAAGGCAAGGCCCTACCGCTCCTGAGAGTAACAGCATTAGAACAAACAGTATTATCATTATCAGACACGAACTGGACATCACATTCTACCAGCTCTTTCTTCTTGAAATTGTTGGGATTGGCTTCGACCTGCGCCGGAATAGTGGTTCGGGTGGCGGTCAGGTCATCAAGCCATTTTGTCATCTCCGGTAGCCCTTTAACAAGCTGGGCTGGACACTCCATGGTGGGATTCGCAGGGGACACATCAGAAAATTCAGTGTGCAGACCACGCTGCTGTTGGGTAGATGGGTGGGGAGGCTGTTGCTGGTGGTGTTGCTGCGGTGGTGCAGGAAGTTGAAGTTGTTGGTAAGACGGAGGAGGATATTGCTGATATTGCGGAGAGGGGGCAGCCGCGTACTGGTGATACGGCTGTGGGTGGTGGTACTGCGGCTGCTGCTAATATGGAAAATTCTGCCTCCACTGATGTGTAAACTGGGGAGGCTGCTGGTGTTGCTGGTGAGGTTGAGAGGTTTGACCAAAACGACCACCCTGAGGTTGGTGGTACTGCCGGTTGGCAAATTGCTGACCCTGGGGTTGTCCCTGAGGACGGGTCGACAGTGCATCATTATTCCATACCCCATTGACTTCTTGGATCAGGGGTGGTGGTGGGAAGACTGGATCAGGAATAGAAAGGAACTCTGCCTGGTATACAACCATCTGCTGCTGCGGCTGCCTGGTATACAACCTTCTTGATAGTGATTTTTGACTTCTTGGATCAGGGGTGGTGGTGGGAAGACTGGATCAGGAATAGAAAGGAACTCTGCCTGGTATACAAGCAGGCGCATCTTCTTGAGAATTCACTCCAGACCGAACATGATCAGCTTAGCGTAGAACCGTTTGGTACATCTCCAGAATCTCAACAGGATGATGAGGATGGTAGCAGCCTCAAAGTGCATTCCACCACCAGCATGGTATCTGAAGTGACAGATAAAGTGGACAGATCAAAGCCAGAACTCAAGCCACTTCCTGCAGGCCTGAAGTATGCTTTCCTTGCGGGCGAAGAGCAAATGTATCCGGTCATCATCGGCAGCAGGCTGAACCCGGAGCAGGAATCTCGACTTCTCGAGGTTCTAGAAAAGAACCGCAAGGCACTTGGTTGGAGCGTATCAGATCTCCGAGGGATAAATCCAGCTTTGTGTTCACATCATATCTATCTGGAAGAAGATGCCAAGCCGTCCCGCGAATTCCAAAGAAGGCTGAACCCTAACCTTCGGGATGTCGTTATGAAAGAAATCACGAAATGGTGTGACACAGGCTTCATCTATCTCATCTCCGATTCAAAATGGGTAAGCCCGCTGCATGTAGTTCCAAAGAAATCTGGGCTTACCGTGGTTACAAATGATAAAGGAGAGGAAATTTCAACTCGGGTACCCACATCCTGGCGGGTGTATGTTGACTACCGCCAGCTTAATGCAGCAACCAAGAAGGACCACTTCCCCTTGTCATTCATTGATCAAGTCTTGGAGAGATTAGCAGGCAAGGAGTTCTTCTACTTCCTGGATGGGTACTCTGGGTACAACCAAGTGGCAATCGCCCCTGAGGATCAAGAGAAGACTACCTTCACTTGCCCGTTCGGCACCTACGCCTTCAAGAGGATGCCCTTTTGATTATGCAATGCACTTGCAACTTTCCAAAGATGCATGTTAGCAGTCTTCGCCGAGATGGTAGGCAGTTTTCTTGAGGTGTTCATGGACGATTTCTCTGTCTATGGTGATAGTTTCGATCCTTGTCTTGAGCACCTAGATAGAGTACTTCAGAAATGCCGTGAAGTCAATCTAGTGCTCTCATGGGAAAAGAGCCACTTTATGGTCACTGAAGGTATTGTGCTGGGCCATGTCGTTTCCAAACGTGGCATGGAAGTCGACCCAGCAAAGGTGGATGTCATTTCAAATCTTCAGCCACCTCAGTCTGTGAAGAATGTGAGGTCATTCTTGGGCCATGTGGGATTCTACAGGCGATTCATCAAGGATTTCAGCCGCATTGCCCGACCTCTGACAGAACTCTTGTGCAAGGAGACTGAGTTCATTGTTGATCAGCAGGTTCTCCTTCCTTTCAATCAATTGAAGGAGCTTATCACTCAGGCTCCAATCTTGCAGCCTCCTGACTGGACTCTTCCCTTTGAAATAATGACCGATGCGTCAGATTTTGCAGTCGGAGCTGTTCTTGGGCAGAGGAAAGACAAGGCGCCCTATGCCATTCACTATTCCAGCAAAACATTAGACGAAGCTCAAAGGAATTATACAGTGACAGAGAAAGAACTGCTGGCTCTGGTTTTCGCCTTAGAGAAGTTCAGATCCTATCTGTTGGGATCTAAAGTCACAATTTTCACGGACCACTTTGCTATCCGGTATCTACAGTAGAAGAAGGATGCCAAGCCAAGACTGATTCGTTGGATCCTTCTCCTCCAGGAATTCGATCTGGAAATCAAGGACAAGCCTGGAGTTCAGAATGTGGTAGCAGATCATCTCTCCAGAATAGAGCAGCATGAGCCTCCTCTGAGCAATGCACCTATCACAAAAACCTTCCCTGATGAAGCCATCTTAGCTGTGGATTCTCTCCCTTGGTACGCTGATATTGTCAATTACCTTGCCTCGGGGGTAATACCGTCGGATTGGACGAAGAATCAGAAGAACAAATTCATGTCGACCATCCGCTTTTACCAATGGGAGGATCCTCTTTTATTCAGAGAAGGAGCTGATTGTATTTGGCGCAGGTGCATCCCTCAGAGGGAGCAATCTAGTGTCCTCGAGCATTGTCATTCTCTCGAATCTGGTGGACACCGTTCTGGAGATCGTACGACAGCGAAAGTATTGCAATGTGGCTTCTGGTGGCCCACATTATTCAAGTATGCAGCAGAGTTTGTCAAAAGAAGCATTGACTGTCAGCGACTGAAAGGTACACTTACTGCCAAAGATTCAATGCCCTTGAAAATCATTCAGATAGCAGACGTTTTCGATGCATGGGGCATTGACTTCATGGGACCTTTCCCTAACAGTCAAGGTTTTGAGTACATCCTTCTTGCCATCGATTACGTGAGTCGTTGGGTTGAAGCTATTCCCTCCCGAGCCGCCGACAGCAAAACAGTTTGTTAGTTTCTGAAGAAGAACATCATTTCGCGGTTTGGGATACCAAAGATTCTAATATCAGATGGGGGTAGTCACTTCATCAACAAAGAGGTCAAGAAATTAACGAAGGAGTACGGCATCGATCACCGTGTCGCGTCTCCTTATCATCCCCAGACCAATGGCATGGCAGAGCTATCAAACAGAGAAATCAAGACCATACTGCAGAAACTTATTAGGCCAAACAGAAAAGACTGGTCTCAACTCTTGGACTCAACTCTATGGGCTTACCGAACAACCTACAAGTCTCCCTTGGGCATGTCGCCCTACCGTCTTGTATATGGGAAACCATGCCATCTGCCCGTGGAATTGATCCACAAATCTCTTTGGGCAATCAACAATTGTAATTTGAACTCACGAAGAAGTGGTCAGAAGAGAAAAGACGATCTGAACAAGATCTTGGAATTCCGAGACTATGCATACGATAACACCTTGATGTACAAGGAGAAGGTGAAACGCTGGCATGACCGGCACATCAGACGAAAGACCTTTGATGTTGGATAGAAAGTGTGGTTATTTGATGCAAAGTTGCGGATATTCCCAGGCAAATTAAAGAGTAAGTGGACTGGGCCATTCCGAGTATGTGAAGTGCGTGACAATGGAAGCATCGCTATATCAGAATTGTCCCCTGACGCACAACCCTTCATCGTCAACGGCCAACTACTGAAGCCTTACCTCGAACCAGATGCATTCTTGGCCGTTGTTGACTCTATTCAGTTAGTGCACCACGATGACATCTTCACAGCACCTGCGGCATCAAAAGATTCAGACGATGTACTCCAACCGCTGTTTCTCTGATTTTCTCCTTTTCTTCTTTTCTTCTTTTCCTTTTCTATTTTCTTTTTCTATCTAAAAGGTGCCGTCCTTGTAGACAGTTTTCTATACTTAGGACGTACTTGGTCCTAAGTATAGGGGGGATGTGCACCTAGAGTTTTTCATTTCATTCCGATCCTCTCCATTGTCTCCTCTTCTTGTCTATACTTAGGAGTATCTTACCCTAAGTATAGGGGGAGACAATCTGAGTACGATCTGTGTATTCCCACCCTTGACCCTCCCTGCTTTTTGTACAGTCTGCTATACTTAGGATTATTTGATCCTAAGTATAGGGGGGATGGTCAACTTCTCATTCATTCATTTCATTCATATTTATTCTTTAGATCTGTCTATACTCAGTATGAGTTATGTCTTTGCTTTTCCTTTCGATCTATGAGGACATAGCTCAAGCTAAGTATAGGGGGGTCGTATATACCCTGTATATACTAAAAGCCATAACTCATACTGAAAAATAAAAGATCACCTCAATATAAATTAAAATGTAATAAGTAGCTCTATAATAATGAAAGATGATTGTGAGTTCCTCAGACTCTTTGTAATTGTACTGATTATTGAATCAGAAAAGTGTTTTGTACAAAACATTCTCTTTTGAAAAATCTTGTGAAATTTGTTTGAAAAGTAGTGTGCACAAGTATTCAATGATTGAAAAATTCGTTTTGTGTGTAAAATTTATTTCCTTTGAGTGAAACCAAAATGTGTGAAAATCAGTGTGCAAATGATTGTGAAATTTGATTGACAAAATTGTTTTGAAAAATCTATCTATGATGTGTAAAACCTTTGTAAAAGGATTTTCAAATGCGTGAGCAGGTTTGCAAAAATTAGTTTGGACTATAGTTTTCAAAATCCTTGTGAAAATGATTCTCAAGTAAGTCTGAGGAGTCCGCACAAAAATCTCTCATTTGTAAATAATGAATAAGCCCAAACAAAGCCTATAAGAAACAAAATCATATCATACATCAAATACTATTTTTCTTCTTTTGTATATACTGATTAATAAATCAGATACCTATACAGTGTGATTTGAAAAATAGTGTGACCAGTTTTGAAAAATTTGATGTGAAATGATTTCAAATGTGTGAAAATATTTTGATTGCAAAACTTTTCTTTGTGTGAAAGAAAGGATTTGAAAAACCTATGTGCAAATGTTTTGAAAAATACTTGTCAAAACTATTGTGAAAATTGTATATATAGTGTGAAAAATCTTTGCAAAAATAGTTTTCAAAGGTGTGTAAATGATTGCAAATATTATTGTGTACTATAGTTTGCAAAATTATTTTCAAAAACTAATGAGAACACCATTATAAATACTTGTAAATCATAAATAAGACACATACAATCCTTTCTGTACAGTTCTAAATAAACTACTTCATTCAAACCTGTAAAGTTTATAGAAATTCATACGTTTTGTGAATAAAGCGGCACGCCCGTGTAAATAAGTGTATATACTTTTTTTTATATACGTGTCCAGTTCTTAAGTTTATTTGCAAAAAAATTCTTGGTGTAAAAACATTCTTTGATTCTTTCAAACTCTTTGTGAAAAATTTGCATCATTCATTGTGCATAGCATAAGCATACCATTCATATTCTTTTTGAGTGAGCTTGATGATTGAATCAGTCTAATAAAGTCTCAAATTGGAGCTTGGTTGGACCTTACCGCACCTAATTGCACTGGAACCTTATGGGAACTAGGTTTAAGGTACTTCAGGTCTACTCAGACTTAATTCTTTGAGAAATCAGGGTTGGGTTCAAGTCACCTCAGTGGACTAACTAGAACTTTTCGAGACACACGTATGACTCTTACTGACCGTGACCTAACTTGGACACTTGCACCTTTCACTGGGCTCAACTCAGTTGGAGTGGTGAGGGGGTTGGATTTGCCAGTCTGAGACGCACACGGGTGCAAACATTCGTCCTCCTCTAGGGAGGGAAGTGCACCCCAACCGGTCCAGTAGCCATGAGGTCTAACGACAGGAGATTGTGGGTTGCGATAAAGCTTCAAAAGAGGGATAGTCTACTGGCTCAAGAGGAAAAACTCCTTATGTAAATGCTGCTATGAATAGTATGTTGAAAAAAAATGGTCAGGCCTGTACAAAAATAAAATGCCTGCAAAGTATGTACAAAGTCAATAAGCAAGCTTGAGTTCCAAAGACAAATATGTGAGCCTACAGCTGGGTGACTTGACTACACTGGTCTTGCATCCCAGGATAGGTATCTACACTGGCTACCGTCCATTCTTCTCTTCACCCCCTCCTCTTGAGCTGGTTGCCACTTGAACTTAGAAGGGAATACCCTGCTCCTCGAGGAAAGAGTTGTTGGATTGGGGAATCATTGGGTTGTCATTCTGGAGAAGTAAGCTCCTTTATCATTTCAGTTGGGGAGGGCCACTCTCACTTACACCGTACAAGTCAGCTTCATAGTTATAAGGGTTTGCGTATGATGTAGACTATTTCTGACCCGGCTATTGAGGTGGGCTGAACCGAGTTCTGTGACTATCGAAGGCTGTTGTATTTTAGAGTTGGTTCCCGACTAGGTTCCACACACATTCACACCCAAGGTCTGACAGGAGCTCCAAATTTAGATTTTGTAAGGACATGCATTGCACTGAAAGCACCCGTATTCACTCTATCTATCTTTTATTCTCCTTTTTCTTTTCTTTATTCTTTTTGTACTTATTGCATAAGTGTTTGCTAGGGACTAGCAAAGGCAAGTATAGGGGGGTGATGAATCTCCATTTCATCACCTTTATTCTATCATTTTGGCCTCAAAAACCCCAGCAAATGCATGTAAATAGCATCAAATTGTATATAATAGCATTCATGATTCATTGTATTAATTCCACATTAAATAAGGTTTTAATGTCAAAATTATAGAATAAAGGGGAGAAAAGAAAAAGGAATAAAATATTGCAAATATTTTATGACCCAAATCCCGAGACCAAGGCCAGCATGGTATTGGTCGACAAGGAATAAAGTAGGGGGAGATAAGGGCCAGCGTACAATAAATACCTCATTTATTAATTCATTCATTTATGCATTTTGGGCACCTATTTTGTACATAACTATTTCTTCATCAAATAAAGAAACTTTATACATGAAAGTTGTAGATAATAATGTAAATAAAAATACAAAATTGAGTTTGTGCAAAAATAATACCCAGTGTACATTTTATACACAGAATAAAAAGCCAAAATCTCAACTTCACAGACCCATATCTTGCAAATAAAAACTCCAAATCACCCAAACTCACCTTTAATTGTATATAGCATTCCATGAACTATTTTATAAAATTGGTTTCATAATATTTGGAGTCCATATGCAGAAGTTAGGTTTTTGGCCCTTCTTGTATATAGGACTGATTAAAATATTCTTTTTTATTCATTCATTATTCGTATAAATTCATATTTTTAGAATTTTATAATTAATGTATAGAATACATACACATATTAGAAGTTAAAGAAAACCAAAATAATTTGTAAAATAAAATAAGTCTACAAATTCATAGACAAAATACCTATGCTATATACCTATACATAAATAAAAAGGATTTCATTCCTTGATTCTTTTATTCTTCTATATTTTTATAATAATGTATACATTATACATAACTTATTAAAAATGTAAATCCAAAATAAAAATCAAGAAAATACAATAAATAAATTAAGTGTATAAAATACATAGATAAAACACCTATAAGTATACCTACATACACCTATACCTATTTATTTAAAAATATAAATAAACTCATAAAAATCAAACAAAAATATCTTTATACTCACAAAAATAAATTATAAATTTATAAAATAAATCAATAAAGTAATAAAAGAAAATAAACAAATTAAAAATAAAAATACATAAAAATACATGTAAATACATACAAATACACATTATTCAAATAAAACTATAATAAAACACCTCGAAAAATTCAATAAAAATCGTAAATAAATACTAGACGAAATAATACACATTTTTTATTTTTTAAGAAAAAATTAATAAAATCATTTAAGGCGTCAAATAATTGAATTTCTCATCAGATTCCCTGTTTTGTCTCCTAGCGGCTGACTTGGACGAATCACAGGCCGTCAACAGTTGACCGCTCGGTCAACTGCTCCCCCAGCCGCCCGATGTGACTTAGCGTGTCTCTTCGCCCATCTTCTCCCATTTTTCCCGGGCATACCATCCATAAATCGAAGATGCTTTCTGCACAAGAATTGTTCTCTAATCATCACTGAAGCCCGCCAATTCTTTGGATCAACCTAATACTCTTTAGATCATGCAATAATCGCCGGTCAATAAGGCTACTCGCCAATGTTTATAAATAACAAGCTCCACCTCCTTCCTCATATTTGGCCACTTTTATTCCAACCTAAAGCCTAGATCTTGCTCCTGGATTGTTCCTCGTGACAGGGGGAGTAGCCCAGCACCTTGACTCGGCCGGAGGAAGGAGATTTTTGTCGTGGCGGAGCTCCGGCGTCCGCCCTACTCCCTGGAGGCCCCTAGGTATAAGAGCTGACCTTATATGCATTTCTTAGTTAGTCTTCGATGTTAGTTTTTCATTCCAGTCATTAGAGTAGGTTTTAATTAATGCATGTAGCTTAAAAATCAAAATTCAAAGTTCGCCGGAGCTCAGCTCCGGTGACTTCTCCACTGTTGTTTTGACTGTCTCCGACCGCCTCGTTCACCCCATCTCAAACCCCAGCGCATTCTCCATCTATTGCACTCATTTGTTCACCCGAGGACCCTAGGTCCTAGCGAATCGGGGCTCCTCCTCCGCCGTTCGCTGGAGCCCCTCTGCCCACCTTCATTTTTGCGTTGCAGCTTCCAACCCTCGGGTCGAGGAGCATCGCCTCGAGCCCCTCTTCCTTTCTGTGCAGGTTAGGCGCACTAAAGAACGCCAGGAGTCGAATCCCAAGCGAGCGGAGGTACCTGGAGCTCCGCTTCTTCATCGACCTCGTGGCGCCGCTCCAGGGCCCCTCCGTTCGATCAGACACCTCCAGCAGCTAGAGAGCCCTGCCAGGAAGCTATTTGGACCCTCAGATGCCCGAGGGAGCGCCAGACGAGCGAGCAGCACCGGATCGAAGGTCGGGGAAGAGGGAGTTCGTCCCTGTTCTTCGTGCCTTCGTCTTCACCGTCCGATCGCGGTCCCAGCCCAGATCGCATCAGCACCGTCAGATGGAGCATCGCATCAACCGTCAGATCGGCATGGCTGATCTAATCTCAGCCTCCCATCGGCGAAACGTTATCGGGCGAGGAGGTGGCGACGCGTGGCAAGTGAAGAGAGCTGGGCCGTTGGATGCCACGCCTTGTTTAGGGGTAAATTTCACATCCCGCCCCTCCACTTTTTGTATTTATTATTTAATGCCAAAAATAAAAGTCTCAGTTGTAAATAAAATGTATATTTTGCAGAAGGACCCCCGATGTTTTAAGATTTGCACTTTAGTCCTTCCGCGCCTCACGTGCAGCAATCACGTGAGGCGCGTGAAATTTTGCATTTAAGCCCCACCGGGTCCCTGTAATTATTAAATGGTCCTGAAAATAAAAGTTGAAGTGTATTTTTATTGTAATTTTTGCATGTATGCCCCCTTTGAACTATTTTATTTGCAAAAATATCCCTGCCAGGCCATTTAATCTTTGAATGCTTTGCCTATTTATTTTGTGCTCCATTTTAAACCGAAAAATCTTGCAAAAATAGATTTAAGCTTCTGTTTGGTTGTGCTTAAACGACATATTTTTAGTTTGGCATTTTGTTGCATTTTTGCATTTATTAAAAATCAAAAACATGTCTTTTATTCCCTATCTAACTTATAAAATCCCAAAAAATATCAAAATGCCTTGAAAAATTCCAAAAAAATCCCCTATGGTGTATTTTGAGCTATTTTAGTGTCAATCCAAAAATCCCTAAAAATCTCAAAAAGAAAACCTTAAAAATTCAAAAATACCCAAAAACTTCAAAAAAATATAAAAACTCAAAGAAAAATCAGAAAAATATAAACTCAAGCCCTATTTATGCTATATTTTATTATCTTTCTTAGAAAAATAGTGTGAAAAATTTTTGAGGCTGTTAGCTATTTTTAGTGTCGATTTTTGTGACATCCAGTACCTAGTCCACTGTTTGCTATTATTTAGCTATTTAAAAATACTAAAAATATTTGCAAAAATGCCCAAAAATCACAAAAACAGTAAAAAACCATGAAAATCCCAAAACTACTTTATTCCTGAATTTTTGACAATTTTTAGTATTTCTATAAATATTATAGTACCTATATATATCTATGTGTATTTCCTAACAAAAATATATATGTATCTAATTATTTATAGGTATTCTTATATCTATTTATTAACCCTAATATATATATATACATATTCTATTATAATCATATTCCTATATATAATATGGAATGCTATATACTAACCCTCCATGGGTATACCTATATTTATATTATATATATTACCTAATTATATTATTAAAAAATAAAAAAAATAAAATAAAATAAAATAAATATATATATATAAACTAAAATATAATTAAAAACCCACACAAGGATGACTCTGAGATACATGTAGGCTATTGCATTTTGGATTGCTCTCTGTGGTTCGACCCTCTACATGCTTGTCACTGTACATTTTATGGTAGAGTAAATAAAGATTAATTCACATTTATTTTGAGCGTGATTGTTGTATTCTTTTAGATTGTGGGTTAATTGCTGATCAACCCGGTGGTGTTTTGTAGGTCGCCTCAGCGACACCTTTCATATTATTTATGGTGACCCTTGCTGAACATCCTCGTTATCACTATCCCCCACATTCTCCCTTTCGATTCCATATTTCCATTTTGCTCTGTCGTCGCTCATTCGCTCCGACCACCCTAACCGGAGCCCCATTCCATCTTCACGTCTGTATTGATCGACCTATCTACGAATGCTCCACCTTGCACCATAGTCTGATCCCCCTTAGCATCGACCCTCAGGTCGGGACTAAGGTTGCGACTCCCTTCCTTCACCTCCACTGGGAGTCAAACTCCATTCCCCCATGCTTCTCGTACATATCTTTTCAATAAAATCAACCGAAGCCACACCCCGAGTCTCCTCTATCCTCTGCAGGCCATGGTTCGCACAAAGGAGGCCCTTTGAGCCCCCGGCTGCTTAGGAGGAGCTCCCCCAGGTGTCACTTCACCATCACGACCATCTAGCCATTGTTGCCTCCATTGGACCACTCTATCAGATACAGGGAACCTCCAAGATGCTACAGACCCCTTCGGTGGCTTCATCGGACCGGTGGATCGCCTCCAGGGGATGATTGAAGTTTGCACAGGGCTATTTTTCCACCATCCTCGACTCCTGTAGGATTGGCCCTCTCCTGCCAGATCACATCACAACCACCCGAGAAGAAGGCTATTGCGGCTGTTATATCAGCACTACCTCACCAGATCCAGTTGCACGTCCGTGACAGCCTCTACACCGTCAGGTCTGCAGGCGGTAGTGATCAGAGCCATACGACCACAACGTCTCCAGCATGCGCCACATGACCTTGCAAGGGTATATTGCTCTTTTACACTCACACTTTTATGCGTAGCTATTTAGTCCAATAAAATAGAGTTGTAGTTCAACTATTTTACAGTTTGGACCTCATATTTTCAGCATTCGCATTTTAGTCCTTCCGAACCTGAGACACGTGCATGTTCACGTGATTGTGTGGGTTATTTGTATTCTTTCTCCTGAACTTAATCACTGTTATCATTTGAGTAGAAGTTTTCTAATAATTGCATTTATACCCCTGTGTGAGGATTTTTGAGCATGTGCGTGAAAAGCCTGGACTTTTTGCATTATTAGACCAGTACTTTTTATATGAGTTAATAATTGGCCTGCAAACATTCTCATAATTGCATTTGGGTCCCTACTTGCTGTGTGTTTCATTTTTGATCAAATAAATACCTATAACTCCAAAATTCCACAAAAAATACTGTTAGCTCTTGCTAACACGTAATATTTATGGTAATTTTTATAAATTATTTTAGTATTATTTGATATTTATTTAAAAATAAAAAACACCTAAAATTGCTCTATCTTATTTATAAAAGAATAAAACTATAAAATTACTTTTAAAAATTACAAAAAATTGATGTGTGCTGGTCTTCATATGCCTTACTTTCAGTAACATTTTTGTGCTAAAAACCCTTATAAAAACCTTAAAAATCTAAAAACTCTAAAAACATATAAAAATCATTAAAAATTCTAAAAATTCAAAAAAAGATCTCAGTTTATGTTTTTAGACACTTTTGTCTACTTTCTCATAAAATCACAACTAGGACATTAGAGCACTTTTAGTATTTTAAATCTGCCTGTTAGTCCAGGTTGTACAATGTTTCCCTGTTTGCCTTTCTTTGATTTTATAAAATCATTTGAAAATTAGAAAAATCTCAAAAAATCACCACAAACATCTGAATATTTGAAAAACCTAAAAATATTTATGTTTCTGATTTTTAGCATTTTTACCTTAATAAAAATTGTGGAAGCTTGTTTGTAAGCCTTAGGTTCCTAGTTTGCTTGTCTGTTTCCTTAATCAAAAACTACAAAAAATTTGCAAAATTAAAAAATTAATAAAAATATGCCCTTATTTGTCTGATCACGACTACTTTGTAGGTTTTACTTGTGCACCTTGAGTTTGACCCTGATCGCTATACCATGTTAAAATAAAATAGCGGAGACCACTTACATTGATTTTAACTGATTTATATGCTTGATTGAGTGGTTTCAATTTTTATTGATTGACCGAAGTGATTAGTTGAGAATAACAACCCTTGATTATTTTCCATCTTAGCTAATCTCGATTTTTGTGTCATCAAAATGGTGCCGTTGTCGGGGAGCACAGCTAGTAGTCTGTTCAGATTTTTGTATCTTTTTATATCTATCTTATATAACTGATTTTCTGACATTCTTCTTGCTTGGCTTTTTGTGCTAGGGATCGCCTGAGGATGTTGCGGCTTTTGGTTGGAGTAACCGCACCAAAGGAGGAGCAAGAGAAGAGTAGAGATTTGTTATACTAGATAGAGTAGAGTAAGGTAGCTATATTTATTTCAGCAATTCATTTATTATTATAACAATTCTAGACTCTTGGACACTTCTTGTTGGACTTGGCTTATCGGGGTCTGTTTCGCCGAGCACCGGTGTGCTCGGGGGACCTCACCATGGTTTTCACTAGTTTTGATTTTTATCATATTTGTTTCTATTTGATTCCCGAAGATTTTGTGCCCTAGACTTATTATGTTCTCTTGATTGCAACGTAAATAATTAAGGCCCAATCCCTAATATATTGCTTGCACCTATAGATTTATAATTGGACCTTATTAATAATTCATATAAACAGTTAATTTGATTGATTGAGAGGCCACGTGCTGCTAGAGGCCGTATACAGCATGTGGAGGATCAGTTGTGGTGGACACCGATCGGTATTCGAGACCGGACATCGACCTCTCTCTAATCAGTTAGCTATTGTTCTTCGCGATCACTAGAAATTGCGCGTCTAAAGCCATTTTTTGCAACATTTAATAAGTTTAAGTTTCTGTCTTTAAATTTATGCGCAGATCACCCTGCATATAGAGTGCTGGAGTCAGGGTACGCATCTCTTACTTTGCATGCATCATAGAGTTTGTATCACGCATCGACTTTTTCAACTTCTCCCCATGTTTTTGGATTTCAAATATTCAGGAGATCAAAAGACTCGTTAGACGTTGTTTATTATTGAAAAATACCGTAAAAAGTGAAAATCATAAAATTAGGAATGTTAATGCAAACATGATCTTAAAGGACACCTCACTTAAAAATCTATTTTAGGAGAGTCATCCCCTCCTTTTTTTGTTTGTTACGTGACAGAGTGACCCACATACTAGGGTAGAGCCACACCTGAACTCTCGTTAGACTACTAGTCTTGGGGTTAGTCATTCTCCAGTGAGGATCTCTTCGGTCTCTGGTAAAGCGGGCCACAATGTCCTTAGCAGATTGAGTTGATCAGGTAGCCAGTACACGGTCCACAACTCGTACTGGTTGGGAAAGATATAGCTTTGGGATTGGGGCAGTCTCTTGGGAGCATCGAGTTCCTAACAACTCGCTTAATTGCTTTGCAAGACTGAATTATCACCTAAATTAAATCGACAAGATTAATGAACGACCCTTTTCGGTCATCAGCTCACGTGTTGAGTAGGTGAATTGGGGGTTTGTCTACTGATCTTGTTTACATCAAGATCTCATCCGTACTTTTTTCAGATCACGATGATGGGTTGGAGATCCCTTAGCTGCCTTTGACAGCATCACTCTCGAGCACTCTGACCCACTCATCTAGGGAGGTTTCAGGGAGCCTAGACCCTCTCTCCAAACCCAAGTTCGATTCCACCCTTTCACCCTCGACCACCCTTCTTCCAGTCCTGAGGTGCCCGATCAAAGAACAGTAGCATAGCTATTTGTTCATATGACGACACCTGAATTTGGGTCTTTTCCTTTGCAGAGACCTGCGAGATGGCCGACAGTGAGGAGCGCACCAATGGACAACCCCAAGGTTCGACGTATGTTTTAGATCAGGGCACCATCAACAACACACTTCTAGACTCCCTGGAGACAATGCAGAGGCATATTAGAGACCAAGAAGCCTTCATGGCAGAGGTGCATCGAGAGATAGTACAGATGCGAGCCGATAGAGGAGAGCCACACCGAGCAGGCGGTGGAGAGATCCTAGAGGCTGGAGGAGGAGCATATGGACAACCGGAGGATCAGCCGAAGCCGATCAGACAGTCGCAACTGATGAGGTAGTTACACAACCTTGGTGCAACCCTCACACATCGTTGGATCCAACTCCTGAGATTCTGTGCAACTTCAAGCTCAACCCCCAGACCATTCAGCTCTTGCCCAAATTCCATGGGCGTGCCACCAGGAGACGCATCTGCACCTGCAGGAGTTTGAGATGATCTGCAGCACAGTCCACGACAGATTCGTTGACAAGGATACCATAAAGAAGATAGCATTTCCGTTCTCCCTCGTCGACAGAGCATCCTACAGGCTAAAGCATTTAGGGAGATACGTTACTACTTGTGAGAAACTCTGGATGGAGTACTTGAACAAGTACTATCCACTCGGTCAGACCAATACAATGAGGGCTCTGATCAACAGCTTCACAATGATCCCCAACGAGCAGTTCCATGAGGCGTGGAATCGATTTCGTGATCTCATTGACCGATGTCCACACCATGACATATCCAAGCCCAATCTAGTCTAGAGTTTCTTTTGTGGGTTGACACTGGAGCTACATAGGCTTGTTAACGCTTCTTGTGAGGGCTCCTACTTCGCCAAGGATGAGGACTAGGTTTGGGACATCTATGAGGAGATGGCAAAGAACTATACAGGGATGTCCCATACCATGGTCTACACTTATGGAAGCCCCTTCCACAAGCCATGTCCTATCAAAGGATAGCACGGGTTGATGCAAGTCCATGTACCTCTTCGTCAGCAGCATCATAGGCAGAGTCTTCGGCAGCTAACATGGGCATCATTAGCGAGAACTTGGATTGCATAGAGATCATCAAGAAGAAGCAGTGCCACGGCATGACACAGATCGATTAGTTGGCACTAACTTTGAGTGACCTGAAGACCCAGATCATGTGTCTCTGATGAATCCTCATTCATCGCTCTTTATTCTTTTATTTTAGCTAATTAACTTGGCAAAGCATAATGTAAATAGGTGTAAATGCAATAACTTAGTATCATGCATGCATGTGTTAATATTCCATAATTAGCATGTATTTGTGCAAAAATAAAGAATAAAGATAAATAGAAAATAGGGAAGTATTTAGAATAAATATTGAGTGACCCGAACCAAAGAGAGGGCCAAGCATTGGCTTGATCGCCAAATAAAATAAGTAGAAAGAGATAGGGCCACTCTAGCCTTTATTTATTTATCATGTGTGTACATAATTTATTTTTGCCAAAATAAATATAAAAATGTGTTTTCATTTCCTTGTATATATTTCTAAAAATAAAACATAAATCAGAAAAAATAAAATAAAAATAGAATAAAATTATTTTTCACTTGTACATAATACATGTATATTTATTTTCTTCCCTATTTATTTTACACTTTTAAATAAATAATAAAAATAAAACAAAATTATTTTATACTCCAAAAATTCTTTTTTAAATAAATAAAATATAAAATTGGAGTATTTTGTAAAAATAATAAAATAAAAATAATTATACAAAATACATAGGTATTTTATACATGTATATAATATACTGTATAAGAATAATTTTTTTCATAAAAATAAATAAAAATCATAGGAAAATCCCTTGAAGAATAATAAATATTTATTTTTCATTTTATTTTTTTATTTTAAATTTATTTATTATTTTTAATCTATTTATTTTATAATTATGCTACTATTTTATCTTGTAGCGGTTTTTGTCCTTTTCCTCCATCGCTCGGGATTGGTCCACGTCGGATTCGTTGACTCAGGTTAACTGACCCCTTCTGCCACATTCTTCGCTCGGACCCGGTTTCGCTTGCTTTTTGCCAATTTTTCCAGACACGATTCGAGCATGTTTTCCGTCGATTAGTGGCTCTGATTAGAGAGGGAGGATCCATGATCCACTCCCGTAGGAATCTTTAGGGATCCGACCCTCGGTTCGCATGCTTGTGCTCCATCTTTCTCGGATCCCACCACATATAAGACCTCCTGGAGACCCCTCTTCTTTTGGAGATTTGGCCGCTCCCCTCAACTCCGGTGACCTCCGCCTCCTTCCCTGACTGACAACATGTGAAGGAGCGTGTTGCAGTGAGGTTTCGAGCCCCGTAGCCCTAGAACTGACGTATACTCCGCCGTGCTCCGCCGCGAGGTGAGCTCAGCTTCTAGGACCGTCGACCCATCGAGGCAATGACCCCCGGAAGTCCCTGACCTCCAACACAGACGACTGCACCCATCTGGTACCCTTGTTTATTTCTTTTAGCATTTGATTCTGGTTTTTGCGAAAGTAGTAGAGATTCATTTCCAAGCTCTGGCTACACCGGCCGGACCTCCTTTTGGACACCCTGAACATCCGACCACCTTCACGAAACTCCTCCCCACCTTCTACGCCCATCGACTGATCTCTGTTCGCCTTGGAACGAGCTCCCGACCCTCCTCCGTCGTCGCTTCGCCACATCCTCAACCAATTCATCACTCTTTATTCTTTTATTTTAGCTAATTATCTTGGCAAACCATCATGTAAATAGATGTAAATACAATAACTTATTATCATGCATGCATGTGTTAATATTCCATAGTTAGAATGTATTTGTGCAAAAATAAAAGAATAAAGAATAAATGGAAAAAGAAGGAAGTATTTATAATAAATACTGAGTGACCCGAACCAAAGAGAGGGCCAAGCATTGCCTGATCGCCAAATAAAATAAGTAGAGAGAGATAGGGTCACTCTAGCCTTTATTTATTTATCATGTGTGTACATAATTTATTTTTTCCAAAATAAAGATAAAAATGTGTTTTATTTCCTTGTATATATTTCTAAAAATAAAATAAAAATCAGATTAATAAAATATAAATAGAATAAAATTCTTTTTCACTTGTACACAATACATGTATATTTATTTTCCTCCCTATTTATTTTATACTTGTAAATAAATAAAAAAATAAAACAAAAATTATCTTATACACCAAAAAGAATTTTAAAAATAAATAAAAATCATAGAAAAATCCCTTGAAGATTAATCAACATTTTTCATTTTATTTATTTTTTAATTTAAATTCATTTATTATTTTTAATTTATTTAATTTTTAATTATGTTGCTATTTCGTCATGTAGTGGCTTTTGTCCTTTTCCTCCGCTGCTCGGGATTGGTCCATGTCAGATTCGTTGACTCAGGTCAACTAACCCCCCTGCCACGTTCTTCGCTCGGACCTAGTTTCGCTCGCTTTTTGCCAATTTTTCCAAACCCGATCCGAGCATGTTTTCTGTCGATTAGCAGCTCCGATTAGAGAGGGAGGATCCACAATCCACGCTCGTAGGAATCTTTAGGGATCCGACCCTCGGTTCACGTGCCCATGATTCATATTTCTCAGATCCCGCCGCATATAAGACCTCCTAGAGACCCATCTTCTTTCGGATCTTTAGCTGCTCCCCTCATCTCCGGTGACCACTACCTCCTTCCATGAGTGACAACATGTGAAGGAGTGTGTTGCAGTGAGGTTTCAAGCCTTGTAGCCCTAGATCTGGCATATACTCCGCCGTGCTACGCCGCGAGGTGAGCTCAGCCTTTGGGACAGTCGACCCATCGAGGCAATGACCCCCGGAGGTCCGTGACCTCCAGTACAAACGATTGCACCCATCCGGTACCCTTTTTTATTTCTTTTATCATTCGATTCTGGTTTTTGCGAAATAGTAAAGCTTCATTTCCCATCTCTGGATACGCCGTCCAAACCTACTTTTGGACACCATGAACATCCGACCACCTTCACGAAACGCTTCCCCACCTTCTACGCCCATCCACTCATCTATGTTCTCCGAAGAACGAGCTCCCTGCCCTCGTCCGCCAACCATTCCGTGTTTTAACGGGTCGAGGCACTTTGCCCTCGACCCTTTTGTTAGATGTGTAGGTCAGAGCGCCCTAGAACCTCATCTGGAGGTTGAGATACCCGAGCACAACAGCTCCAGGTCTTCACGGTTCGCCAGGCCATTCTCCTTGGTCTTGGCCTCATCGGAGCCACCCCACAACTGAGGACCGTCTCCAGCAACCTTTTCCCCATCAGAGCAGCTCCGGAGGACACCCCTGCCATGCATAAAGCTCGCCGGAGGCGAGTTCTTCGTCGTTCTTCCAATCATCGCCTCTACTATCGGATCGAGGTCCCCTCCAGGTCTAATCGTCGATGTCCATCATCAGGGGGTCTTTGATCGTTCGATCCATTTGAGGATCATTTCTCAGCCGTCCATTGTCGAAACGACATCTGAGGGTCTCAGCCGTCCAATCATTAGTGGAGCTACCTCGACCGTTGGATCACTAGTAATAAAGGTTAAATTACACTTAGGCCCTATCTTGTTTTCCATTTTCCTTTTAGTCATGTAAATATGTTTAGCAGTTGTTTTTATTTTGGACAAATTGCATTTCAGATCTGGTGTTTTCCATATTTGCATGTCGATCCTTCCTTTAGTGTATCACGTGGAGTGACACGTGACTTTTTGGGTTATTTGCAATATAGATCTCAGACTTTATGGTTGTTCATGAATGAATGTTTATTATTAGGAATTGCATTTATACCCCTGAGTGCTTGATTCGCGTGTTGCTCACGTGTGAACCTGGACGTTTTGCAATTTTAGCCCGGAACTATTTACACGTGTTATATTTTGGCTTTTAACTTTTGGATATTTGCACTTAGGTCCCTGTTTGTTATGCCCTTTATTTTCAATCAAAGAAATATTAAATTAGCTCCGAAAAATCTATAAAAATTACACGTGACTCCTGTTATCGTGTAGTATTTATAGTAATTTTTGTGATCTAATATAATTTTATTTGATATTTTCTAAAATTCAAAAACCTTAAAAAGTGTCTCTGTTTATTTTGAAAAATCAATTAAAAATATAAAAATGCCTTTAAAAATTTCAAAAAAAAAATTCCTAATTGCTTGTCATGTCTTGTTTGAGTTTCATTGTGATTTTGATTTTATTCCCTTTCATAAAATCCTAAAACTTTAAAAAGATTAAAAATCTTAACAAAATCATTAAAAAATAAAAAAAATATGTTTCAGGTCCTGTAGGTATAATTTATTTTATAGTTTCACATAAAATTATTGCTAGGATTTTATAGGCACATAAATAATTTTAATTTGCCTTTATATCCAGGATGTACATTGCTAATTGTTTTTGGCCTTCTTTTATTTTTAAAAAATTAAATAAAAATCAGAAAAATATTATGAACTTCCCAAAAACATCTGAATATTTTACAAACATAAAAATATTGTTGTTCTGAATTTTTGAGTCTTTTTGGACCTTTAAATAATCACTTGAGTGTTTCTTTTTGCTTTTTTCTTTATCCCTTTTCTTTTTAGAAAATCATAAAAAAATTTGGAAATTAAAAACCACAAAAATATCTTTATTTTCTTGGATACCTGACTACTTCGTAGGTTTTCATTTTGTGCTCCTTGTGTTCGACCCTTGTAGCTATACCAGGTTAAATAATTCGCAAGACTGCTTGCTAGTTTTCCGTGTTTGATTTCTTTTTGCGGTGGTCTGATTTTTCGAGATTGAGCCCGGTTCGAGTGGTTGAGGTTGCAACGACCTTTGATATCACTTAACCTTAGTCCTCAGGCCACTCATCAGTCTCCACGAGGAACATATGGCTTCTCAGCTTCGTCTCAGGTCACAGGTTGATCCTAGCAGCAATAGCTCTTCCTAGTACCGCCAGGTTCACTACATCTAGGCAGAGCCGGTCTAGAAATTACAACACCAGTAATGTCAGCCATCGCCTTCTCAGGATACTCAAATGGTGGTGTACCGGCCAGATCAGTCACTAGAAGTTCTTCCCCCATCCCCGTACGAGCAGGAGTCGTTGATGGAAGTCAAAGGGATTTGGTATTACCGGCAGCATTCCGAGATCCATCCAGATCATCTCGGATTCAGGTGGTCTACTGGAGGCACCTCGTCCCAGCAGCAGCCTCCAACTCAGGGTGGATAGAATAGCCAGAAGTAGCAGCAGCAACCTCATTACTCCCAACAGCCATCGTACCATTACCAGTCGATTCCTCGTCCCAGAAGCAGCCTTAGCAGCCATATTCTCAACCTCCCCCTCACCAGCAGCAGTAGCATCCTCATCTCTAGAGGGGCAACCCGTCCGGTTCTCATGGTCCAGCCTATGAGAACCCAACCCTTGATGATCTATCCCGCCTACTCTCAGACCAACATGCATCCTTTTAGGCGGGAGATGAACGAGTTTCACTAGGAGATGAGGGAGATAATAAAGGGCGAGACCACCATACCAGCTCAGACCAAGCCCAACCTAAACAACCTCAAGAGGAAGTCTGAGCAGGTATAGTTCACAGAGAACACCACTCCTAGTAATTTATTAGGCGGCATTGCTTCATACATATTTGATGTTGATTTTGTGTCACTTAGGAGCGGTAGGATGCCAGTTGGCGGTGCCTCATATGAGCGACGACCCCATGATGATCTAGGAGCGCCAGATGAGGAGGATGGCGATGTTGATGCCGCTAATGATGTTGATGATGGTGGTGCTGAAGACACCAAGGATGATGATGATCCAGTCGATGGTACCGACGTCATTGTTTCTCCAGAAGCAGACGATGGTACTGATGCCACCATTCGTCATCATGCTGATCCAAAGCGTGGTGCTGATGTCGTGAAGGCAGATGTCGTGGGTGGTATTGAGGCCACATTGCAATTGTGTTTTCTCCAGTTCTTGTATCTCATGATCATATGGAAAACACTAAAAAAATTAATGAAGGAAAGGTTTCTTCATCTTTGAGTCCATATGTGATGCATGATGACCTTTGTATGGATTCCATTCCTTCTCAACATCGGGAACCTATTCCTCTCCATCTATCTGAGGAGGGCCCAACCATCACCTTCCCCCAAGCACTCCTCTTGGCGAAGGGGAATAAAAAAGAAAAATAAAAAAAGAAATAGATGTTAGAGTTCAGCCAACAGATGATAGACATATTCCACATTCAGCTGACTCTACAAGAGGCACTTGAGCACATCCTTCTCTTCCAAAAGAACCTGAGAGAGAAGACCACAATCCGGCAGAGATCCGTGTGCTCACCTGTGCCACCTGCTTCGCCATCCAGAACCGTCTGCCAGCTAAGTGGCTAGATGCAGGAGCTCCCTATGTCAGATGTCACATTCATTATCAGAGATTTGATCATACCCTATAAGACAGTGGCTCTTCCATAAACCTTCTTCGGCAGCCTTACTCGACCGATTCGAGTTTGGCCCTCCTAGACAGAGTAAGATAGTATTCGGTTTGCTGATCGATCTGTCAAGAGGACGAAGTGGTTGTTTAAGGACGTGGTCATCACAATTGAGGGCCTGAAATTCCCCATGTACTTCATTATGTTGGACATGGAGATCCCTAAGTCTATGATATATACCCCCATCATTCTAAGACGTCCATTCTTGACCATAGCCAAGGTAGTGTCTGACCATGATAGTGGGAAGGTGTACTTTTGTGTCGAGGGTGAAAGTATACAAATAGAGATGATCGACGAGACTAGAGCACGAGATTCAACTTGCTCAGAGCAGTACAACGATGCAGAGCAGACAACAGAGGTAGAGCTAGACGTCCACCAGGAGTGCAACTTTGTGATCACCGATGATGAAGATGCTTGGACTGACCCCGTTTCATGAGCCCTTCTCTCACCTTCAGACACGGCAGATTCACAGATTCTAGTAGAGGAGTGTTCGGAGAGCACACTCTTGGTTGAGGTCACTTTTGAGGCTGACGATCGCGTTCATGATAACTAGGCAGATTTTGTTTCTTGTGCTTTTTATTTAGATCCCTCGGATTCAGACATAGACTGGAACAATTTCGATGATTATTTGCCTTGTCAGATTCCCACAGAGCCAACAGCTAGGGTGGAGACTGAACCAACAACTAGTACAGACACATCAGTAGGGCCATCTTCACCAGATATTCATGATAAAAGAGAGTTAACACATTCAAATATAGTTGCCTTCACTCAGACATTCCAGAGGCTAGATTTGCTAGCTCCCAGTTATTGAAGTATAGATTCCTTGCGGGGTGAGCATGAGATGTACCTAGTCATTATCTCAGCAGATTTGACTGGAGATCAAGAATCTCATTTGATGGAGGTTCTTGAAAGAAACCGCAAGGCGATAGGATGGAGCATAGCTGATCTCTAGGGGATAAGTCCGGCCATGTTCTCTCACCATATCTATCTCGAAGAGGACGCCAAGACATTGCATGAGTTCCAGGGACGACTAAACCTGAATCTTCGAGAGGTGGTATTGAAAGAAATATCCAAATGATGGAGCGTCGATTTTATCTACCCCATATTTGACTCCAAGTGGGTTAGTCCATTTCATGTGGTGCCCAAGAAGACGTGCATTACTACAATTGTGAGTGAGGCTGGAGAGGAGATCGCTACCTAGGTGCCCACTTCTTGGAGGGTCTGTATGGACTACCGACAATTGAACCATGACACCAAGAAGGATCATTTCCCGTTGCCTTTTATTGATCAGATTATAGAGAGGCTAGCAGGGAAGAGTCACTACTGTTTCCTTGATGGGTACTCCGGCTATAATGAAGTGTACATAGCGTCGAAGTCCAGGAAAAGATGACATTCACCTGTCCGTTTGGGGCTTATGTTTTCAGACGGATGCCCTTTGGTCTATGTAACGCCCTGGCAACATTCCAAAGGTGTATATTGTCCATCTTGTTGGACATGGTGGGTGACTGTTTAGAGGTCTTCATGGATGATTTCTTGGTCTACGGCGATGGGTTTGATGCTTGTCTTGGTTGCCTAGACCGAGTGCTTCAATGATGCATTGAGGTGCATCTTGTTTTATCTTGGGAGAAGAGTTACTTCATGGTGACTCAGGGGTTGGTGCTTGGTCATATCATCTCCAACAGGGGCATGGAAGTTTATTCGGCCAAGGTGGATATCATCAGGAAACTCAATCCACCGTCCAACCTGCGACAGTTGCGGTCATTTTTGGGACGTGTCAGTTTCTACCGACGTTTCATTCATTACTTCAGTAGAATTGCTCGACCGCTCACTGATCTGCTGACGAAGGACATGGAGTTCATGGTAGATGACAAGTGTCTTTCGTTGTTCGAGACTCTCAAGAACCTAGTTGTTGAGGCTCCTGTCCTTTGGCCGCCTGATTGGTCTCTCCCATTTCAGATCATGACGGATGCCTCCAATTTTGTCGTAGGGGCCATGCTAGGATAGAGGAGGGATGGATTACCATTTGCCATTCACTATGCTAGTCATACATTGGATGCCGTCCAGCGGAACTGTACAATCACTGAGAAAGAGATGCTAGCTGTAGTATTTACCTTGGACAAATTCAGATCATATATTCTTGGATCCAAAGTAACTATCTATACTGATCATACCACCATCAGGTGCCTTATGGCAAAGAAGGATTCCAAAGCGAGCTTGACTAGATGGATCCTTCTACTCCAAGAATTTGATATTGAAATTAAGGATAATCCTGGAGTCAAGAATGTGATGGCAGATCATCTCTCCCATTTGGAAAATCTTTAGGAATCTGAGCAGATTGATCCTATTACAGAGACCTTCCCAGATGAGGCGATCCTTGCTATCACCTCTCTTCCATGGTACGCTGACATTGTGAACTATCTTGTTGCCAAGAAAGTTCCACAAGGTTGGCCCAAGCAGTGACTTGAGACCTTCCTCGTGAAGTCCAAGTCGTACCATTGGGAGGATCCTTCTTTATCATGAAGGTGATGATAGCGTCTGGCATTGGTGCATTCCTCAGGAGCAGCAACATAGCGTCCTCACTTACTACCACAAGCTTGAGGTAGGAGGACATCATTCTGGGAGGAGAACAACACAGAAAATGCTCCAATCCAACCTATGGTGGCCTACCCTCTTCAAGGATTCTGATGAATTCATGAAGAGGTGTGATGGGCACTTGTGGACAATGTGATATGATGTCGATGCAGCCCATTCACTTAAGTGAGGTTTTTGACGCATGGGGCATCGATTTCATGGGTCCATTCCCTAAGAGCCAGGGAGTTAAGTACATTTTGTTGGTTGTTGATTATGTTAGTCGTTGTGTTGAGGCCATTCCCTCCCGAACCGTAGATGCCAAGAATGTTTGCAGATTTTTGAGGAAGAATATCATTTCACAGTTCGAGGTGCCTAGAGTATTGATATCTGACGGGGGTCTCATTTTATCAACGACAAGGTAAAGGTCCTTGCTAACGAGTTCAGCATAGACCATCGAGTAGCTACTCCGTATTATCCTCAGACCAATGGTCTTGCTGAAGTATCGAACAATGAGATCAAGATGATACTGCAGAAGGTAGTCCGCCCGAACTGAAAGGATTGGTCACAGCTTTTGGACTCGATCTTGTGAGCATATCGGACTTCCTTCAAGACACCCTTGGGTAGGTCTCCCTTTTGTCTCGTTTATGGCAAGCCATGCCATTGACCTATTGAGATTAAGCATAAGTTACTGTGGGACGTCACTGAGATATTATTGGTTCCAAAGAATATAGGAAATCAAAGGAAGACAGAATTGGCAGCCTTGTAGGAGCTTAGAGATACAACCTTCTCAAGTAGCCAACAATATAAGGAGCGAGTGAAGATATGGCATGATTCTCATATCAGCCATAAGCAGTTTGATCCAGATCAGAGCGTATGGTTATTCGATGCCAGACTTAGATTATTTCCAGGGAAATTACAGAGTAAGTGGAAGGGACCACACCTGGTTGATTAACACGAAAATTGGTGGTCTTATGTTCCACACAAGGAGGGAACTCAATCGTTGAATCGACAACACGAAATTTGGATTAAATCAACAATTAACCCACAACAGAAATCAAACAGTGAAAAGCAAATGTGGAGATGAAATTTATTATAACTCTACAATAACTATGTATAGGTGCAAGTATGTGTAGAGTGTCGAACATAGGGAACAAGCAGGATAGATCTAAAAATAAGTGCTAAAAAATGAAAGTGATCAAATGCCTACAAGTACGCTATTTTTGTGGGTTTTATTTTTAAAATTTTTGATTTTATAATTTTACATTTTTATTTTTTAATTTTTATTTTTATATTTTCTTTTTGTATTATATATTTTTCTTTCTTTTTCAATCATGAAGTATATATACAATAAAGGGAAGAGAGATATAATATATGGAGAAAAATAGGTAAAAATAAGCAAAAATCATGAAATAAAATCTTTTTGGGCTTTTATATTTTTATAATGTTTTTGTGATTTTTTTCTAATTTTTTCCTAATTTTTTTAGTAATTTTAAAGACAAAAATACTGAAAACAGTGAATAAAATAAAAGGTGAAACTAAAATGAGGATGAAAAAAACCAAACAGAGTCGAAAATTCCTCAAACCAATTTTAAATTAAAGATAATAAATCAAAGAAAATTCAAAGATAAAAATAAGTTTTTTAGGAATTTTCTGGAATTTTTAAGATTTTTGTGATGTTTAAGGGGTTTTCTATTATTTAGGAGTTTTCTTTTGAATTTTTAATGATTTTTGGGCTGAAGTTAAAATACACAAAAACATACATAAGATGATTTTTTTAGAATTGTTCAAGGGGTTTTATTTTTTTTGGCATTTTCTAATGCAAACAATAAAGAAAATGCATGTTTTCGAATTTTTATAAATATGAAAATGCAATAAAAAAGCAAACTAAAATATAGCATGAAAGAGCAACAAAACATGAGCTTATATTAATTTTTTGGTGATTTTTAGGATTTTTAGATGCAAGAAATAAATAGAGACAACAAATAGAAAAATCAACACTAGTAGGGGCATACATGTAAATATCCAGAACTTCAAGGGCCACAATGCAATTTTCCAAATAATACATAACTATTTAACAAAATTTCAGGACCAAATGTAAATTGAAAACCTATAGGGGCACAAGTGCAAAAATCCCAGCCAAACACGTGTTACTCGCGCGCCTGGGGAGGACCTAAACGTAAATAAAAAGAACCTGAGGGCTTACTTGCAATTCTTCCAAAAATTTTACACTTAATAAAGAAGTTCCTGGACTAAAACGAAATACGAAGACCCGCGGGGGGGGGGGGGGGGTCCATGCAAAATGTCCCCCACCCCACGTGCACGAGTCACGTGAGGTGACGTGGACAAGGACCTATGTGCAAATAAAGAAAGTACGGGGGTCTAAGTGCAAATATTACAAAAATTTTACACTGCATATGAAATTTTATGAATTAAATATTAAATAAAAAAATAGGCGGGGGTCGGAGTGTAAAATACCCACACCTAGCAATCCGAAGGTGTTGGAATCTTCACTTGACATGTGGCGCGATGTGGACGCACGATGACGCTTCATATGGACGACAGATATTAGATCCTCCCAGGGTGATCGGACGGCTGGGATGCGTAAGGATCGGATGGCTGTCGTGCAATCTAGGGCACCGGCCTGATCCAACGGCGCTGGAGGGTGGAGGAAGAACATGGAAGCAACGCCAGTGAGGCAAGCTTCCCTGAGCTCGATCTCCATCCTACGGCCTTTATTGGGCTCCAAAATTGGCCAGCGGGCTCCTGGGGTCCCTCTCTCTCTCCTGGTAGCTCCAAAAGTCTTCGACAGTGGACGGAGCTCGCGGAAGGGCACGACGGAGCTGGCGGGCTCTACAGACCGCCGGCGAGGCTCAAAAACGAGCCCCAGGCTCTTCTGTGGCGTGCAAGACCTGCAGGAAGGGTTAGACCAACGAGGGCAAACTGCCTCAATAATCGGTGATGTGAATGGCGATGGGGAACGACGGCGCGAGATGGCGGCCAGAGCGAGCTCCGGTGAGGGGGTGCGTTTGGGCGATTCGATGGATGGAACTCGAAGATAGATGGGGGGATTTAATCCTAAGACTACGACGAACAAAAATAGCAAAATAAAATAAAGAAAAGCAAAGACCTCGAAGGTGGTATACCTGAGGTAGGGGAAACTCGATGCCGGAGTTGGCGGAGATGGTGGAGCCGCCTCAGGCCCTCCTCGACTCACGTGACACAAGGGCGATGGAGCTGTCACCTCCAGCTACCCTAGAAGCACCAAAGGGAGGAGAAGATTTTGGCAAAAAGGGGTTCAAATTCGAGTTTTAAAATAGGGGGTCTATTTGAATGGTTGACGGATGGGCGAGGAAGAACGAGGCGTAGCAGGTGTGTCATTGATCCAAAGACCAAGGATTCACCTGGGCGTGAATCACCAATGCTCAAGGAAGAAAAGTCAAGAAGCATGCTACGTGAAATGGTGCAAGATAAAGCCTCGAAAAAATCAAGAAGCGGGGACAAAAACCTTCTCTGATAAGGGGCAGGCAGGCAGGACAGATAGTTGACCCTAATCAACGCTGACTACCCCATGGTTGGTCCACGTGGACCAACAAGGAAAAAGCCCTGAAAAAAATATTTAAAAATTCATTTAAAAATAGTATTTGAATTTATTATTTTTGGGTTATAAAAAAATGTTTATTATTTTATGAATTATTTTATTATGATTTTTATTTAGTTTTTTAGAGGTATAAAAATACAAGTTGCCTTTTTGGGCCTATATAGGTATACATATCTATATATTTTAATATTTTATTTTTTTGTGTATTTAATATATTAATTTTATTTAATATTTTATAATTTTATAAATTATTTTTAGATACTCAAATATATTTTTATTCTATTTTTCTGAAGTGTTTTGTACATTTAATAAAATAGAAGTATATTCTATGTAGGTATATTTACAGGTATTATACCTATGTGATGTATATAAGTATTTTATTTTTGTATTTTCTTTAGGTTTTTATTCGGATTTCAATGTATACATATATTATAAATAATATTTATATTTTATGAAAATATAAAATTATGAAAATAATGAATAAATAATAAAATTTATATTTTATCCTGTACGAGTGCACAATATGGGTCCAAAACTCAACTTTCAAACCGTAGCTCCGGCAAATGCGAAATGACCTTCATTAAATATCTTATTTAAAGTTATATGCAATTAAAGTGATTTTGATGTGTTTCGAGTTTTTATTTGAGAGATACATGTCTGGGAAGTTAGGATTCTGGAATTTTATTCAGATCATATCTTTTTATCTGTACATTATTTTTGAGTTAAATCAATTTTGTATTTTTCTATATTTTATTATCTATAACTTTCGTGTATAAAGTGTCTTTATTTGGAGTATAAAAAGTTGACCTAAAAATAGGACCCAAAATGAATAAAGAATGAATTAAAATAAAAGGTATTTTTATTGTATTCTGGCCCTTATCTCCCCCTACTTTATTCCTTGTCGACCTATTCATCTAGACGCCTAGGTCTCGGGGTTTCGGGTCATAAAATATCTACAATATTTTATTGTTTTTCTTTTATTTTCTTTATTCTTTTATTTTGGATTTAAAAACTGTATTTTATACACTATTTACACACACATGCATGAATGCTAAAATGCGGGATTTAAGGGTATTTACATGCATTTGCCAAGGTTTTTGAGGCCAAAATAACAGAATAAAGATGATGAATGTGGATTCATCGTCCCCCTATACTTTGCCTTTGATAGTCCCTAGCAAACACTTATGCAATAAGTGCAGAAAAAAAAACAAAGAAAAGAAAAAGAAAAAAAGATGGATTAAATTCAATTGTCAATCTTGTCTTCACAAAATCAAAGTTTTGAGCTTAAGTCGACCCTTTGGAATTTTAGTGCGGGCGGAACCTTAATGGCAATCGGATTTGAAATCCAACAGCCTTCGAGAATCTTAAAACTCTGTTCAAGACTCCTCAATAGCCAGGTCAGAAATATCTCAACTCATATGCAAACCCTTACGACTATGAATCTGACTCGTACAGTGTGAGTGATTGTGGCTCTCCCTAACTAAAAATGACAAAGAGACCGGCTTCTCCAATATGGCAACCCAATGATTCCCCAATCCAATAACTCATTCCTCGAGGAGCGGGGTATTCCCTTATAAGTTCAAGAGGCAACCAGCTCAAGAGGAGGGGGTGAAGAGACACAGTATCCAGTGTAGCTACATATCCTAAGATGCAAGACCAGTGTAGTCATGTCATCTAGCTGCAGGCTCAAATGATTTGACTTTGAAGCTCAAGCTTGCTTATTGACTATACACATATGTACACTCCGGCAGACATTTTTATTTTTGTACAGGCTTGTCCACTTTTTGAGTTTATGTTTTTTTCTTCTTTTCTTTTTTGAAAGACTATATATAGCAGCATTTACATAGGGAGTTTTTCCTATTGAGCCAGTAGACTATCCCTCTTTTGAAGCTTTATTGCAACCCACAATCTCCTGTCCTCAAACCTCATAACCACCAGATGGGTTGGGGTGTACTTCCCTCCCTAGAGGAGGACAAATGTTTCCACTTGTGTGTGTCTCATACCGGCAAATCCAACCCCTTCACCACTCCAGTTAGGTTGAGCCAAGTGAAAGGTACATGTGTCCAAGTTAGGTCATTATCAACCAGAGGCGTGCGCGTGCTCCGAAATACTCTACTTAGGCAGTCAAGAATCCATTGAACCAAGTCTCGTGATCCTCAAAGAATTAAGTCAACTAGACATGAGTACCTCAATTCTATCTCCTATAAGGTTCCTGTCATTAGGTATATTTTAAGGTCCAACCAAGCTCCAATCTTCGGATTTTACTTAGACTCGTTTAACTATCAGACTCAATCCAAAAAATGCCAATGTTATGCAAATGCTGTGCAGAAAGTACTTTTGTGATGCAATTTTCAAAGATTTTGAACTTTTTATGGATTTTTTTAAAAAAGATGATGCATATGCATTTTTTTGGTATTTTCAAAATGATTTTTCACTGTTTTTGGTATTTTAATTTTGCAAATGTTTTTGGGAATTTTTTAAAATAAAAATAATTTGGCCAAAAACTAGGTTAAAATATTTACACATGGATGCATCTTATACTTACAAGAAGTGGATTTTTAATAATTTACAAGGATAAGTGGTCATACATAAAGGATTTTGATGTGATGTATGTATTCCTCAAACTTATTTGAAAAGGTTTTTAGAAACAATTTTTGAAAACTATAGTCCAAAATAATTTTTACAAACATTTTTACAAACATGTACACACATTTGAAAATCATTTTGCAAAGGTTTTTCAAAAAGTATATATAGATTTTTAAAAATATTTTTGCAACCATTTTAAAACCATTTGCAAATCATTTTTCAAACATTTTATTTCAGACAAATAAAAATAAAATTTTCTAAACAAAACAATTTTTACAAAGGTTGAAAACATGTAACAAAACATTTTCAAAATAATTTTCAGAAGATTTTCACAAAGATTTTCAAGCTATTTTTCAAACATTTTGCAAAAAATATTTTCACCTGATTATTAATCAGTACATACAAAAAGAATTTGAGGATTGATAACATCTTTTTATTAATGTGTTTTTAATGAATTTTTGGCCATATAAAAATACGAAAGTACGAGTTATGGATAAAGTATATACATAGTATATACGACCCCCCCATACTTAGCTTGAGCTATGTCCTCATAGATCGGAGAAAAAAGAGAAGACATAACTCGTACTAAGTATAGACAAGTCTAAAGAATAAATAAAGAAATGAATGAATGGATGAGAAGTCGACCATCCCCCCTATACTTAGGATCAAATAATCCTATGTATAGCAGACTGTATACAAAGCAGGGAGAGTCACAGGTGGGAATGAACATATCGTACTTAGATTGTCTCCTCCTATACTTAGGGTGAAATATCCCTAAGTATAGACAAGAAGAGGAGATAATGGAGAAGATCGAAAAGAATGAAAGAACTCGGGGTGCACACCCCCCTATACTTAGGACAAAGTACATCCTAAGTACAGAAGACTGACTACAAGGGGCGACACCTTCTTTTAGATAAAGAAGATAGAAAATGAAAAGAAGAAAAGAAGAAAAGAGGAATATACAAATCATATCTCAATGTGTGCACCCCCTAAAATTAGGACAAAGTGCGTCCTAAGTGTAGCAAAATCATAAGATGACAACAGGGGGGCAGACATAACGGAAGAATGAATGAATGATATAGACATATGGATCTATATAGAGGAAGATGGAAGTGATAAGCATGTATGAGATGTATATGATATGAGTCAAAGAGCACATCTCATACCAGATGAATGGGGACAACATCAACGGTCGACGGATCATGATCTAGATATAGCTTCAGGTGCTGACCGTTAACTCGAAAAGTAGAGGAAGATGGTAACTTGGATATATCGATACTACCATTGTCGTGTACCTTCCTGACCACATACGAACCTTTCCACTTACTCTGCAATTTCTCTGTAAATAATTTTAGCCTAGAATCAAACAACTATACACGCTGATCGGGCTCAAACTGTTTATTGCTGACATGAGAATCATGCCATGTCTTCACTTTTTTCTTATATTGTAGGCTGATAGAAAAGGTTGTGTCTCTCAGTTCCTCCAAGGCTGCCAACTCTGCTTTCCTCTGTTCTCCTATACTCTCAGGATCCGACAATAACTCTGTGACTGCCCATAGTGACTTGTTCTTGATTTCCACTTGTAAATGGCACGTCTTGCCATAAACAAGATGAAAGGGAGATGTCCCTAATGGAGTCTTGAAGGAAGTCCGATAGGCCCACAAGACCGAGT
The DNA here is from genome assembly GCA_037367405.1 of Ottelia alismoides. Taxonomy (NCBI): domain Eukaryota; kingdom Viridiplantae; phylum Streptophyta; class Magnoliopsida; order Alismatales; family Hydrocharitaceae; genus Ottelia; species Ottelia alismoides. The sequence goes on along the minus strand of JAZKJV010011681.1, from coordinate 701,209 downwards.
CCAAAAGCAGTGACCAATCCTTTCAGTCTGGGCGGACTACCTTCTGTAAAATAGTCTTGATCTTCCGGTTCAATACTTCAGCAAGACCATTGGTCTGAGGGTGATATGGAGTGGTAACACAATGGTCAATGAGGAACTCGTCTGCAAGGGTTTTTACCTTGTCGTTAATAAAGTGAGACCCCCCATCTAAAATCAGAACTCTAGGTACCTTAAACCGTGAAAGGATATTTTTCCTCAAAAATCAACACACGGTCTTAGCATCTGTGGCTCGGGCGGGAATGGCCTCGAACCAACGACTCACATAATCTACAACAAGCAGAATGTACTCAAACCCCTGACTCTTAGGAAATGGGCCCATGAAATCAATCCCCCATGCGTCAAAAACCTCACAAAAGTGAATGGGCTGCATGTGCTTCATGTCTCTTTGTCCGCAAGTACCCATCTTCTGACAGTCAGTACATCTCTTCACGGATTCATCGGAATCCTTGAAGAGAGTAGGCCACCAAAGGCCGGACTGGAGCACCTTCTACGCTGTCTGTCTCCCAGAATGATGTCCTCCTGCCTCAAGCTTGTGGTAGTAGGTGAGGACGCTATGATGCTCTTCTTGAGGAATACACTTCCTCCAGATGCTATCCCCTCCTTCATGATAAAGGACGGGATCCTCCCAATGGTATGACTTGGCCTTCGCAAGGAAGGTCTCAAGTTTCTGCCTGGGCCAATCTTATGGAACCGTCTTGGTGACAAGATAGTTCACAATGTCGGCGTACCATGGGAGAAAGGTGATAGCGAAGATCGCCTCATCTGGAAATGTCTCTGTGATAGGTGCACTGGGCTCAGATTCCTCAAGGTTCTCTAAGCGGGAGAGGTGATCCACCACCACATTCCTAACTCCAGGCTTATCCTTAATCTTAATATCAAACTCCTTGAGCAGAAGGATCCATCTGGTAAGGCGAGCTTTGACATCCTTCTTGGCTATGAGGTACCAGATGGCGGTGTGATCTATAAAGATAGTCACTCTAGATCCCAGAATATATGATCGGTACATCCAAAGCAAAGACAACAGCTAGCATCTCCTTCTCAGTGACGGTGTAATTCCACTGAGCGGCATCCAAAGTCCGGCTAGCGTAGTGAATGACATACAACAATCCATCCCTCCTCTGTTCAAGTACAACCCCTACGACAAAATCAGAAGCATCCGTCATGATCTCGAATGGGAGAGACCAATCGAGTGGTTGAAGGACAAGAGCCATGACAACCATATTGAGTCTCGAAAGGCGCAAGACACTTATCATCTACAATGAACTCGGTGTCTTTTGTCAGCAAATAAGTGAGCGGTCAGGCAATACGACTGAAGTCTTGAATGAACCGTCGGTAGAAACCAACATGCCCAAGAAAAGACCGCAATTGACGCATATTGGACGATGGATTGAGTTTCCTAATGATATCCACCTTGGCCGGATCAACCTCCATGCCCCTGTTGGAGATGATATGACCACGGACCGTCCCTTGAGTCGCCATGAAGTGACTCTTCTCCCAAGATAGAACAAGATTGACCTCTATGCAGCACTGAAGCACACGGTCTAGACAGTCAAGACAAGCATCAAACCCATCATCATAGACTGAGAAGTCATCCATGAAGACCTCTAAACAGTCACCCTCCATGTCTGAGAAAATGGACAACATGCACCTTTGGAATGTCGCCGGGGCATTGCACAAACCAAAGGGCATCCGTCTGAAAGCATATGTCCCAAACGTACAGGTGAATGTCATTTTATCCTGGTCTTCAGGCGCAATGGCCACTTGATTGTAACCGGGGTACCCGTCAAGAAAACAATAGTGACTCTTCTCAGCTAGCCTCTCGATAATATGATCAATGAATGGCAGTAGGAAATGACCCTTCTTGGTGGCCTCATTCAATTGTCAGTAGTCCACATAGACCCTCCAAGAAGTGGGTACCCGGGTAGCTATCTCCCATCCAGACTCACTTACAACTGTAGTGATACCCGTCTTCTTGGGTACCACATGTAATGGACTAACCCACTTGGAGTCAAAGATGGGGTAGATAAAATCGGCGCTCCACCATTTCGATATTTCCTTCATGACAACATCTCGAAGATTCGGGTTCAGCCGTCGCTGGAACTCACGCGAGGGCTTAGCGTCCTCTTCGAGGTAGATATGGTGGGAGCACGGAGCCGGACTAATCCCTTGGAGATCAGCTATACTCCATCCTATTGCCTTGCAGTTTCTTTCAAGAACCTCCATCAAACGAGATTCTTGCTCTCTAGTCAAATCTGCTGAAATAATGACTAGTTGCATATCAGGCTCACCCGCAAGGAATCTATACTTCAGCGACTACAGCAAGGGCTTCAATTCTGGGCAACTGGGAGGTGGCAAATCTGGATTCTGATATGTCTGTATGAAGGTTATCAGGTTTGCATGAGAGAACTCTCGTTGTACATGAAAATCTAACGAAGGGAACCTTGCTGGAATATCTATGAACTGTGTTGGCTCGCACTCCGTCCTAGTTGTCGGCTCAGAAGGAATCAAACATGGAAAGTAATCATCAAAATCATCACAATCAATGTCTGAATCCGAGGGATCTGAACTAGAAGAACATGAATGAAATTCTGCTTCACCACTCATCCCACAACTGTTAGCCTCTAATGTGTCCTCGACCAGGGGTGTGCTCTCCAAGCTCTCGACTGTCATAAGCTGTAAGTATGCTGAATTTGTGGGCAAGGCGAGGGGTTGTGCTACTGGATCTATCCAAATGGATTCATCATCTGTCATCACAAAATCACACTCCTGGTGGACGTCTCGCCCAGCCTCTATCATCTGCTCGGTGTCACTGGACTGCTCTGAGCATGCTGATTCTCTCGCTCTGGTCTCGTCGATCGTCTCTATTTATATACTTTCACCCTCTATGCGAAAGTACACCTTCCCACTATCATGGTCGGATACTACCTTGGCAGTGGCCTAGAATGGACATCCAAGTATGATGAGGGTATCTATCACTGACTCAAGGATCTCCATGTCCAATACAACAAAGTCCACGGGGAATTTCAGGTACTGAATGGTAACGACCATATCTCTCAACAACCCCTTCGGCCTCTTAATCGACCTATCAGCAAACTGAAGGACTGTCCTACTCCAATGAAGAGGACCAAACTTGAATCGGTCGAGTAAGGCTGCTGGAAGGAGGTTGATAGAGTCGTTGTCTAATAGAGTACGATCAAACTGTTGCTCCTGAATCTCGCATCTGGCATAGATACAAAAGGTGGCAACACAACAGGTGGGAGCTCAACAAAAGTAGAAGTGGTGGCCTCAGTACCACCCACGGCATCTGACTTCGTGGCATCAGCACCGCACTCCGGCTCGGCATCAAGTGAAAATGGTGGCATCAGCACCACCGTCTGCATCTGGTATCATGACAGCCTCAGTACCATCATCTAGATCTCCATCCTTGGTGGCATCAGCACCACCATCATCAACATCATCTGCGGCATCAGCACCGCTACTCTCCTCCGCTCCTGGTTCCTCGTGTGGCTGTCGCTCCATTGAGGCGTCGCCGGTTGGTATCCCACCGTTCCTATTAGTCACGAAATCAGCATCACAAAAAGAAGACATGTTATTTAAAAAGTCACTAGGAGTAGTATCCTCTGTAAACTATACGTGCTCAGATTTCCTTTTCAGGTTATTCAGATTAGGCTCAATCTATGCTAGTATGGCAGCCTTGCCCTTGATGATATCCCTCATCTCCTACCGGAACTCATCCATTTCTCGCCGGAAGGATGCCTGTTGTTCAGAGAGCAAGTGGGTGAGGTCATCTAGAGCTGGGTTCTCGAAGGCAGGTGCCTGAGAACCGGAAGTGTTCCCCTACTGGAAATGTGGTTGTTGCTTCTGAGAGTAGTGAGGGGGAGGCTGGGAGTATGTCTGGTGAGGCTGCTGACACTGCCTCCACTACTGTCCCTGATAGAAGGGACGAGGACTCTGCTTGTACTACTGGGGGTGATGGGGCTGCTGTTGATGCTGGTTGTTCTGCGCCCCCTGAGCTGGAGACTGTTGCTGGGATGAGGTACCACGAGTGTCCAACGGAATCTATGGTGATCGCGTTGAATCCCGACCTGTTGTGGGTACAGGTCGTACCATATCCCATTGACTTCCATCAATGGTTCCTGCTCAACGGGAGGTGGAGGGAGAACTGCCAGTGGCTGATTTGGCTAATAGACAACCATTTTAGTATCCTGAGATGGTGGCGGCAATAAGTAGTGCTGTAGATGCTGGACCGGCTCTGCCTGGATGTGGTGAACCTAGCGGTACATGGCAGAGGGCTAGGTGGAGCTGCTACTGCTAGGATCAGCACTTGATCTGGGAGGCTGCTTAGTGGATGTTTGTACCTCCTGAATCCATAAGATCTGCGTCTTCAGGTCACTCATGGTCTTCGTCAAAAGGTCCATCTGTGCCATACCTTGACTCTGCTTCTTCTCAAGGATCTAGATGGGGTCCAACGTCTCGTTGATGATCCCCATGTCGGCAACGGTGGATTTAGCCTGAGCTACGACTGCTGACGGAGAGTGTGTACCGGCATCGATACGTGCAATCCTCTCAAATGACACTGCCTATGGTGAGATCTTCGGCTGTGTGTAGACATGGGCTTAGGCCATGACTGTAGAGTTCTCTGCCATTCCTTCATATATCTCCCAAACCGCATCTTCTCCATTGGAGAAATAAGATCCACTACAAGAGGCATTTATAAGCCCCTGCAACTCCGGTGTCAGCCCACAAAAGAAACTCTGAACTAAGTTGGGCTTTGATATGCCATGATGTGTACACCGGTCAATGAGCTCTCTAAATTGATCCCAAGCCTCGTGGAACTACTCATTTGGGATCATTGTGAAGTTGTTGATCATAGCTCATTTTGCGTTCGTCCGGTCGGGTGGATAGTACTTGTTTAAGTACTCAGTCCAGAGCTGTGCCCAAGATGTGACATACCTCCCAAGATGTTTCAGCCAATAGGCTGCTCTGTCAGCGAAGGAGAATGGGAAGGTAATCAACTTTATTGTGTCCTCATCCACAAATCTGTCGTGGACAGTGTTGCAAATAATCTCAAACTTCTGCAGATGGAGGTGATGCTCCTTGGTGGCTAGCCCATGAAACTTGGGCAACAACTGAATGGCCTGCAGGTGAAGCTCAAAGTTCCCGACAATGAGAGGAAGCTGGATCCATCGGTGAGTGAGGGCTACAGTTGGGTTGTTTAATTACCTCATGGTCATCGGCGGTGGCCTCTCCTCTGCTCCTTCTCCACCTTCTGCTTGGGGTATATCACCACCGCCCTCAGGTCTGTCTTCTCTTCCTCTCGCATCTATGCCAGCTCTCTCATAATGTCACCCATGAAGACTCCATGGTCTCTGATCTGTCTCTGCATGGTCTCCAGGGAAGCTAATAGAGAATTGTTGATGGCAGCTTGATCGTATATGAATGGATGTTATCCCTGCTCATCTGGGTGTTCCTCTCGGCTAGCCATATCTTGGGTCTCTGCAAAGTCAAAAGAACCCATCTTAGGTGCCGTCAAGTTTCCTGAACTGTGTGCTACACTGAATTCTGACACAACTGGACTTATAGAAGAAGAAGGGTGATCGAGGGGGAACAGAGTGAACGTAAACTCGGGCTCGGAGAGTGGGTCTGAACTCCCCGAAGCCGACCTAGATGAATAGGAAGGAGTGCTCAATAGCGGTGCCACCAGATGTGGCTAAGGGATCTCCTTCCCATCATTTTGATCTTGGAGAAAGGGCGATGAGATCTGAAATGCAAACAAGATGTGAAAACAAACCCCCAATTCACCTACGCAACTCTGAGCTGATGACCATGAAGGTTCGGTCGTTTATCTTGTCAATTTTATTTAGGTGATCAGTCAATCTATTAGAGCGATTAAGAGAGCTGTTGGGAACCCAACTCTCCTAGCCGACTGTCACAATCCCACGTTAGATCTTTCTCAGCCAGTATGAATTATAGACCGTTTACCGACTACCATTCAATGCACTCTGCTAAGGATGTCACGGTCCGCTTTACCGATTACCGGAGAGATCCTCACTGGAGAATGACTAACCAAGACCAGTAGTCAACTAGAATTTCAGGCGTGGCTCTATCCTAGTGTTAGGATCACTCTCTCGCTGCAGATAAATCAACCAAGGAGGGGGTTACTCTCCCCAAGACAAAATTTTTGGATGAGGTTAGTTTTAGAGTCAAGTTTGCATTAGCAGCCCCAATTTTATGATTTTCACTTTTTTAGTGTTTTTCTAAATAAAGACAAAGCCTAATGAATATTCCGATTTCCTGATTATTTCAAGTCCAACAAAATGGGAGGAGGAAGTCAGAAAAGCCGATGCACGATCAAAAACGATGATGCATGCAGAGATAGAAATGTGTACCTTGCTCCAATACTCTACATGAAGGGTGATCCACGCATAAATTAAAGATAGAATTAAAACTACCTATATGATGCAAGAAGAAATCGAACTTAGACAAGAATTTCTACACGAGAAGAACAATAGCTAAAAAGGTCAAAAAGAGAGGTCGAGGTCCAGTCTGTGATGTCGATCGATGTTCGCCACAACGGACCTTGTCAGTGCTGTATACGGCCTCTAGCGGCACGTGATCTCTCGGGTGATCAAATTAGCTTTTTCTTTTTGTGAGTTTTTAATTAGGTCCACTTAACGATCTATAGGCATAGGCATGATATTCGGTGTGGGGTCCTAATCATTACGTCACAATCACAACAAAATCCTAAGTCTAGAGGCCAAAATCTTCGTGAATCAAAATAAAATAAAATCGAAGAAAACAAAACCGGTGAGAAAACCGCAAAAGCAGACGTGGCCCCCAAGGGAACAATCCCTCGGGCACTAGACCTCGTGAAGTGTTGAAGTGTCTGAATGTCATGTTTAAGTTACAATTTATGAGTCACTCTCTCTAACAAATAATTACACAAATATATGTAAGAAAATAAATGGAGCTAATCTACAAAATCTCTAAGTCCTCCTCATGTAGGGGTAGCAGACCGAAGCCGGCTTCACGTGGGTGCCCAGGCGCCTAGGAAAATGTGCCTCCCTCGATCCGTGGTACCTTGCACAAGTCTACAAAGAAGAGGGGATTAGATAGCTCAAAATATGTATCAAAAATAGAGGAAATAAATGAGGCAAAAATAGACAAATAATCACAAACAAAAAACTGATCTATACACTGTTGCTTGCCGGCAACGACGCCATTTGATTAACATGAAAATCGGTGGTCTTAAGTTCCACACAAGGAGGGAACTCAGTCGCTGAATCGACCACACGAAATCTGGATTAAATCAACAATTAATCCACAACAGAAATCAAACAATGAAAAGCAAATGTGGAGTTAAAATTTATTATAACTCTATAATAAATGTGTATAGGTGCAAGTATGTGTAGAGTGTCGAACACAGGGAACAAGCAGGATAGATCTAAAAATAAGTGCTCAAAAATGAAAGTGATCAAATGCCTACAAGTACACTATTTTTGTGGGTTTTTATTTTTTTTATTTTTTTAATTTTTATTTTATAATTTTATATTTTGATTTTTTTTAATTTTATATTTTTATATTTTCTTTTTGTATTATATATTTTTTCTTTCTTTTTTAATAATGAAGTATATATACAATAAAGGGAAGAGACCTATAATATATAGAGAAAAATAGGTAAAAATAATAAAAAATCAGGAAATAAAATCTTTTTGGGCTTTTTACATTTTTATAATGTTTTTGTTATTTTTTTCTAAATTTTTCCAAAATTTTTGGTATTTTTAAAGGCAAAAATAATGAAAATAGTGAATAAAATAAAAGGCTAAAACTAAAATGAGGATGAAAATACCAAACAGAGTCCAAAATTCCTCAAACTAATTTTAAATCAAAGATAACAAATCAAAGAAAATTCAGAGACAAAAATTAGATTTTTAGGACTTTTCTGGAATTTTAAAATATTTGTGAAGTTTTAAGGGGTTTTCTAATTTTTGGAGTTTTCTTTTGAATTTTTTAGTGATTTTTCGATTAAAGTTAAAACACACAGAAACCCACAAAGGGTGATTTTTTTAGAATTTTCAATGGGTTTTATATTTTTTGGTATTATATAATGCAAACAGTAAAGAAAATGCATGTTTTCGAATTTGTATAAATATGAAATTGCAATAAAAATGCAAACTAAAAATATAGCGTGATAGAGCAACAAAACAGGAGCTTAAATTAATTTTTTTGTGATTTTTAGGATTTTATAGATGCACGAAATAAATAGAGACAACAAATAGAAAAAACAACACTAGTAGGGGCGTAAATGTAAATATCAGGAACTTCAGGGGCCACAATGCAATTTTTCCACAAAATATATAACTATTTAACAAAATTCCAGGACCAACTGTAAATTTCAAAACCTGCAGGGGCACAAGTGCAAAAATCCCAGCCAAGCACGTGTTACTCACGTGCCTAGGGAGGACCTAAACGTAAATAACAAGAACCTAGGGGCTTACATGCAATTCTTCCAAAAATATTACACTTAATAAAGACGTTCCAGGACTAAAATGAAATATGAAGACCCGCGAGGGGTCCTTGCAAAATGTCCCTCACCCCAAGTGCGTGAGTCACGTGAGGTGACGTGGACAAGGACCTATGTGCAAATAAAGAAAGTACGGGGTCTAGGTGCAAATATTACAAAACTGTTACACTACAGATGAAAGTTTATGAACTATATATTAAAAACAAAAATAGGCAGGTGTCAGAGTGCAAAATACCCACACCTAGCGATCTGACGGTGCTGGAATCTTCACTTGACACGAGGCGCGATGTGGTCGCACGATGACGCTTCAGATGGATGGCAGCGATTAGATCCTCCCAGGGTGATCGGACGGCTGGGACGTGCGAGGATCGGATGGCTGTCGTGCAATCTAGGGCGTCGGCCTGATCCAACAGCGTTGGAGGGCAGAGGAAGAACATGGAAGCAACGCCGGCGAGGCGAGCTTCCCCAAGCTCGATCTCCATCCTCTGGCCTTCTTTGGGCTCCAAATTGGCCGACAGGCTCTTGGGGTCCCTCTCTCTCCTTGTACCTCCAAAAGTCTCCGATTGTGGTCGGAGCTCGCGGGAGCGCACGACGGAGCAGGTGGGCTCCACGGACCTCCGGCGAGGCTAAAAAACGAGCCCCGGCTCTTCTGTGGCGCGCAAGACCTGCAGAAAGGGTTAAAGCGATGAGGGTAAACTGCATCGATGGTCGGTGATGTGAATGGCGATGGGGAACGATGGTGCGAGATGGCAGCCAGAGCGAGCTCCAGCGAGGGGGTGCGTTTGGGCGATTCGATGGATGGAACTCGAAGATAGATAGGGGGATTTGATCCTAAGTCTGCAGCGAACAAAAATAGCATAAGAAAATGAAGAAAAGCAAAGATCCCAAAGGTGGTATACCTAAGGTAGGGGAACCTCGATGCCGGAGTTGGCAGAGATGGTGGAGCCACCTCAGGCCTTCCTCGACTCGCCTGACGCAAGGACGATGGAGCTGTCACCTCCAGCTAATCGAGGAGCACCAAAAGGAGGAGAAGATTTTGGCAAAAAGGGGTTCAAATTCGAGTTTAAAAGTTGGGGGTCTATTTGAATGATTGACGGATTGGCGAGGAAGAACGAGGCGTAGCAGGTGTGTCATTGATCCAAAGACCAAGGATTCACCTGGGCGTGAATCACCAATGCTCAAGGAAGAAAAGTCAAGAAGCATGTTACGTGAAATGGTGCAATATAAAGCCTCGAAAAAATCAAGAAGCGGGGTCAAAAACCATGTCTGACAAGGGGCAGGCAGGCAGGACAGACAGTTGACCTTGGTTAACACTGACCACCCCCTGGTTGGTCCACACGGACCAACCAGGAAAAAGCCCCGAAAAAAATATTTACAAATTCATTTAAAAAATAGTAAATGAATTTATTATTTTTTGGTTATAAAATAAAATTGTTTATTATTTTATGAATTATTTTATTATGATTATTTATTTATTTTTTTAGAGGTATAAAATACAAGTTGTTTTTTAGGCCTATATAGGTATACATATCTATATATTTTAATATTTTATTTTTATTTTATGTATTTAATTTTATTAATTTTGTTTAATATTTTATAAATTTATAACTTATTTTTAGATACTTAAATATATTTTTATTTTATTTTTCTGAAGTGTTTTGTACATTGAATAAAATAGAAGTATATTCTGTGTAGGTATATTTACAGGTATTATAACTATGTGTTGTATATAAGTATTTTATTTTTATATTTTCTTTAGGTTTTTATTCTAATTTTAATGTATACATATATTATAAAAATTATGTACAAAATTGTAAAAATATAAAATTATGAAAACAACGAATAAATAATAAAATGAATATTTTATCCTGTACAAGTACACAATATGGGTCCAAAACTCAACTTTCAAACTGTAGCTCCGCTAAATGCGAAACCACCTTCATTAAATAACTTATTTAATGTTATATACATTTAAAGGTGATTTTGATGTGTTTTGAGTTTTTATTTGTGAGATACAGGTATGGGAAGTTGGAATTCTTGAATCTTATTCAGATCATATCTTTTTATCTTTACATTAATTTTGAGTGAAATCAATTTTGTATTTTTCTATATTTTATTATCTACAATTTTCATGTATAAAGTTTCTTTATTTGGAGTATAAAAAGTAGAACTAAAAATGGGTCCCAAAATGAATAAAGAATGAATTAAAATAAAAGGTATTTTTATTGTATTATGGCCCTTATCTCCCCCTACTTTATTCCTTGTCGACCTATTCATCTAGATGCCTAGGTCTCGGGTTTTCGGGTCATAAAATATCTACAATATTTTATTCTTTTTCTTTTCTTTTCTTTTCTTAATTCTTTTATTTTGGCTTTAACTGTATTTTATACACTATTTACACACACACGTATGAATGCTAAAATGGGGGATTTAAGGATATTTACATGCATTGGCCAGGGTTTTTGAGGCCAAAATGACATAATAAAGATGATGAAATGTGGATTCATCACTGGTCCGAAAGGTCCATGACAATGGAAGTATCGACATATCTGAGATGTCATCTGAGTCCACCTTTCGTGTTAATGGTCAGCGCCTCAAGCCATATCTAGATCATGATCTGTTGATCGTTAACGTTGCTCCTATTCATTTTGCATGAGATGTGGTCTTTGACTCACATCATTTGCATCTCATGCCTAATTATCACTGTCTTCTGCCCTTGTATAGATCTAGATGTCCATAACGCACATTCTTTGTCTAACACCCCATCTCCATCTTATGATTATGCTATTCTTAGGGTGTACTTTAACCTAAGTTAGGGAAGTGTCACATCTTTGATTATTCTATTGATTCTTTTTACTTCTATTTTGTTGCTTATACATAGGGATATTTTACCTTAAGTATAGGGGGTAGACCCTGTACATTCTAACCCTCAGTTTTCGCCTTGTGTACAGTCTTCTATACTTAAGATTGCTTAGTAAAGGGGAATCACCAACTTCTATTGAATTTATGCTTTCATTCGTCGTTGTAGTATAGCTCTTCTTTTCACTTCCTTATACTAAGCACGAGTTATGTCTTCTTCATCGTTCTTTGATCACTCTGAGGACATCGTTCGAGCTAAGTATAGGGGGTGTCATATATATTAGATATATATTTTATCCATAACTCGTACCTTTTGTGAGTGTTAATAAATAAAATGGCTAAAAATCACAAAAAATTAAAATTTTTCCTTGTACATAAAATTCTTTCTTGCACATACATAGCTATTTATAAAATTAGTTTTATACAAATGTTTGCAAAAATGATTTGTTTGTAAAATTTGTGTAAATATTTTTGTATCAAAATTTTGAATATAGTACAAAATGTTTGAAAATAAAAGTTTGCAAAAACCCATGCGTAAATATTTGTAAATAGTTTGCAAAACTTCTGCATTCAGACATGCATGTATTCAAACATTTTCAAAAATTTTGCATGTTTCAAAAAACTTTGAAAAATTGCATAAAAAGTGTTTTGTACATATATTTGTATATTCCTCTGAATCATAGTTGACATTTAAACTAGTCTGGAATTAAATTTGAAAATGGAGCTTGGTTAAGACCTTAATTCACCTAATTCTCAAAGGAACCTTATAGGATTTGGGGTTAAGACTTTTCATGTCCATTAGTGACTTAATTCTTTGAGTCCACTAAGCTATGTTCACATGGCATCTTGATGAGCCTAAGTAGAACACATAATAACGCATGCGTGACTCTCACAGAAAATGGATTTACTTGGACCAGCACCTTACATATAGCTCTCTATGGATGAGGTGGTGAGGAGGTAGTTTCCTTTGGCTTGGGGTAGCATACGAGGGTAGTACTTCTAGGCAGAACCTCTCGTCTTCCTTTAGGGAGGGAAGTGCACCTCAACTTGGTCTGGCGGTGATGAGGTCTAAAGACAGGAGTTGTGGGTTACAATAACGCTTCAAAAGAGGGATAGTCTACTGGCTCAAGAAGAAAAAGTCCTTATGTATATATGTTGCATCATGTAGATATGTTGTAGATATGCACATCAATAAAATTTGCAAAATCAAGAAAAACTCCAAAAAAGTGGACATGTCGGATAGAAAATAAAATGCATGTCGGTGTGTATATAATCAAATAAATCAAAGCTTACGTATTACACCTTCTCATCTCATGAAGCTTGCAGCGGGAGACTTAGATACACTAGTTGGGCTCCCAAGGATATGTGGCTACACTGGCCACGATCCTTTCTCCTCTTTCCCCCTCTTCTTGAGCCGATTAAACTTGAACTTAGAAGGGAATACCCCGCTCCTCGAGGTAAGAGATGATATACTAGGGAATTAGAGTTACCTTGTTGAGGGAGGCTGTTGCTTGTCATTTCTGATGTGGGGAGATACATATCACTTACACAGTACAAGGAAAGATACATGGTCATCAGAGTTTGTGTATGTCGACTTGTTCTGATCTGGATTATTGAGGAGTCTTGACCATATAATAGTGGAACATAGAGGTTGTTGAGTCTTAGACCTAGATCCAAATAAGGTTCCGACAAACTAATAATCCAAAGATCTGTCTGGGCTCTATACTTCAATTTAATGGAGACAAGTTTAATAATCAACCTTGATTCTCCTTCTTTTCTTTCCTTTTTCACTTCTTTTTCAAATAAGTGTTTGCTAAGGGACTAGCAAAGGTAAAGTATATGGGATGATGAATCCCTGATTCTAACTCTTTATTCTTTTAGTTTAGCTATTTATCTTGGCAAAACAACATGTAAATACCTATAAATACAATAACATAGCATTATGCATGTATCTGTTAACCTTGCATAATTAGCATGTATTTGTGCAAAATAAAAGAATAAAGGAAAAGGAAAAGGAAGGAGGTATTTAGAATAAATATAGAGTGACCCGAATTCCAAGAGAAGGTCAAGCCTTGACATGATCGCCAAATAAAATAAGGAGAGAGAGATCGGACCTACATTGTATTGTACCTATGAACAATATATGTAAATAAATATTTTTGACCAAAATAAAATAAAATTATTATTTTATTTCCTTGTACATATTTCTAATAATAGGATAAAAATAAAATAAAAATTAGAAAAATTAAATAAAACAAAATTCCTTTTTCATTGTACAAAGACACATGTGTATAAAATACATTCACCATTTATTTTATACTTGTAAATAACATCTAAAAATAAAATAAAAATCAATTTGTACTCTTAAAATTATATTAAGAATAAATATACTATAAAATTGGGGTATTTATGTAAATATAACAAAATAAAAATAATTGTACAAAATACATAAGTATATTATACCTGTATATAACACTATATATTGTATACACACTAATTTATTTTCCATAAAAATAGTTAAATTTATAGAAAAATCCTTCATTTTTTTCATTTAAATTAATTTATTACTCTTCATATAATTATCTTTATTTTTCTCTTCTATTTTGTCCTGTAGCTTATTTTGTCCTATTTCAGGCCCCTCCTGATTGGGCCATGTCGTTTTGTTGATCGCCAGTCAACATCTCCTTCCAGGCTGACTGACCTGATTCGTTTCATCGGAGCCTTTTCTCCCATTTTTCCTGATCAGATCAAGCCTGCTCTCGATCCGATTTTTTGCCCGACCCTTCTCCTAGGATCCATGACCCTCGCGGATCCCTAGGAAGGCACAGATCTTCCTAGGGTTGTGCACTCTCGCCCGATCACTCCAGCCTCCTAGGAAGCCTATGGAGTATATCCTACGCCTTCGCAGCTCGATAGCTCATTCCTCACTCCCTTCTTGATCCTTAGACACCTCCAGCTGAGTGACAATTGCTCGAAGTGTTCTTTGGAGCTTGGTTTGGTGCAGTGACGATGCAGTTCATCTATGTGGTCGGAGTCCTCCGTTGCATCTAGCGTCCCTGCCTTCCGCAGCATGGTTGAAGCCATCACCTCAACGCTCGCCTTCTCCTGAAGCTTAGGAACTTCTCAGACCGTTCATGTACCTATCCTATCCCCCGCATTCTCCCTTTCGATTCCCTATTTCCATTTGGCTCTGTCGTCGCTCGTTCGCTCCGACCACCCTGGTCGGAGCCCCAAGTTGCGACCCCATTTCCCGGGCTGTCGGATCCTCCCATATCCGGATATGGTTACTCAGCAATAATTTATTCAGCAATCACAACTAACATTCAGAAATATACTGCAAATAAAAATACTCGGAAGAAAGTATTTCATCACTTTTCCATTCACAAAATAAAGTTCAAATGATACATTGTCCCACTATAACCATTACATGTACATCAACTTGAAAGGAAAATATACAAAAGATTACTAACTACCTTAACGAGTAAAGCTACTGTGCCTGGCTAGATGTCTAGTATGTAAGCCGGATGAATTTTTAAAGTCCTTGCGATGGCTCACCGATACCTGTTGGGTTTTACATAAATCATAGGATAAAAATTAGCGAATGCTAAGTAACGAAGAAGAGAAAAGCAAACAAATTGTGTAATTTTTCAAAACTTGATATCACAAAAATTTCATTCTTTCTCATTAATTTAAGTCATATTCCTTTCTATTCCACATCAGGGATTAGTCCAGGGGAACCCCACCATTCTTGGACTCCGAAGCTGTGGACACTTCGGGATTGGAGATTGTGTTGATCTTGGTAAGCTTATGCCGCCGCACGTCGCCTCAACCAATCCTCCAATACTACCCTGACAATTTCCTTTTCTTTTATTAAACAGGGTCTCAACCCTCAGCCTGGAAAAACAAAAGAGCACACCGTCCTCGAGGACTCGGTTGCTTAAAACCTCAGGCTAACATTTAATCATATAACCTAGCGGCTTTAAAAACATGTTATCGTGACCCAGCCGCTATTGAACCACCCGTGCCTCCACATGGCACGACCACATCTTCCGTCGTTCCAACCCGAATATATTGGCTCCTGGTACCACGCGTTGCAAAACATTCAATTTGTGCGCACTTATCATAACAGGGCAACTGTGTACCACCTAGGTAGGGAAACGCCAATACGGGTTCCTTCCGACAACCTACAGGTTGCATGCCCAACCTGTAGTACTACTCCCAGTCATCCTTATCGTGACACATGATCCTTTTTAGGATCCAGCTCCAATCACACCAATTCACATGATGTAATTCTTTCGTTAAGTCTTTGATTTGCATAAACCGCAATACTTAGTATCGACTCACATATATAATATTCATAACCATATGTATACTCCTATTTATGCCTATTTTAACTCCCAAACCCTAACTTTCAGAGCCAACACATCAATTTGATGCGTAAATCTTATTTTAGTGGGAATCACAAAGCAATTCTTCAGACTTTTTCAAAAATAACCAAAATTAGGGTTTTTCGTAGCAAAGAATATAAAATCAAGAATTTCAATAATTTCGTATGAAAACCAAATAGCAAAAGGAAGGATTTCGTTACCTAATCGAGCTCTCTCTCGTGTATGCAAGGTTTTATCGAGTTTCGTTTTCAGAAAGGCTATTTTAAGGCTCCTGAAAAGATCGAATTTCATTTTTTGTATTAAAACGCTAGGAACATGTTAAGAACGCGAAGAACGAACGAAGAACGCGAAGAACACGAAGAACGTCAATAACATATTTTCTCTTAAAATTTCGGCAGAGTTTCCCCTCATATCAGGACATATTTCTTGGAAAATTTCGGCAGAGTTTCCCCTTATATGGGGACATATTTCTCGGAAAATTTCGGCAGAGTTTCCCCTTATATCGGGACATATTTCAAAATAAAAACGAAAAGAGTTTCCTCTATAAAATCAATCGAGAGGAAAATAACAACGAAACTGAAAGAATATACTCAACAACAAGAGATGAAGAACCGGTAGACACCACACATCTTAGGTGAGTGAACGTGTGACGAATCACAGGGTCACTGACGTGCATAGCCGCCCGCACCTAAGTAAGGTATTACAAAGATTTCTCCATCAAAATAAAAGCATAATACGAAGAATAGAAACATAAACGATGGAGAATCGGTAGACACCTCGCGTCTTAGATGAGTGAATGTGTGATGAATCACAGGGTCACTGACGTGCATAGCCGCCCGCACCTAAGTAGGGTGTTACACAGATTTCTCCTCGAACCACAACAGGAAAACGAGTCGAAAAGAAATATGAATCAAAAACAAAACTTGGAAGAACAAGAGTATGAATTGAAAGCCTAGCCTACGAAGTAACTAAGAGAGGATCATACATGTCTCCTCCTCGTTCTCCCGGCAGCGCTTCGCTAGCGCTCCTCCCTCGCCTCCCACTCCTCCTCCCAACCTCTCGACCCTAGCCCTTGGGGTGGTGGTGGTAGTGGAAGTTGTAGAGAATGAATGGGTAGGGGGGTCTATTTATAGGCCCCAGAAAACCACTAACCATGGTTAGAAAACCATGGTTTAGACCTTAACCATGGTTTAGCGTCCCATGGTTTTGGCCCATGGTTTTAGCCAAAACTTATCCCAAACTTGGAGCTTAAGTTAGAACATTCTAGAGGATTTTAGATTCGCTAATGACGCTTAATTAACACTAATCGTGATTAAATTTCACTAATCGTGATTTAACTTTCGCGGCTTACGCTTATCTTTTGTTAACTATTGATTAGTGTTTACTAATGATCATTAGCAGCTTTCAATCATCATTAGTTTCTTTAATCATGTTTAATTAGTCTTAATGACAGTCATCATGGATTAATGACTTCTCTTTCTTCGGAAAATCATAACAATTCGAAATGAAGTCCGATTCACACGAAACAAATTTCGTTGGTTTTCTCTTGGCGAGCCGGATCTTATTATATAGGATCCGAGATATGCCAAGTTCAAGGCTTTACAGTTATAACAACCTTAAAGGAAGTCTCGTCCTCGAGACTAGAAATGCAGGAATAACAACCTTAAAGAGGATTGAAACCATAACAACCTTAAAGAGAATTAACGTCATGTCATTTAGAATGAACATATACATAATACATAATATTATCATTCAAACAAGTACGGGTATTTCTCTCTCATTTCTGCCTCAGGTTCCCATGTGGCTTCTTCAAACTCTTGGTTTCGCCACAATACTTTAACTAGAGGCACCTCTTTGTTTCTCAACTTCTTGATATCCCTTTCATGTATTTGCACAGGTATCTCTTGGTATGTCAAGTCTGGCTCAACATGTAAATCATCATAACTTATCTTATGCTCTGGATCTCTAATGTAATTTCTCAGATTTGATACATGAAATACATCATGTATTGCCGAAAGATGTGGAGGAAGTGCAAGTTTATAGGCAACTTTTCCAATTCGTTGAATAATTTCAAAGGGACCCACGAACCTGGGTGCTAACTTCCCATGCAAGCCAAACCTCTGGACACCCTTCATAGGTGATACTTTGAGAAATACAAAGTCACCTACCTCAAATTCAAGGTCTCTTCGCCTGGTATCACAATAACTTTTCTGGCGACTCTGGGCAGTTAATAGTCTTTTTCTAGCAAGTTCTACAGCTTCCTGTGTCTCCTGAAGTCTATCTGAATCATAAAGGTTCTTTATTCCGACCTCTTGCCAACACAAAGGAGTAGCACACCTTCGTCCATATAATGCTTCAAATGGTGCCATGCCAATACTTGCATGGTAACTATTATTGTAGGTGAATTCTGCAAGAGGTAAATGTTTAATCCACGATCCCTTCCATTCTAAGGCACATGCTCGTAGCATATCCTCTAGTGTTTGAATCGTACGTTCTGACTGCCCATCTGTTTGTGGATGATATGCTGTACTCAAGCATAGTTGTGTACCTAAGGCTTTCATGAAGTTCTCCCAATAGTGTGAGGTGAATCGTGAATCTCGATCAGAAACTACTTCCCTCGGGATACCATGGAGGCGAATCACATGTGTAATATATAACTCAGCCAGCTGGTCTGGAGTGAAAGATAAGCTTATCGGAATGAAGTGTGCTACCTTTGTCAGATGATCTATTATAACCCAGATACTATCTTTACTACCAGTTGTCTGAGGTAAGCCAGTAACGAAATCCATGGAAATGCTTTCCCATTTCCATTCAGGTATAGGGAGGGGTTGCAATAATCCTGGTGACTTTTGGTGTGAAGCCTTTACCTGCTTGCAAGTGAAACATGAATTCACAAACTCAGCAACATCTTTCTTCATTCCCGACCACCAAAAGTATGAATGAAGATCCTTATACATCTTCGTAATTCCTGGATGAATAGATAATCTAGAACAATGAGCTTCACGTAAAATGTCTTTCCTTAATTCAGGTATGTCTGGTACACAAGCTCTGTGATGGTTATATAGTAACCCATCTTGTATTTGGAATCCCTCTATCTCATTCTTCTTAAGTTGTTGTTTCAAGTCTTTAAGGACTGGATCATCCTCCTGTCCTTTCTTTATTTTATCCCATATCTCTGATTTGTATCGATGAGGAATAGTTATAGTATCAACACTACTATCAAATGGTTTCCATTCGCTTAACGTTGATAGTAAACCCAAGAAGTGGATAGTACTCACTAACCCGGGTGAATAATTTCTTCTACTAAGTGCATCTGCTACGACGTTCCCCTTACCAGGGTGGTAGGAGATAGTGCAATCATAATCTTTCAACAACTCTAGCCACCGTCTCTGTCTCATATTGAGCTCCTTTTGATCAAACAGATATTTCAAGCTTTTATGATCGGTGAAGATTTCAAAAGTAATACCATACAGGTAGTGTCTCCATATCTTTAAAGCGAAAACTATGGCAGCTAATTCAAGGTCATGTGTTGGGTAGTTCTTCTCATGTGTCCTGAGTTGTCGTGATGCATACGCAACTACCTTACCATGTTGCATAAGAACCGCCCCAAGTCCTTCTTTAGATGCGTCAGTGTACACTGTAAACCCTTCACTCCCGGAGGGTAGAGTAAGGATTGGTGCAGATGTTAGGCATTCTTTCAGTGTCTGAAAACTAGCTTCACATGTATCAGACCATGAGAATGGAACCTCCTTCTGAGTTAGTCTAGTCATTGACAATGCTATTCATGAAAAGTTCTTCACGAATCTTTTATAATATCCAGCTAAACCCAGAAAAGATCGTATTCCTGTGACAGTCTTCAGGCGTTCCCAACTCATCACCGCACTAACCTTTGTAGGATCAACTGATATACCTTCCCCAGAAATAACATGGCCTAAGAAAGATACTTCATATAGCCAGAAGTCACATTTGCTATATTTAGTATACAGTTTTTTCTTCCTTAGAGTTTCAAGTGCCCTCCTGAGATAATGTTCATGCAGATACTTATCCTTTGAGTAAATAAGCAAATCATCAATAAAGACTACTACAAAGTGATCTAAGAACTCCTTGAATACTCTATTCATGAGATCCATGAAGGCTACTGGGGCATTTGTTAGTCCAAAAGGCATAACTAAGAATTCATAATGCCCGTATCTAGTTCGAAATGCTATCTTGGGAATATCTGTATCTTTAATTTTCAACTGATGGTATCCAGATCTTAAATCAATCTTGGAATACACAGTTGAACCTTGTAACTGATCAAAGAGATCATCTATTCTTGGCAGAGGATACTTGTTCTTTATTGTCCTCTTGTTTAGTTGTCTATAGTCAATGCACAACCGCATCGACCCATCCTTTTTCCTAACAAATAAGACAGGAGCACCCCATGGTGAAGTACTAGGACGAATGAATCCTTTATTTAACAGTTCTTGCAATTGTACCTTTAACTCTCGTAACTCAGCTGGTACCATCCTATACAGAGGGATAGATATAGGTTGAGTATCAGGTATAAGAGAGATTTCAAATTCAATCTCTCGCTCAGGTGGTAATCCAGGTAGTTCCTCTAGAAATACATCCGGAAACTCGCACACTATAGGCACATCTTCTATCACTCTTTCTGACCCTGATGTAGTGGATACATAAGCTAAATAACCTTGGCACCCTTGCTCTAACAACTGTTGTGCCTTCAATGTAGAGATATATTTGATATTATCATTGGATGTCTTTCCAATGAACTGGAACTCTATCGAGTTAGGAAGGTGAAATGTTACTGTCTTCTGGAAATAGTCAAGACATGCATGATGCCTTTCTAACCAATCCATTCCTGGTATAAGATCAAAGTCCTCCATTTCGATTAGTAGTAGTGAAACAGGTAACTGATGTCCCGCTATCACTACTATGCAATTATCCAAGATTTCTCGGATTATAAACACTTGTCCTCCTGATCCCTTGATCAGATAGGACTGTTGTACTTCTAATGGTTTCTTACCCAAAGTGGGTACTAACCGTCGAGCAATAAATGAATGTGAAGCACCAGAATCAAATAAGGCATATACTGAAAAGCCATGAATAATAACAGTACCTCGTACGACTATGCCTGAATTGTAGGCTTGTTCTTCAGTAATTGCATTGAGCTGGCCATTAGGAATAGGCAAGCTAGAACCCGCAACACTTTGTGGTGGTTGTTGTGTAGGACACGCTCCTTGTGAGCCCCGACCTCTACCATGTCTTCCTCCATGTGTTGCTCCATTGCTCGAGGTGTATGTTATACTATTAATTGGGGTTGATTTAAACCTTGAACCTCTCAACTTCGGATAATCTTTCTTGATGTGGCCTTCCTGATGACAGTAAAAACACACACGTGCTCTTGTTTGAGCTGAAGATCCAGCCACAAAGGTGCTAGATCCTGCTGTTGAGTCGTGAGGATATAGTGGAGGTCTAGAGAAACCCCTTCTTCTTGATAATTCCTGACCCAAGGTCTGCGGTGAGCTTATATTGGAACCGGCTGGATGATAGCGACGATCTCTACGATTATAATGTGCCTTGCTTTTGGATGGTCCACCATTAAAGTGGAAACTTCTTCTTTGGCGGTTTTCATCCCTCTCCATCTCAATACGAGAGG
The DNA here is from genome assembly GCA_037367405.1 of Ottelia alismoides. Lineage (NCBI taxonomy): Eukaryota > Viridiplantae > Streptophyta > Magnoliopsida > Alismatales > Hydrocharitaceae > Ottelia > Ottelia alismoides. The sequence continues at coordinate 679,740 of JAZKJV010011681.1, read as the reverse complement.
CGATGTCCATTGCTTCATCTACGGTTGTGGCTCTAAAACCAGCAAGCTTTTCTCGTAGATCTCCCTGAAGACCGCTAACAAATTTGGTAAGACACTCTTGTGGTGAAGCTTCTAGAGCTGGTGAGTACCGTAGTAGCTCAGTAAAGTGGATATGATAATCTCGTACAGTATTAGAACCCTGATTCAGAGAAGCCAACTCTCTCCTCTTTAATTCTTCCCAATGAGAGGGACAGAAGTGAGCTCGGAACCTCTCTTCGAAGATATCCCATGGAAAAGGGTCTGCTAACTTCTTTGAAATTGCTCTCCACCATCGTCTTGCATAGTCTGCTAAGGAGTAATCAGCAAAGTGCACCCAAGTATCTGCTGGTACGTGTATTATTCTCAACATCCTACTGACGTCATCAAGCCATAATTCAGCCTCGGCAGGTGTCTCTACACCTTTGAATCGAGGAATTTTTCCCTTTCGGTAATTATCTAGTAATGTTTGGTGTCTAAGAAGGGCCTTCTCCATTGCTCCTTCAACCGGGGTAGGAGCAGACTCAGTTGAAGGATGGTAACTAGATTCTTCCTCAGAAAGATAGACAGAACCTTCAATCCTAGCATCCGCAGGCTTAGATGCCTCGGGTCTCTCAGCCTGTGCATTGAGCCTCTCCTCCAATGCTTGTTGCCTTTGCCCCATGTCTTGGAGCATTGCCATCATAGCCGCTAATTGTCTAGACATGTCTTGGTCTGCCATGATCCTGGGATGAGTCAAGGTCAAAGGTCAGATCCTATATGTCTTAGCATGATGTACATAAGGGACAATGACTTGTGAATGGTACTGCAGTCATTTATTAAGATCAAAGGATCTTAATACAACCTTAGTTTCTGAATACCGCACATAGTTATTAATTACTAAATAAATTACTGGAGTAACTGATAACCGCGGTTTATCGAGGGTCTAAATATGTCGCTGTGCGACCCACAATAAACCGTGATTAATCAACAATTAACCCACACTAAGATCAATGAATTAGAAACAATGTGGAGTTAAAATTTATTTTTAACTCTGCACAAAAGATGTAAAGGGCAAGTATGCAGAGAGTTCGAACACAGGGAGCAAACAGTGTAATTCAAGCAATTGAATGCACAAGTGTATGTGTATGTGATGTGTCTACACTAAGCAAGCAAGTCAATCAAATTTTTGTGGGTTTTAAATTTTTTTATAATTTTTTTTTTGTCTTTTTTCAATATTGGAAAGTAAAGGCACTATAAGACAAGGCAAAGTAAAATATTTATAAAAATGCACAAAAATGCTCAAAAATTCAGGAATAAAATATTTTTGGTATTTTTAGGGTTTTTTACTATTTTTGTGATTTTTGGGGATTTTTCAAGGTGTTTTTGGTATTTTGAAAGTCTGAAATAAGGCAAACAGTGGAAATAAGGGCTGGCTGTGACAAAAATGAGATTTAAAAATATCAAGCAGTAGCTCAAAATTTTCACACTATTTTTCTAATAAAAGTAGCAAAATAAAGGACAAACAGAAGTTGAGTTTGTATTTTTTTTGATTTTTCTACTATTTTATATAATTTTTTGAAGTTTTTGAGAGTTTTTAATTTTTTTTTTAGTGTTTTTCTTTTGAAATTTTTAATGATTTTTGGACTGACACTAGATTAGGGTAAAATAGACACTAGGTGAATTTTTGGGAATTTTCGGTGGTGTTTTAATACTTTTTTGGTATTTTCTAATATAGACAGTACACAAAAAGGCTGTTTTTGATTTTTAATAAATATTAAAATAAAATAAAATTAAAAACTAAATAGGTGGCGTTCAAGTACACTTATCCAGAAACTTAAACCTATTTTTGTGGAATTTTTGGAGCTAAAATGATCAATCAAATAAATCCAACAAGCATCCAAAAATTTAAGGTCTGGCAGGGACTATATTGCAAATATCGGAAAAGATAGGGGCGCGGATGCAATTTAGCCACAAAAATTTACACTGAGTCAAATACTTTTAGTCCAAACACAAATAAACAAAACCCGCAAGGGTGGTCCTGCAAAAATGCCAAGGTCACGCGCACTGTGCACGTGACCTGGCAAGGACCTAGTAGCAATATTACAAAATCCGCGGGGCTTGAATGCAAATACTACAAAAGTTTATAACTGCCGACGAAAGGTTAAGTATTAGATATTAAATACAAAACTATGCCGGGCTTACAATGCAAAATGCCCAGTCAAAGGCGCGGATGAACGGTGGGATGTGTCCCACTTAGCCACGTGTCACGCTCGCGCGCGCCGATACCCCTTCGGAAGTGGAGGGCTGAGATTAGATCTCGGCCCCTGATCTGACGGAGCCTGGGGGCTTCAATCGGACGGTGGCTGTGCTCCACGAAGAACAGGTGCAATCCGACGGCTGGGACGTCTGGTCGAAGAACTGGGGATGAACTCGCCCAAGGCGAGTTTAGATCTGGTGGTGCGTGGTCCTCCGGCCTCCTTCAAGCCCACCGATGGTTCCTCTAAGCTCCTGGCGTGATTCCGCAACTAGGGGAGTCCTCAAAAATGGCCAACACCACCGGAGAGCGTCCGGCGACGTGCGACCCACTGAAGCTCCTCCGCGTGGTTCGAACACCTGCAATCAAAGGGTCTTTCTGTCTACTTCCTGCAGGGGAGCAGTTAGAGCAAAAATGCGGAGCCCAGAAGAGCTCCTGGAGATGGAATAGGCGAATGGAGGCGAGGTGGGCGCTAAGAGCGACGGTGGTCGGAGGTGTCTCCGGCGAGTGCTTGATTGGGCGAATCGAAGCACAAATGGAATGGATGAACGGGGGATAATGGAGCTGGGAATGCGAGGAATAGAACTACGGCGAAAAACTAAGAAATAAAGCACGACCTCGAGCCCAAGAGGGCAAGGGAAGGTACCTCGACGGCAGTTGCTGGAGGTTGGAACACGCGGCGCTATCGACCCTCTCCCGCCGCTTGGATGCGTTGAGCTCGAAGCTGTCACCTTCGGGCTTCGATGGCTGGACCAAGGGGGGTGGTTTACTGGTGATTCGCGGTTCAACCCGAGAAAGGAAGATGGGGGCTCGTATTTGAAGGGAGTCGGGGGCGTGACTTCGAGGAGGTGTCACGGGCGGAGGAAGGAGATCTGACGAGATCTGGCGCAGCGGCGATGGAGATGGATCGAAGGGGCACAACTTCCGTGGAGGAAGCGGCGGCAAAGGACGCAAGGGGAAGCCTCGAAAAATCCGCCAACGCGGGGAGAAAACGAGGCGCGCCACGGTCTGAGGGGGAGAGGACAGACTGTTGACCCGCCGGTCAACAGTCGCGAGCTCCTGGTTGGTCCACGTGGACCAACCAGGGAAAAGATAAAGAAAATGTTTTGTTAATTCGTTTAAAAATAGAAATAAATAGAATTAAAGTATGATTATAAAATAAAAATTGTTTGTTATTTTATGTAGTATTTAATTATGATTTTTATTTATTTTTATGAAGTATATTTTTACAAGTTTGCATTTATACCCTTATATAGGTACAATACCTATGTATTTTGATATTTTTATTTTTATTTTGGTATTTTATTCTTATTATTTTTATGTAGTATTTTCTAAAATTATAAAATACTTTTATATATATATATAAATCTATTTTTATTTTATTATTTTTTTCTGATGTGTTTTGTATATTTAATAGAATACAACTGTATTTTATATAGGTATGAGTGTGTATATAATACCTAGGTATCAAATATATACAGGTATTTTTATTTGAGTTTTAATGATGTTTTTATTCTGATTTTAATACTCAGAATTATTATAAGTATCATTTGCAACATTATAAAAATATAAATTTATAAAAATAATAAATAATTAATAAATTGAATATTTTAATATGTACAAGTATACAATGTGGGTCCAAAAGTCAACTTTCAAACCGTAGCTCCGCCAAATGCGAAACCACCGCCATTAATTAGCTTATTTTCTTCTATATACAATTAAAGGTGAGTATGCTGCATTTGGAGTTTTTATTTGCGAGATACGGGTCTGGAAAGTTGGCATTCTGGATTTTTATTCAGACCATAACTTTTTATCTGTGCATTATTTTTCTGTGAAATCAATTTTGTATTTTTCTTTATTAATTTATCCACAACTTTTATGTACAAAGTTTCTTTATTTGATGTCTAAAAAGTGAAACCAAAGATGGGTCCCAAAATGAATAAAGAATAGATAAAATGTATAGGTATTTTATCTGAGTTTCTGACCTTATCTCCCCCTACTTTATTCCTTGTCGACCTATTCATCAAGATGCCTAGGTCTCGGGGGTTTTGGGTCATAAAATATTTACAATATTTTATTCTTTTTCTTTTCTTTATTTATTCTATAATTTTGGCCTTAATTACAGTATTTTATACACTGTTTAGATGCACATGCATGAATGCTAAGATGCTTGATTTAAGGCTATTTACAGACATTTGCTAGGGTTTTAGGTGCCAAAATGATAGAATAAAGATGATGAAATGTGGATTCATCAGTAACCAAGCTCTGATACCAATCTGTAACGACCTTGTTTCCCGGGCCGTCAGATCCTCCCATATCCGGATCTGGTTACTCAGCAATAATTTATTCAGCAATCACAAATAACATTCAGAAATATACTGCAAATAAAAATACTCGGAAGAAAGTATTTCATCACTTTTCCATTCACAAAATAAAGTTCAGATGATACACTGTCCCACTATAACCATTACATGTACATCAGCTTGAAAGGAAAATATACAAAAGATTACTAACTACCTTAAAGAGTAAAGCTACTGTGCCTGGCTAGATGTCTAGTATGTAAGCCGGATGAATTTTTAAAGTCCTTGCGATGGCTCACCGATACCTGTTGGGTTTTACATAAATCATAGGATAAAAATTAGCGAATGCTAAGTAACGAAGAAGAGAAAAGCAAACAAATTGTGTAATTTTTCAAAACTTGATATCACAAAAATTTCATTCTTTCTCATTAATTTATGTCCTATTCCTTTCTATTCCACATCAGGGATTAGTCTAGGGGAACCCCACCATTCTTGGACTCCGAAGCTGTGGACACTTCGGGATTGGAGATTGTGTTGATCTTGGTAAGCTTATGTCGCCGCACGTCGCCTCAACCAATCCTCCAATACTACCCTGATAATTTCCTTTTCTTTTATTAAACAGGGTCTCAACCCTCAGCCTGGAAAAACAAAAGAGCACACCATCCTCGAGGACTCGGTTGCTTAAAACCTCAGGCTAACATTTAATCATATAACCTAGCGGCTTTAAAAACATGTTATCGTGACCCAGCCGCTATTGAACCACCCGTGCCTCCACATGGCACGACCACATCTTCTGTCGTTCCAACCCGAATATATTGGCTCCCGGTACCACGCGTTGCAAAACATTCAATTTGTGCGCACTTATCATAACAGGGCAACCGTGTACCACCTAGGTAGGGAAACGCCAATACGGGTTCCTTCCGACAACCTACAGGTTGCATGCCCGACATGTAGTACTACTCCTAGTCATCCTTATCGTGACACATGATCCTTTTTAGGATCCAGCTCCAATCACACCAATTCACATGATGTAATTCTTTCGTTAAGTCTTTGATTTGCATAAACCGCAATACTTAGTATCGACTCACATATATAATATTCATAACCATATGTATACTCCTATTTATGCCTATTTTAACTGCCAAACCCTAACTTTCAGAGCCAACACATCAATTTGATGCGTAAATCTTATTTTAGTGGGAATCACAAAGCAATTCTTCAGACTTTTTCAAAAATAACCAAAATTAGGGTTCTTCGTAGCAAAGAATATAAAATCAAGAATTTCAATAATTTCGTATGAAAACCCAACAGCAAAAGGAAGGATTTCGTTACCTAATCGAGCTCTCTCTCGTGTATGCAAGGTTTTATCGAGTTTCGTTTTTAGAAAGGCTATTTTAAGGCTCTTGAAAAGATCGAATTTCATTTTTTGTATCAAAACGCTAAGAACATGTTAAGAACGCGAGGAACGAACGAAGAACGCGAAGAACGCGAAGAACACAAAGAACGTCAAGAACATATTTTCTCTTAAAATTTCGGCAGAGTTTCCCCTCATATCAGGACATATTTCTCGGAAAATTTTGGCAGAGTTTCCCCTTATATGGGGACATATTTCTCGGAAAATTTCGGCAGAGTTTCCCCTTATATCGGGACATATTTCAAAATAAAAACGAAAAGAGTTTCCTCTATAAAATCAATCGAGAGGAAAATAACAAAGAAACTGAAAGAATATACTGAACAACAAGAGATGAAGAACCGGTAGACACCACACATCTTAGGTGAGTGAACGTGTGACGAATCACAGGGTCACTGACGTGCATAGCCGCCCGCACCTAAGTAGGGTATTACACAGATTTCTCCATCAAAATAAAAGCATAATACGAAGAATAGAAACATAAACGATGGAGAATCGACAGACACCACGCGTCTTAGATGAGTGAACGTGTGACGAATCACAGGGTCACTGACGTGCATAGCCGCCCGCACCTAAGTAGGGTGTTACACAGATTTCTCCTCGAACCAAAACAGGAAACGAGTCGAAAAGAAATATGAATCAAAAACAAAACTTGGAAGAACAAGAGTATGAATTGAAAGCCTAGCTTACGAAGTAACTAAGAGAGGATCATACCTTTCTCCTCCTCGTTCTCTCGGCAGCGCTTCGCTAGCGCTCCTCCCTCGCCTCCCACTCCTCCTCCCAACCTCTCGACCGTAGCCCTTGGGGTGGTGGTGGTAGTGGAAGTTGTAGAGAATGAATGGGTAGGGGGGTCTATTTATAGGCCCCAGAAAACCACTAACCATGGTTAGAAAACCATGGTTTAGACGTTTACCATGGTTTAGCGGCCCATGGTTTTGGCCCATGGTTTTAGCCAAAACTTATCCCAAACTTGGAGCTTAAGTTAGAACATTCTAGAGGATTCTAAATTCGCTAATGACGCTTAATTAACACTAATCGTGATTAACTTTCACTAATCGTGATTTAACTTTCACAGCTTACGCTTATCTTTTGTTAACTATTGATTAGTATTTACTAATGATCACTAACGGCTTTCAATCGTCATTAATTTCTTTAATCATATTTAATTAGTCTTAATGACAGTCATTATGGATTAATGACTTCTCTTTCTTCGAAAAATCATAACAATTCGAAACGAAGTCCGACTCACATGAAACAAATTTCGTTGGTTTTCTCTTGACGAGCCAGATCTTATTATATACGAGATATGCCAAGTTCAAGGCTTTACACCCCATTTCATCTTCATGTATGTATCGATAGACCTATATACGAATACCACACCTTACACCGTAGTCTGATCCCCCTTGGCATCAACCCTTAGGTCGGGATTAAGGTTATGACTCCCTTCCTTTACCTCTACCGGGAATCAAACTCCATTCCCCCATGCTTCTCGTACCTATCTTTTCAATAAAATCAACCGGAGCCACACCCCGAGTCTCCTCTATCTCTACAGGTCCTGGTTCGCGCGAAGGAGGCCCTTTGAGCCCCCAGCTGCTCAGGAGGAGCTCCCCCAGATGGCACTTCAGCGTCACAACCATCTAGCTATTGCCACCTCTATCGGACCACTCTATCAGACATGGGGAACCTCCACGACGCTACAGACCCCTTAGGTGGCTTCATCAGACCAGTGGATCGCCTCTAGTGGTCGATTGAAGTTTGCCCAGGGGTTGTTCTTCCAGCATCCTCGACTCTCGTAGGATTGGCCTCTCCTGCCAGATTGCATTACAGCCGCTCGACAAGAAGGCTCCTACGACCGTTAGATCATCACTGCTCCACTAGATCCAGTCGCACGTCCGCGACAGCCTTTGCACCGTCAGATAAACAAGCGGCAGTGATCAGAGCTGTATGACCACAACTTCTCCACTATCCGCCACGTGCCCTTGCAGGGGTATATTGCTCTTTTACCCTCGCACTTTTATGTGTAGCTATTTGGTCCAATAAACTAGAGTTGTAGTTCAAATATTTTGTAGTTTAGACCTTATATTTTTAGTATTTGCATTTCACTCCTTCTGAACCTGAGATGTGTGCATGTTCAAGTGATTGTGTGGGTTATTTGCATGCTTTCTCCTGAACTTAAACAATGTTATCATTTGAGTATAAGTTTTCTGATAATTGCATTTATACCCCTGTGCGTGGATTTTTGAGCATATGCGTGAAAACCTTAGACTTTTTGCATTATTATCCCTGTACTTTTTATATGAGTTAATATTTGTCCAACAAACTTCTCATACTTGCATTTTGGGTCCCTTCTTGTTGTGTGTTTCATTTTTTATCAAATAAATACCTAATTAACTCCAAAAAATCCACAACAATTACTGTTAGCTCATGCTAACACATAATATTTATGGTAATTTTTGTGAATTAATTTAGTATCATTTGATATTTTATAAAAATAAAAAACACCTAAAAATTACTCTGTCCATTTTATAAAATACATAAAAATTATAAAAATTACTTTAAAATTTATAAAAAAATTAGTGTGTGCTAGTCTAGTGTGCTTTACTTTCAGTAACATTTTTATGATAAAACCTCTATAAAACCCTTAAAAATATAAAAACTCTAAAAAACTTATAAAAATAATTAAAAATTCTAGAAAATTCAAAATAAATAGGATTGCAGTTTGTGTTTGTAGACATTTTTATTTACTTTCTCATATAAATCACAATCAGGACATTAGAGCACTTTTAGTATTTTAAATTTGCCTGTTAGTCCTTGCCTTTCTTTGATTTTCATAAAATCATTTTAAAATTGGAAAAAATCCTAAAAATCACCACAAACATCTGAATATTTGAAAAACCTAAAAATATTTTTGTTTCTGATTTTTGAGCATTTTTTACCATAATAAAAATTGTAGAAGCTTGTTTGTAAGCCTTAGGTTTCTTGTTTGTTTTTTTCCTTAATAAAAAATGATAAAAAAAAATTGCAAAATTAAAAATTAATAATAATAATAATATGTCTTTGATTTTGATCACAACTACTTCGTAGGTTTTACTCGTGCTCCTTGAGTTCGACCATGATCGCTATACTAGGTTAAAGTAAAATAGCGGAGACCGCTTACATTGATTTTGATTGATTTATATGCTTGATTGAGTGGTTTCGATTTTTCTTGATTGGACGAAGTGATTGGCTGAGAACACGACCCTTGATTATTTTTCCATCTTAGCTGATCTCGATTTTTGTTTCATCAGTGAGTCAGTTGCACTTCCTAAGTCTCATCCGTTATTGGTTGGCCTCCCCTGAATTAAACACTACAACATTGGGTCATGTGGAAAGACATTAAACACCTCCCCCTATGAAATAATGAAGGAATCAAATCTCGCCACCGTCAATATGCTGGCGAACCATCCCTCTCCTCTCATTTCTTGCCAAATGCACCAGACCTGTATCTCAATCAAAGATATGCCACACTCGCTTCCATCTTGCCTCGCACAAACCGCCATCGCCTCGTTCAACACAACATCCCCTAGTCGGTCGTGCATGCTTCCAATGCCTTAGAAAGGGGCATAGGTGCACTTTTGCTATCGTTTGCTTCAACTGTCATAGAGAGTGGGACATATTTTGATGATCTACTTATATCCAAAACCCGAGTCGCCACCACCCTATAACAATCAGAAATTGTCCACCACCCAAAAATGGAAACACAACCCCTCTCCTAAGTTGTAGCACCAAGCATACGTATCCAAAAGCATCAACACCCATCCCTCCACCACTGACCAACAACCATTGTCACCTGCCTCTAAAGGCGGGCCTTTTTTAAAATAAATATAAAATAATCAGAATTAATTAAATAGGCATGGTGATTTGGTATTTTAAAAAACATCGTCTATCAGCACCTCAGGTGTCGATTTGGGTTGTAGTGCCCAAATCCGCACCTGAGGTGCCGATTTGGCACAGATGGCTCAGCCCCTCTCTCACTCCCTCCCCTTTTTCCCTTGAATACTTCAAAATTTTTATTTAAGCTATTTAAAATACTAAATAAATTTTGTGTATTTTGAGAACACTTTTTATTTTTAAATTAAAAAAAGATCTATTTATCTCTCTCATATATTATGACCTATCTGAAATAAATATTAACTAAAAACATTTGCAAAATGAAAAACTCATAAAAAATTAATCTAGTTCAGGAAATACTCTATATATATGTCAATATAAAAAATTATCAAACCTTATGAGAAATAAATTAATTAAAATTATTTTAAAGATGGTCCTCTTCTATTTTTCTATTTTCTGAACAAATACTTTTTGAAAAATTCTGCGTACGCATGATTCCTCTTATTTTACGATCGGTTAAAATAGTATTTTTTTTCTAAAATGAATACTTTGTTGTGGATAGAAGTGTATTTTTTCTAAAATGAGGACTAAAATTTCATACGACATCTTATAAAGATCTATATATCTTAAGTTTTAAAAATCCAATAGAAACCAAATATGAAGACATTTACCATGATAGAATAATAATTTAAAAATTCAATATCATAACTCATATACATTTAAAAGAAATGCATATATTCTATTAAAATCATATAATAATTACATTTTTCAAAAAAATAATGTAAAATACTTTACATTGATCTATGGTATTTATTTCTTTAGAATTCCTTTTGTGCCTCCTCCTCTTCTTCCTTCACCTCCTTTGATGTTGTTCCCTGTCTTCTTATGAATATCTTCACGAGTTTTTTTGCCTTCTTCTTGATATTCCATTCTGAATGAGTTAACACATTACCAGGAGGATGCGATGTAGCTGAGGACTTCCTCGGAGGTTCAGTTGGTTGAGTAACTTGATCTGTCTGTGTGAGCTCTCTGATCCTTACTCCTACCGATGGTCTGCTAGGCGGATCTATAGGTTGTTGCAGTTGTAGCATGGGAAATCTAAGTAATTGTTTCTCCATTTCGGTTGACTCAGTTTGGTGAATCATCGCAAATATCTCTGCTTGAAGTTCTTCTGAATTGTATTGAGTTTGTTGTGTGAGCTGAGAGGGCCCCAAGTCAAATTGACTTGAAGGACCAACATATAATGGTCCTGCAAACTATGATTGACTCGAAGCTATAATATATCCTATAAGAATGAAATAATTGCATTATATTAATCTAAGATTTAAAAAAATAAATTCTAAATTGACTAACTGAGATAATGAAATATTTAACTTAATGCAACATGAAGTCGCAAAAGCTGGTTGTGCTTGTTACAACTCTTGTCCGCTAAATCCCTCATAATGCAAACCTATAAGATTTTGTATTATATTCAGTATTGTCAAAAAGTAAAAACTAAATCTAATTATAATAATAAAATGTAATGCATACGATATCTCTCAAACATTGGCTGTTATTGTTGAGATCCTTGTCTGGTGAATCCTGTATAATCATACTTAAAGATTTTGAATTTATTTAATACTTTAAATTGAAAAAAGTAAAATGAACCTTTCTAATAATTAAAGCTTATATTGGACATGATTTTCCATACTTCATTTCTGAATGTCATATTGCAAATCTTTTTTCGACTTATCCTACCAAACCAAGAATCTCATCCAGAATTGTCAGTGCTAGGAGCACCTTATCTATCTACAAAACAACATCTTCTGCCTATGCAATTTCATGGTCAAATACATTAGGCTTCTCTTCCATCGGTACTTCATCTGCATCCTCATTATTGGCACAATAAGAGTTACACCTATGTTCGTTCTCTATGGCTAATGCAGATAAACCAAATCCGAAATCATGACATGTGTAAGTATTCATGTTTTCCTCATCAGATGAATCGGATTCATTTTCAATTTCTCCGCTATCTTCTTCGGATACCTGTGTCAACATATCAATATTTTGGTTCAATTGTGAGGTTCATCGATATTGTCAACCACCGAATTATTTGTTGGCCTTATTAGTTTATATATTTGTTAGTTTAGACATTGTGAAAATATGATTATTACTTAATTAAAATATAACCATATTACCTCAACGAGGACGTCATGTTTCCTAATCGAGAGGGGCAGCTTCGACGAAAAAGTGAATGAATCTCACTTTGTCGATTGAATCCATCATCATCAAAGTGGATTTGTCATAATCAATTGGTATTAGATAAGACGTCGATCCTTCATACAACCACTTACAAGTTAATGTAAGGATGTATCGATCGAGTGGAATACTGTTTGACATGGATACTCGACCCAGTATATCAAAATAGGTTATCTGACATGAGAATATAACTATACATTTTTGTCCTCCGATATAATATGTGTGCTCGTCAGTCACGTTCACCACTCCATCCCATAATAAAATAGGAACATTGGTGGATGCCATATCTAAAGATATATTACAAAGATTGGTGATTTTATATGGTTCATGAATAAAAGAACATTATTAATACATTTAGGAGAATAATTAATTTAATATATATTTTTTTATTAAATTAAAATTAATCTCATAATGCGTAAGTATTTTCGGTTTTCCAATTACTAATTTATTTTAATATGAAATTCATTTAAATGAATTAAATTTAATTTTAAAAAGTACATAAATTTTCAATTGTGTGTAAACATTCACACATAGATGAATAATTAATTTAATTTGTATTCTAATTTATGGAAATATAATTATTCTTAAAATACTTAAAATACTAACGAACCAAATGAATAATTATGAAGTTAAAATTAATTTTATTTGAAAAGTAAATAAATATATTATAATTTGTAAATATTGACAATATATTCATTCACAAAAATGAATAAATTAAAATTTAATTTAAGTTATTAAAATTAAAATTTTTATTTTTCAAGTCATAAATTTAGTAAACTAGGTAATTTAATTTAATTAATTAAATTAAAATTGATTTTAAAGGTAAGTAACTATATTATTGATGTTAAAATTGATTTTAAAGGTAAATAACTATATTATTGATTTCAAATATTTGCAATTCACAAAGATAAACAATTAAGTAAATTTAAATTTAATTTATGGAATTAATATTCTATTTTTAAATCGTAAATTTAGTAAACTAAGTAATTTAATTTAATTAATGAAATTAAATTTTATTTTAAAAATAAATAACTATATTATAAATTTGAAATATTTGTAATACATTCATTCACAAAGATAAACAATTAATTAAATTTCAATTTAATTTATGAAATTAATATTTTTTTATTTTTCAAATCATAAATTTAGTAAAGTACGTAATTTATATAATTAGTGAAATTAAACTTTATTTTAAAGTTAAACAACTATATTATAATTTTCAGATATTTGCAATACATTCATTCACAAAGATGAACAATTATTAAAATTTCAATTTAATTTATGAAATTTATATTTTTTATTTTTCAAATCATAAATTTAGTAAATTAGGTAATTTAATTAGTGAAATAAAATTTATTTTAAAGACAATTAGTTAAATTATAATTTTCAAATATTTGTAATATATTCATTCACAAAGATAAACAATTAATTAAATTTTAATTTAATTTATGAAATTATTTTTCTTACAGTACGTAACCATTTCAATTTTTCCATCATTAATTAAAAATATAAATTAGACTAAATAATTCGAATATATTTATGCATATATTATTATATGAATAATAAAATTACTATGTTATTTTTAAACGATCATTATGTTAAAGAAACAAAATTTAATAAATATTCAAATGGTAGTGGAAATTATTTAACTAAAATGACACATCTCATACATAACTAGAATTGAATTTTTATTTGTATAAAATAAAAGTTGTTTGTAATGAAGATTGCCTTCAAAGAAAATGAATAGATCCAAAAAGATAATAACCAGGAATCCACCAAAAAATATTTCCCATGTAGAGAAAAAACCTGCAAAAAACATTATGAAAAAAATGAAAGTATTCGATTCGCTCTTACTTGACTAAGAGCAGCACAAGATCGATTATCTGTGGCAAATTATAGAGAGATTTAGGAAATTAAAATGAGGAGGAGAAAAAATGGAGGAGAATGCAGAGGAGGAAGGTGAATGGCTGAGGAAGAAGTGGGGAATTGGGGTGTTTATATAGGGGAAATTGGGAGAGTCGTTGGCAACGACTCACTCCCCAAATTGGCACCACAGGTGCCGATAAATGGTGTTTTTTGAAATACTAAATCCCCATTCCTATTTAATTAATTCTGATTATTTTAATATTTATTAAAAAAAGGTCCTCTAAAGACCTCAACTCTCGCTTTGAGGCCATTGTGCACCGATCTAGCGTCTGGTGGTCCGCTCCGAGTCCCTTATGGCCAAATGGCAACTACGCTGAGTAACACCACCACATAGGAGGATGACACCATTGTTTGGTTCTATCGTTTGTCCCCCTCCTTTGGGGTCAAGCATATTGAGGAGACCCAAGCCTCCATTGCATCCCCATCCTCGACTTGCCCTTACACCCACTGCTGCCCATACTTAACAACCTCGTTTGCAAATTTGGCAAGATCCTGACCTACGAGGTTCCAACATTGTTTCAGGACTAAAAGTGTGCCTCATTGGTCTTTCAGGTGGATATCCCCAAAGTTCAAGCCATCCATCAGAAGATCAAGTTCATTGCCACAAATGGAGTTTTTGAAGTCACTTTCCACCCTTTACAATAGTACCATGAGGTAGTTTTCACACACTACGATAGGCCCTCTTTCAAAAACACCACTTCTTGCTTCATCCTCTCAAGAGTCCAGCCAGCTGACGCCGCCACCTACTCCCCATATATGTGGAATAGGGATCACCCTAGCCCTCTTCGACATGTATCCCGATGAGGCATGGGTAAAAGCAAACATTGACCCCCGTCCATTCCCATCTCATCATGGCTTTTCCTCCGAAGCTAAGTTCCACTTCATAAAAAACTTGGATCACGAGTCGACCGAGAACACCATACTTTGGCATCTCCATTGACGAAAATATCGCCAAATGAGATGATTGTCTCCCCTCCAAGAAAGTAAATGAGAAGATGGACACCCTAGATATCACACCTTCTAAGACCTCAACACCACTGACACACGCCTCAGTCCTAAGACCATTGCAAGGCCCCTCTCCACAAAACGTGCCTAGCTCCTTGTTCGAGCAACCAAAACAAACTCCTCCCTCACGAGGTATGCTTGATATGTATCTATACAGTATTGGGTTGACCATCCTTCTCTTATGCCTAAGTCTCTACAAATACCTTCCACCTTGATCACACCCTATACTTTTTATCTAACTAGGCGCACAATGCACAAACTGCTCCTATTTTGAAGGGTTAGCACATGAGAAATTCTTCCTTGAGCAAGCTTTGACGACGAAGCCACTGATTGTTCGATATAGTCGTCGGACCGGTTATCTAGCCTAACCTTGTGCCACATAATTTCCATATGGATATAAACCTACTATCATGGAACATCTGTGGCTTAGTGGACCATGGAATACCGCGATAATAAAAAAAACCTAACCACAAGTTCAAGTTAAACTTGTTTGCATTCTAGGAGACATGATTTCGTGATATTTTCCCTAGACACGGGTTCTTCTCTCTTGATTTTCCTTTGTTGGCATGTGAATACTGGATGTAAGTCTTGGGGTATCCTATCAGGCTGGGATACCTTGGTATTCCAATGCCTTAACCTAACTAATGGAGGCTTCTACACTTTGTTGGAAGCTTGGAACTGCTACATATTCCGAGTAACACTAAACTATAGTTTATAAATGTCTACCGTCCCCCACATGCCTCTAACAAAGACTTATTCGATGAGCAACTCAAGGAATTTCAATGATTGCAAGACCTTACCATTTTTACGGGAGACTTCAACATCTTCTGATACCCAAGCGAATCCTCATCAAAGCGCTTGCCCTCCCACAATCACTCGAAATTCTCGGACTAGATCCATGATGTGGTACTTTTTGACCTAAATGATCCAAATTCCTCTTACACTTGGATAGATACCACTCAAGCTAGATGGGATACCTTAGACCATGTTCTGATCTCTTAATTCCTTTTAGATATTTTGCTACCTGCGAAATTACCAGCGGTGCCCAAGACATTCTCCGACTATAAACCACTACTTGCAAACATATCTTCCCTCAAACCCGTGAGACCTGCTTTCAAAATGGAGGCCTTTTGGTTCACAAAACTACCTTTCCATCTTTGGTAGAATCATCCTGGTTAGAAGCCTACGTGGGAACAAATCATTTCCAGATTTGGCATCTTAAGGTTAAACACCTAAAAAGAGCTATTATTACTGAGAAGGAGTCAAATATCTCACCCTTTACAGATAAGTACAATAAATTGATGGGATTTTTACTCGGCAGACCTATAATCATTGTTAATTACCTCCACGACCTTTGAAACAATCAAATTCCTCCCTCGACCCCATAAATTTACAAACTCTTACCACACAGACCCCGTAGTTAACTCCCATCCATTTGCTCGTTAAATGTAACTAGATTCCGTTAAAAAGTAGTACGTATTACCCTCTTTTTTTAACAAATTTACAAAAGATGACATCCTTCTCCTTCCACCTCTCATGCATCGTTCCCAACCTCGCCTGCACCGCCCTCGACCTCCTCTGCATTGTCGCCAACCTGCACCTCCTTTAGGCCACCATCGACCCGCAGCTCCTTCAGGCCGCTGTCGACCTGCACCTCCTCCTTCCCTCTCCGACCTCCTCCCGCGTCCATCTGCTGGCGCCACCTCCCCAACCTAAAAAATCCCTATTTTTAATCTCGCAGCTTTCATTTTTTTTATCTGCGTGACGCCCATACTCTCACGATCTATGGATCAAACAAATAAATCTAACGTGCATACCGATAGACAGAAAATCAAACTATACGTTTGATTTCAAGAGTGAAAAGCCCCACAATCCTCCCAGGTTTTATTCACCATCACTACTTCAACGAATACCTCTTTACATGACGGGAGGACGAGGAGGAGAGGAGCCTTTAAGGAGCACGTCCCCCTTCGCGTGCTCCACCCTCTCCTGCCTTATCTCCTGCAGCATCGCCGCTACATCCTTCATCGTCGACCTCTCGTTGGGGACTGGGTTTGCACAGAGCAGAGCTACTCCCAGCAATTGACGTATCTCCTCTGTCTTTGATTTCGGACGCAAACGAGACTCTTGTCAAGCACCTCCGTAGGCCCTTTCCTCTGCCGCACCCAATCGACCAAGTGGGCACCATCTAGTATCGTGAGATCGATGGGTTGCTTCCCTGTCAGAACCTCCAGCACCACCACGCCGTAGTTGTAGACGTCGCTCTCCTCCACGAGCTTTGCTAGGCCGAAATCGGCGATGTAGGACTCGAACTCAAGGCCTACAAGGATGTTGTTGGCCTTGATGTCCCTGTGCACGATGGGAGGAATGCAATCGTGGTGGAGATACATGAGGCCCTGTGCACAATGGGAGGAATGCAATTGGCGATGTAGGCCTTGATGTCCCTGCTGAGAAGGAGTCCCTCACGCCGCTACGACCCACGTTGTGGTTGTTGCAGTCTTCCTTGTTGCCGGTATAGGGCCACAGCTTCTTCACGGCAATGGCCTCATCGCTGGCCATCTCCACGCGGTAGACCACGCCAGAACAACCCTTTCCTATCACGTTGGGTTCCACGAGGCTCTTCACCACTTGTTCCACCGAAAATGTGAGATTTTAGAATGGGGTGAACTGCCACGGTCATGATAGCTCTCCTCCGAGCTCGGGATCGTCGTCTTCGTCTCCGTTGGATCTCCGAGCTTTTGGAATGGGGGTGAACTGTCATGCAAAAATGTATCAACTGTATACATGGTAAATGCCACTTTAGAAACTTGTGCAAATTGGTTAGCTTAACTCAAGGTTAACCCAAGCATTTGACTCAGATAAAGTTAAAACTGATGGCAAGGTCTGTGGAGTAAGACGAAGCAAGTTTACGGGGTCGATGGAGGAATTAGATTGTTTCAAAGATCGTAGAGGTAATTGACAAAGATTATAGGGTATGCCGAGTAAAAATCCCTAAATTGATTGTGGAGATTCGATCCCTGGAAGCCACCCTTACCAATAACCACTCTACCACCAAGACTTCCACAATACTAGCCTATCTGCACAAAGAGCTTGAGAACATCCGTATAGATAAATTCCTTCGTCTCAACTAAAGAGACAAGGTGTAATGGCTTCATGAGGGAGACGGCAATGCCAAATTTTTACAATTGCTTGCATCCGCTCATCGTAGCGGAAACACTAGCACTTAAAGGTATACTTGGAATTCTACATTCCGGCTATGATGATATTATCCACATTGCGATAGCCTTCTATAAAAAGCTTCACTTTCCTCCTCAACAGAGCACATTCATATCCTTTAATCTTAAACCCTCGCTTGTTGGGAAAATCTCAAACATTAAAGAACTATAAGCCCTCATTTTAGAACTCGCGGTCTTTAATGTGATTTGAAACCTAAAATCCTATTAGGCATTCGTCCTTGTGGATGATGTGAGTTCATGCATAAGTGGGGAGGTTG
This sequence comes from Ottelia alismoides, assembly GCA_037367405.1. Lineage (NCBI taxonomy): Eukaryota > Viridiplantae > Streptophyta > Magnoliopsida > Alismatales > Hydrocharitaceae > Ottelia > Ottelia alismoides. Next base: position 661,246 of record JAZKJV010011681.1, on the reverse strand, counting down.
TTAGTGTATGACCATGCATATTTTGATCATAACAAAACTTGTGCGATTAGCTTGTAGCAAGGTTTAGAGTAGGAAAGCTATTAGACTAAGAACAAGCTCAAGCCTGAGGAGCTCAAACTTAAGTGAAGAAGCTAAGAAGTTCAAAGGAGTTCAAAGCTAAGGAATTCCTACTCATCTCAAGGAAGGATATCAAGCTCAAGAAGAAGGTAGAGTCTTTTCTTTTATTAAGTCATGCATTCTGTAATTGGCTTGCATTGGGAAAGACCTCAAGAATCATGCATCTTGTGTTTCAGACTTTGACTTTGTCTTTGACCATATTGATTTTCAAGTCAAACTATTAAAATGACCGACCATCAAGTTTTCACTAATCAATCATACTTTTTGAATTATGATTGGTCATCAAGTTTTCACTGATCGATCATATTTTTGAATTATGATCGATTATCAAGTTTTCATGGATCGATCATATTTTTGAATTTTTGATTGACCATCAAGTTCTCACTGATCAATAATATTTGTGAATTATGATCAATGATCTTCTTTCAATGATCGATCATATTTTAATATTTCATTTCAGGAATACTCTTTGAGTTGATTTCATTCTTATTTTCTTTCCAATGGTCATATTTCTTGGAGCCCTATAAATATGACCACATACCTCATTCTACAACACATTAAAAAGATCAACAAGCTCTCATTTCTCTACTTTCCACTCTATAATTTTAGAGAAAGATCGAAGAGCTATAATCTAATGCATTTTGTATTCCAACAACTCTGGTTCTATGCATTCAATTTTTATGAGTACATTCATCGCTTTATAAGATCTTTTTAGTCCTGCCTCGTATACTTTATTACATATTTACTTTGATACTAAGGTTTTTAGGATTATGCTACATGTATACGGTTGAGTTGATCACAAAATCTACTCAGGTTGTAAATATGGTGGGGTTGACTTTGTAAGCAACTCAGGCTAGTGGAAAACCCATGCGAGTTAGATTGAAAGCCTTAGTTAGTAGACTCTGGTCGTGGTTTTCACCTAGGAGAGTTTCTATATTAAATACTTGTGCACTTATGCTTTGTTATTCATCTGTGATTGAAAGTGCTATGTAATATTGTGCATGTTTAGAATATTGTGATTGTAGTTATCTCATTCATTTAGTCTGATCCATTAGCACCCATCGACCAATGCCCGCGAGGATATTAAACCAAAAATTGCTATCAGAGCATCATCCATATGAAGGAAGTTATTCTCTAACACACTTATGGCCACCATTTCAGTATCGCGATTGGACGCAAACTATGTAGTTCGTCTACCGCTCTTCAACAGAACTAACTACTCCATTTGGTAAAGGAAGATAATGATCTTCCTGCAGTAATCATATATCTCAATCTAGAATAAGATGAGGAATGAATTCAAATTTATCGAGGAGAAGGAGACATTCTACACCATTGTGGAGCTAACCCGGATGACCCTCAGTTCTAAGGTGATAAACTCTATATATTGTGCCTTATCAGAAGCTAAATTTAACCGGGTCTCACATCTAAGGACAACTTATGAGATTTTGAAATACTTGGAGACCACCCACAAAGGAACATCCAAGGTGATAAAATCTTGCTTCATAATGTTGACCCTTGGTTACGAGACATTCAAAATGCCAAAAGGGGAGACTATCAAGGAGATCATTGTCTCATTCATCGCTATTGTGAAGCAGTTGAGAATCTTGGGTGAATCTTTCTAAATGGAGAACTTCTAAGCAAGATTATCAGTTCCCTATAGTCAAAGTGGGAGAAGAAGGCTACTGCATTAGAAGAATCATATGATTTCAGCAAAACTTCTTTAGAGGATCTCATAGGTAGTCTTATTACATATCAAACAAAGTGAGGAATAAGAAAAAAGAAGGAGAAAGGGTGCAGAAAAATCTAACACCGTTGACAACAACACGTTCATGACCCAACAATTCCAGAACTTCCTTAAGAAGAAGATAAATAGAGAAAAAGAGATCAAATGCTTCCAATTCGATAAGGTAGGGCACATAAAGAAGGATTGCCCTAAATTACAGAATAAGTTCAGACAAGATTTTGAGAAGAAATCCAATAACAGAACCATGCATGCATTATGGGACGATGAATAAAGCGGTAGTGACAAAGAAAGTGTAAGCGACCGCTTGAGATTTGTTGGAATAATCGAATCCGACTCATCAAATTTGGATTTTGACACTGAGATAAAAAACTTTCCTATTATAAACTTTAGAATATCTCTCAAGATTTGTTTAGAGAAATAATAAGCTTAAAAGATTAACAACAAAATAATAATAATAAAATAAATCTAGTTTGCTTAATAGTTTAGGTGTTTCCAGAAAGGAAAATGAGCTTCTAAAATAAGATCTCTGTAGCTTTAAGGTTAAGTTCCATCTTTCTAGAAAGATAATGAGTTTGGAGAAAGAAGGGAACTATGTAACCTAACCCTGAACGATTCAAAAAAGAAAGGGTACTAGAAAATTTTCTTTAAGGTGTTAAAGGCCAAGGAAAATGGAAAAGGCCACATCAACATATGTGGACCCTGCTAACGCCAAACAACTTTCAGAACTTTAGATGGACGTCAGCTTCATGGAGAACTTATCAAAAATGGAGAAGTTCATCACTAAGAATCGTAGGTGACTTCTTATATTTTTTGTTAAGTTGATCATGCATATCATGCATGGACAATGAGCCATCAGCTCTTATCTTTAAGAAGAAGCCTTCAAGCAAAGATTAAAGGGGAGATTTAACTTAGGGTGAGTTCATATTTTAAAGAATAAATGAAAAACGAAGATATTGTTAATAATCTCTTTATCCATCAATTAGTATTAATCAACTTTGATACCAGTTTAGATCTTTTTTATTATGTCAAAAAGTGAGAGAAAAATTTGTTTACAAAATTTATTTACTTCGTTAATTTTTTAAAGAAATTTTGCTCTATTATCAAAGCTTGGTTTATGGCAATGATCAACTACCTCCTTTGAGATGACCTCTCACCGATGGATATAAAATACAACAATAAATCGATTATTACTTTTATCCATAAGAAAGGAGACACACATTACATTAAAAACTATCTCCCCATCAGCCTTATATCAAAAATTCTATCAAATTGGTGGGCTCTGAAACTCTCAGACCTCTCACTTCGTTCCTAGTATTCCTTCATTAAAGGAAGGGATGCTTCTGAGGCTTTCATCGTAACCTCTGGAATCTTGTCACATTAGAGCCGTATAAAAACCAAGTAAAGTGTCTTCAAGATTGACCTACGCAAAGCCTTTGACTCCCTAAAATGGAGTGTGATGTCAAAGGACATTTCACTCTTGGTTTGTCTAGCAAAGTTTGTCAGATTGGTTTAGTGTTATGCACCAGAGCACACCCATCTCCTTTGAGATTAGCAACTCCATTTCGAACTTCTTTTAAACCATCATGTGGTGTCCGACAAGGAAACGCACTTCCCTTCTCCTTTTCATTAACACCATGAACATACTTGATGGGATGCTTCAAAACCTATCAAGAAACAACTTGAGTGTGGGTTTCGATATAACTGGAGAGGAGATATGCATTATAGATATGTTATTTGCGTACGATATTATCTTATTTATCAAATTTGATCTCGAAGACCTCAAATGCCGGAGATTTTTCCTCAAAGTATTCTTTGAGTTACGGGACTCTATATTAATGATGAGAAATCTACTATCCATTGTCTCAACATGGACAATGTTAAGAGGAACTTGGCAACTGGTTTATTTGGCTAGGTTGAGGAGGATTTTCCTATAAACTACCTTGGTGTCCTAGTTTCTCCGTAACCACAAGGGAGGAATGAGTGGTTGCCTCATAAAAAATCAATTAGAAAATTCTTTGCTGGAAATCGAAGATGCTTTCCCTCCCCTCTAGAATCTTCCTCCTTAATGTTTCCCATACCTCGCAAATAAATCACATCCTCTCTTCCCTTCGTTTACCTAAGTGGACATTGGGAGTCATGAGGATATGAATAGATATCCGGCAAGATGCGAATCTATTTATACGCCAAAAGAAAATGACGAACGGGGATCCAAAATCTTAATCTCTTTAATAATACCATGCCTTCAAAGTCCTGGTTCAAGAGCGAAGAAAATCATGACTCCTTTTTTGCTTGATTGAATCGTGGTCGATATCACATGGGTCATCCTATCCCTTTGCTTGAACCTCCAAACCCCAAGGACTCTCCTTGTTGGAAAGCGATCAAAAATGGCTATAACTATTAGAATTCTCGCCTCAATTTGGAGGCAAACTCTTTATTGTGGATTGATAGCATAAACGGTCATCCCCCATTATGTATTTTTACCCCTTCACTTTGGTCCTCCGCACGCAATAGAAACTGCACCTTGGAAAAAAAAACCCTCTCCACTCTTGATTCCATGCAAAAGTTGGCTCAAAGCGCTCTCTAGAAGGAGCAACACACCTAATGAACTCTTGAATCTCACTCTATTCCTATGTTATCTCACCCCTTTCCCAAATACTCCTGACTCGATATTTATCCTAGGAAGAACCCCCTCACCTGGATTTACAAATGACCTTTACAATCTTCTATCCCATAATGGTCTTGGACCAAACTAAACATTAAAATTTTGGCTCGAGCCATTCCTCCCAAGATCATCCCTCTTCCTATGGTCCCTTAGCACCACAATTATTAAACCCTAGATAAACCTATGATCACTTCCATCTCAATTGTAAATGCATGCCTCCTTTACGTTAATGATGAAGAACGATTACTTATTTGTTTCTTCAATGTCCCTTCACTATTAAAGTTTTTAAAACTTTACATATTTCACTTGTAAGGGTAAATATAAAGCAACTTTTTGAGCAGCATAATTCCATCCTTTACCCCTTATCCCAATGGCAGATAGCTGCTTCTCAAACATCAATCCAGTTGTTGACTTAGAAGGTTCGATATTCAAGGATGTTCTAGGATACCTCTCACCCCCCACTCCAGATTTCTAAATATGACAAGTTTATTTTCGATCACTCTTTCTAGCATCATATATCCCACGAGCCAATCCTTAAGCTTCTACAGTTTATCTCATAACTTAAAATTACTTATAACATTTTATGTCTCCTAGTCATAACCAACTCCCTTAGACCGCCTCCACACACAAGGCATCAACTCACATCCAAATATTCAAAGAAATGAAGGTCCCATCGTTGCATTTGACCTTGACGAATACCGTAGTTTTTTTGTTTTTTTTTTTGTTTCATCCTAAACCAAGCGTTCCACCTTTAGGTTGCATTGGGTACTCGCCGGTTGTACAAAATGCAAGAGCCCTTTGTACCTTTTATGCTATTATGATACTCTGTAGATTTCCTTTCATGATCTTTTGATGAATGAAACTTGGAGCTTTTGTCCCCAAAAAATACGCTGCAGTAGGTCTAATGAAAAACTGTTAGGGATTTCTCCATTACTGCCAAGAGCCTTTTATTATTCTAACCAATATCCTAGAGACGATATTTGCCAATTTTTTGTCTATAAATGAGAAATAATTATATCTGTGAGATAATCAACAATCATGTAAGTTGAGTTGAAGGACCTCCTATAGTGTTTGTTGAATTTGTCATGATTGAATAAGTATTTGAATGACAAATAATTTGGATAGGTACTTATAAGTCTGAGTGTTTGTATGATTGAATACGTATTATAAGGATAGATAAGGAATAATTGATATTTATTTCTTGTTTTTGTTTTAGATAATTTCATTGACTAGAAAAATATAAAGAATGTAGATAGAGAAATAAAGGTAATCCATCATCCAAAGATACAATCTTCGAATATATCTGAACGCAAAATAATGACAAATAATCTCTTGTTTTATTTGATTATGATTATTTGATTATCAGCGCTAATATACCTCTTGTTGTATTTGTCGTGAGGGCCCTACGTGAGGATGGCTTCTTAGGAGGTTGATGCAGCCAAGCTTGGTGGAGACTGATCTTCATGCTTTGACCAGTTGGAGGGGTGGCAAATGTAGCAAGGAGAGGCTACTTAGCATAGATTTAGATTAGATTTATTTATTGGAGAGAGAGAGATTTATTAATTCACTAGTTGTAATAATTAAAGACTTGGACATTACTCTTCACAATGAGGTCCATTGCCGAGTGTCTGTTCACCTGGGGGCCTCGTCACAGTTTTCTCATGTTTTCACCATCTTCTTTCACTTTGTTTTCCGATGTATTGAGTTTTCCGTCTTATTTTTATTTATTTTGTGTGCATGAGCCCTTAGCCTGTAGGTTGCTTGTATCGATAATTAGGTCCACATCCCTAATAAGAATTGCATGCTCCTATAGTCTCTTACGATTGGATCTAGTAAAAAAATAAATGTTAGTTATTTGGATTCAAACCCATGTGCCGAGAGAAGAATCATATAGCACTAAAGGATTTGTTGTGGCGAGCACCGAGATGTCTCCAAGACAGGACCTTAGGGTTTTTTTCTATAATTAATATATAGTTCTTCATGTTTAATAGCAGCTATTGTTTAGGGTGATTTCATCGATTGCACACCACCATGTAGATAAGTATAAAAATTTATTTTGCATACCACATGGAGAGAGCTGGGAAGCACTGTAAGTCCTCAAACAATGCACGCATCATTAGATTCAATGATGAGATTTTCATTATTGAATTGACTTGCACATGTTTTTCGATATCTCCCTCTGATTTTGAGCATCTAGGACTTAAATGAGAATCTACAAAATTGTTAGATGCTTGTATGCAAAATATCCAAAAAGGTGAAAACTCGAAAAACTAAAACAAGGGGACTGCTAAATAAACATTGACCTTAATTAAAATCTATAATAGACTTTCATTGCCTTGGGTTCATAAATCCCTCACTGTTTTCAGGTACCTTAGGAGGGGACGAGGCATGATCCGCTAAGGATTAGAGCTAAAAACCCAGTCTGTAACTGCCTTGTGTATCGCCTAGATTTTCAAAGTATTGGTACTTCTATCATATGTGACTGAGTAGGGCCCTATCATCGATGGTGTTCTCGCCTTGTGTGGAACATCGACTTGGTCCAAAGTACTTAGCTTAGGCCACGCTCTCACGGGCTTGTCTGTCTCATCAGTTTGCATCTAAGTAGGTCCTTGCATGCTCACAGGTGATTCCATTACGAGCGAGGTCCAAAGTAGTGGTCTTGCCTATCGGCTTCCAACCTTTATTTCTTTGGCTTAGTAGGGATCCAAGAAGGTTACACATACCTCAAAAAGAGCATAATACATGTTATACAGGAGGAGGACAAGTATTGGATACTTTTCTAGTAGCGTAATCTCTCATATATGGTTAGCGTGCTAAGGACTTGTTATAATATATGCCTAAAATAACAACTCTAAATTGAAAATATAATAAATATCCAGTCAATTATGTCTTCACATGTATAGAGTTGGTGAAACAAATTTTGTATTGTGTTTGTATGGATCTAGATTAAGGTTCGAAGACTAAGTCCCGTGCATTTACACAAAATTTATCTATGTGTTTCCTCTTTTGACCCCCCACTCGTTCTGAGCCTTTCTATTGTTTACACTCCTTTTTATTCATCGTTAATCACCATATCCTTCTTTCTACATCAATCTTCTTCTATTTTACAATGTCAATCCATGGATGGTTTAATCGGACTATGCCGACAACCACATCAATTCCTTGAACTCAGCATCATCAATAATTCGAGCTGATTCCCGAGAACCCAGTTCAAATCTTGCGAACCAATCTCTAGACTCCTCGATTTCTTTCCTCCTCCCTTTATCTCTAATAAACCTGGACCTCTCTTGTCCCAATACCGCCAATTGCGAATGGAGGTCAATTTCAATCTACATATCTATCTCCATTCACAATCTCTTGGGATTGACCCTAATCTCAGACTCATCTCAAAAGCTAGAATTAAATTTCAAATGGTATGATTGAGATTCTCTCATATTGCAAATAGAAGTTCATCCTGGATCCCAATCTAGAAATCATTTCTTCAGACTCAGGCCGAGAAATATCTCCCCAAGTGAAGGGCAAGGGGTAGCAGCCGCCCCAACCAGAGCAGAATCAGATGCTCGATCAGAATCAGGTGAATGCTCAATTGATGGCTTCCATCCAAGCCATACAATAGCAAATGACGGAGCAGGCCCTAGCACAGATTGCATTCCAGGACATGTTGAATGTCGTAATGAACAAACCAACAAGAGGAGGAGGAGGAGGAGATGGAGAAATACCCCATGAGGATCCAAACGAGGAACCATGGAATGAGAACCATAAACCTACACTAAATGGGACATATAATCCCAGAGACATCCATATGATCGAGTGGATCTACATCCCCCAGTCCATGCTCACTTCGAACTCAAGCCTCAGTTCCTTGCATCCTACCATCATTTCATGGGAACACCAATGAGGAGCCATACATTCACCTGTAGAAATTCCTTGGCATCTACAGGATGACCCAATACCCTAGCATCCCATTGGGTGTAGTGAAGATGAATGTGTTTCCCTTCATCTTACAAGATAAAGCCTTCTATTGGCTCCATCATTTGGGAAAGGTCGTGACAACCTGGGGGAAATTAAGTCTGCGTTCCTTCACAAGTTCTACCCTCTCGATCGACTGAACCAGATGCGAGCCAGGATCAACAACTTCTCACAGGCCACCAACAAGTCTATCCATGAAGCATGGGAGCGATTTACATACCTGAAGGAGAAGTGCCCCCACCATGATATACTAAGGACAAGTCTGGCCCAACACTTTTTCGAAGGCCTGAATGTAGAGAGCCAGAGACTAGTCCACTATATGTGGAGGATCCCTTTTTAACAAGGATGAAGATGTGGTATGGTAAATTTTTGAAGAAATGGCTGAGGGAGAGGCTGCCCTATCTTTATGTGCGCTTATCAGAGACAACCTCAAGTCCTCCAGAAGTCAGTTCACATGGTAGCATCCCGAGAGTCGAAGAGAGATGATAGATTCAACCTCAGCATCATTGGGGTGGCATCTCTCAAAGGTTGATATCATTGAGAAATAGTTACAGGATCTCGAGAAGCTCGTTGTGTATCAAACAAAGGACACAGAATTTAGACAAGCAGGACTAGATCACCAAGTAGTTGGAGCTGCTGGTGAGCACCATCAGTTTGTTAGTCAGCGAACCCAACATCAGAGACTCGTGTTGATGAGAAGGATGAGTCATCATGGCCACAACAGCCTCAGCCGAGTCCGCAGTGACCTGCGATCCAACACGTATACTATGTGCAAGCACCTGAGTAGGCCCTGCCGCAACAACAGATGGTGGTCTACCAACCAGACTACCTCCCATCTTCTGATCTAGCATTTCCACCACCACCACCACCACCAACATTGATCCAATAAGTCAATGGTGTATGGAGTAATGATGCATAACTGACCCATCCTGCAGGACAACACCTAGGCCAGCCACCAGCCAACCGACCTTATCACCAACCTCAGAGTGGTGATTTTGCTCAGTCCTTGCAGCCTCAGCCTCAATATCAGCATCACCCGTCTCTGCAATACCAAGGCAATTGGAGACAATCTCAGCAGTACCCACAACTGTAGTACCGTCATCCACAGCCATACCATAAATACATGGCTGGATAGCACCAATACCCCCTCCTCCATACCAATAGTATTAGCTTCCACGTCATCCTCAACAATTTCATAAACAGTCCCAACCTTAGCCTCCCCACCAGCAGTCATAGTGTGGTCTACATGTTGAATCTCCTGAGGCAACTCCCATGAAACCCAGCCTATATTTCTTGGCCCAACTAGGGAAGGGTCTAGTAGAGATGACCAAGAAGCTAGATGACCTGAAAACCATTAAAACTCCTATCCCGACGTAGGTCTAAGCAAATCCCAATAATTTTAAGAGGAAAGAGAAAGTAGAATGTGATGGCTGATATGTGCCTGTAGAGTCAGATGATTGTAATTTTGTTTTTTCTAATGCTATCACTTTCAGGAACGGTAGGACGTTGCATCCATATGCCACCCACAAAGGGAAGAATAAAGTGTTGATAGGTGAATCGTCGTCTTCAGCATGAGCTGTGCTAGCTAACTTTTCAGGTGAGGAAGAAGAATAAGGGGGAGCCACACAAGTTATTACCCACCGCCATCTATACCAACAAAAAGAACAAAAAAATTAGAAAAAACAAAAACACCAAAAAGATGATTGCAGTCAACGTGAAGCCATGCCAACCATAGAGGAGCCAGCACTAGCAGCTGATCCGACACTAGCCGATGGAGCAGAAATCGTACTTTTTGCTTGTCCACCAGCAACAACACTTTCACCTCCAACATGTACACCTTTTTGCGATTTGGATGTACCGAATACCGTGGAAAAGAATTTTATTGTAAATAAGAATACTTTTTTATTTCAGTTCTGTAAAAATTCCTTTTCCATATGCAATACAAAAATCCAAAAAAAATGCAAAAAGGAAAAGTACATTGTCTGGTCCAGGAGTTGTGAATATTCTTAGCAATTTAACTGTTGAGATACCATTGATGAAAGCCATGGAATGCATGCTCTGCTGTGAAGAAGGGCTTGAAGGAGGTGTGTACAAACAAGCATCGATCGAACCATAACAATAAGATGCCAACATATTGAAAGGCACATCCTAATCATGGCCACAATTACAGCCATAAGCAATCTCCTACAGAAGAAGCAAGACAAAGGAGCACCTTTGATCAGATGCGAGATTTTCGACCAAGTCTTTGAGCAAACCCTTCTTGACAGCGGTTCTTCCATCGACCTCTTGACCTCATCATTATTGCAAGAATTTGGGTTGGTTTCATTAAAGCAACCACGCATGATCCTTCAGTTTTCTAATTGATCCATCAAGCGATCCAGATGTCTCTTTAAAGATGTTGTAGTGAAGGTGCAAGATATGCAGTTTCATGTTGACTTTGTGGCCCTTGATATGGACTCCTCTACACCATTACTTCAGACCCCTATTATCTTTGGACAGCCATTTCTGTGCACCACAGAGGTCGTAGTAGACTATGGGTCTGGGAAGATCACGTTCAGCTCGAGCAGTAATAGAGTTACCATAGACATGGTCAGTGAGCCAAAGGTCGTATCTAATGAAAGTCATGCAGTACCGCCAGATGTCAGTTGTGGCTTTATTGTAGAGATCAGATATACAGAACTCTCTTTGAATGATACATGGACCCTGGAAATCCTCTCTCCCGAGGAGGAATGTGAAAGCACAATCAATACAAGCTCCGATGGCACTTGGGAGACAGAATCCGATTTGTTGATTGATCTCTTTAAGTCATGCAATTCATGTCAGTCTGAACATGATGAATTCATTATAAATATGTTTGGCACATTATCAGTTGAACAAGAAGCCACTGAGGTGAGCAACACTACCTACCTCTAAAGTAATGGCAGATCATCCACCTAAAAGCATAGTTTCTGAAGTAACCGAAAAGCAGGCTCGATCAAAACTAGAATTAAAGCCACTTCTGACAGGACTTAAATACACTTTCCTTGCAGGTGCAGAGAACATGTATCTGGTCATCAGCAGTAGTAGGCTGACCCCAGATCAAGAATCTCGACTTCTCAAAGTTCTAGAAAAGAACCGCAAGACACTTGATCCGTACGTCTCAGATCTCTGCGGGATAAATATTGTTATGTGCTCACAACACATCTATTTGGAAGAAAATGACAAGCTCAAGAGTTTCAAAGAAGACTGAACCCAAATTTGTGGGATGTCGTCATGAAAGAAATCACAAAATGGTGTGACGCAGGCTTCATTTATCTCATCTCCAGTTCGAAATGGGTGAGCCCTCCACATGTAGTTCCAAAGAAATCCGGGTACACCGTGGTTACAAATGATATAGGAGAGGAGATTTCTACTTGGGTACCAACATCCTGGAATGTATGTATTGACTACCACCGCCTTAATGCAACAACCACATAGGAACACTTCCCATTGTCGTTCATTAATCAAGTATTAGAAAGACTACCTGACAAGGTGCTCTTCTACTTTCTGGAAGGGTAATCCGGGTACAACCAAGTGGCAATCACACAACCAAGTGGCAATCACCCCAGAAGACTAAGAGAAGACTACCTTGACTTTCCCATTCGTCACCTATGCGTTAAGGAGAATGCTCTTTGGACTATGCAATGCACTTGCAACATTCTAAAGATGCATGCTTGCAGTTTTTACCGAGATGGTTGGAAGTTTTCTCGAGGTGTTTATGGACAACTTCTCCGTCTACAGTGACAGTTTCGATTTCTGTCTGGAGTACTTGATGAATATGCAATTCATTATCTCAATATATTAATCTTAGCAAAATACCTGAGTAAAATCTCAAATAAATGTTCACAAAATCAAGAAATTAAAAAAATAACTCTTGTAAATAAAGTGCACTAATTATTAAATATATTTATTATACAAAAGAAATTAACACTAAAAACCGGCAAAATAAAAGAGTTTTTCATCTATAAATAGCTCAGAACTTCATGTTTTTTAATAAATTCATTTCAACTTCTTTTTGGATAATTCTTTCTCTGACTTGTTTATATAAATATATATATATATATAATACGAAAATATAAAATAAATTTCATCTCAAATAAATACTCATAGATCCTAAAGATAAAAAACCGTAAAGTTCAATTTCCCGGCCAAACTCCCACTCCGTTTGATCTTCAAATTCACCAAACTCACTTTTAAAGTTTAAGTTAAAAAATTATCTATAAAATGAAAGTGGTTTCATTAAAATCGGAGCTCTTTTATAAAATTTGGATTTTGGGACCTAGGTTTACATTGTATATATTGTACATATTTTTTGTTTTCTCATTTTTTATTTTACTTTTCTTAATTGCTTAAAATCCAAAAAAATCATTTTTTTTGTTTTTTTAGTTCTATAAATATCCTGTATTAAAAATACAAAAATTACTATTAGAAAAGTAAAAAATGTTCATATTATGGGCTTAGTTTTGTAAATTCCCCACTCTTTTTCTTCTTTTTATTTTATTTTATTTCAATATCCTACTTTATTTTTTTCCCCTTAATTTATTTCTCATTCTCTACAATAACTTCTCTTCTACGACCAACTTCCATTCAACTCCACCATCTTCAAATAGCATCCCATTCCACTCCATCTCATACACCTTCATTTTCTCTCTAACTTCTCATTCTTCTTCTTTATATTCATCTCCATATCCTCATTTTCCCCTATCCACCATTCTTATAGAAAAAGGAGAGAACTTGGAATGTGGTGTTGGTGACAGCGGCTCCTCATCGTCCTCAAGCGACGACCTCCTTCAAGCGAGATCTGCGGCGACCACCGTCCCCACGTCAGGAGCTTCCCATCGAGATCTCATATCTTCTTCGATTTTTTTTCGCCAATTGGATCGAGGCCATGACAGGAGTCCAGTGTAGCTGCTCCGAAAATCTGACGAAGATTCAGGTAAGTATTCCCTCTCATTTTCCTTGTTTATTATTTTGTTTAATATTTTGTTCCCTTGTTGTTTCACCACAGTCATTTTTATATCACTCCACTACATCATCTCCACCATTTACCATCTTCATTATCCCCCATTTCCATCATTCCATTTACTATTTTTTCCCTTTTGTATATATATGTTCACGACTAAAAGAAAACAAAAAAAATAAATAAAATCAAATCTATATAGAAAAAATCAAAAAAAATAAATAACAGCAGGCCACCGGCTCCTTCGTCGACGCCTTCCATGTCTCCAGCCGGCCATCCCCCCTACGTGCCAAGGGCACACAAAAGCGCTGCTCCCCAGACGGTCTCCTCCCATCACACTCCTCTGTGCACCTCCCCCTCTAGCAGCTCAGCCTCGTTGCGTAGGTCCAGGCCCTCCATCCTCCACCTGCGGTCGACCCCCAAGCACCGCGCGTATGCCTTCCTCTGCCGCCCTCCAGCCGTAGCATGGCGCGCCACTGTGCGTGACCTCCTTACAGCCACCCATAGCCGCCAAGGCAGCCACGCGACCACCGCCGCCCCCTTCCTCTATGTCCCATCTGCAGTGGTCGCCCACAGCCACTCCAACCTTCTGGTCGCCCGCGTTTCCAGCGTGGGGCCGCCATTTAGCACCTCGTCCCTCGGTCGTCCGTAGACACGGCCAAGCGCCACCGCGCATGTGCCCTCCTACCGCTGGCCCCTTGATGAATCTCCATTTCATCACCTTTATTCTATCATTTTGGCCTTAAAAACCCCATCAAATTCATGTAAATAACATTAATTTGCACATAATAGCACCCATTGTTTGTTGTATTATTTATACATAAAATAAGGTTTTTACTGACAAAATTATAGAATAAAGAGAAGAAAAGAAAAGGGAATAAAATAGTGAAAATATTTTATGACCCTAACACTGAGATCAAGTCCAGAATGGAGTTGGTCAACAAGGAATAAAGTAGGGGGAGATAAGGGCCAAATATACAATATATACCTCATTTATTCATTCATTAATTATGTATTTTTACTCCTAGTTTATTCTTTATTATTTATTTATCAAACAAATAAACTTTGTAAATAAAAGTTGTAGATAATAATGTAAACAAAAATACAAAATTGAGTTTGAGCAAAAATAATATACAGTGTACATTTTATACCGAGAATAAAAAGCCAAAAACCAAATATAACAGACCCATATCTTTCGAATAAAAACTCAAAACATAACAAAATCACCTCTAATTGCAGATAACTTTTCAGAAGCTATTTAATGGTGGTGGTTTCGGGCCCCTATTGTACATAATACAGATTAAAATATTCAATTTATTCAGTATTTGTTATTTTTGCAAATTCATATTTTTACAACTTTGTAAATATTAGAACACATGTGCCTATTAAAATGAGAATAAAATCACAAAGAAAAGGGAAAATAAAATAAGTATATGTAAAGTACATAGACAAAGACCTATGCTTCTGTATGCATATAAATAAAAGGAAATATATTCTTTTATTCTTTATATTTTTCTAATATTGTAAATATTATACATATTCTATTAAAAATGTAGAACTAAAATAAAACTCACAAAAATACATTAAAATGAAATAGTATACATGAAACATAGGTAAAATACCTGTAAATAGATTTATATAATATACGTATCTAATTATTAAAGTGCACAAATAACATCATAAAAATAAAACAAAAATATATTAACACTCACAAAAATAAGTTATAAATATAGAAAATAATAAAATAAAATAATAAAATAAAATATACAAAACAAAATAAAAATGTACAAAATACATGTACATATACCAATAAATAAGCTATTAAAAATAAACTCGTATTTAAATACATTTAAAATTAAATAAAAATCATAATAAAATACTACATAAAATAATACACGAAATTTACTTTATACTTAAACATTAATAAAATCATTTACTATTTATAAATATTTATTTTCGAATAAAACCCCATGTTTTGTCTTGTAGCGGTCCAGCTGGACCAATAGCCGCGGGTCAAGTGTTGACCGCGGTCAACTCCTCTGCCCCCAGCCACCTGGCGTGACAGACGTCCATCATGCCATCTTCTCCCATTTTGCCCTTCCTAACGATTGACGTTCTCTCTTCGAATCCTTCACGAAAAACCTTCGCCTATCATCCCTCAATCACGCCACCTACTCGGATCGCCCAGAAAACCAATCGACTCTTTGATTAACCCCAGTCAATAAGGGTGCACTGCCATGTCTATAAATAAGAGCCTCGGCCTTCCTCCGCAAATTTGGTCAACATTAGCCCTTCTTCCACCCGAGACTTTGGTCCAGATAGGTTCCTTGTGACAAGGGGAAGCTCTTGGAGGCTTGCATCGGTCAGAGAAGGTGGGGTTGCAACCACGGTGGCCCTCCGACGAAGCCCAGCTCCCTGGTGCTCCACCAGGTATATGAGTTGCTTTCTTGCTTGTTTAGCTGGGTTTTAATTCATGCATTTAATTTACGTAAGTATTTTAATGATTAGAGTAGTGGTCAGCTTAGATTAGTTAAATCGAAGTTCGTCGGAGCTCCGCTTCAGCGAACGATTTCGTCGGGAACTCTCTGTGCTCCGACCCGCCTTTCACCACCATTTCATTCCCTCTCACATTCTCCATCTCTTGATCGCCCCAGATCAACCAGAACCCTTCCGGTTTTACGAATCGAAGCTCGCCTTATCCCTACATCGGAGCTTCGTCGCCCATACCATTTTTATCACGTATCAGCTTCAACTTCCGGTCGAGGTCGTAGCCCTCAAGCCGCTAGTTCTTTCTGTGCAGGTTTAGCGATCAAAGAAGCCCTCCTAGGCTCATTTGGACCTGGCACGAGGTTCCTGCAGGTCCCTTTCTTCTCCGAGCTTGCTAGAACTCCTCAGACCTCCAGGAACCCATCTGGGGACATCTCCAAACGCGGGAAGCTCCCAGGAACGTGAGAGACCCACGGCGGAGCAGGAGGATGACGGAGGAGCTTGTTGGCTTGATCAAAGCTCGCTAGCGATGAGCCCTTTCCCAGTTCTTCCAACCTGCCTCCCAGTCGTCCTATCAAGGTGGAGACCCAATTCTGATCAGGACCGTTCGATGAAGCCACTCTTTGACCGTTGGATCCTCCTCGTGGATTTAATCCTGTCCGCTCATCGGCGAAGCGTCATCAGCGCGCGAGGGGATGCCACGTGGCAAGTGAAGCACATCTAGTCGTCTGCCAGCGCGCATGTTTAGGAGTAAATTGCACCTATACCCCTCTCCTTTTTGTATATATTATTTAGTCGTGTAAGTTAACTGTAGCGTTAAAAATAAAGTGGAAATTTTGTAAGAAGACCCCTGAAATTCTCATAATTGCAAAAAGGTCCGTTCCACGTCACCTCACGTGTTGTCCCACGTGAGGTGGGAAAATTGCAGGGATACCCCTGCCTTTTTTGTATTTAGAAAAAGTCCAATAAATACGTGTTATATTTTTGTGAAATTTGCAAGCAGGCCCCGGGAATTTTTGTATTTATGTTTTGGTCCCTACTTGTAGGAGTCACGTGTTGTCCCACGTGGTGGATTATTTGCATATTAACCACGTGTGGCAGGTTTTGGAATTGAAATTTAACCCTGAAATGTTGAATTCACATTTAAAACTTTTGGGTAAAATTGAACAGTCCTCCCTGGACTTTATTTTTTGCAAAAATGCCCCTACCAGGACATGTATTTTTGTAGCCTTGATGTTTTTATTAAAAATACCTATGTTGCTCCTAAAAATACAAAAATGGGGATAAACGCTTCATGCTAACTATTTTCACGCGCTTATTTTTAATCAGCAATTTTTTGCATTTTATCAAATTTTAAAAATTAAAAAGGAGCCTAATTAGTCCCTGTTTAATTTAGAAAATCCATAAAAATTATAAAAACTTCTCGAAAAATTCCCCAAAAAATATATCTTGGGTGTTTTCGCATCTTTTACCTTCAGGCCAAAAATCACTAAAAAATATAAAAAACTAATAAAAATAGAAAAACCTTTACAACCTTTATTAAAATACAAAAAATACATAAAAATCATAAGTAGATAGTCTCTATCTTTGAATTTTCTATGTTTTATTATCCTTATTTTAGAATTAGTTTGGAGAATTTTGTAACTGTTTACTATTTCTATCTCCATTTTAATTTCAGGATTTTATTTTATTCATTGGTTTCAATATTTTTGACTTCAAAAATACCAAAAAATTAGAAAAATATAGAAAAATCAAAAAACATTAAAAAATATATATAAAGCACAAGAATATTTTATCTCATGAATTTTACTTATTTTTACCTATTTTTATAAATACATTATCTCTCTTTTCTTTATTGTATATATAACTTAGTTATGTTTTAATGGAAAAAGAAAATACCAAAAAAAATATAAAATTTAAAAAGAAAAATAAAAAATCATAAAATTAAAAATCAAAATATAAAAATATAAAATTAGAAAAAAGATAAAAAAATATAAAATAAAAAAACCCACAAGAAGCATTATTTGTACAAATGACTTAGTTATACATAGATAACCATAGGCTACCTCTTTTTGCTCTCTTTGGCTCGACCTCTACATGCTTATACACTATGAATTTTATGGTAGAGAAACTAAATATTAATCCAACATTTTTAGGGTTTAATTATTTTATTCTATATTGTGGGTTAATTGTTGATCAACAAAGGACTTTCGAGTGGTCGCCTCAGCGATTGGATATTGATCTAGACCCTCGAAAATTCTCTGTTATCAGATGGCACCGTTGCCGGGGAGCAATGAGCGTAGCCTATATTTGCCAGTCATTTTATAAAATAATTACCTAATTTATTGATTCCTTCATCTACCAATTTAATTCTTTTATATTATTTGTAAATATTCAGTGATTTTGGTAAAATTTATTTCCTTGATTATTAGTGCTAATGCCAACTTTTCTTGCAACTTTGATGCGAGGTCCGCCACGTGAGGATGGTTTTCTAGGAAGCTGATGCAGCCAAGCATGGAGGAGGCTGGTCATCTCTCTTTGACCAGTTGGAGAAAGCACCAAGGAAGCAGGAGGAGGGATTAGCTTAGAAAAAAATCAAATTTGTAATTTTATGGTGAGAGAGAGAAATTTTGGCATGTAATATAATTTGGCCTCTACTCTTCACAACGGGGTCCAGTGCCCGGGTGTCTGTTCTCCTAGGCGCCTCGTCACAGTTTTTCATGTTTTTATCGACTTCTTTTTATTTATTTTCCGTTGTTTTGAGTTTTTCACCATATTTTATTTTATTTTGTGCGCATGGAGCCCCTAGATATAGGCTGCTTGACTCGGTAATTAGGTCCACACATTAATAAGAATGCATGTTCTTATAGTCTTCTGCGTATGGATCTAATCAAATTAATAATTCTAGTAATTCAGATCTGAGACCGCGTGCCACTAGAGGTCATATACAACGCGTGTAGGACTCATTGTGGCAGGCACCGATTGGCATCAGAGATCGGATCTTGGTCTCATTTCTGAATAACTAGCAGTTGGTTCTTTACGGCTAATAATAGCTACTGTTTAGGATGATTTTGTCATTTGCACACTGCCATGTAGATAGGTTTAAAAATTTTGTTTTGCATACCGCATGGAGAGAGCTGGGATGTAAGTCTTCTAACTTATCAGGCATCATTAGGTTCAATGGTGAGATTTCCATCATTGAACAGGCTTGCATGACTTTTCCTCTATCTCCCTTTTATTTTGAGCACCTGGGACTTAAATAAAAATATACAAAAAAACATTAGGCACTTGTATGAAAACAGACTCATAAAAAGTGAAAACCCAAAAAGCTAAAACAAGGGGACTGCTAAATAAACCTTTACCTTAATTTAAATCTACAGTGGATCATCATTGTACTGGGTTCATAAAGCCCTCATTATTTTCAGGTACCTTCGGAGGGGACCAAAACCCCTCCCATGAGCGAGGCACGTCCCATAAGGAATAGAGCCAAAATCCCAGTCCGTAACTGCCTTGTGTATCGCCTTGATTTCTGAAGTAATGGTGCTTCTATCGTATGTGACTAAGTAGGGCCTTGTCAACGATGGTGTTCTCGCCTTGTGTGGAACATCGACATGGTCTGAAGTATTGAGCATAGGCCACACCTTCATGGGGGTGTATGTCTCATCGGGTTGCATCTGAGTAGCTTCTTGCATGCTCACGAGTGATTCCGTTTTGAGCGAGAACCGAAGTATTGGTTTCGCCTGTCGGCTTCCTCTCTCTATTTCTTGGCTGAGTAGGCATCCAAGAAGGCTTACAAGGACCTAAAAAAATGCAGACTATAGGTTACAAAGGAGGAGGACAAGTACAGGATTCTTTTCTGATAGTACTCTCTTCTATAGGGTTAGCGTGCTAAGGACTTGTTACAAGATACGCCTGAAATAACAACTCTAAACTGAAAATATAATAAGTAGCCGAACCTTTACAGCTTCACATGGTGTGAGTTGGTGAACCCAATTTTGTCTTGTGTTTGTGCAGATCTAGATTAAGTTTCAAAGATCAAGTCTCACGTACTTGCGCAAATTTTGTCGTGTATTTCTCCCTTTGACCCGCGCTCAATTTAAGCCTTTCTACTGTTTTACATTCCATTTTCTTCCTTGTTGACCACCGTATCCTTCTTCCAACATCTACCCATCTCTTGCTCCGCAAGGGCGATCCATGGATGGTTTAGTCGGGATCCCGCCAACACCTACATCGATTCCATGGGCTCGACTTTGCCAATAATTTGAGGGGATTCTCGAGAACCCAATCCAGACTTTACGGATCGATCTCCAGACTCCTCCTCTTCTACCTTCCTCGTTGACAACCTAATAAACTGGGACCACTTTTGTCCCACTTCCGCCGTTTGAATGAAAGTCGATCACAATCCATATACTTTTTCATTCACAATACTCTTGAATTGATCTTGATTCCAGATTCATCATGACAGCTGGGATTAGATTGCAAGTGGTCTGATTGGGATTCTCTCATTCTGCAGATAGAAGACAGACCAAGCCCTGGATCCCAATCCGGAATTCATCTCGTCATACTTAGACCCTGATATGGCTCCCCAAGGAAAGGGCAAGGGTCAGCAGCCACCTCAGCCAGAGCAAGGATAGATGACTTATCAGAATCAGGTCAATGCACAGCTATTGGCATCTATCCAAGCTATCCAGCAGCATCTAACAGAGCATGCCCTAACGCAGAATGCATTCTAGGAGATGCTTAATGATGTGATGAATAGACCTGAGGAAGGAAGATGTAGAAGAGGAGGTGGTGGACCACTTAATGACGAGGAAGAGCCAGAACAGGGGAGACCCAAACTGACCCTGAATGAAACGTACAATCCTGGAGACAGCCAAATGACCGAGTGGATCCTTATTCCACCGGTACATGCTTACTTTGAGCTGAAGCCCCAGTTTATCGCTCTTCTTCCATCTTTCCATGGAAACACCAATGAAGATCCTTATATCTACCTGCTTCAGTTTTAACACATCTATCGTACTACCCACTACCCCAACATTCCCTTGGACGTTCTCAAGATGATGGCATTCCTCTTCACTCTGTAAGACAAGGCCCTCTATTGGGTCAACCATCTAGGGAAGGTTGTGACAACCTGGGAGGAACTAAAGTCCGCTTTCCTGCACAAATTTTACCCTCTTGGTGGGCTCAACCAGATGCGAGCATGAATTAGAAACTTCTCTCAGGGAGCAACTAATCCATCCATGAAGCCTGGGAGAGGTTCACTGATTTGCAGGAAAAGTGCCCTCACCATGAGATCCCAAAGAGCAGCCTGCTCCAACACTTCTTTGGGGGCCTGAACAGAGAAAGTCAAAGGCTTGTTGACGCAGCATGTGGGGGCTCACACTTCAACAAAGATGAAGACGTAGTCTGGCAGATATTTGAGGAAATGGTCGAAGGAGAGGCTGCCCTCTCTTCATCTAAGGCATACCAGAAGTAGCCCTAGATCCTCCAGAAACAAGTACACATGGCCGCATCCCGCGAGGCGGAGAGAGATGAGAGATCCAACCTTAGAATTATCGGCGGCCATCTTCTTGAAGGTTGATATCATCAAGAAGCGATCACAGGACCTCTAGAAACTCGCTATGATCGAAAAGAGGACACAAAACCTTAACAAACTGGATCAGATCACCAAGCAGTTGGAACTGCTGGTGAGCACCATCAACTCTATCCAGTCGGCACCACCATCTACAGATGCTCCAGCTGATAAGAAGGGTGATCCATCACCGCCACATTAGCCTTAGCCGAGCCAGCAGCCATCGACAGTCCATCACATATACTAGGTGCAGGCGCCCGACCAGGGCTAGCCGCAGCAACAGATGGTTGTGTACCAACCAGATTTCCTGACAGCATCCCATCCAACATTCACACCACCACCCCTAATTCAAGAAGTCAACGGGGTTTGGAGCAATGATGCACAGTCGGCCTGTCCTACTGGACAACCTCAGGGCTAGCTATCAGCCAACTAGCAGTACCACCAACCTTAGGGTGGTCGTTTTGAGTAGTCCTCACAGTCGTCGCCACAGTACCAGTAGCCTCCCCAATATGCTAATCAATAGAGGCAGAACCAGCAATACCAGCAGCCACAATACCGTCAGCCACCGCCATTACACCAGAGTGCGGCTATCCCACCTCAGCAATACCAGCAATATCATCCTCCCTCTTACAATCAATTTCAGCTTCCTGCCCAAACACAACACCATCAGCAGTCATTGTCTCAGGTCCCACACCCGCATCAACAGCGTGGTCTGCACGCTGAATTTTCTGAGGCCACTCCTGTGAACCTGACCATGGATTGCTTGGCTCAACTTGTCAAAGGTCTAGAAGATATGACCAGGAAGCTAGACGACCTGACTGCCACTAAGACCACCATCACAGCTCAGGTCGAAGCTAACCCCAATAGCTTCAAAAAGAAGGAACGGGTAGAACGTGATGTCCCGTCTATGCTTGTAGAGTCGGAGAATTATAATATTTCTTTTTCTAATGTTGTCACTCTCAGGAGCAGTAGGACCTTGCCTCCGCCTGCCATTAAGAAGGGGGAGAATAAAGCTTTAGGTGAATCGACATCTTCTGCATCAACCGTGTAAGCTACAAGGTCATGTGAGGAAGAAGAAGGAGGAGGAACCATTCCAGCAGTCGCCGACCACCATCCGCATCAACAAAAACAACCAAAAAATCAGCAAAAACAAAAAGAACAAAAAGAAGCTCGTTGTCGAAGTGAAGCCGCGCCAGTCTTGGAGGAGCTGCCAGCAGCAGCCGATCCCTTGCCAGCCGATGGAGTAGAGGCCCAGCTTTTTGCCTGTCCACCAGCACCAGTACCTCAACTTCCAGCTTGTACTCCTTTTTATAGTCCGAATGTACAACAGTTTGTGGACAATGGTTTTCATGTAAATAAGAACTCTGATTTGCTTTCCAGCAATGTAAATATTCCTTTTCCTGATGCAATAGAAAAATCCAAAAAAAATGCAAAAAGAAAGTGTGTTATCTGATCCTGGAGTTGTGGACATACTTAGTAACTTAACTGTTGAGATTCCTTTGATGAAGGCCATGGAGTACATGCCAGCTGTGAAGAAGGGTCTGAAAGAAGCATGTACTAACAAGTGTCGACCAGTACGCAAGAACAGACGCAATTAGGTTGAGAAGCACATTCTCACCATGGCCACCGTTGCAGCCATCAGCAACCTCCCTCAGAAAAAGTAGGACAAGGGATCACCTCTTATCAGTTGTGAGATTTTCGATCAGGTCTTCGAGCGCACTCTCCTTGGCAGCGGGTGATGAATCTCCATTTCAACACCTTTATTCTATCGTTTTAGCCTTAAAAACCCCAACAAATGCATGTAAATAACATTAATTTGTCCATAATAGCATTCATTATTTATTGTATTAAGTATATATAAAATAAGGTTTTTAATGCCAAAATTATAGAATAAAGAGAAGAAAAGAAAAAGGAATAAAATATTGCATATATTTTATGACCCTGACCCCAAGACCAAGTCTAGAATGGGATTGGTCGACAAGGAATAAAGTAGGGGGAGATAAGGGCCAAAAATACAATAAATATTTCATTTATCATTCTTGATTTATGCATTTTTGACACCTATTTTGTATCTAATTATTTATTCATCAAATAAAGAAACTTTGTACATAAAAGTTGTAGATAATAATACATATAAAAATACAAAATTGAGTTTGTATAAAAATAATATACAGTGTACATTCTATAACCAGAATAAAAAGCTAGAAACAAAACTTCACAGACCCATATCTTCCACATAAAAACTCAAAACATAGCAAAATCACCTCTAATTGTATATAACTTTTCATATCAATTTAATGGTGTGGTTTTATATTTTTTGGAGTTATTGTGCAAAAGATAGGTTTTGGGCCTCTATTGTACATAATACCGATTAAAATATTTAATTTATTCATTACCTATTATTTTTACAAATTGATATTTTTATAATTTTGTAAACATTATTTATAACATAAATGTACATTAAAATCAGAATTAAACCTAAAAGAAAATGGAGAATAAAATAAAACAAAGCCAAACCATAGATGAAACACCTATATGTATATAAATAAAAGGAAATTATATTCTATAATTATTTTATTCTTTCATATTTTAGAATATTGTCAATATCATATCTATTCTACTAAAAATATAAAACAAAAATAAAACCCATTAAAATACATTAAAATAAAAAGAAGTATACAAAATATAGGCAAAACACCTATACCTATACATATACAATTCATATACCTATTTATTTAAATGTGCAAATAAACTCATAAAAATCAAATAAAAATATATTTATACTCACAAAAATATGATATAAATATATAGAATAAGAAAAGAAAATAATAAAATGAAATATACAAAATAAAAATACACAAAACATAGGTAAATATACCTATAAATACACTAATAAAAATTAATTACTAATAAATAAAGCCAAAAAATAAATAAAAATCATATTAAAATACTACATAAAATAATAAACATTTTCTATTTTATACTAAAAAATATTAAAATCATTTACTATTTTCTATAAATTATTTTGGAATAAAAACCCCTGTTTTGTCCTTTAGCGCCCTACGTGGACCAATCAGGAGCGGCAGACTGTTGACCTCTGGTCAACTATCCCATTCGCGTATCTGACCCATCAGACCTGGTGAATCCCCGATTTTCTTGCATTTTTCGTGCTCGATACATCGCTCAATCACCTTCGGTCTCTTCACGAAAATTTCTCCCTGGATCATCATGATTCACGCCAAGTCCTTAGATTGCTTGTAAACACATCAGATTCTTTGATATTAGTCGGTCAATAAGGGTGCCTTGTGATGTTTATAAATAAACAACCCCATCCTCCTTCGTAAATTTGGTCAGTTTTTGTTCTTTTCCCTTCCTCGTATTCGATCCTGGAGGCTTCCTCGTGACAGGGGGAGGTTTTTGGTGCCTTGAATCGGTCGGAGGAGGTGGGAGATGCACCCACGACGGAGATCTGGTGATGCCACGCTCCCTGGTTTCCACCAGGTACTAGAGCACCTTTTTCTTGCTTTATTAGATAGGTTTTAATTCCAGCTTTTATTTCCTGCATTTAATGTAGCATTTAGTTAAGTAGATCGCCTAGATTTGGTTGAGTCGTAGTTCGCTGGAGCTCCGCTCCGGCGACGACTCCCATCCCATCCAGTTAGTCTCCGACCTCCATTTCGCCTTCATATCATACCTTGTCCCCTTCTCCATCTTCCACACGCCTCTAATAATCCGGAACCCCAGTGGTTTTGCGAATCAAGATTCCAACTCCGCCGCTCGCCGGAAACTCGCCACCCACCTTCATTTTTGCGCAAAAGCTTCAAACCCCTGGTCGAGGAGCTTCGCCTCAAGCCGCTTTATCTTCCTGTGCAGGTCTTGGCTTAGAAGGAGCCCTCTTGGGCTTGATTGATTCCAGGAAGAGGCTCCTGGAGGTCCTTCCCTTCCTAGAGCTCTCCTGATTGACTAGGACCTCCAGGAGCCATGATGAAGCCATCAATTGACGCGGGGACCTTCCAGGAATGTGTAGAGACTCTCGGAGGCGACGGAGGTGGCCTGAGGCACCTGCTATTCACGATCGAAGCTTGCCGCGCGCGAGCTTCGTCCCTGTTCTTCCACGCCACCCCATAGCCGTCCGATCAAGGTGGAGATCCCAGAAGTAGCAGTAGTCGTCGGATGTGAAGCCTCGTGACCGTCAGATCTCATCAGGAGATCTAATCTCGAGCGTCCGCCAACAAAGCATCATCGACCGTTGAATGGGCGCCACGTGTTCAAGTGAATGAAGATATGTCATTGCGCCTAATAAGGGGTAATTTACACTTTTAGCCCCTACCTTTTTGTATTTATGATTCAGTCCAGTAAATATTGTGTATCGTTTAAAATTAAGTGGATATTTTGTAAAAGACCCATAGGTTTCTTGTATATACATTGAGGTCCAATCCACGTCAGATCACGTGCGATCCCACGTGAGTTTGGAAAAATTTCATTGAAGCCCATGTATTTATTTGTATTTTGTAAAGGTCCATTAAACAAAATTTACAGTGTTATATTTTTGTGGAATTTGCACGCAGACCCCTGTACTTTATGAAATTGCATTTAGGTCCATGTGTGTGTGAATCACGTGTAGCCCCACGTGATTGGTAAAATTGCAATGGCACCCTGGCAGGTTTTGAAATGTGTTTTTGGTCCTGAAACTTCATGTTAACGTTCAAAAGTTTTGGTATAATTGCACAGAACCCTCTGGACTTTATTTTATTTACAAAAATACCCCTGCTAGTGTTGAATTTCTTTTTGCTTTCCCTATGCATCTATAAAATTCCAAACATCACCAAAAAAATATCATAGGTTCCTATTACATTGTATTATCAGGCCATGTTTTTACTTTGCATTTTTATTGCATTTTCATATTTATAAAATTTCAAAAACATGCATTTTTGATGCTGTTTGCAGTATAAAATCCTAAAAAATAAAAACTTTTTTGAAAAATTCCCAAAGAAATATTTATTGTGTCTTTTAGTGTGTTTGATTTTCTATCCAAAAATCACTAAAAAATTTAAATCAAAACTCCTAAAACTTAGAAAACCCCAAAAACCTTCATAAAAATATTAAAAATCCAAGAAAAATCATAAAATTGCAATGTGTGTTTCTGAATTTTTTGTATTTAATTATCTTTGTTTTAAAATTAATTTGAGGAATTTTTGACACTATTTGATATTTTTCATCCTCATTTTAATTTCGGCCAGCAATTTGTTTCATTGTTTACTTGTATTTTTGTCTTTAAAAATACCAAAAAAATTAGGAAAAAATCTAGAAAAATCACAAAAACATCCTAGAAATATAAAAAGCCTAAAAACATTTTATTTCTGATTTTTCCTTATTTCTACCTATTTTTATAAATATCTTTTATCCCTCTTTTCTTATATTGTGTATATATTCTAATTAAAGAAAAAGAAAATATAAAAAATATAAAATATAAAAAGATAATATAAAATCAGAAATTAAAAATCAAAATAAAAAAATATAAAAATTAAAAATAAAAAATAAAAAAAACATAAAATCAGAAACCCACAAAAATAATAACATGGACAAGAAGAGAATTGGATAATTTAGTGTGTTTATTCTACTCCCAACCGTTCGCTCCCAGTGTTCGACCTCTACTTGTGCTTACACCTATAGACATTTGCATGTAGAGTTATAATAAATTTTTACTCTAAATTTTTGAGATTTAATTGCTTTATTCTGATTGTAGGTTAATTGCTGATCGATTAGGATTCTATCTGAGGTCACCTTAGCGACTATCGATCCGCCATATGGAAAGACACGACCTCGGCCCAATCCCATGTCATCAAATGGCACCGTTACCGGGGAGTAATGAGCGTAGCTTACTTTAGTTTGTCATGATGTAAATACTTGCATAATCTTTTGCTAATATTCATGAATTACCTGTAAATATTTATTGCCTTGTTTATATTCTGTGATTATTTGTGCTAATACCCTTTTTTCTTGCAACTTTGATGCGAGGGTCCGCCATACGAGGACAGTCTTCTAGGAGGCTGGTGCAGCCATGCATGAGGGAGGGTCACGCCTGTTTGACAAGTTGGAGTAAGCACCAAGGAAGTAAGAAGAAAGCTTAGCTAGTTTAATATATATATATATGTAATTTTATGAGAGAGAGAGAGAGACAATTTTGGCATGTAATAATTTGGACTCTACTCTTCACAACAAGGTCCAGTGCCTGGGTGTCTGTTCACCTGGGGGCCTCGTCACGGCTTTTTCGTGTTTTCCCACCTTCTCTTCTTTGTTTCCCGCTGTTTTAAGCTTTCTGCCTTTTCATTATTTTGTTTTGTGTGCATGGAGCCCCTAGAATTAAGTTGCTTGACTCGATAGCTAGGTCCACACATTAATAAGAATGCTTGTTCCTATTGTCTTTTACGAGTCGATTTAGTCAAACTCAATTAGTTCTTCACGATTAATAGCAGCTAATGTTTAGGGCGATTTTATCGCTTGCACACCGTCATATAGTTAGGTTTAAAATTTTTGTTTTGCATACCGCATGGAGAGAACTGGGATGCACTGTAAGTCCTCTAACTCAGCATGCATCATTCGGTTCAATGGTGAGATTTCCATCATGGAACCAACTTGCACGGCTTTTCAGCTATCTACCTCTGATTTTGAGCACCTAGGACATAAATGAGAATCTACAAAAACAATAGGCGCTGGTATGAAACAGACTCAAAAAAAGTGAAAACCCAAAAAACTAAAACAAGGGGACTGCTAAATAAACTTTGAACTTAATTAAAATTTGTTTAGGACTATCATTGTACCTGGTTCAAAAAGCCCTCATTGTTTTCAGGTGCCTTCGGAGGGGGACCAAAACCCTACTCCCATGAGCGAGGCACGTCCCATAAGGAATAGAGCCAAAGTCCCAGTCTGCACTTGTGTATCGCCTGAATTTCTGAAGTATTAGCGCTTCTATCGTACGTGATCGAGTAGGGCCTTGTCAGCGATGGTGTTCCCGTCTTGTGTGGAACATCGACATGGTCTGAAGTACTGAGCATAGGCCACGCCTTCACGGGGGTGTCTGTCTCATCGGTTTGCATCCAGGTAGGTTCTAGCATGCTCACGGGTGGTTCCGTTACGAGCGAGAACCGAAGTATTGGTTTTGCCTATCGGCTTCCTCTCTCTATTTCTTTGGCTGAGTAGGGATCCACGAAGGGTTACAAGGACCTCAAAAAGTACAGACTATAGGTTACAAAGGAGGAGGACAAGTACGGGATTCTTTTCTGGCAGTTTCTCTCTCCTATTGGGGTAGCATGCTAAGGACTCGTTAAAAGATATGCTTGAAATAACAACTCTAAAACTGAAAAGATATTAAGTAGCCGAACCTTCACGTCTTCACATGGCGTGAGTTGGTGCAACGATTTTGTATTGCGTTTGTATGGATCTAGATTAAGGTTCAAAGATCAAGTCCCGCGCCTTTGCGCAAATTTTGTTGTATCATTCTCCTTTGACCCCCGCTCGGTCGAGCCTTTCTACTGTTTTACACTCCTTTTTATTCCTCGTTGACCATCGTATCCTTCTTCTAACATACAATCCTCCTTTTGCTCCACGAAGTCAATCCATGGATAACTTCTGTTGGGATCCTGCCGACACCCACATCGATTCCATAGACTCAACTTCGCCAATAAATTTGAGGCGATTCGCGAGAACCCGACCCGGACTTTGCGGATCAATCGCCAGACTCCTCGTCTCTACCTTTCTTTTGACCACCCAATAAATCGGGATCACTTTTGTCCCACTTTCGTCGTTGTGAATGGAAGTCGATCACAGTCCATATCTTTTTCCATTCATAACATGCTGGGATTGACCTTGATTCGAGATCCATCATGACAGCTGAATGATATTGCAAGTGGTGTGATTAGGATTCTCTCATTATGCAGATAGAAGATGGACCAAGCCCTGGATTCTATTCCGTAATTCATTTCTTCAGACTCAGACCCTGACATGGCTCCTCAAGGAAATGGCAAGGGTCATCAGCCACCCCAGCCAGAGCAAGGACAGATGCCTGATCAGAATCAGGTTAATGCACAATTATTGGCATCCATCCCAGCTATCCAACAGCAGTTGACAGAGCAGGCCCTAGCACAGACTGCTTTCCAGGAGATGCTGAATGATGTAATGAACAGACCTGACGGAGGAGGAGGACGATGAGGAGGTGGTAATCCTCCGGATGATGAGGAAGAACCGGAACAAGGGAGACCGAAACCTACACTGAAGGAGACCTATAATCCTAGAGACAGCCAGATGACCGAGTGGATCCTCATTCCACCGGTGCATGCTCACTTTGAGCTGAAGCCCTAGTTCCTCGCTCTTCTCCCATCTTTCCATGGAAACTCCAATGAAGAGCCGTACATCCACCTGCATCAGTACTCACGCGTTTGTCGTACTACTCACTACCCCAATGTCCCTTTGGACATTGTCAAAATGATGGCATTCCCCTTCAGCCTGCAAGACAAGGCCCTTTATTGGGTCAACCATCTGGTGATGGTTGTGACAACCTGGGAGGAACTGAAGTCCGCTTTCCTGCACAAGTTTTACCCTCTCGGTCGGCTCAACCAAATGCGATCACGAATCAGCAACTTCTCCCAGGGAGCCCATGAATCTATCCATGAAGCGTGGGAGAGGTTTACATATCTGCAAGAGAAATGCCCTCATCATGAGATCCCGAAGACCAGCTTGGTGCAACATTTCTTTGGGGGCCAAAACATCGAAAGCCAAAGGCTCGTTGACGCAGCATGTAGGGGCTCACATTTCAACAAGGATGAAGACGTAGTCTGGCAGATATTCGAAGAAATGGCCGAGGGAGAGGCCGCCCTCTCTTCATCAAAAGCATACCAAAAGCTGCCCCAGATCCTCCAGAAACAAGTGCACATGGCACCATCCCGCGAGACGGAGAGAGATGAGAGCTCCAACCTCATCATCATTGGGGCCATCTCTCGAAGGTTGATATCATCGAGAAACGATCACAGGACTTAGAAAAACTTGTTGTGATTGAGAGGAGGACTCAAAATCTTGACAAACTAGATCAGATCACCAAACAGTTAGAACTGCTGGTGGGCACCATCAATTCTGTTCAGTCGGCAGCACCATCAGAAGCTCCAGCTGAGAAGAAGGATGATCTACCACCGCCACATCAACCTCAACCGAGCCAGCAGCCACAGGTAGTCCAGCACGTGTACTACGTGCAGAAGCCTGACCAGGGCCAGCCGCAGAAGCAGATGGTTGTGTACCAACCAAATTTTGTAATAGGATCTGATCCAGTCTTCCCACCACCACCCCTGATTCAAGAAGTCAACAGGGTTTGGAGCAATGAAGCACAGCTGACCCGTCCCATGGGACAACCTCAGGGTCAGCTCTAGCCAACCGGCAATACCACCAACCTCAGGGTGGTCGATTTGGGCAGTCCTCACAGCAGCCGCCAAAGTATCATCAGCCTCCCTCATATGCAAATCAATGGTGGCAGAATCAACATTATCAGCAGCTGCAGTACCGCCAGCCACAGCCTTTTAATCAGTATGCGGCTGCTCCACCTCAACAGTACCAAAAGTATTCTCCTTCCTCTTACCAGTAGCTTCAGCTTCCCGCACCACCCCAACACCACCAACAACAACCTCAGCACCAACACATGCAACAACAGCGTGGTCTACACGCTGGATCTACTGAGGCAAATCCTGTGAACCTGACCATGGATTGCTTGGCCCAACTCGTCAAAGGGCTAGCAGATATGACCAAGAGGCTCGACGATCTGACCGCCACCAAGACCACTATCCCAGCTCAGGTCGAAGCCAACCCTAATAGCTTTAGAAAGAAATAGCAGATAGAATGTGATGTACTATCTACGTCCGTAGAGTAAGAAAATGATATTATTGTTTGCTCTAATGTTGTCACTCTCAGGAGCGGTAGGGCCTTACCTTCGTCTGCTATAAATAATGGGGAGAATAAAGAACCAGGTGAATCTTCATCTTCTGCATCATCCGTGCCAGCTACAGAGACGGGTGAGGAAGAAGAAGAAGGAGAAGCCATTCCAGTAGTCATGCAACACCAGCACCCTCATCAAAAACTACAAAAAAATCAGCAAAACCAAAAAGAACAAAAAGAATTTTACAGCCGAAGCAAAGTCGCGCCAGCCTCGGAGGAGCAGACAGTTGCACCCGATCCCTCACCAGTCGACGGAGCAAACACCATACTTTTTGCTCGCCCATCAGCACCATTATCTCAAGACCCAGCTTGTACTCCTTTTTGTAGTATTGCGGATGTACAACAATTTGTGGGTGATAGTTCTGATGTAAATAAGAACTCTACTATATCTATTAGTGATGTAAATATTCCTTTTCCTAATGCAATAGAAAAAACAAAAAAATTGCAAAGAAAAAGTGCATTGTCTGATCTTGGAGTTGTGGAAATAATAGATAACTTCATTTTTAAGATTCCCTTACTGAAGGTCATGGAATATATGCCAGTTGTGAAGAAAGGTTTGAAAGAAGCATGTACCAGCACGCGTCACCCAACACGCAAGAACAAACGCAATCAGTTCGAGAGGCATGTGCTTGCCATGGCTACTGTCGCAGCTATCAGCAATCTCCCTCATAAGAAACAAGATAAAGGAATGCTTCTTATCAGTAGTGAGATATTTGATCAGGTCTTCGAGCGTACTCTCCTTGACAGTGGATCTTCTATCAACCTTTTGCCCTCGTCCCTAATGCAAGAATTTGGGCTAGGTCCGCTCAAGCCAACATAGATGATCCTTCAGTTCGCTGGCCGATCCCCCAAGCGACCTAAAGGTCTGATGGAAGACGTTGTGGTGAAGGTGCGGGAGATGCAATTCCTTGTTGATTTCATGGTCCTCGATATGGACTCACCTGCACCTTTACTCTAGATCCCTATCATCCTTGGCCGACCATTCTTGCGTACCTCAGGTGACGTGGTTGACTACGGGTCTGGCAAGATCACTTTCTGCTCGGACAGCAAGCAGATCACTATATACATGATCAAAGAGCCAAACGCCACGACTGATGAGAACCATGCAGTATCAGAATCAGATTGTGACTTTATTGCAGAAATCAGGGACTCATCACTTTCATTGAATGATTCATGGACCCGAGAAATCCTCACTCTCGAGGAGGACTTGGAAAGCACAGTTGACCTATGCTCCGATGATTCTTGGAGACAGACTCTCATATGCTGGCGTAACTATGTGATCTTGAGAATTCACTCCATCCCGAACACAATGAGCCTAGTACAGAACCGTTCGGCACATCATCAGTATCTCAACTGCATACTAAGGATGGTAGCCCCATCAATGAAGTGCATCCCACCACCAGTATAGTATCTGAAGTGACCAACAAGTTGGACAGATAAGGACCAGAACTCAAGCCACTTCCTGCAGGACTGAAGTATGCCTTCCTTGCGGGTGAAGAACACATGTATCCGGTCATCATCAGCAGCAGGCTGAACCCGGATCAAGAATCTCGACTTCTCTAGGTTCTAGAAAAGAACCGTAATGTACTTGGTTGGTGCGTATCAGATCTCCAGGGGATAAATCCAGCTTTGTGTTCACATCACATTTATCTAGAAGAAGATGCCAAGCTGTCCCGTGAATTCCAAAGAAGGTTGAACCCAAACCTCCAGGACGTCGTCATGAAAGAGATCATGAAATGGTGTGATGCAGGCTTCATCTATCCCATCTTTGATTCAAAATGGGTAAGCCCACTGCATGTAGCTCCAAAGAAATCAGGGCTTACCGTGGTTACCAATGATAAAGGAGAGGAAATATCCACTCGGGTACCAACATCCTGGTGGGTGTGTGCTGACTATCGCCGTCTTAATGCAGCAACTAAGAAGGACCACTTCCCCTTGCCAGTCATTGATCAAGTTTTGGAAAGACTAGCAGGAAAGGAGTTCTTCTGCTTTTTAGATGGATATTCCGGGTACAACCAGGTGGCAATTGCTCCCGAAGATCAAGAGAAGACTACCTTCACTTGTCCGTTCGGCACCAACGCCTTCAGGAGAATGCCCTTTGGATTATGCAACGCACCTGCGACATTCCAGAGATGCATGCTAGCAGTTTTCGCCGAGATGGTAGGCAGTTTTCTCGAGGTGTTCATGGACGACTTCTCAGTCTATGGTGACAGTTTTGATTCTTGTCTTGGGCACCTATACAGAGTGCTTTAGAAATGTCGCGAAGTCAATTTAGTGCTTTCATGAGAAAAGAGCCACTTCATGTTCACCGAAGGAAATGTGCTGGGTCATGTCGTTTCCAAACGTGGCATGGAAGTCGACCGGGAAAAGGTGGATGTTATTGCCAATTTAGAGCCACCTTAGTCGGTTAAAAATGTAAGGTCGTTCTTGGGGCATGTGGGATTTTACAGAAGATTCATCAAGGATTTTAGCCACATCGTCCGACATTTAACAGAGCTTTTATGCAAGGAAACTGAGTTCAATGTCGATCACCAGGTTCTCCTTGCTTTCAATCAACTGAAGGAGCTTATCACTCAAGCTCCAGTCCTACAGCCGCCGAATTGGTCTCTCCCTTTTGAGATCATGACTAATGCGTCAGACTTTGCAGTTGGAGTTGTTCTAGGATAGAGAAAAGAAAAAGTGCCCTATGCCATTCACTACGCCAGCAAAACATTAGATGAGGCGCAAAGAAATTACACTATGACAGAAAAAGAGTTGCTGGTTGTGGTTTCGCCCTGGAAAAGTTCAGATCCTATTTGCTTGGATCAAAAGTTACCATTTTTAGAGACCACTCTGCTATCCGGTACCTACAGCAGAAAAAGGATGCCAAGCTGAGACTAATTAGATGGATCCTTCTCCTCCAGGAATTTGATTTGGAAACCAAGGACAAGCCTTGAGTTCAGAATGTGGTAGCAAACCATCTCTCCAGAATTGAGAAGCAAGAGCCTCCACTGAACAATGCACCTACACTGAAACCTTTCCAGATGAGTCAATTTTAGCAGTGGATTCCCTCCCTTTGTATGCCGATATAGTCAATTACCTCGCCTCTGGGGTACTACCATCGGATTATACGAAAAATCAGAAGAATAAATTCATGTCGACCATCCGTTTTTATCAATGGGAAGATCCTCTCTTATTTAGGGAAGGAGCGGAATGCATTTGGCGTAGGTGCATATCTCAGGAGGAGCATTATAGTGTCCTCGAGCACTATCACTCGCTCGAATCTGGTGGACATCACTCTGGAAACCGTACGGAAACTAAAGTACTTCAGTGTGACTTCTGGTGGCCCACGCTATTCAAGGATGCAGCAGTATTTGTCAAACAACGCATTGACTGTCAGAGATTGAAGGGTACACGCACTGCAAAAGATTCGATGCCTCTGAAGATCATTTAGATAGCAGATGTTTTTGATGCATGGGGCATTGATTTCATGGGGCCTTTCCTTAACAGTTAGGGTTTTGAGCACATCCTTCTTGCAGTCGATTACGTAAGTTGTTGGGTTGAAGATATTCCCGCTCGAGCCGCTGACAGCCGAACAGTGTGCTGATTCTTAAGAGATAACATCATTGTGCGGTTCGAGATTCTGAAGATTCTCATATTAGATGGGGGTAGCCATTTCATTAACAAAGAGTCAAGAAATTCACGAAGGAGTACGACATCGACCATCGTGTCGCATCCCCTTATCATCCTCAGACCAATGGCATGGCCAAATTGTCGAACAGAGAAATCAAGACGATCCTTCAGAAACTTGTAAGGCCGGACAGAAAGAACTGGTCTCAACTCTTGGACTCAGTCCTCTGGGCTTACAGAACCACCTACAAGTCTCCCTTCGTCGAATTAATTCACAAGCCTTTATGGGTAATTAACATGTGCAATTTGGACTCACGGAAAAATGGTCAGATAACTAAAGATGATCTGAACAGACTCTTGGAGTTTCGAGACTATGCATATGATAACACATTGACGTACAAGGAAAAGGTGAAACACTGGCATGACCGGCACATCAGACGAAAGACCTTTGAAGTTGGACAGAAGGTGTGGTTATTTGATGCAAAGTTACGGATCTTCCCGGGCAAATTAAAGAGTAAGTGGACAGGGCCATTCCGAGTTCGTGAAGTGCGTGACAATGGAAGTATTGCCATACCAGAATTGTCTCCTGACGCACAACCATTTGTTGTCAACGGTCAACTATTGAAGCCTTACCTCAAGCCTGTTACATTCTTGGCCGTTGTCGACTCCATCCAGCTTCTACGCTTTGATGAGATAACCACCACATTGTCAGCATCAGAAGATTCAGACGCCGCACTTTAAAAACTATTCATCTGATTTCTTATTTTCTTCTTTTCCTTTTCTATCTTCTTTTTCTATCAAAAAAGGTGTCGCCCCTTGTTGACAGTCTTCTATACTTAGGACGCACTTTGTCCTAAGTATAGGGGGTGTGCAACTAGAGTTTCTCTATTTTTTGATCCTCTCCATTGTCTCATCTTCTTGTCTATACTTAGGAATATCTTACCCTAAGTATAGGGGGAGACAATCTGAGTACGATCTATTTATTTCCACTCTTGACCCTCCCTGCTTTGTGTACCGTCTGCTATACTTGTGATTATTTGATCCTAAGTATAGGGGGGATGGTCAACTTCTCATTCGTTCATTCTTTCCTATATTTATTCATTCGTTAGTCTTGTCTATACTCAGTACGAGTTATGTCTTCTCTTTCCTCTCTGATCTATGAGGACATAGCTCAAGCTAAGTATAGGGGTCGTATATACTATGTATATACTATAAGCCATAACTCATACTGTAAATAAAAATACTACCTGGACCTAAAAGTAATGTTAAAAGTATTTTTATTATGATAATAAAAGATGATTGTGAGCTCCTCGGACTCTTTTTGTCCGTACTGATTAATAAATCAGGAAAAATGCTTTGTGCAAAATGTTCTCCTTGTGAAAAAAATCTTTTGAAAATTATTTGAAAAATATTTTGTAAAAAGTGTTCAACCTTTGTAAATATTTCTGTTTGCAAAATTTATTTTCTTTGAGTG
The DNA here is from genome assembly GCA_037367405.1 of Ottelia alismoides. Lineage (NCBI taxonomy): Eukaryota > Viridiplantae > Streptophyta > Magnoliopsida > Alismatales > Hydrocharitaceae > Ottelia > Ottelia alismoides. The sequence goes on along the minus strand of JAZKJV010011681.1, from coordinate 624,659 downwards.
AAATAAAAATGTTTGAAAAGCGGTTTGCAAATGGTTGGAAAAATGGTTGTAAAAGTATTTTGAAAAATCTATATATAATGTTTGAAAAACCCTTGCAAAATGATTTTCAAATGTGTGTACATGTTTGTAAAAATATTTTGGACTATAGTTTTCAAAATCTTTTGAAAATGATTCTCGAATAAGTCTGAGGAGTATAAACAAAAATTTCTCATGCAAAAACAAGCAATAATTCCAAATAAAACTTATAAGAGCCTAAACCATTTTGTACATAAAATATAGTTTTTCTTTGTATATACTGATTAATAAATCAGGTTAAATATCTTTAAAAAATGGTGTGAACCGTTTGGAAACTTTTTGTGAAATGTTTTCAACCTGTGTAAAATCGCTTTGTTTGTAAAATTTTCTTATTTGTATGAAATAAAGGATTCGAAAACCTATGTGCAAACGGTTTGGAAAATGTTTGTAAAAACTATTGTGGAAAATGTATATGCATAGTGTGACAAATCTTTGGAAAATGACTTTCAAATGTTTGTAAATACTTGCAAAAATTATTGCGTACTATAGTTTTGAAAATGTTTTCAAATAAATAAATAAATAAATAAATAATAAAAAATAGACATACATGTAAAGCCGTTAAATAAAAAAGGAATTTATCAATTGTACACATATATGTACCTAGAACAAGCAGGTTAACAGTTGTAAATACCTTAAAATTCTTAATTTTTTGTAAAATAAAGCAGCACGCCCGTGTAAATAGTTGTACATACTTTTTGTGTGCCAAGACTTTTTATTTGCAAAAATTCTTTGTGTAAAAAGATGCTTTGATTTTTGAGTTCTTTGTGAAAAATTGCATCATTCATTGTGCACAGCATGTGCATATCATACATATTCTTGTTGAGTGAGCTTGATGATTGAACCAGTCCAATAAAGAATAAAATTGGAGCTTGGTTGGACCTTTTTGCACCTAACTGCACTGGAACCTTATGGGAACTAGGTTTAAGGTACTTCAGGTCTATTCAGACTTAATTCTTTGAGAAATCAGGGCTGGGTCAAGTCACGTCAACTGACTAAATAGAACTTTTCGAGACACACGCATGATTCTTATCGACCGTGACCTAACTTGGAGAGGTGAGGGGGTTGGATTTGCCAGTCAGAGACGCATACGGGTGGAAAAATTCGTCTTCATCTAGGGAGGGAAGTGCACCCCCAACCTGGTCCAGTTCCAATGAAGTTGAATAATAGGAGAGTGTGGGTTGCAATAAAGCTTCAAAAGAGGGATAGTCTTCTGACTGTAGAGGAAAAAGTCCTTATGTAAATGTTGTTGTGAATAGTATGTCAAATAAAAAAAGAAAAAAAAAGAAAAAAAACTCCAAAAAAGTGGACAGGCTTGTAAATAAATAAAAAACTAAAGTACCTTCCAGAGTATGTATATATGTTGTATAGAAAATAAGCAAGCTTGAGCATCAAAGTTATGCCATATGAGCTTGCAGCTGGATGACTTGACTACACTGGTCTTACATCCCAGGATAGGTAGCTACAATGGCTACCGTCCATTCTTTTCTCTACCTCCTCCTCTTGAGTTGGATGCCACTTGAACTTAGAAGGGAATACCCCGCTCCCCGAGGGCAGAGTGCTGGATTAGGGAATCATTGGGTTGTCATTCTGGAGAAGTCAGTCTCTTGTTCATTTCAGTTGGGGAGAGCCACTATCACTTACACTGTACAAGTCGGCTTCATAGTCATAAGGGTTTGCGTATGATGCAGACTAGTTCTGACATGGCTATTGAGGAGATTTGAACCGAGTTCTATGACTCTCGGAGGCTGTTGTGTTTTAAATTCGATTCCCAACCAGGTTCCACACCCATTTTCACATTAAGGTTTAACCTGAACTCCAAACTTTGATTTTGTACATATAAGTTTAAAAATCATGATCAACTCAAGTTCCTCATTCTTGCCTTTTCTTTTCTTCTTATTCTTTATTCTTTTTGCGCTTATTGCAAGAGTATTTGCTAGGGACTAGCAAGGGCAAGTATAGGGGTTGATGAATCTCCATTTCATCACCTTTATTCTATCGTTTTGGCCTTAAAAACCCCAGCAAATGCATGTAAATAACATTAATTAATCCATAATAGCATTCATTATTTATTGTATTAAGTATACATAAAATAAGGTTTTTAATGCCAAAATTATAGAATAAAGAGAAGAAAAGAAAAAGGAATAAAATATTGCAAATATTTTATGACCCTAACCCTGAGACCAAGTCCAGAATGGAATTGGTAGACAAGGAATAAAGTAGGGGGAGATAAGGGCCAAAAATACAATAAATATTTCATTTATTCATTCTTGATTTATGCATTTTTGACACCTATTTTGTATCTAATTATTTATTCATCAAATAAAGAAGCTTTGTATATAAAAGTTGTAGATAATAATGTAAATAAAATACAAAATTGAGTTTATATAAAAATAATATATAGTGTACATTCTATAACCAGAATCAAAAGCTAGAAACCAAACTTCACAGACCCATATCTTCCAAATAAAAACTCAAAATATAGCAAAATCACCTCTAATTGTATATAACTTTTCATGAGATATTTAATGGTGGTGGTTTTATATTTTTTTGGAGTTACTATGCAAAAGATAGGTTTTGGGCCTCTGTTGTACATAATACCTTTTAAAATATTCAATTTATTCATTACCGATTATTTTTACAAATTCATATTTTTATAATTTTGTAAAAATTATTTGTAACATAAATGTACATTAAAATCAGGATTAAACCTAAAAGAAAAAGGAGAATAAAATAAAAGTAAGCCAAACCATAGATGAAACACCTATATGTACATCAATAAAAGGAAAGAATATTCTTTAATTATTTTATTCTTTCATATTTTTATAATATTTTCAATATCATATCTATTCTATTAAAAATACAAAACAAATAAAACCCATTAAAATACATTAAAATAAAAAGAAGTATACAAAACATAGGTAAACCACATATACATATACCTATACAATTCATATACCTATTTAGTTAAATGTACAAATAAACTCATAAAAATCAAATAAAAATATATTTAGACTCACAAAAATAAGTTATAAATATATAGAATAAGAAAAGAAAATAATAAAATAAAATATACAAAATAAAAATAAAAATACACAAAACATAGGTAAATATACCTATAAATACACTAATAAAAATTAATTACTAATAAATAAAGCCAAAAAAATAAAAATCATATTAAAATACTACATAAAATAATAAACAATTTTTATTTTACACTCAAAAAATAATAAAATCATTTACTATTTTCTATAAATTATTTTCGAATAAAAACCCCTGTTTTGTCCTTTAGCGCCGTACGTGGACCAATCAGGGGCGGCAGACCATTGACCTCTAGTCAACTGTCCCATCCACGTATCTGACCCGTCAGACCTGGTGAATCCCCAATTTTCTTGCATTTTTTGTGCTCAATACATCGCTCAATCACCTTCGATCTCTTCACAAAAATTTCTCCCAGGACCATCTTGATTCATGCCAAGTCCTTAGATTGCTTGTAAACACATCAGATTCTTTGATATTAGCCGGTCAATAAGGGTGCCTTGTAAACCATTATGATACATTTTTCATCCTCCTTCGCAAATTTGATCAGTTTTCGTTCTTTTCCCTTCCTCGTATTCGGTCCTGGAGGCTTCCTCGTGACAGGGGGAGGTTTTTGGCACCTTGAATCGGTCGAAGGAGGTGGGAGCTGCACCCACGGTGGAGCTCCGACGACGCCACGCTCCCCAGTTTCCACTAGGTACCAGAGCACTATTTTCTTGCTTTATTAGATAGGTTTTATTTCCAGCTTTTATTTCCTGCATTTAGTGTAGCATTTAGTTAAGTAGATCGCCTCGATTTGGTTGAGTCGCAGTTCACTAGAGCTCCACTCCGGCGACGACTCCCATCCCATCCAGTTAGTCTCCGACCTCCATTTCGCCTTCATATCATACCTTGACCCCTTCTCCATCTTCGACATGCCTCTAATCATCCGGAACCCCAGTGGTTTCACGAATCAAGGTTCCAACTCCACTGCTCACCGGAACCTCGTCGCCCACCTTCATTTTTGAAGCTTCAAACCCCTGGTCGAGGAGCTTCACCTCGAGCCGCTTTATCTTCCTGTGCAGGTCTTGGCTTAAAAGGAGCCCTCTTGGGCTTGATTTATTCTAGGAAGAGGCTCCTGGAGGTCCTTCCCTTCCTAGAGCTCGCCTGATTGACTGGGACCTCCAGGAGCCAAGCTGAAGCCATCAATTGACGCGGGGACCTTCCAAGAACGTGTAGAGACTCTCTGAGGCGACGAAGGTGGCCGGAGGCGCCAGCTATTCACGACCGAAGCTCGCCGCGCACAAGCTTCATCCTTGTTCTTCCACGTCACCCCATAGCTGTCCGATCAAGGTGGAGATCCCAGGAGTAGCAGCAGCTGTCGGATGTGAAGCCTTGTGACCGTCAGATCTCGTCAGGAGATCTAATCTCGAGCGTTTGCCCACGAAGCATCATCGACCGTTGAATGGGCACCACGTGTTCAAGTGAATGAAGATCTGTCGTCCATCAGCGCCTAATAAGGGGTAATTTACACTTTTATCCCCTACCTTTTTGTATTTATGATTTAGTCCAGTAAATATTATGTAACATTTAAAATTAAGTGGATATTTTGTAAAAAGACTCTTAGGTTTCTTGTATTTACATTGAGGTCCAATCCACATCAGATCATGTGCGGTCCCACGTGCGTTTGGAAAAATTTCACTAAAGCCCTTGTATTTATTTGTATTTCGTAAAGGTCCATTAAATAAAATTTACAGTGTTATATTTTTGTGGAATTTACACGCAGACCCCTGTACTTTATGAAATTGTGTTTTAGTCTCTATGCGTGTGAATCACGTGTAGTCTTACGTGATTGGTAAAAATGCAATGGCCCTCTGCCAGGTTTAAAATGTGTATTTGGTCCTAAAACTTCATGTTAACGTTCAAAAGTTTTGGTATAAAATCACAGAACCCCTAGACTTTATTTTATTTGCAAAAATACCCCTACTAGTGTTGGAATTTCTTTTTGTTTTCCCTATTTATTGCATGCATCTATAAAATTCCAAAAATCACCAAAAAAAATACCTTAGGTTCCTGTTGCATTGTATTATCACTTATCACACCATGTTTCTTTTGCATTTGTATTGCATTTTCATATTTATAAAAATTCAAAAACATGAATTTTTGTTGTTGTTTGCAGTATAAAATCATAAAAAAATATAAAAACTTCTTGAAAAATTCCCAAAAAAATATTTATTGTGTCTATTAGTGTGTTTGATTTTCTATCCAAAAATCACTAAAAAATATAAATCAAAACTCCTAAAACTTAGAAAACCCCAAAAACCTTCATAAAAATATTAAAAACTCAAAAAAGTCATAAAAATGCAACGTCTACTTCTGAATTTTTTGTATTTAATTATATTTGTTTTAAAATTAATTTGAGGAATTTTTGACACTATTTGATATTTTTCATCCTCATTTTAATTTCGACTAGCAATTTGTTTCACTGTTTACTTGTATTTTTGTCTTTAAAAATACTAAAAAAATTAGGAAAAAACTAGAAAAATCACAAAAACATCATAAAATTATAAAAAGCCTAAAAATATTTTATTTCCTGATTTTTCCTTATTTTTACATATTTTTATAAATATCTTATCTCCCACTTTTCTTATATTGTGTATATATTCTAATTAAAGAAAAAGAAAATATAAAAAAATAAAATATAAAAAGAAAATATAAAATCAAAAATTAAAAATCAAAATATAAAAATATAAAAGTTAAAAATAAAAAAACATAAAATCAAAACTCACAAAGACAATAACATGGACAAGAAGAGAATTGGATAATTTAGTGTGTTTATTCTACTCCCAACCGTTCGCTCCCAGTGTTCGACCTCTACTTGTGCTTACACCTATACACATTTGCATGTAGAGTAATAATAAATTTTAAATCCACATTATTGAGATTTAATTGCTTTATTCTGATTGTGGGTTAATTGATGATCGATTGGGATTATGTCTGAGGTCACCTCAGCGACTGTCGATCCGCCTTGTGGAAAGACACGACCTCGGCCCAATCCCATGTCATCAACGGGTCTTCCATCAACCTTCTGCCCTTGTCACTAATGCAAGAATTTGGACTAGGTCCGCTCAAGCAGACAAGAATGATCCTTCAGTTCACTGACTGATCCATCAAGCGACCCAAAGGTCTTTTGGAAGACATTGTAGTAAAGGTGCGGGAGATGCAATTCCCAGCCGACTTTGTAGTCCTTCATATGGACTCACCCGCACCTTTACTCCAAACCCCTATCATCCTTGGCCGACCAGTCCTGCGCACCTCAGAGGCCGTGGTTGATTAATAGGTCCGGCTAGATCACTTTCAGCTTGGGAAGCAAGCAGGTCACTATAGACATGATCAGTGAGCCAAAGGTCATGACTGATGAGAGTTGTGCAACATCAGAAGTAGACTGTGACTTTATCACAGAAATCAGAGATACACCACTTTATTTGGATGACCCTTGGACCCAAGAAATCATCACGTTAGAGGAGCACTTGGAAAGCACATTTAATACATGCTCCGATGATACTTAGGAGATGGAATCCCAGTTGCTGATGCGCATTTTCGTCTCCAATGGTTCATTCCAGATCGAACACGAAGAGCCTAGTGTAAAATCGTTCGGCACCTCACCAGGATCTCAACAGAGTACTGAGGACATTAGCTCTACCAAGGTTTGTGCGGTACATCCCACCGCCAGTGCAATTTCTGAAGTGACCGGAAAGTTGGCCTGATCATGACCATAACTCAAGCCACTTCTTGTAGGCTTGAAGTATGCTTTCCTTGCAGGTGAAAAAAACATGTATCCGATCATCATCAGCAGCAGGCTGAACCCGGAGCAGGAATCTCGACTTCTCGAGGTTCTAGAAAGGAACTGCAAGGCGCTTGGTTGGTAGGTATCAGATCTCTGAGGGATAAACCCAGCGTTGTGTTCGCACCATATCTATGTGGAAGAAGATGCCAAGCCATCCCGCGAATTCAAGAGAAGGTTGAATCCTAACCTCCGGGAAGTCGTAATGAAGGGAAATAACGAAGTGGTGTGATGCAGGCTTCATTTATCCCATCTCTAATTTAAAATGGGTAAGCCCTTTGCATGTAGTCCCAAAGAAGTCAGGGCTTACTGTGGTTCCAAATGATAAAGGAAAGGAGATATCCACTCGGGTACCAACACCCTGGTGGGTGTGTGTTGACTATCGCCGTCTCAATGCAGTAACTAAGAAGGACTACTTCCCCTTGCCATTTATTAATCAGGTTTTGGAAATACTAGATGGTAAGGAGTTCTTCTGCTTTTTGGATGGGTACTCTGGGTACAACCAAGTGGCAATCGCCCCCGAGGACCAAGACAAGACTACCTTCACTCGACCATTCGGCACCTACGCTTTCAGGAGAATGCCCTTTGGATTGTGCATTGCACCTGCAACATTCCAGAGATGCATGTTAGCAATATTAACTGAGATAGTAGCAGTTTTCTTGAGGTGTTCATGGATGACTTCTCAGTCTATGGTGACAGTTTCGATTCTTGTCTTGAGCACCTGGACCGAGTACTTCAAAAATGCCGTGAAGTTAATCTACTGCTATCATGGGAAAAGAGACACTTCATGGTCACAGAAGGGATTGTGCTGGGTCACGTCATTTCCAAACGTGGCATGGAAGTTGACCCGGAAAAGGTGGATGTGATTGCTAATCTCGAGCCACCTCAGACAGTGAAGAATGTGAGGTCATTCCTAGGGCATGTGGGATTTTACAGATGATTCATCAGGGATTTTAGCCGCATCACCCGACCTCTAATAGAACTTTTATGCAAGGAAATCGAGTTTAATGTTGATCAACAGGTTCTCCTTGCTTTCAATCAGTTGAAGGAGCTAATCACTCAAGCTTCAGTCCTACAGCTGCTGGATTGGTCTCTTCCTTTTGAGATCATGACAGATGCATCAGACTTTGCAGTTGGGGTTGTTCTAGGACAAAGGAAAGACAAAGTGCCCTATGCCATTCATTATGCCAGCAAAACATTAGATGAAGCACAAAGAAATTACACTATGATAGAAAAAGAGTTGCTGGCTGTGGTTTTTGCCCTGGAAAAGTTCAGATCCTATTTGCTTGGATCGAAAGTTACTGTCTTCACATACCACTCTGCTATCCAATACTTACAGCAGAAGAAGGTGCCAAACCCAGACTGATCAGATGGATCCTTATCCTCCAGGAATTTAATTTGGAAATCAAGGACAAGCCTGGAGTTCAGAATGTGGTAGCATATCATCTCTCCGGAATTGAGCGACAAGAGCCTCCACTGAACAATACACTTATCACAGAAACCTTTTCTGACGAATCAATTTTGGTTGTGGATTCACTCCCTTGGTATGCTGATACTGTCAACCACCTCGTTTCGGGGGTAGTACCATCAAATTGGATGAAAAATCAAAAGGATAAATTCTTGTCGACCATCCATTTCTACCAATGGGAAGATCCCCTCTTATTCACGGAAGGGGCAGACTGCATTTGGTGCAGGTGTATACCTCAGGAGGAGCATCATAGTGTCCTCGAGCACTGTCACTCGCTCGAATCTGGTGGACACCACTTTGGAGACCAGACAGCAACGAAAGTACTTCAATGTGGCTTCAGGTGGTCCACACTATTTAAGGATGTAGCAGCATTTGTCAAACCATGCATTGACTGTCAGAGATTGAAGGGCACACTCACAGCAAAAGACTCGATGCCTCTTAGGATCATTCAGATAGCATATGCTTTTGATGCGTGGGGCATCGATTTCATGGTTTCTTTCCCTAACAGTCCGGGATATGAGCACATCCTTCTTGCCGTCGATTACGTGAGTTGCTGGGTTGAAGCTAACCCCGCTCGAGCCACAAATAGCCGGAAAGTGTGCTGATTCTTAGAAGAAAATATCATTTTACGATTTAGGATTCCGAAGATTCTTATATCAGATGGGGTAGCCACTTCGGAAACAAAGAGGTCAACAAGTTAACGAAGGAGTACTGCATCGACCACTGAGTTGCATCTCCTTATCATCCCCAGACCAATGGCATGGCAGAATTGTCAAACAAAGAAATCAAGACGATCCTTCAGAAACTTGTAAGGCCGGACAGAAAGAACTGGTCCCAACTCTTGGACTCAGTCCTCTGGGCGTATAGAACTGCCTACAAGTCTCCCGTGGGCATGTTGCCCTATCGTCTTGTGTATGGGAAGCCATGTCATCTGCCCGTGAAACTAATTCACAAATCCTTATGGGCAATTAATATGTGCAACTTGGACACACGGAAAGGTGGACAGAAAAGAAAAGATGATCTGAACAGACTCATGTAATTCCGAGAATATGCATATGATAACGCATTGATGTACAAGGAGAAGGTGAAATGCTGGCATGACCGGCACATCAGACGAAAGACCTTCGAGGCTGGACAGAAAGTGTGGTTATTTGATGTAAAGTTAAAGATATTCCCGAGTAAATTAAAGAGCAAATGGACAGGGCCATTCCAAGTTTGTGAAGTGTGTGACAATGGTAGTATCGTCATATCAAAACTGTCTCCTGACACACAGCCATTCATCATCAATGGTCAACTCCTGAAGCCTTACCTTGAGCCTGACACTTTCTTGGCTGTTGTCGACTCGATTCAGATTCTCCGCTCTGACGACACATCCACGACACTAGCGGCATCAAAAGATTCACATACTGCACCTCAAAAACTTTTTCTCTGATTTCTTCTTTTATTCTTTTCTTCTTTTCCTTTTGTACTTTCTTTTTCTACTAAAAAGATGTCACCCCTTTTTTCAGTCATCTATACATAGGACGTACCTTACCCTAAGTATAGGGGGGTGTGCACCCCGACTCCCTTTCTTTGTTGATCTTCTCCGTTGTCTCCTCCTCTTGACTATACTTAGGGATATCTTACCCTAAGTATAGTGGGAGACAATCTGAGTGCGATCTGTCTATTCTCATCCTTGACCTTCCCTACCTTGTGTACAGTCTGCTATGCTTAGGATTATTTGATCCTACGTATAAGGGGGACGGTCAACTTCTTGTTCATTTAGTTATCCCCTTATTCCCTCATTCTTTCGACTTTTCTATACTCAGTCCGAGTTATGTCTCCTTTTTTCCTCTTTGATCTATGAGGACATAGCTCGAGCTAAGTATAGGGGGTTGTATATACTATGTATATACTTTAAGCCATAACTCGTACTTTTGTACTTTAAAATAATACCTATGGCTAAAAACAGTATTAAATTATCCATAATATGCTAATAAAAGATGGTTGTAGCTCCTCAGACTCTTTTTATACATACTGATTAATAAATCAGGCAAAAAACTTTGTGCAAAATGTTTAAAAAATGGTTTGAAACTCTTTGTGAAAAATATTTTGAAAACTATTTTAAAATATTTTGTAAAAAAATTTCAACCTTTGAAAATATTTTTGCTTGCGAAAATTTATTTTCTTTGAGTGAAATAAAAATGTTTGGAAAGCGATTTGCAAATGGTTGGAAAAATAGTTGTAAAATTATTTTGAAAAATCTATCTATACTGTTTGAAAAACCTTTGCAAAATGATTTTCAAATATGTGTAAGTGTTTTGCAAAAATTATGTGCGAAAAACTACGTTGGACTATAGTTTTCAAAATTTTTGGAAAATGATTTTCAAATAAGTATGAGGACTGTACACACTATACTAAAAGTTTCTTCATAAAAATGCAAAAATAAGTAATAATCTCGTGTAAACCCGGTAAGAACCAAAAGCCTTCTATACATAAAATATTTTTCCATTCTTTTTCTATAGACTGATTAATAAATCAGGTGAAAAATGTTTTTGCAAAATGATTTGAAAAATGTTGTGACCCGTTTGGAAAACTTTTTTGTGAAATATTTTCAACCTTTGTAAAAATGTTGTGAATTGCAAAAATTCTTTTCTTTATGTGAAATAAAAGATTTAAAATCCTATTTGCAAATTGTTTGGAAAATGTTTTGTAAAAATTATTTTAAAAAATGTATATAAAATTTGAAAAATATTTGCAAAATGGCTTTCAAATGCTTATAAAGGTTTGCGAAAATTATTTTGTACTGGAGTTTTCAAAAAATTGCTTTCAAATGAATTTGAGGAATAAAGGTGTCATTAAAACATAAAAATACAAAAGCAAATAAAATTCTTTCTCAAATAAGTCACCTTGTTACAACCTGTGAATTCCTTGAAATTATTGAGGCTTATAAATAAATAAATCAAAGCACGCTCGTGTAAATAGCTGCGACTACTTTATACTTTGTGTTTTTAAACTCTTTTTGTTTACAAAAATTCTTTTTTGTAAAAAGATCATTTGACTCTTAAAAATTGCATCAATCATTGTGCATAGCATTTGCATAATCATTCATATTCTTTTTGAGTGAGCTTGATGATTGAACTAGTCCAATAAAGTCTAAGATTAGAGTTGGGTTGGACCTTACTGCACTTAACTACATTGGAACCTCATGGGAACTAGGTTTAAGGCACTTCAGGTCCAATAGGACTTAATTCTTTGAGACTCAGGACTGGGTTCACGTCACCTTAACTGACTAAATTGAACTTTTCGAGATGTATGCATGACTCTTGTCGGTCGTGACCTAAGTTGGACACTTGCACCTTCCACTTGGCTCAAATCAGTTGGAGTGATGAGGGGGTGGATTTGCCAGTCTGAGAAGCACATGGGTGGAAACATTCGTCCTCGTCTAGGGAGGGAAGTGCACCCCAACCTGGTCCAGTTTCAATGAAGTTTAAAGACAAGAGAGTGTGGGTTGCAATAAAGCTTCAAAGAGGGATAGTCTTCTGGCTCAAGAGGAAAAACTCCTTATGTAAATTTTGATGTGAATAGTATGTTAAAAAAAAGTGGACAGGCTTGAAAATAAAAATAAAATGCATGCCGGAGTATTATATATGATGTATAAAAAATTAGCAAGCTTGAGCATCAAAGTTATACCATGTGAGCCTGCAGTTGGATGACTTGACTACACTGGTCTTGCATCCTAGGGTAGGTAGCTACACTAGCTACCGTCCATTCTTTTTCTTCACCTCCTCCTCTTGAGTTGGATGCCACTTGAACTTAGAAGGAAATACCCGCTCCTCGAGGGTAGAGGGCTGGATTAGGGAATCATTGGGTTTTCATTCTGGAGAAGTCAGTCTCTTTGTCATTCCAGTTGAGGAAAGCCACCATCACTTATACCGTACAAGTCAGCTTCATAGTCATAAGAGTTTGCATATGATGCAGGCTAGTTCTGACCTGGCTATTGAGGTAGGTTGAACCAGGTTCTGGGAATCTCGAAGGTTGTTGTGTTTCAAACTTGGTCCCCATTCAGGTTCCACACACATTCACACATCAAGGTCTAACTGGAGCTCCAAACTCTGATTTTGTAAGGGCAAATGTTGCAACTGAAAGCAATTCTCTTCACTCTATCTTTTTCTTTATCTTTTTCTTTTCTTCTTATGTTTTCATTCTTTTTGTACTCATTGTATAAGTATTTGCTAGGGACTAGCAAAGGCAAGTATAAGGGGAAATGAATCTCCATTTCATCACCTTTATTCTATCATTTTGGCTTTAAAACCCCAGCAAATGCATGTTAATAACCTTAATTTGCACTTAATAGCATCCATTGTTAATTGTATTATTTGTACACAAAATAAGGTTTTTAATGCCAAAATTATATAATAAAGAGAAGAAAAGAAAAAGGAATAAAATAGTGAAATTATTTTATGACCCTAACCCCGAGACCAAGTCCATAATGGAGTTGGTAGATAAGGAATAAAGTAGAGGGAGATAAGGGTTAAAGATACAATAAATACCTCATTTATTCATTCATTAATTATGCATTTTTGACTCCTATTTTATTCTTTATTATTTATTCATCAAACAAATAAACTTTGTACATAAAAGTTATAGATAATAATGTAAAAAAATACATATTTGAGTTGAGAAAAATAACATACATCGTACATTTTATACCCAGAATAAAAAGCCAAAAACTAACTTCACATACCCATATCTTTCGAATAAAAACTCAAAACATAGCAAAATCACCTCTAATTGTAGATAACTTTTCACAAGCTATTTAATGGTTGTGGTTTTATATTTTTGTTGTTACTGTGTAGGAGTTAGGTTTTGGGCCCCTATTGTACATAATACCGATTAAAATACTCAATTTATTCATTATTTGTTATTTTCGCAAATTCATATTTTTATAATTTTGTAAATAGTATTTACAACACATGTGCCTATTAAAATGAGAATAAAATCACAAAGAAAAGGGAAAATAAAATAAGTATATGTAAAGGACATAGATAAAAGACCTGCTTCTGTATGCTTATAAATAAAAGGAAATATATTCTTTTATTCTTTATATTTTTATAATATTGTAAATATTATACATATTCTATTAAAATGTAGAACTAAAATAAAACTCAAAAAATACATTAAAATAAAATAATATACATAAAACATATGTAAAATACCTATGAATAGACCTATATAATATACATATCTAATTATTCAAGTGTACGAATAACATCATAAAAATAAACAAAAATATATTAACACTCACAAAAATAAGTTATAAATATAGAAAATAATAGAATAAAATAATAAAATAAAATATACAAAACAAAAATAAATATGTACAAAATACAGCTACAAATACCTATAAATAAGTTATTAAAAATAAACTCATAGTTAAATACATCAAAAAAATAAATAAAAATCATAATAACATACTACATAAAATAATACATAATTTTTATTTTATACTAAAAAATTAATAAAATCATTTCCTATTTATAAATATTTATTTTCGAATAAAACTCCCTATTTTGTCTTGTAGCGGTCCAGCTGGTCCAATAGTCGGGTCAAGCATTAATCGTGGTCAACTCCTCTGCCCCCTGCCGCCTGGCGTGACAGATGTCCATCTTGTCGTCTTCTGCCATTTTCCCCTTCCTAACCATTGACGTTCTCTCTTCGATTCCTTCACGAAAAGCCTCCGCCTATCATCTCTCAATCACGCCACCTACTCGGATTGCCCAGAAACCCAATCGATTCCTTGATTAACCCCGGTCAATAAGGGTTCACCACCATGTCTATAAATAAGAGCCCCGGCCTTCCTCCGTAAATTTGGTCAACCTTATCCCTTCTTCCACCCTAGACTTCAGTCCAGATAGGTTCCTTGTGACAAGGGGAAGCTCCTAGAGGCTTGCATCGGTCGAAGAAGGCGGGGTTGTACCCACGGCGATGCACCGGTAAAGCCCGGCTCCCTAGTGCTCCACCAGGTATAAGAGCTGCTTTCTTGCTTGTCTACCTAGGTTTTAATTCCTACATTTAATTTACGTAAGTAGTTTAATGATTAGAGTAGTGGTCAGCTTAGATTAGTTAAATCGAAGTTCGCCGGAGCTCTGCTATGGCAAACGATTTCGTCGGGAACTCTCTGTGCTCTGACCTGCCTTTCACCACCATTTTGTTCCCTCTCGCATTCTCCATCTCCGGATCGCCACAGATCAACCAGATCCCTTCCGATTCTGTGAATCGAAGCTCCCCTCCTCCCTCTCCGGCGCATCGCCGCCTATACCATTTTTACCGCGTATCAGCTTCAACTTCCGGCCGAGGTCGTAACCCTCGAGCCGTCCATTCTTTCGATGTAGGTTTGGCGATCAAAGAAGTCCTCCTGGGCTCATTTGGACCTGGCACGAGGTTCCTAGAGGTCCCTTTCTTCTCCGAGCTCTCTAGACCTCCTCGGACCTCCAGGAGCCCATCTGAGGACATCTCCAGACGCGGGAAGCTCCTAGGAATGTGAAGAGACCCACGGCGGAGCAGGAGGATTCTAGAGGAGCTCATTGTGCTCGGTCAATGCTTGCCAGCGGCGAGCCCTTTCCCAGTTCTTCCAACCTGCCTCCCAATCGGCTGATCAAGGTGGAGCGACAAGTTTTGATCAAGACCATTTGATGAAGCCACGCTTTGATCCTCCTGGATCTAGTCCTGTCCTCTCATCGGCGAAGCATCATCAGTGCACGAGGGGACACCACGTGGCAAGTGAAGTACATCCAGCCGTCCGCCAGCGCACACGTTTAGGGGTAAATTGCACCCATACCCCTCTCCTTTTTGTATTTATTATTTAGTCTTGTAAATTAAATATAGCATTAAAAATAGAGTGGAAATTTTGTAAGAAGACCCCTGAGTTTCTCATAATTGCAAAAAGGTCCATTCCACGTCACCTCATGTGTTGTCCCACGTGAGGTGGGAAAATTACAAGGATACCCCTGCAGTTTTTTTGTATTTAGAAAAATTCTAATAAAATGCAATGTACGTGGTATATTTTTTGAAATTTGTAAGCATGCCCCTAGATTTTTAGCATTTATGTTTTGATCCCTACTTATAGGAGTCACGTGTCGTCCCACGTGGTAGGTTATTTGCATATTAACCCTGGCAGTTTTTGATATTAAAATTTAACCCTAAAATGTTGAATTCACGTATAAAACTTTTGGGTAAAATTGCACAGTCCTCCTTGGACTTTATTTTATTAGCAAAAATGCCCCTACTAGGACATGTATTTTTGTAGCCTTGATGTATTTAATAAAAATACCTACATTGCTCTTAAAAATACAAAAAAATAGGGATAAATGCTTCATGCTAAGTATTTTTACGTGCATTCCTTTAATCAGCATTTTTTCCATTTTATCTAATTTTAAAAATTAAAAAGGAGCCTAATTTGTCCCTATCTAATTTAGAAAATCCATAAAAATTATAAAAACTCTCGAAAAACTCCCAAAAAATGTATCTTCGGTGCTTTTGCATCTTTTATCTTCAGGCAAAAAATCACTCAAAAATATAAAAGAAAACCCATAAAAATAGAAAAACCTCTAAACCTTTATAAAAATATTGCAAATCCATACAATATCACAAAAAGATAATCTCTGTCTCTAAATTTTCTATATTTTATTTTCTTTATTTTAAAATTAATTTGGAGAATTTTTGAAACTGTTTACTATTTTTATCTCTATTTTAATTTCAACTTTTTATTTTATTCACTGTTTTCAGTATTTTCGACTTTAAAAATACCAAAAAAATTAGCAAAAATATAGAAAATAAAAAAAAGTAAAAAATATATATAAAGTGTAATAATATTTTATCTCTTGAATTTTGCTTATTTTTATCTATTTTTATAAATACATTATCTCTCTTTTCTTTATTGTATATATAACTTAGTTTACATTTTAATAGAAAAAGAAAATACCAAAAAATTTAAAAATATAAAAAGAAAATACAAAATCAGGAAATTAAAAATCAAAATATAAAAATATAAAATTAGAAATAAATAAAAAAATATAAAATAAAATAACCCATAAAAGCAATATTTGCACAAATGACTCGGTTATACATAAATAACCATTGGCTACCTCTTTTTGCTCACTGTGGTTCGACCTCTACATGCTTATACACTATGCATTTTATGGTAGAGAAAAAAATATTAGTTCCACATTTTGGGGTTTAATTGTTTTATTCTATATTATGGGTTAATTGCTAATCAACGGAGGATTTTCGGGTGGTCGCCTCAACGATTGGATATTAATCTAGATCCTTGGAAATTCTCTGTTATCACCCCTCCAGACCAACATCGCCCGTCCAACCCTAGAAGATTATGGTTTCATTTTTTATTTTATGCCCTGTGAAAGTTGCATAGTGTATCCTGCATATGTTGATATTTGCAAAACCATCTCTGTGCATGTTTTGTTAGTAAGTCTTTTATTTTCTGAAATTACACGGATACCCTTGTGTTTGCTTGTTAATTTGGACATTTTTATTGCATCATTTTTTAATGAAAATATCATGATGTTTACCAACTAATTCTCTCTCATATTGACAGCTTTTTTTTTGAGCTTTGGTGAATTAATTAAAATTTTTTGAGTGAAATATTACATATTCTACCCAATATGGGCTCTTAAATTCATATTTAACTCACAGTTTGTCCAAAAATTCCACAAAAATCATAAATGAGGCTTTCAAATGTGATTTAATTTTTTTGCAAATTTCATCATAATTGGAATTGTCATGTGCCTTATATAAAGTGTAGAGTGATTTTTGTAAATGATTTTTAATTAAATCTACAGACATTATTTTTATAAAATTTCAAATCTTCTGGATTCCATTTAAAAATATATTTTTGAAATAATTTTCTCGTTGGATTATTCTATAATATGGATTTATTAGGAATTAATTACTCATTGTCACTATATTTTCATTAAACAATCCATAAAAAGTCATATTTTCTAAAAAAATTCCAAAAACATTATTGTAGCCTCTTTCCATCATATTTAAATTCCAATGAAATTTTCATGATTTTTGCATACTTTTGAGGGAAAATTTGTGTAAAAACCCTTAAAAAGTGTGTATTTTTCATTGTTGATTATTAACCCATAAAATTCCAAAAAAAATGTGTTTTGCATTCATCACTAGATTAGGTCTCTAGAAGAAAAAAATATAATTTGGTTAAATTGGATTAATTTTGAATTAAAATTAATTTGGCTAAATTATATGGTTCCTTGTAAACTTAATTCATCCACATATTACATTTCATTTGTTTTTACATTAAGAAATCTAAAAATTGCATTGGAGTCCTAGACCTAAGTTTTCTAAATTAACCCAAAGTTGTTCCTTTGCCTTCTGTGTTCAACCCCGGACTTGCTTGAGATATAGATTAAAGTCGAGTCACTCTTCACGGAGATTCTTCTCTCAGTTCTGAAAGATTCACTAAGTAGTCGAATTACAACGAGTGCAGATTAAGCCACGTGCTCAACGTTCGATCGGTACCTGGACAGAGTACTTAAAAATGTCGTGAAGTCAATCTTGTACTATCTTGGGAAAAGAGCCACTTCAAGGTCACAGAAGGGATTATGATGGGTCACGCCATTTCCAAACATGGTATGAAAGTCGATCTGGCAAAGGTGGATGTAATTGCCAATCTAGAGCCACATCAAACCATCCGAAATGTGAGGTCATTCCTAGGGCATGTGGGTTTCTATAGGAGATTCATTCATGACTTCAACTGTGTTTCCTGACCTCTCACAGTGTTATTGTGCAAGGAGACTGAGTTTAATGTTGACCAGCAGTTTCGCCTTTCATTTAATGAGTTGAAGGAGTTAATCACTCAAGCTCCAGTCCTATAGCCACCTGATTGGTCTATCCCTTTTGAGATCATGGTGGATGCGTCAGACTTTGCAGTTGGGGTTGTTTTAGGATAGAGAAAATACAAGACTCCTTATGACATTCACTATGCTAACAAAATACTAGATGAAGCGCAGAAAAATGACATTGTCACAGAGAAAGAATTGCTGGTTGTGGTTTTTGCCCTTGTGAAGTTCAGATCCTATTTGTTTGGATCTAAAGTCACCATCTATATTGACTACTCTAATATCCGATACTTACAACAGAAGAAGAATGCCAAGCCTAGATTGATCATATGGATCCTTCTCCTTCAGGAGTTTGACTTGGAAAACAAAGACAAGCTTGGGGTTCAGAATGTGGTAGTAGATCACCTCTCCATAATTGAGAAGCATGAGCCTCCACTTAGCAGTGCACCCATCACAGATACCTTTCCTGACGAGTCAAGTTTGGTCGTGGATTCACATCCTTGGTATGTCGATATTGTGAACTACCTCATTTCTGGTATGGATCCACAAGGTTGGACGATGATCAAGAAGGACAAGTTCTTGTCCACTATCCATTTCTACCAATGGGAAGATCCTTTCTTATTCAGAGAAGGAGCGAACTACATTTGTCATAGGTGTATCTCTCAGAAGGAGCATCATAGTGTCCTCGAGCATTATCATTTGCGCGAATCTGGTGGACGCCACTCTGGAGATAGAACGGCAATGAAAGTATTGCAATGTGGTCTCTGGTGTCCTACACTATTTAAGGATGTCGCAGCATACGTCAAGCGTTGCACTGACTGTTAGAGATTGAAAGGTACCCTTACAACTAAAGATTCAATGCTCCTAAAATTCATTCAGATTGCAGATGTATTCTATGCTTGGGACATCGATTTCATGGGACCCTTTCCAACAGTTAGGTATATGACCACATCCTTCTTGGCATTGACTATGTGAGTCGCTGGGTTGAATCTACCCCTGCTCAAGCTGTAGATAACCGTATAGTTTGTCGCTTTCTGAAAGAGAATATCATCTTGCGGTTCAAGATTCCAAAGATACTGATAAAAGACGGGTAACAGAAAGATCAAGAAATTAACGAAGGAGTATGGCATCGAGCACCGAGTCACATCTCCTTATCATCCTTAGACCAATGCCATTGTTGAATTATCAAACCAGGAAATCAAGACGATCTTGCAGAAGCTTGTGTAGTTGGACAGAAAGAATTGGTCCCAACTCTTGGACTCTGTCCTTTGGGCATACAGAACTGCTTACAAGTCTCCCTTGGACATGTCACCCTACCATCTTGTATATGGAAAATCATGCCATCTGCTTGTGGAATTGATTCATAAATTATTATGGGCAATCAATATCTGCAACTTGAACTCATATAAAGGTGGTCAGAAAAGGAAATAGGATCTAAACAGGCTCTTGGAATTCCGATACTATGCTTATGATAACACATTGATGTACAAGGAGGAGGTTAAACACTGGCATGGACGGTACATCAGACGAAAGACCTTCGAGATTGGACAACAACTGTGGCTATTTGACGCAAAGTTGAAGATATTCCCGGGTAAATTAAAGAGTAACTGGACATGTCCATTCAGAACACAAGAAGTGTGTGACGTTGGAAGCATTGCAATATCAAAATTGTCGCCTGACACACAACCATTTGTCGCCAACGATCATTTATTGAAGCCTTACCTTGAGCATGATACTTTCTTGGTCGTTATCGATTCTGTCCAGGTGATATGCAATGAAGGAGCATCCACAACCTTAGCAGCATCGCAAGATTCATATAATGTCACTAAAAGACTTTTCCTTTAAGTTTTCTCATTTTCTTCTTTTCTTCTTTTCTTCTTTTTCTATTGTGTTTCCTATATTTTGCTATATTTTCCTCATTCATTCCTTCTATATTTAGGATATGATTCATCCTATGTATAGGGGAGATGAGTGATGTGACTTGTCCATTCTTTGTCTCACCACATGTCTCCTCTCTTGTCGAGTATAGGGGGAGACGGGGTGACTCGTTGAGTTGTTCATTCCCACCCTCGACCCTCGTTGCCTTGTGTACAATCTGCTATACTTAAGGTTATTTGATCCTAAGTATAGGGGGATGTCAACTTCTCATTCTTTCGTTCATTATTCATCGTTGTGGTATATGCTTTGCTATACTTAAAGCTCAAGCTAAGTATAAGGGGATCGTATATACTCTATATATACTTTAGCCGTAAATCGTACTTTTGTATTTTTAAATATACATTGATAAAATACCATATACAATACATTAAAGTAACTAATAAAAAGATGCATATTATTCCTCAATTTTTTTTGTATATATATTGATTAATAGATTAGGTAAAAATGTTTTACAAAATATTTGAAAAATAGTTTGAAAATCTATTTGAAAAATCTTTTGAAAACTGTTTGAAAAATATTTTGTAAAATGTTTTCAACCTTCGTAAAATGTTTGGTTTGTAAAATTTTCTTTTCTTTTGTGGAAATAAAATATCTTCAAAACCTATTTACAAATGGTTTGGAAAATGGTTGCAAAAATATTTGAAAAGAACTATATATAGTGTTTGAAAAGTATTTGCAAAATGGTTTTCAAATGTTTGTAAATTTTTGTAAAGATTATTTACAAAATTTACTTTGGACTATAGTTTTCAAAATTGTTTGTAAAACCATGTTCAAATAAATTTGAGGAATATACACGTCCTTCAAATAACTTCTTTGTAAATTCTATTAACATACCTATAAAAATAACTAACATTCAATATGTAAATCCTCAAACCTCAATTATTGTAAATAAAAAGAGGCAAGCCCGTGTAAATATCTGTACATGCTTCCTTTTTATGACCAAAAATCTTTTTGTATAGAAAAATCCCATAAAAATTGTGAAATCCAAATATTCCAAAAACATTTGCAAAATCTTCTTCAAAAATTGCATAAAAATTTGCAAAACTTTTTCAAAAATCCTTAAAAAGTTCAAAATCAGAAAATGACATCACAAAAATATTTTTGCATTGTACATATCATTCACATTTTTCCAAATAATATAGACAATTGAACAAGTCAAAATAAAGTCTGGAGATTGGAGCTTGGAATAGACCTTAATGCACCTAATTTCAGATGAACCCATTGAGGACTAGAAATGGAGATGTTTCAAGTCACCTTGACTTAATTCTTTAGGTTCCATAAGTCTATGTTCATGAGTCAATTCAATGTTATTAAATAGAACCCTTAATATCATCCAAACGAATCTTGAGACAGTGACTTGACCAGAAACCTCGCACCTAGGACTTAGCTAAACCCAGATGGAATGTTGAAAATTGGAGTCTAAGTCAGGATGATGCAAGGCTGCTTCATCAAGGGTGGCTCTGGAACCATTCATGGGGATGGTCGACACCAGTACTCTAACCCACTTCTTTCGGTAACAATGATATCTAAAGACTGGAGATGGATTGAGATAATACTTCGGATGAGGAATGCTCTACCGGCGCAACTTTTCCAAGACCCTAAAATAGTGGGTGGACCAAAAGATGTCATATTCATCAGGGCGCAATCAAGAATGCAGAATTCATACAAAGTCAAAGAAAATATGCAAAGAAGCTTATACCAAAAATACCACCAAACATTTGATCTTCATAAAAAAGCGTTCTTCTTAGATAAAGAATCAGCTATACTGACCGACTTCACAAGGGAATGAAGACTACACTGGTCCATTCCCATTTCTCTTCCCATTCTTCTAACTTCTCTCCCTCATTCGGTTGTAAAGATTAGGAGCACCTGACCTTAGACAGGAATATCTGTCTCCACGAGGATGAGTTATCATAAGAGCAGACGCCTTGATGGTTTAATGGTTTTGTCTGAGAAGAGCTGAATAAATTCACACATGGTTTTATCATTTCAAGGTAGAAAGAGTATGCGATTGAGAGGATGGTTCTGATCTGGCTGTGAACTGGACTGGATAATAGGAGTATGGCCTCTGAGGGTTGCTATGTCACATGACCTAACTTCAATATGGTTTCGAATACACCACTAATCCAAAGGCCTTCCTTGAGTTCCAAACTTTGACTTTATTAAATACTAGTTTAAAAGTCAATAATTATTCCAATTCATTTCTTTTTCTTTTCTTTATTTTTCATTTTCTACATTTATTGCATAAGCATTTCCTAGGGACTAGCAAAGGCAAGTATGGAGGAATGGTTAATCTCCATTTCATCACCTTTATTCTATTATTTTGGCCTTAAAACACTAGCAAATGGATATAAATAACATTATTTTGTACAAATTAACATTCGTTGTTTATTCTATTTATTGTATATAAAACACTCTTTTCAATGTCAAAATTATAGAATAAAGAACAGAAAGGAAAAATAATAGTATGCTAAAGGTATTTTACGACCCTAAACCTCGAGACCTAGGCATCTGGATGATTGGGTCAACCAAGAATAAAGTAGGGGGAGATAAGGGATAATAAATCCATTAAAAATCCTTTCTTTAATTCATCTATAAGTCTCTTTTGAGACCTATTTTATTTCCTATTCTTTATATCTCATATCAATAAATTTGTACATGAAAGATGTAGGTAAAAATACAAATAAAAATACAAATTGAGTTCACACAAATAATATACAGTGTACATTTTATGCTCAAAATAAAAAGCCAAAACAAACTTCCCAGACTCATATCTCCTACATACTCAAAATGTATCAAAATCACCTTTAATTGTATATAAATTTTAATAAGCTATTTAATAAAGGTGATTTCATATTGTTTGGAGTTAAGGAGTAAAAGTTAGGATTTGGACCACGTTGTATCATATACTTGAATAAAATATTAATTTTATTTATCTTTATTATTTCCATAATTTTATATTTTTAAAAATTTGTAAATATTATTTAAAGTATATGTACATATTTATTATATAATAAAAACACAAATAAAATACAAAAATAAAATAGTGTACATAAACACATAGATGAAAACCTATATATTTAATATCCCTATTTATTTAAGTGAACACAGTAGATCAGAAAAAATGCTATAAAAATATATTTGTGTACATAAAATTAAGTTATAAATGTATACAATATGAGAAAAAAATAGAAAATAAAAAACACAAAATAAAAATAAAACAACCAAAATATAAATGAATATACTTATAAATAAGACCTTAAAATTAATTTGATATAAATAAACCCAATAAATAAATAAAAATTATAATTAAATAATACATAAAAAACAACATTTTTGATTTTATATTCTAAAATTAGTTAATTCATTAGCTACTTAATATTGATTTTACCAATAATTTATACAATGGAATTTTCTAATTGGTCCATGTGGACCAACCCGAATCAAACCCAAAGTGACCTGGGTCACCTCTTCAACCCAGGTCACCTACTCCCGTCAGATGAGAAGAAACCTATCTTCTCCCATTTTCCTAGGCTTATAATCACTCCAATATGAGTAAATCTTTCACCAAACTCCTCTCTGATCATCCTTAATCCACGCCATACCCTCCAAACCTCTATACATATCGTCGATTCATCCTAAATCACAAGTCAATAAGGGTCCCCATTGTTTCTATAAATAAGAAGCTCCTTTCCTCCTCCTCTTGAACCCTCTTTAAGCTCCAGTGCGCATCCCTGTGTGAGTGAGTCAAGTCTCTGGTGACAGAGGATGGCTTCCCCGACGCCGGATTCGACGGAGAAAGGAGAAGAGCGGATCCATGGTGGTTCTCCAGCCACCCTACTCCCTACTTCAAAGCATGTGAGCTGTGTCTTTTTAATTCCTATGTAGATTTTAATATCATGATGTCAGTTCAGTCTTTAGTTTTGCATTTAATCCAAAAGGTATAACTGTAGTTTAATTATTTCATCGTCGGAGCCGATAGGGTTCTGACCAATCCACTGAGTTCCCGATTGTCTCCGACTTCGCCCGCCATTCCATTTCGATCCCCAGTGAACGACCCATCTGGATCACTTGATTGTGCTTCAATCGGCGAATCAAGGTTCGTGCACCACCTCTCCCCAGAACATCGCCGCCTACATTCATCCGCATGCATTTCAGCTTCAATCTGGGCCGAGGTTCATCTCCTCGAGCCCAACAACATTTCCATGCAGGGTCTGCTTCCAAGGACCCTTCTTAGGTCAATTTTGAGCATGCAAGAGATACTCTAGGTGCTCCAACCTCTACGCCATGCTAGGACCCCATTGACGGGTCCTGAACCTTCTTGATCCCCTCAGTAGATGTGGATGAGTCCCCTAGAGGTGCAGATCCAATGATCATTGAAAAAGACCGCTGGAGGCTGGAGTAATCAACGATTGAAGGACGGGGGAAGAGCCATTTTTCCTAGTTCTTCCAGAGAAGCAGCTACCACCTGATACAAGGCCGAGCTCCAGATTTAATCCATTTCATTGGATGCGAGACAAAGTGAAGCGTTCCAGAGCCGTTGGATCGAACCTAAGTGATATAATCTCTACTTTTACATTTTATTTTTAATATAGTAAATAATGTCTGGAGTGTAAATAGTTTAGGAAATTTTGCAGGTAAGCCCCTTATGTTTTGTTTTTATGCCTATCTATCCATGCTAACTCTGTTCACGTAGGGTCCCCACGTAAATTGGGCATTTTGCATGAATAACCCTAAATCTTTGGTTGTTTATTTTTATCCCAAAAGTTCTTATATTCAGTGTATATTTCTGCTTGAAAATTGTATAAAGGACATGAAATTTCTTCGATTTGCACTTATTCCCTTCCTAGAAGCGCACATGATTATATTTTGTCTAAAATTTGTAACAATACCCTTGTATTTTTTATTGAGGGTTTTAAAATGAATAGAAAGTTTATGTTAATTACATTTTGGTCCCTACAAGTATATGCATAATATTTTCTTGAACGTTTTGTAAAAAAATAGCTCATGTTTGATTTTTGTTTAAAAAAATTATGATGAATGCCTTGGATGATGTATTCAATTATCATAATTTTTAATTTGTATTTAACAAAATTTGATTATTTATTAGAAATCGAATAGTGCCTTTGTTTTCCTTATTTAGACATAAAAATCAGAAAAAAAATTTATTAAAATGCCTTGAAAAATCACAAAAAAAATTTATGTTGCCTATCATACCCTATATTTACTCTAGACCAAAAATTCCTAAAAATAGCAAAGAAAAATCATAAAGTTAAAAAGCTCCAAAATCCAACCAAAAGCAATAAAATTCACAAAAAACCTAAAAATATTTATTTTTACTTATGAATTTTATTTATATTACTATCTATCTATTAAATTGATTTGGAGAATTTTGGACTTAATTTGCTATTTTAAATCTTTAATTCAAATTTCCTTATTTCTTTAATCCCTGATTTGGGTTTTTTTTATTTTAAAAATATATAAAAATATGAAAATTTATATAAAAATAAAAAAATCATTAGAAAATTTACAAAATCCAAAAACATGTTATTCTCTATATTTTATTTATTTTTATTTAGTATTTTATGCTTATATAAGCTTATATTGTATATATGGCCTTATATATCCCTATATTATATAATTAATAAAAAAGAGAAAATTAAAAAATGTATATAAAAGAAAGTACAAAAAAAGATTATTAAAATTTATTAATACTTAAAAATGAATATGTATGCAAATCAATATTTGTATCATTTATATGCATATCTTTACCTATGTGTATATATATGTATTAATCTAATAAATATGGATTTATTATTATTAAATATGCATATATATACATTATTAATTACATTAATATATATATATATATATAAAGAATTAAATTAAAAAACCCACATAATGAATACACATGTACATAATATACATTGATTAGAAATAATCATAGGCTACCTGATTTGCTCTCTGTGGTTCGACCTCTACGTGCTTACATCTCTTACATCTTGTGTTGTAGAGAATAATAATTTTTAACTCCAAATTTTTACTAGTCATTATTAATTAACATTGTGGGTTAATTATTGATTGACCTCATGGAATTCCATGTTATCAGTTAACTAGATGTATAATCCTTATGTGAATAGTAGTGGTGCTAATCAAATCAAATACATTTGAAACCACAAGGATTTGGATTCGATTCACTTTAAAAGTTTCGAACCTGAACTTGGATCGAATTTTGATTAAATTTGCTAACTCAATTTTAGATTTGATTCATTTTGAGTTTCAAATGAATGTTCAAATTCAATTAATTTTATTTTAAATTGTAAACATTAATTAATATTTTAAAGCTTATACAGATAATTTAATGTGTATATTATTGTAATTTTTATATTTTCTTGTAGAATTATAATTTTGACTATAAATTACTAAGATAGGTGAAGACACTATATAATCAAGTAAATGTCAAATAAATAACATATAGTGGATAAAAATACATAATTTTAACCATTTATGTCTTTTACAATTTAAATATGCTCATTTTTTATAATAAAAGGGATATATAAATACAATGTAATTATATAAGCCTATCAAAGAGATATATAATTATTATTGATAAAAAAATTTAATACATTATAATTATCATTGCATGTTAAAGCAAGATAAGATCAAGCTCATATAAAAAATTAAAATAAGTAAATAGTATTCTTATGAAATAATGAGAATAAAAAAATAAAGAAGCAAGATAAAATCACATGATATAAAATGAGGATATTCAATATGTATAAACTAAAGCCATTGAGCACATAGAAATTTCAGTACGCAAAGGAACAACTTACATTATTTTGAGAAGATCTTGTAAATTATCTATGTGATACTAAATGTTGTCTTGACAATGATAGTCATTATTATGGATTGTCATGCAAGGAAAAATAAAAAATGAAAAGATAGAGGAGGGATAATTGGATAGGTCGTAAACCATGAAAAATGTTAGGAGGAACTAGACATAGTGCATCCATCGTTTTCATGTGTAAGAAGGACCACCACAGTCTACTCTGGGTTTAGGGGATCTTTAGTCAATAATGAACATGACAAGAGTGATAGGGTAAGGAATGTGATAATATGAAAATAAATGTGATATATGAAATTGTGTTAACCATCTTATACATTTGATCTTTTCTACTAATTTTTGTATAACTAACGTTTTCCACCCTATTTTTTACATTAATTATAAGAAGATATAAAATATATTAAATTTAGAATCACTTAGTGCACTTTGATAATGCCTCAATATATTTGAATAACATGCTAAGATTTATTATTGTACTTATAATAAGTAACGTATACATCACTATATATTACCATTTTAGGGTAAAATAATAATCATAGCTGAGTGTTTAGATGTTGTATAATAGATGTAAAGAGGACTCACATCCCCAACTCATGGCATGTTTTGGTGCCAAACCGCTTAAAATTGATTGTGAAACATGAAGGAAAGAGATTAGCTCACACTATAGGTGGATAATGTTGCATATACATGTTACGCATTGTCAAATGACTCATATGTAATCTGGGAGTAAGGAAAACATGTTGATGAAGTCTATATGTAATAAATAATACCCGTGGAGCCTAGGTATGATAATACGTTTAAGAGTAACCAATTAATTAAGTTTAGTAACAGGGTTTAGGAGTACCTTTAGATGCTTTCTGCAACTTGAACCTAGCAGTATTTTCTCCTGTCGTATTTAGCATCCAAAGTATGCTTAATGACTTTGTAAATAATGAAATAAAAATAAGAAATGAAAAATTACTCATTTATGTTGCAATACTTCCCCATGTTATGCTTAATGATATTATGTAAATGCTAAATCTTTCAATGTAAACACATATAACAAGCCCTCTCCAGAGTGATCGGGATCGTGTTTGAATGTTCCCATGCAAGAAGTTTTAGCATAATCACATCAAATGAATTCAGGTTATTTCATATTTAGTTTGTTTGGAGATCGAGTTGTAAAATGGAAATTAAATTCAATTCAATCTAAATCAAATATTTTTTTATTTTTTATCGAACGATTCCTAATTGCATTTGAAAGATTAAGTTCGACTAGCACTCTAATGAATAATAGTTGGTTAGAATTGTTAGAATGGTAAATATGATGTGATGTCACAATGCTTATGTGGCATATTGATTGTTTTTATGATTTTAATATCTTTTTAATGTTAACTTTTTTTACTTGAACGCAGTTAAAAATAGTATGACAAAAAATGCGAGATACATACAACTAATACCTTTCCATGAATGACCTAAAACCAAACAATGTGTGTGTCTATATTATCCTATTAGTCAGTTTATCTTGAGGTAACCAAACTAATGAATAATGATGTATTATTTTATTATTATGTCATGAAAGGAATACATGTGCATCATCAAGCACATATAATCATCTATGCACAAGCACGATTGTGTTATCCTTAAACATCTAGCACAATTATTTTACATGAATAGACATTCAAAGATCATATTGTAGAATGACTTAATACTTTATATCTCTATTTAGATTATTTATCTTATTCCTATCAATTAAATTATCCAAAACAATAAGAAACACTCTTACAAAAAAAAGATAGGTAACATTACACGAAAATTAACTTAAGGCAACCTATAATTTGAATATTTATTGCCATATCTTACCATGTTAAGTATGGAGATATTTACACACATAACTCTTAGTAATTTCATAATTATAAGCATAACCTCGTATAATCGTTTATTACATGAGAAATAATGAATAGTCCTTCCGTCTCTTACCCATAACCCTCTGTTAGTTTTCCTGTTACCCAACCATTTTATTGGGTTAATCTAACCCATGATCTAATCGAATGACTATAAAAAATTCAAAATAATAAATAATAAATTCCTAACCCCTCCCCCTTCCTTCTGCACGCCCGACGCCCTCCCCCTCCCTCCTGCCCCTCTACCTCTGCACTTCGCCTCCGACTCCACCCTCCGCCCTTTGCCTCCTCCCCAGCTCCCTTCCCTCGCTAACCGGCTCCCCATCCTCTTCTTCCTCCTCCATATCATGCAACACCCGCCGACCGCCTTCCCCTCCCCTTATTCATCTTCCAGATCGCGTCACCTGCGCATGCCTTCCGTTATTACTCCTCCAGCTCGCCCCCTTCCATTCTTCCTCCTCCAGATCATGCCACTCTCGCCGACTGCCTCCCCCTCCCCTTCTTCCTTCTTTATATCGTGCCACCCTCGTCGACCTCCTCCCCCTCGCCTTCTTCCTCCTCCAGATCATGCCACCCCCGTCGACTGCTTCCCCCTCTTCTTATTCCTCCTCCAGTTCGTCTCCTCCCCTTCTTACTCCATCTCACCCTCCCCTCATCCAACCTCTTCTCTATCTCTAGTTGCCCCCTCAATGATATCGAGACCTCCTCGTGCCCCCCCCCCCCCCCCCCCCCGTCTTTCCCTCCCCTCGATGACCCCTCTTCCGCTTCCACCACCATCATCCCTGGCCACCTCTTCACTACCCTCCTCCACTACGCCACCACCTCCTGCCCTTCCTTGTTATCCAACTCCTCACCTCCTCCCATTGTCGCCTCTCCCCGTGCAACCTCCTCGTCTTTGGCCTCCCACATGAGTCCCTCCTGCTCCTCTCCCTCAACCCTCTCGGTTGTACCATCTTCCTCCACGACCAGCCCCACCATAACTTCATCCTCGAGCGGTCTTCGTCTATAGCCCCGTCGGTAATAACCCTCAGTCCCTCAGGAGCTACTGTCATTGTTTCCCACGACTACGATCAAGAGATCGAGATGATCTGCAGTGCAGAGTTCCTCTGCGAGGAGAAACCTGTCTTCTCCAACACACAGGTCGTGCATTTCTCCATCTAACACCGGTGGGGCACTATGAGAGGGGGGCTAGAGGAGGAAGGGGAAGTGGTCTGAGTTGTAAATAATAAAATACAAAGGGTAGAAAATGTAAAATATTTGACAGATACCATCATAATTAATGGAAATTGGATGGAAGTTAACATGAGGTTATGGACGTAAGAGTTAAGCATTATTGAGGTTTCTGGATGTAATTCGTGGTTATCGAGCATTATGATTGTAATTACAAAATTACTCAGAGTTATGGATGTAAATACACCATAAATATGCGTCAACATATATTATTCATTGTAAAATTAGCTTTTACGCTTAAATTTAATAGTGAATGTCATATTCATTCTAACGGTTCATGTAAGCAATGATTTATCCATTGATTTATTCATTAAAATTTTTATTAATCGTTGCTAAATTTAACAACGCCTAGAAGAAAAACTCAATGGATAACTATAGTTATATGATTCATTGTTATGAATATGACAACGAATATGATGTTAGTCGCAAATTTAAAGAATGATGTGAGGGATAATATTCGTTGTTATATATTTAACTGTGGATGATATGGCAATGAATAAGGATTATTTGTTACCTTAGATCAAGTTCGTTATAATGAACTAAATCTCATTTATCTCTATTTACTCGTAATTCATCACTAAAACATACATTCTTTAAAGTATCTACTTAACAATAATGAATTTAAAAACAATGCAACCATCCGATTTTATTCAGATAATAAAAACCGATCAAACTCAGTTAGACCATTTAAACTTAGTTGAACCAATTGAACCAAACCATCGATTCAACCATCTATTTTTGACAAAAAAATAATATCAAATAATTTATGGAAATGTAAACTTTTAAAGTTATTCATAATACACTCTCATTCTAACTCATAATATACTACTCCTTTATCTCTTCTTCTTTCATATGTGCCAAAGACACCATTATCGTCTCTCCATTCCCACCATACAACATTGCCTCTCTCTTCCTACATCGTGCATAAGGATATCTACTTCCAACAACAAAAAATAAAGTAGGAGTTCTCATAGTCATATTGTGAAAAGCAATAAATTAACAACGTTTATCATGAATTAAAGTTAAAATTGTTTTAAAATTATTAATTTTCTTCGTGACATAAACGTAATTGTATGAATTTTGCAAAATATATTATTATGCACTTTTGAGTTTTTCTCATAACATTTATACCCCTGACTTTTTAGCAATTTCACTTGTGCTCATATATTCTTAAAAAATTTACAATATTGTCTTTATGTTGGTATAATATAGGAGAAAGTGTACTAATAAAAGGCATCGACCATACATTTTCTATAAATGTAAGGTCATAAGGTGATTGTAAACAGATATGATTTTAAGTGTTATTGGAAAAACTTGGAAGGACACCAATTTACAAACCCTCTAAAGATATGA
The DNA here is from genome assembly GCA_037367405.1 of Ottelia alismoides. NCBI lineage: Eukaryota > Viridiplantae > Streptophyta > Magnoliopsida > Alismatales > Hydrocharitaceae > Ottelia > Ottelia alismoides. The sequence goes on along the minus strand of JAZKJV010011681.1, from coordinate 593,152 downwards.
TGTACCATTTTTCATATTTATTTCTATGATATTTCGGTCTAATTCGGCTCGACCTGATTGAACCAACTAATCAAATCAATAATACAATGGTTCGGTCTTTTTCAGTCTTTATGAACTCCTAACGTCATCACCAGTTCGATCAATTGGTACCATTGGTTCAACCATAAAATCAAATAAGATATCCTCCCTACTTGATGTCCGGTTTGGTTTCTAAAACCTTGACTTATTGCTTTTTTTGGTAAATAAGTATGTATTCCTTGTAAACCGGATTTACAGAGAGGCGCTAACGACCTAGTTTACAACTGGTCAAAAAGAAAACAAAGATGATGGACTTGTTGCAACAAGCAGTCCAAGTTGTAGCATTTTTGGTCAAGGGAGATAAAAAACCCGACCACTGAGGCTCAATATAATAGGTGACACATTTGCATAACCTTGTCGACAATCGTCTCAGCGGAGCTATGTGTACCGTTCGTCCAGCGAGTATTTTGCTCCTCCCAAATGCAGGCGACGACCACAACAAGGGTGATACTTAAGTGCTCTCTACTCTTGGGAACCTAGAAAGAGGTAATCCATTCTAAGAGATCCTTCAACGGTGCTACGGGAAGAGACACCAATCCGGATCTGTAACAGGAACTCGTCCAAACACCACTGGAAAATCTACAATCGAAAAGCAAGTGTGCATGGGTTTCCGGTTGTGAGAGGCAAAGGTAAAAAGATGTATGAGGGCAAATATGGAAGGTTGCAAGCCGACCTGCGGTCGGGAGTCGCTCCTACATCGCCTTATAGAGGGTGAGCGTGAACCTTGGGGGAATATTCTTACCCTAAACCAAGGTGGCCCATGCCTTAGGAGGCTCATGCAGCCGAATGAGGTCCACCGCGCTAGAAAAGGAGTACCCATTTGGGGAATAAGTCCATTGTATGGGGTGTGAGGTGGATCGAATGGCAGTGCGGAATGTCTCCCTTCTGCGTAGGATCTCCTTCCAGACACAATTATGTGAGGGGGAAACAACAGTGTCCCACAACATGCACGAGTGGAGATATTTTCTCCTCGTGTAGGACAACCAGATGGACGTGTCGGAAGTAAGTAGTCTCCAAGTCCAAGAAATAACCATGGCCTTCCTGAGGGAAGCCATGGACCGGATTCCAATCCCTCCTTCCTGCTTAGGAAGGCATATTGTGTTCCATGCAATATCATGATGATTCTTATTCCACAAGAAGCTCGCGCATAGCATGTCAATTTTCCGGACAGCACCACCAGGGATGAGGGTGCTAGTTGTCCAATATACAAGAGCACTCGCCACCACAGACTGAAGAAGTTGGGCAAAGCCGGCCATGGTTAGGGTCGCTGCCTTCCAGCCTCCAAGCAAGACCCTAACCCTGTCCTCCAAATTCCTATGAATAAGCCTTCCCCAATATGATGGGGTCAGGGGAATACCCAAATAGAATGTTGGCAGGGACCGGGAGAGGATGCCGATCTGTAAAGTATATGTGAGTTTATCCTGAAAATGCTTGGGGCGGAAAAGTTTGCTCTTCCTAGCATTCATCTGCAACCCAGAGATGGCATGGAAATGTTTGAGGATGCTCTTAACTTCCATTAGCGAACGCAATGTGCCCTTGCAGAAGATAAGGTCATCAGCGTATATTAGGTGGGAGGGGGTAGAAGGGCGCCCCCTACCAAAGGTCCAAAACCTTCCCTCCTGCAGCGCCTCCTCCAACAGGCGAGATAGGGCAGCAGCGGGCTAAGGGGATCTCTCTGTCTTAGACCACAGGTACCCATGGAGGAGGATGTTGTAGCAATGTAGTTATCAATCCATCTAATCCAAGTATCGTTGAATCCAATAGCTCTTGATGCCTACAAAATGAATGAATGTTCGATAGAGTCAAAAGCCTTCGTTAAGTCTATCTTGAGGCAAGCCTTATTTATGCTTCGATGCTTGTTGAAGCCCCATAGCAGTTCTTGTGCAAGTCTGATGTTGTCGCCTATGGAGCGACCCCTGACAAATTCTGACTGGTGGGGAGATATCAATTGGGGTAGGACCTTAGCCAGACGAGGTGAAATGATCTTGGAGAAGATCTTATAGATAACGTTGCAGCATGAAATGGGGCGAAAATCATCTAGACCTGTTGGAGCTGCATTTTTTGGAACCAGGGTCACGAAGGTGTGATTAATCTATCTTACCATACTCCCCCCGTTATACAGGAAGTAAATCATCGAGCATATCTCCCCTTTCATCAGTTCTCAATGCTTTTTGAAGAAGCCTGCATTGAAACCATCCGAACCAGGAGCCTTATTGGGCGGGATCAAACATAATGTGTGCCAAATTTCCTCTTTCAGGAATGGCCTGGTGAGCCACGCGTTAGCTTGAGCACTGAGAATGTGCTTGGGCAATGGAGGCCCATCTATGGATGGTTGCGGCAGATCTGGTCCGAAAAGCATTTTGAAGTAGTCCACTGCCTTGGAGGCTACATACATTGGCTTTTTAATGATACGAGCCTCCTCATCCAAGAGAAACAGAATGTTATTTTGTTGATTCGCACCTTAGCTGCCATGTGGAAAAATTTGGTGTTTCGATCTTCGAGCTTTAGCCAATCCACACGGCTCTTTTGTTTCCAAGCCGACTCCAAATCCTTCTCCCACTCCTCGATATAGCCTTTCGTCTCCATGTCAAGTTGTGCCAATGTGACATCCATTAGGTTATCCCCATTGCTGCATTGATTTGATCCAGGAAGACCTTAGCCAATTTGTAATACTTGCAAACATTTCCATCCTCTGCGGCCCAAATCTGTAGCGCCATCTTTACGTTTTTAGGCCTTCTAGCAACCCTGAAAAGTGGATTTCCAGCAACCGGGAGCATCCATACTCTTGATACCACCTCGTCATAACTTGGGTGGTTCGTCCAATAGTCGAAGAATTGAAATGGCTTTGGAAGAGAGGGAAGCTGTGCTAGCTCCACTACGAGCAGCATGTGGTCAGTCGAAGCAAGAGGAGAGTAAATCAATCTAGAGTGCGGAAATTTGTTGAGCCAAGAACCATTAACTAGGGCGCGGTCCAGCTTAGCGGTGATTCTGGAGGGTCCAATGGAAGAGATAATACAAGACCAATGATTTCCCCATGAGTTTTGGTCGAGAAGAGCGCACTGGTCTATGCAATCATTAAACTCCACGATTGGTTCCAGCAGCGGGACGGCCCCCCATTTTTTCGTGGGAAAATATCACGACATTAAAGTCCCCAATCACAAGCAGCGGTCTGTTGGTTGATGAGGATGTTAGGGAAAGATGATTCCATAGATCCCTACATTCTGATTGGGAGTTGGACCCATATACGAATGTAATAAGCAATTTCAGCCCTCCATGATTATAGTAATTCATTGAAATTGCTTGAGATGACATTCCACTAGCAGTGCAGCTCCAGGAAGATACCCTCCCTATAACGTAGACCCTGCCTAGAGCAGTATTGTTGTGGACGAGGTCCCATCCATTGGGAATTTGCGCAGCAAATTTCGCATGTTGTCTCCGGCCTTATCTTAATCTCCAATAGGCCAATAATTTCGGCTTTTTTACTTATGAGGTCTTGAAGCAAGGATCTCACTTTCCTAGGCTTGTTTAAGCCTCGAGTATTGAAGACCACAACCGACATTAAGAATATTGGGTGGGGGAGGCCCTAGGCCTAAGGTTTTTGGAGGGCGCATTATGGGCCTTCTTCTTTTTATGGAACTCCGTGGTCGAAGCCGGGTTAGTCGTCGTGAGAACTACCAGGATTGGGTCATCCCCCGATCTTTCAACATTGTCTTGTTCCCGGGTCACCTCCGAGTCGTGGCTCGCAACTTCCGTTGAGGGGTTATTCAGGTCGAACTTGATGTTTTCCAAATTCGTAGTGGCTGCTGTAGCATGCTTTCGGGGTGCACCCATTTTCCTGTGAAGGATGGATCTGTGGCCAAAAGGAAAGGGATTCTTTTGCTTACCTCACGTTAACAACTTCCTGGACTATTTTGTAGGAACTCACTCCGGCTGATTAGTGGCACCCTCTAGTTGTTTGGTCGACGTGGAACCGGTACTTTCAAATGTAACGGGCTGCTTGGGCCGGCCATTGTTGTTGTTGTCTAACGCCTCATTCACCTTGTCAGTCTGGAGCACCTGCCATTGCTTCAGATCCTCTGGGCTCGAATACGCGGTGACATCGCATCCCACCGGCCCGGTAGTTTTGATGGAAAAGTGACAAGAAATGGAAGTGTGTCCAAAGGCAACACAGTGGACGCACTTCGGCGGCTGCCACTCGAGTTCTACCACGATGGTCTCCCTCTTGCCGTAGAAGAAGACGAGCGGAATTGTTGACGGGATGGTTTTCACCGCATGGATGGATATGTGGCACCTAGCATATCCCTCACTTTGGCCCTCTACCGTGGCCCTGTCCAAGAATAGAGTACCAATTAAGCCTGCTAGCTTATTGAGAATAGTATCCGAGTGATGGCCGAGGCTAAGGCCGTGGAAACGAACCCACAAAGGAACCTCAGCCAGGAGGTCCCCTTCAAGCGAGATGCCCACTTCCCATCTTCGGATAGCCATAAATCTTCCTTGGAACATCCAAGGCCCACCAGCGAGAATTCTATGACAATCCTCTTCACAGGGGAGCTTCAGGTAGAAAAAGTTGTTTGGGCGACTAAAAAGTTTCGTATCCCCCTTCGGCTTCCATACCTTGTCAATGAAGGCAGAAAGGAGCATGTGGTCAGGGCATTTTCCCAAAACATAAAACACAAGCGAATGTTCCCACATACGGTCCAGCTTGCCCGCTTCAGCGACATCTACAAAGGCAACCTCCTCACTGATGAATCTCCATTTCATCACCTTTATTCTATCATTTTGACCTTAAAAACCGTAACTAATGCATGTAAATAGCCTCAATTTGTACATAATAACACTCATTATTTATTGTATTTATTGTACTTAAAATAATGTTTTTAATGCCAAAATTATATAATAAAGAGAAGAAAAGAAAAAGGAATAAAATATTGCAAATATTTTATGACCCTAACCCCGAGACCAAGTCCAGAATGGAGTTGGTTAACAAGGAATAAAGTAGGGGGAGATAAGGGCCAAGAAGACAATAAATATCTCATTTATTTATTCTTTGATTATGCATTTTTGACACTTATTTTGTTATTTATTATTTGATCATCAAATGAAGAAACTTTGTACATGAAAGTTGTAGATAATAATGTGAATAAAAATACAAAATTGAGTTTGTACAAAAATAATATATCATGTTCATTTTATACACAAAATTAAAAGCCAAAATATCAACTTCACAGACCCATATCTTGCAAATAAAAACTCAAAATCTATCAAAATCACCTTTATTGTATAAAACCTTTCAAGAGATACTTAATGAAGGTGGTTTAATAATTTTTAGAGTCAATCTGTGGAAGTTAGATTTTTGACCCTCATTGTATAGTTTACCTGATTAAAATATTCATTATATTCATTATTTATTATTTTTACAAATTTATATTTTTAGAATTTTGTAAATAATATATATAATACATGTACATGTTGAAATTAAAAGAAAATCAAAAAGAAGAATAAAAATAAAATAAGTCTATAAAATACATAGACAAAATACTTATGTATACATGTATATAAATAAAAGGAGAATAAATTCTTTTATTCTTTAATTCTTTTATAATTTCCTAACATTGTAAATATTATTAAGAATATAAAATTAAAATAAAACTCATTAAAATACGTCAAAATAAACTTATGTATATTAAACATAGGTAAAATACCCATAACTATACTTACATAATATACTTACCTATTTATTAAAGTGCACAAATAACATCGTAAAAATCAAATAAAAATATATTTGTACTCACAAAAATAAGTTGTAAATATATAAAATAAAAGAATAAAATAATAAAATAAGATACATAAAATAAAAATAAAATGCTCAAAACATAGATGAATATACCTATAAATACCCTATTAAAAATCAACTGCTAATAATTAAAGCCAAATAAATAAATAAATATCATAATAAAATACTATATAAAATAATAAACATTTTTATTATATACACAAAAATTAATAAAATCATTTACTATTTATAAATAATTATTTTCAAATAATCCATCATGTTTTGTCACGTAGTTGCCGAGCTGGACCAACCAGGACGCAGCCTGCGTTGACCTTCGGTCAATTGCCCCTCTGTCGTCTGAAGTGACGCGAACCTGTTCAATCCCCATTTTTCCGCCATTTTTCGCGGGCGAACCATCCATCAATCGCCATCGCTTTCTTCTTGACATCTGCTCCCCGATCAATGTACATACACGCCTAATCCTTTAATCCCATGTATATAGCTCTGATTCCTTATTTTTTGCCGGATAAATAAGGGCGCCAACCATGTCTTAAATAACTTCATCTCCTCCTTCGATCGTTTGGCCATTTCTTCACCCTAAAGCTCCACCATCTCGGTCCAGTGAGCATCCAGGTGACAGTTGGAGGTCCCCTGCGATGGATGAGAGCTCGCGGGGGAGGAGATGCGCCCACGACCCAGCTCCGATGAGGCCCTGCTCCCTGAGCTCGCTCAAGTATAAGTGTTGCATTTTTCTTGCATTTTTCATTAGGTTTTAATGCATGCATTTCATCCATGCAACTAGAATAGGGATTAATCATTAGGTTTATCTTAACAATCAAAATTGATAGTTCCCCGGAACTCCGCTCCGACGAACATTTCACGGTGCTCCCGGCACCCTCCGACCACCATTTCACCTCCACTTTGTTCCCCATCCATTTCTCTACGCCCCAGGCACCCTCGCTCACTCAGATCCTCCCTGGATTTGGAGATCAGTCCTCCCTTCTCTGCTCTTCACCGGAGGTCTCCGCCCCACACCACCTACCATCCTTTCCACCGCCAATACGGTCCCCGGAACCCCCATTTTGTTTTATGAGTTATTTTGCAGGGTTCGGAGCGCCAAAAGACCCCTTGGGGTCGATTTTTGATGAAGCACAGGTATCTGGAGCTCCCATTTTTTTGAGAGCCTGCTCGTCGTCGTCCGAGCTCCGGCGTGCCACCTGATAGTCGCATTTGAAGCGGAGGATCCCACGCTCCATTTTGCCCCACCTACAAGCCCTTCTGATGGCCGGAACTACCCAGGAGGGCGGGTCAAAACCCGCCTCGGCCGAGTTCTTGACCTGTTCTTCCAGGTTGCCTCTCGGCCGTCAGATCTTCCAGCCGCTCCAGGTTGATCGTCCACCGTATGATCGAGCCGTGTCCTAACCGTCCGATCATCTTTATCGATCTGATCTAGACCGTAGAAGTCGAACCGTCATCGCGTCACCGGGTGCCGACATGGGGATAAGTGAATGCATATAGATCGTCCGCCCGTGCGCGTTAGGGGTAAATTGCATTTATACCCCTGTCCATTTTTGTATTTAGTTTTAAATCTGTAAATAAAATATTACGTTGTAAATAAATTGTTTTTTTTGCATTTAAGCCCGCAGATTTTTAGTATTTGCATTTTGGTCCCTGACAACGTCACCTGCTGTCCTCACGTGATGCTGGAAATTTTGCACATAAGTCGTTGGTATTTTTTTATTATTGTAAAATAATCTAAAACTTTAAATAAATAGTTTATTCTGTTGGGAAAATTGCATGGTGCTCCCGGTACTTTATTTTAGTTACAATTATGCGTTGCCAGGCCTTTTTATTTTTGTGACTTTTATCTAATAAATAAAAATAGTTATTTAGCCCCAAAAATTCCACAAAAATGGGTTAGATGCCCCATGTATTGAACTTACACGCCACGTGTCCCTTTTGCATTTTTGAGCATTTAACCTAATTATTAAAATTAAAATGGAGCTTAAATAGTCCCTATCCAATTTATAAAATACCAAAAAAATATTAGAACTTTGTGAAAAAATTCCAAAAAAAAATTATATGATATATTTTGATCTATATTGACCCTTGAAATAAAAAACCCCTAAAAATAGCAAAAAAAATAAAAAAATCAGAAAGCTCTTAAACACAACAAAAAAATATAAAAATGCAACAAAAATCCCAAAAATACATTTTTTGTTCAATAATTATCTATATATAATTATTTACATGTTAAAATTCATTTGGGTAGTTTGGGGACGTATTTATTATTTTTAAACCCCCAATTAATTTTGGATTATTTAATTAATCCCATATTCAGGATATTGTTTACTTTAAAAATACCTAAAATTAGCAAAAATTCTAAGAAAAATACAAAAACATTAGAAAAATATTTAAAACCAAAAAAACAATTCATTTTATAAATTTCATTTATAATTAATAGCATTTAGAAATATATTTCTATATATTACATAAATAAAGCCTTATATGGCTATATTAATTTTATAAAAGAAAAAATATATAAAATATAAAAAGAAAATACAAAATCATAAAATTAAAAATCGAATAAAAAATATAAAAAAATTAAAAATATAAAAAATACAAAATTAAAAACTCACAAAAATAATAAATGGACAAGAAAAGAGTTCGATAATTTTGTATTCATTTCTGCTCCCAACCGTTTGCTCCCAGTGTTCGACCTCTACTCATGCTTACACCTATACACATTTGCATGTAGAGTTATAATAAATTTTAACTCCACATTTTTGAGATTTAATTGCTTATATTTGATTGTGGGTTAATTGCTGATTGATTGGGGTTTCATGAGTGGTCGCCACAACGACTTTGTCTCTGTCTTGTGTGAGACATATTTAGACCCTCGTAAAATCCTCATTCATCAGATGGTGCCATTGCCGGGGAGGCAACGTCATTTGGGATACTTAGTATTTATTCGATTCTTCACTCTTGTCCATATTTATTTGATTATTTGTATTATTGATATTATTGTGATTGTTCTGACCCTCTTCTTTATTTGTCTTTGATGCGAGGGACCGCCAAGCGAAGGAGGATTTCCTAGGAAATCTAGTGCACTTGAGTAAGGCGGAGCTAGTTATTCTTCACCAGCCAGCGAGAGAGAGCATCGAAGGTAGATGGAGGAGAATTTTGGAAGGCGGTCTAATTTTTGCATTATTTACTAATATGTATATTTATGTGAGAGAGTGACCCTATAATTGTAATAATACAAGACTCTCAAACACCCCAACTTCCTGAGGTCCAGTGCCCGAGGGATTGTTCCCTCGGGGGCCTCAACAGTTTTGACGCTTTTCTTTATATTTTTTATTTTTATTATTTTGTGTGAATGACCCTAGCTTCGGATTGTTTGATGAAGAATAAGGCCCAAAACCTAATGTATATGCATGTACCTATAGATACGATTTGGGACTTAGTCATTTTTGAAATATGTTCTTCACGATAATAGCATCCTGTATCTAGGGTGATTTCCTCAGATTGCATCTCATATAGCATAGGTTTCAATTCTGTTCTGCATCCCGTATGGAAAGAGCTGGGAAGCACTGCAAGTCTTCTTACTTGGTATGCACCATGGATTTCCGACTTGCATGGCTTTTTCTATCTTCTCCCTCCTTTTTTGCTCACTTAGGATGCTTAATGGAAATTGGAACCTCGTTAGGCACGTGCATTTAAAAATAACCAAAAAAGTGATAACCAAAATAAAATCAGGACTGCTAACTCTATTGGAACTAAAATAAAATGTAATGGATCCCTTGTCGTGGGGAGAGCAACCCCCTCATTGTCTGAGCATTTTATTCGTACGTACACGCTAAGGATTAGTGCCCCAATCCCAAAGCCTAATTCTGGTGTGTACAACTTTCTATGATCACCTAACTCTAAAATCTGTAAGATAAAAGACCACATCTCGGTTTTCACTATGTTGAGTAGGTGAATCAGGGGTTTGCTTTGTGTATTTATTGCTACTTGGAGTCCATTTGTATTTTCATATCCCTTTGAGTTATCGGTCCCGTCCGCGTGAGTCATGCATTTTTCATCTTTGCGTCTCTCTACCTCTCTTATATATATCTCCTCATTTTCATTGAGTCGTGATATTGGTGCGTGAGCTCAATCAGCTTCTCAAGACCTTTGTGTTTCTTCTTTCCCACCCTCCTCGTGTCCCCCTTATCATCTCTTCTATTACCCGGGATTGTTGTGCCGGTAGGTATCACCCATACCAAGGATTTTGACTTGCATTGATTATTGGAGTAAGTCGGGCGCTTTTTGAGGACGCTGAGATTGATAGCCCACTTTGGCTGGATTTGAGTTGAGATTTGTGCATCAGAGCTTCTTGAGGATCTCTTTTATGATGCACGATGATTAGGTGTGATTCTTTATTGATGATTTAGATCTCGCTCATCGGATTGAGGATGTGACATATTTTTCTGATTTGATGATGATATCATGAGCTTTGATTGTTCTATCTATTTTGAGGTTCCACCCATCTTAATTTTGGGGATTGATTGCTTGATAATTCCTATTTGGACTTTCAGGCATAGGTGTGCGGAACCCACATGATGCCTCTCATCTTCTTGACTTATCCATCCTTGATCTCATGATTTTGTTACCCACTTGTGGCACTTTGAGGATTCATGATTATCGTTCGTGCCATCTCAGCTGACTGGATTGGCTGAGGGATGTATTGTGATTGACCTGATTATTGTCTCCCTCACATGATCTGATGCCCTCCGGATGATTGAATGATTAAACCCTTACGAGGACCTAAGATGATTTGCCAGCAATCCCTAGACTTGGTTGACCCAGTTCGCATTACTCTCGAGGACTATCTATGGGAGGATGCGATACATTCTTTACGATCGGTTTCATACACTGACTCTGTCTCCACCTTGTTGGAGCCTGAAATCGCATCATCTGATTTGACTGTTTGGCCTCCCTGTTAATTGTATGCACGATTTGTCTGTGCACGAGGCCCATGGCTCAGACTCCGTTGAGTCATCTCACCTTGACGGTCCTCGCAAGGTTGAGCTTTACTTTTCTGATTTCCATGCCTTGTTCATAGTCCTCTCCGAGGGTTATCTGCGAGAGGCTATGACACCTTGCTATATTTGCGGTCTCTTTTGATGATAGACGATCTGTCGTCTATCAAGACCATTCTGATTGACTCCCTTGAAGGTCCTCGCAAGGATGAACCATCTTTCTTTGATTATTCACTGCTTAGTTGTCAGTATGCTCCCCGAGGGTTGTCTGCGGGACACTAACACACTCTCTTGATTTGTCGGTCTCTTCTACTGGTAGCCGATATGTCGCCTACCGAGACCGTTTCTGCGATCCATCTGCTGGATCAGGCTCCTTTGAGCCCACTTACCTTGATGACCCTCGCAAGGGTGAGCTTCTATTTTGATTATCCATTGAATAGCATATACTACTCCCAGAGGGTTATATGTGAGAGAGTGCATCATATGTTAGGTGCTCGGCTTCACTTCTGGTGCTTCTTTTCTGATTGAAGCATGAAGTCGGGCCTGTTGATTTTGGTACTCGGTCTCTTCCCTGGTTGTGCCTCCTCTCTATTAGAGCACGGGGCCGAGTCTTCTGATTACTTTCTGATCCTGCTCACCTTGAGGACCCTCGCAGGGTTGAGCCATGGTTTGTGGTGTTCGGTGTGTTCTGTTGACCTTCAGATTCTATGACCACCGGATGACATGCCTTTGTACTAAGAATCTCTTGTTCTTCAAATCTATACACCTTTCCAGAGACCATGATTGACGTAGAGGAGTCTGCACTATTCTTTCTTCTCTAAGTTTTACGGTATCGGCTCCGCCCATTCATTCCTTATGAGCCAATGTTCTGCTCTCGCTACCGGTGATGTGTTTAGTTTTCGATCCCTTCTTCCCAGTATCTGACACCCACCTGATTGCATATCAGGGTGTCTTTTCACTATCTGACTGTGTCCTCATTCTCACAGGGAGACGATGACAAGAGCACGGTACTCGCTTACCAGATATCGTCCTGTACCTCATCAGTATTTACTTTTTGTATATATGTGTTTTGTCTTTTATTCCTTCTTTTTCTTGTTTGTTACGTGTGTCCCAGATCTATCGCCATATCATTGTGACTACACTTCGGACGTACCTTATTCTAAGTATAAAGGGCACACACCGCGTTGTTCTTTCTATGTCTCGTTTCGTGACTCTTGTTGTTACCTATACTTAGGGCTATTTCACCCTAAGTATAGGGGGAGTGACGTGTACATTCTTCACGATCTTCTCGTATATCAATATATATCTATGTTTTCTTCTTTTCTTCTTTTCCTTTTCAATTTTCTTTATCTACATAAAAGGTGTTACCCCTTTTTGTCAGTTTTTCGTACTTAGGACGTACTTTGTCCTAAGTATAGGAGGGTGTGCACCCCTGATTCGTTCATTCTTTGATCTATTTAAACTCACTCATGACCCACCCTGCGTTGTGTACAATCTGCTATACTTAGGATTATTTGATCCTAAGTATAAGGGGGTCGGTCACCTTCTTATTCATTTATATCTTCATTCTTTATTCATTCATTGTAGTATAGGCTTTTCTATACTCAATACGAGTTATGTCTTATCTTTTTCTTTCTCGATCTATGAGGACATAGTTCATGCTAAGTATAAGGGGTCGTATATACTTTGTATATACTTTAGCCATAACTCGTACTTTCATAATTAATAATAAATATGGCTAAATATATTACACACATTCATATATAATTCATAAACAATAATCATTCCTCAAATTGTTTTTTGTATTTACTGATTAATAAATCAGGTTAAAAATATTTTTGCAAAATGATTTGAAAAATGGTGTGAACCGTTTGGAAAACTTTTTAAGATATTTTCAACCTTTGTAAAAATATTTTGATTGCAAAATTCTTTTCTATGTGTGAAATAATGGATTTGAAAAACCATTTGCAAATAGTTTGGAAAATATTTTGTAAAAATAGTTTGAAAAATGTATATACACTGTTTGAAAAAAATCTTTGCAAAATGGCTTTCAAATCTTTGTAAATATTTGCAAAAATTATTTTGTACTATAGTTTTGAAAAATAGTTTCAAATAAATTTGAGGAATGACTGTATCATGAAAATAGGAATAAAATGTGTATATCATAAAATTCTTTATCAATTGTATATATATGTACCTATAATAAATTTGTTAAAATCTGAAAATTCTTTAAAATCCTTAACTGTTGTAAATAAAGAAGTACGCCCGTGTAAATAGCTGTAAATATTTATACGTTGAGTGCCCAAATTCTTTTTCAAAATTCTTTTTGTAAAAAGATTCTTTGATTTTTAAATTCTTTGTGAAAAAAATGCATCATCTTTCTGCATTATACCTAAGCATTGTGCATAGCATTTGCATATTACTCTTTGATTGAGCTTGATGATTGAACTAGTCCAATAAAATTGAATATTGGATCTTAGTTGGACCTTACTGCACTTAACTGCACTGGAACCTTATGGGAACTAGGTTTAAGGTACTTCAGGTTCAATAGGACTTAATTCTTTGAGACTCAGGGCTGGGTTCAAGTTACCTCAACTGACTAAATAGAACTTTTCGAGATGCATGCATGACTCTTGTCGGTTGTGACCTCACTTGGACACTTGCACCTTTCACTTGGCTCAACTCAGTTGGGGTGGTGAGGGGGTTGGATTTGCCAGTCTGAGACGCACACGGGTGGAAACATTCGTCCTCGTCTAAGGAGGGAAGTGGACCCCAACCTGGTCCAGTTTCAGTGAAGTCTAAAGACATGAGAGTGTGCATTGCAATAAAGCTTCAAAAGCGGGATAATCTTCTGGCTCAAGAGGGAAAACTCCTTATGTAAATGCTGCTATGAATAGTATGTTAAAAAAAAGCTCCAAAAAAGTGGGCAGGCTTGAAAATAAAAATAAAATGCCTGTCGGAGTATGTGTATATGTTGTATAGAAAATAAGCAAGCTTGAGCATCAAAGTTATACCATTTGAGCATGCAGCCGGATGACTTGACTACAGTGGTCTTACATCCCAGGATAGGCGGCTACACTGGCTGCCGTCCATTCTTTTCTCCCCCTCATCCTCTTGAGTTGGATGCCACTTGAACTTAGAAGGGAATACCCGCTCCTCGAGGGCAGAGTGCTGGATTGGGGAATCATTAGGTTGTCATTCTGGAGAAGTCAGTCTCTTTGTCATTTCAGTTGGGGAGAGCCACCATCACTTACACCGTACAAGTCAGCTTCATAGTCATAAGGGTTTGCGTATGTTGTAGGCTAGTTCTAACCTGGCTAATGAGGTGATTTGAACCAAGTTCTGTGATCCTCGAAGGCTGTTGTGCTGTAAATTTGGTTCCCAACCAGGTTCCACATACATTTTCACACCAAGGTCTAACCTGAGCTCCAAACTTTGATTTTGTACAGATAAGTTTAATAATCATGGTCAATTCCATTTATTCTTTATTCTTTTTTGCTTCTTCTTTTCTTCTTATTCTTTATTATTATTTTTTACTTATCGCATAAGTATTTGCTAGGGACTAACAAAGGCAAGTATAGGGGGGTGATGAATCTCCATTTCATCACCTTTATTCTATCATTTTGGCCTTGAAAACTCTAGCTAATGCATGTAAATAGCCTCAATTTGTACATAATAACATTCATTATTTATTGTATTTATTGCACTTAAAATAAGGTTTTTAATGCCGAAATTATAGAATAAAGAGAAGAAAAGAAAAAGGAATAAAATGTTGCAAATATTTTATGACCCTAACCCCAAGACCAAGTCTAGAATGGAGTTGGTCGATAAGGAATAAAGTAGAGGGAGATAAGGGCCAAAAAGATAATAAATATCTCATTTATTTATTCTTTGATTATGCATTTTTGATACTTATTTTATTCTTTATTATTTATTCATCAAATGAAGAAACTTTGTACATGAAAGTTGTAGATAATAATGTAATTAAAAATATAAAATTGAGTTTGTACAAAAATAATATACAGTGTTCATTTTATACACAAAATTAAAATCCAAAATCTCAAATTCACAGGCCCATATCTTGCAAATAAAAACTCAAAATCTATCAAAATCACCTTTAATTGTATAACCTTTCAAGAGCTATTTAATGAAAGTGGTTTCGTAATTTTTGGAGTCAATATGTGGAAGTTAGGTTTTTGACCCTCATTATACAGTTTACCCGATTAAAATATTCATTATATTCATTATTCATTATTTTTACAAATTTATATTTTTAGAATTTTGTAAATAAAATATATAATGCATGTACATATTGAAATTAAAAGAAAATAAAAAAGAAGAATAAAAATAAAATAAGTCTATAAAATACATAGATAAAATACCTATGTATAAATGTATATAAATAAAAGGGGAATAAATTCTTTTATTCTTTAATTCTTTTATAATTTCCTAATATTGTAAATATTATTAAGAATATAAAATTAAAATGAAATGCATTAAAATACATTAAAATAAAATTATGTATATTAAACACAGGTAAAATACCTATAACTATACCTATATAATATACTTACCTATTTATTAAAGTGCACAAATAACATCATAAAAATCAAATAATTTATATTTGTACTCATAAAAATAATTTGTAAATATATAAAATAAAATAAGAAAATAAGAAAATAAGATACATAAAATAAAAATAAAAATGTTCAAAACATAGATGAATGTACCTATAAATACCCTATTAAAAATAAACTACTAATAAATAAAGCCAAAAAATAAATAAAAATCATAATAAAATAATATATAAAATAATAAACATTTTTTCTTTTATATACAAAAATTAATAAAAATATTTATTATTTATAAATAATTATTTTCGAATAATCCATCTTGTTTTGTCGCGTAGCGGCCGAGCTGGACCAACTAGGACGGAGCTCGCGTTGACCTTCGGTCAACTGCCCCTGCGTTGTCTGAAGTGACACGAACCTGTTCAATCCCCATTTTTCTGCCATTTTTCACGGGCGAACCATCCATCAATCGCCGTCGCTTTCTTCTTAGCATATGCTCCCCGGTCAATGTACATACACGCCCGATTCTTTAATCCCCTGTATATAGCTCCGATTCCTTATTTTTTGCCAGACAAAAAAGGGTTCCAACCATGTCTTAAATAACTTCATCTCCTCCTTTGATCATTTTGGCCATTTCTTCACCCTAAAGCTCCGCCATCTCGGTCCAGTGAGCATCCAGGTGACAGTTGGAGGTCCCCTGCGATGGATGGGAGCTTGCGGAGGAGGAGATGCGCCTACGACCCAGCTTCGGCGAGGCCCTGCTCCCTGAGCTCGCTCAGGTGTAAGAGCTGCATTTTCTTGCATTTTTTGTTAGGTTTTAATGCATGCATTATATCCATGCAACTAGAATAGGGATTAATCATTAGGTTTATCTTAAAAATCGAAATTCGTAGTTCGTCGGAGCTCCGCTCCAGCGAATATTTCACGGTGCTCCCAACATCCTCCGACCACTATTTCACCTCCACATTGTTCCCCATCCATTTCTCTACGCCCCAGGAACCCTCGCTCACTCAGATCCTCCCTGGATCTGGAGATTCGACCTCCCTTCTCCGCTCTTCACCGGAGGTCTCTGTCCCACACCACCTACCATCCATTCCACCGCCAATAAGGTCCCTAGAACCCTCATTTTGTTTGCTGAGTTATTTTGCAGGGTTCGGAGCGCCAAAAGACCCCTTGGGGTTGATTTTTGATGAAGCACAGGAACCTGGAGCTCCCATTTTTCCGGGAGCCTGCTCGCCGTCGTCCGAGCTCCGGCGTGCCACCTGATAGTCGCATCTGAAGCGGAGGAGCCCACGCTCCATTTTTCCCCCACCTATGAGCCCTTCTGATGGCTGGAACCTCCCAGGAGGGCGGGTCAAAATTCGCCTCGACCGAGTTCTTGACCTGTTCTTCCAGGCTGCCTCCCGTCCGTCGGATCTTCTAGCCGCTCCAGGTTGTTCGTCCACCGTCAGATAGAGTCGTGTCCCAACCGTCCGATCATCTTTGCCGGTCTGATCTAGATCATAGAAGGCGAACCGTCATCGCATCACCGGGTGTCGACACGTGGATAAGTGAATGCATCAAGACCGTCCGCCCGCGCACGTTAGGGGTAAATTGCATTCATACCCCTGTCCATTTTTATATTTAGTTTTAAATCTGTAAAAAAATATTACGTTGTAAATAAATTATTTTTTTGCATTTAAGCCTGCTAATTTTTAGTATTTGCATTTTGGTCCCTGATAGCGTCACGTGCTGTCCTCACATGACGCTGGAAATTTTGCACATAGGTCCCTAGCATTTTTTATTATTGTAAAATAATTCCAGAACTGTAAATAAATAGTTTATTCTGTTGGGTAAATTGCATGGTGCTCCCTGTACTTTATTTTATTTGCAATTATGCCCCTGCCGAGCCTTTTTATTTTTGTGACTTTTGTCTAATAAATAAAAAAAAGCTATTTAGCTCCAAAAGTTCCACAAAAAGAGCGAAGTGAGGGGTCAATCCCCGAACGAAAGTAGGGTTAGATGCCCCATGCAGTGTACTTACACGTCACGTGTCCCTTTTGCATTTTTGAGCATTTAACCTAATTATTAAAATTAAAATGAAGCTTAAATAATCCCTGTCCAATTTGTAAAATACCAAAAAATATTAAAACTTTGTGAAAAACTCCAAAAAAAATTATATATGATATATTTTGATCTTTATTGAGTCTAGAAATAAAAAACCCCTCAAAATAGGAAAACAAAATAAAAAAATTCAGAAAACTCCAAAATCCAATAAAAAATATAAAAACTCAACAAAAATCTCAAAAAATTGTTTTTATGTTCAATAATTATCTATATATAATTATTTACATGTTAAAATTCATTTAGGCAGTTTTGGGACTTATTTATTATTTTTAAAACCCAAATTAATTTCGTATTATTTAATTAATCGCATATTCGGGATAATTTTTTACTTTAAAAATACATAAAAAATAGCAAAAATACTAATAAAAATATAAAAAATTAGAAAAATATTTAAAACCAAAAAACATTTCATTTTATAAATTTCATTTATAATTAATAGCATTTAGAAATATATTTCTATGTATTACATAAATAAAGCCTTATGTGGCTATATTACTTTTATAAAAGAAAAAATATATAAAATATAAAAAGAAAATACAAAATCATAAATTTAAAAATCAAATAAAAAATATAAAGACATTAAAACTATAAAAAATATACAAAATAAAAAACTCACAAAAACAATAAATGGACACGAAAAAGTTGGATAATTTTGTATTTATTTCTGCTCCCAACCGTTTGCTCCCAGTGTTCGAACTCTACCCGTGCTTACACCTATACACATTTGCATGTAGAGTTATAATAAATTTTAACTCCATATTTTTGAGATTTAATTGCTTATATTTGATTGTGGGTTAATTGCTGATTGATTGGAGTTTTGTGAATGGTCTCCACAGCGACTTTGTCTCCGCCTTGTGTGAGACATATTTAGACCCTCACAAAATCCTCATCATCACTCACCATTCAGGAGAATGGGGGGGGGGGGGGGGTTATAGAGCATCCGACACGAGGGACGGGGCAGTTTGGGACTGACCCCGCATATGTCGCGCCAGGACGGTCTCGAATCATCAGCTGGAATACAGAATAGAATCATAGAAATTTGGCTTCACAGTAAAGCAAGCGTATGTTCCCACCTTATGGAAGTGGCTTTACAGTAATCTCCCAGGACGGCGCCAGGGAGGGGGCGGTTTGGGACTCAAGCGTATGTTCCCACCTTATTGATTTTTATATATAGAAAAGTGGCAGGTATGGTCTGCTGGAATATAGAACAGAGTCATAGAAGGCTCTTCACAGTAAAGCAGGAATCCCTCGTGAAATCCTTTCCCATTGTGCTGCATAACTTGCACAGTCAGCAATGGCATGAAACCTTTTAATGTGATGCATTTTTCAAATCAAATCTATGGGGCCTCGTCAACGATACTGAAGTCCGCTTCCATTTATTGGTCGTAGAAAAAAACACACCTTTCTCGGGGTGTGGCGTAGGATGGGAAGGGGTATAATATTCCAAATTGACTAGGCGATAGCCGAGACGATGGATTCGCCATCAAGAAAGGTGTCCTCCGAAATTACAAACGAACTTGTGGATCCAGTGCCGCTTTGACTCACAGCAGTTAAATATATTATTAATATAAAATCAATAAATTTAATCTGATTTTTGTATTTGGATTTTGGGAGAGAAAAAGATACCGCAGATCTTCTCGGGAAACTGTAGTCAATATTCTACTTCATCACGCTGCCGCCACCGTGCCGTTCTCTCTCGGTGAGCTGCGTTGAGTGCCGCTCAATCTTTAATTCCACAACATATATTTGCATGTAAACTGCATTATTGTACTCAAATTAAATCTGAGATTCCCTCATGCATAAGCATTGGACCAATGTCTATGATATGGGCAACCCAAATCCCACAATCTTCCTTTGGCTCTTCTTCTCCTTCTTCTTTGTTCTCATCCCCCATGGCGATGCAGCATCTGATAGCTTACGCCAAAACGAAACCATCTCTGACGGGCAGACCTTACTCTCCAGCACCAACAGCTTCGTGCTCGGCTTCTTCACCCCTCCCGGAGTTTCTCCGGACCTTCGCTACGTCGGTATATGGTACAACAAACCGGGGCCGCTTGTCGTCATATGGGTTGCCAACCGAGAGAGCCCCGTGATCGGAACTACGGGCGTGCTCAAGCTCCACTCCTCCGGATCCGGTCTTGTTATCCTCGACGGCAAGGAGAAGCCTCTCTGGTCGACGGGCGTGCAGAATCCCTCCAACAATTCGAACGCAAGGCTTGAGGACTCCGGGAACCTCGTGCTGCGGACCGGAAACGGCGAAACCATATGGCAGAGCTTCGGCGAAAGGACTAACATGTTGATCCCCAAGTCCGACACCTCCGTCAATCTCGAGAAGAACACGTCCAAACCGATGGTATCCTGGAAGTCCGATTCCGACCCATCCCCGGGAGGCTTCTCGTTAGCTCTGCATCCCACGAGCTTTGTGCAGTGGATCACGTTCAACGGCTCTGCACCGTATTGGCGCGCCGGTCCGTGGATTGGGCCGAGGTTCATCGGCATACCGGAGATGAGGTCGTCGTATGCCAATGGGTTCTCCCTTAACAGAGACGACGACGGAATCTCGTTCAGGTACGCGCCGTCTCCGGACACGGCTTTGATGAGGCTCATGATTGGATCCGATGGGCTTTTGGTATCGTGGATATGGGATCAAGATGTCAAGAAGTGGGTGAACGAGTGGCGAAAGCCCGAGGATCCGTGTGATTTATATGGGACTTGTGGAGAGTTCTCTGTCTGCGACCCTTCATTGCCAGTTATGTGCACTTGCATGAAAGGTTACGTGCCAAAGTATGGAGAGGAGTGGAGCAAGGGAAATTGGAAGGGGGGGTGCGTCAGGAGGAAAGAGTTGGCTTGCGAGAACAGGAGCAGGAGTGGTGGCGAATCTAGTGATGATGGGTTCTTCAGGTTGGAGCGGCTGAAGCTGCCAGATTTCGCCGAACGAATAGTTTTGGTCGACACGAATGCTGCGGGTCTATGCGCTGATCACTGTCTGAAGAACTGTTCTTGCTTGGCTTATGCCTATGTTGATAACAACTGCATGGTGTGGGTGGAGAGATTGCTGGATGTGAGGGCCTTCTCTTGGGGAGGAGAGGATCTTTACATCAAGCTCGCTGCATCAGAGTTAGGTAATTAAGATTGATAATTATCTTTTGTTCTGCTCTACTAGTATAAAACGCAATGGCATGATAATCGTTCCTTTGCAGATCAACATGAGAACAGCAAGACGAAAACTCTTGTTGTCATCCCAGCTGTTCTGTTTGGTCTTCTCCTCTGCTTCCTTTTATGTCTTCTCTGGAGAGCCGTGAAGCGAAAAGGTAAGATGAAGTTGAATTTACTAACAACGGATAGCTGTATAATTAATGCAATAAATGTGATCAATATTTGCTTCTTTAAAATAAAGGTTGTCGATATTTAACCAATTGAACTTCTGCATCATAATCCCGAACTCTTCATGTATGCATCACCTGTAAACCTCACACCATCTGCATTGTATCTCACTTGGTCTGCCCTTATTAATTTCTATTATCTCCTTCTTTTCACTGGAATAAGTACAGCATTAGATCATTAAAAACTTCCACTGATATTGCCTGACATTATTTCATTGCAAAGAATCTCAATTCTCAGCAGCAATTACAACTTATTGTTACTTGTTGCTCAATTATAGCAGACTCAAAGGAAGAAACAATTCCTATCGTGGTATCAAGTCCAACTCGAGGAACAATGGGAAATGATGCAGGGACTTTTGCTTCTCAAATATCGCTAGAATTTACGCTCTTCAGCTTCGATACAATTGTCGCTGCTACGGAAGATTTCAGCTGGCGAAATAAGCTGGGAGAAGGAGGGTTCGGTTCGGTTTACAAGGTAGACGACAATATTTTAGACAAGGAAGAAATAAGGGTAATGTTAATCAATCTATGTAAATTGGTATCATGCAGGGTGTCCTCGCAGACGGGCAGGAAATAGCAGTGAAGAGACTCTCCGTGGATGCAGGACAGGGTCTGGATGAGTTCAAGAATGAAGTCATGCTTATTTCCAAACTCCAGCATAGGAATCTAGTGCGACTTTTGGGTTGCTGCATCGATGTAGAAAAACTTCTTGTTTATGAGTTCATGCCCAACAAGAGCTTGGATGCTTTCCTGTTTGGTTAGTAGTTCTCCTCGCAACATCTATTTTCCTCTTGTCATTTAAATATGCAATTCATATGATAAAGAGTCACTTGGAGCAATTCCCAGTTCATTGTTGGTCCTTTTCATTTCCTTCTCAGTACACTCTCTTCATAATCCAGTTCCTTCAGTATTACTTAGCATATACTCTATAGGGGATGTCATGATTGTTAATATGACTGCATGTAAATCAGGACCAAAGGAACAACGGCTGCTAGATTGGGCAAAGCGATTCCAAATAATAGAGGGTGTAGCTCAGGGACTTCTTTACCTTCACAGAGATTCCAGATTGAAGATCATACATAGAGATCTGAAAGCAAGCAATATTCTTTTGGATTCACAACTGAATCCAAAGATTGCAGACTTCGGAACTGCAAGGATTTTCATTGGAGACCAGATTCAAGAATAAACAAGAAGGGTGGTCGGAACATAGTGAGTGATGATTTATATGTAACACGCAAGGTCTTTTACATGTTTTTTTTGCAATAATAATACAAGAGCTTCATTATTCAAAATTACAGTCTGATTTCGTGTAATAAAATTTTGGTTATATCTTTACTAAACAAACTTGTAATTAATTTGTGTATATTACTTGATTCTTTCCCAAATCACTAAACTCTGCAATTGCAATGATAAATTTCAGCGGCTATATGTCTCCAGAGTATGCTATGCATGGGCAATTCTCCGAGAAATCAGATGTCTTCAGTTTTGGGGTCTTGCTGTTGGAAATTATTAGTGGCAAGAGGATCAGTACTTTCTACAATGATGAGCATTCTCTGAACCTCGTAGGTTATGTAAGTCCCTCAAATTCTTGCCTCTTGTATGAACAAGTCAACAATTTCAACCATAATGCCTATAATTAAGCATTATATTCAACTTTCTGCAGGCTTGGAAACTCTGGAATGAAGGCAATAGTGCAGAATTTGTCGATCCCGATCTACATGAGTCATGGCCGCAATCAAATGCATCTAAGTGCATCCATGTTGGTCTCCTTTGCGTGCAAGAAGTTTCATCGGACAGGCCTCCCATGTCTTACTTACTTTCAATGTTAAGTAGTGAAGCATCTCACTATCATGGCCCGAAAATGCCAGCTTTCATTGGAAGGAGGGTTCTCGTAGAATCACATTCATCGGAGAATGATCGACAACATTCTGCAAATAATCTTACTCTAACAAGAATACAAGGGAGATAGACATCATAAATATGCTGGTAAATCAGCGAGTCAAATTATCTGTTAACATAGTTGGCACATATTATCTATCATAGACGTAAACATCATCGATATGTTCCAAATCGCCCAAAAGGGCACGGGGGCAATTTGTCCAGTCCATTCCAGGTTCTTGGGAACACAGCTAAGACCCCATTCGACCACTTCTATTCCCCTCTTTTTGGTGCCGCTGATGTGTGGTTGGGCAAAGGGTTAGGACTGCATCATATTCCCTCACCTCTCCTGTATTGTTTGCATTCCATTTGATGCACCTTCAGGAGAAGGATTTGTTTTGTATAGCCTAAAGGGAGAAATTTTATCGCCATATGTAGTTGAGAAGTTTGATCGAGTTGAATCACCCCCATGATTTTTCCCTCTCTCGTTTTGGGGGTTTCCACATTAAATTCCATCATGTTCATTATGCTTGTGATCATGGTTGTGATTGTGCTTGCATATTGCCATTTTGATTGCTTGGGGTTCTTATTGTCATTGGTTTGTTTGTTAATCTGTCAAGTGCTCGATTTGATCCATATGGGATCGCGTGTTCGTGACAGAGTGGTTTCAATGCTTGCTCAATGGTGGATTACAAAATAGATTTTGGTTCGAGTCGGATGCTTAATCTAAATATGACTAATTTAAATATGTGGAAGATCAAGATGAAGGTTCTTTTATATGTGAAGGCTATGCACCTTCTTATGCTCACCACCTAGAAGCTCAAAGCCAAAACAAATGAATAATGGGAATTTGAACGTGAGCGAGATTCAGCTTCATTAGATAATTCGTTGATGAGAATGTCTACAATAACTTCTAAGATGAAAATCATGCTCGAAGCCAATGGTTAAAGTTGGAAAACCTTTATGCCTCCAAGACAGAAAGTAACAAATTGTTTCTTCTCCAAAGATTGATAAACTTGATGTTCAAGGAGGGTAGCTCCGTGTTAGATTTTCTTAATGACTTTCATGGTATCACAATTCTACTGATGAGCATGGGCATCAAGTTTGAGGATGAGATGTTGGGCTTATTGTTGCTTACTACTTTACTAGATTCTTGGGAGACTTTCAGAGTCTCTCTTATCAACTCTACAACGAATGGATTGTCTCTCTAGAGACTATCAAGTTCGACGTCCTCAGAGAAAATCTCGTGGAAATTCTTCACTTTCAGATGTTTTTGTTTGAGAAGTCTCTCCTTTCCCTCATCTGAGCCAGTCAGTTGTTTCCAAGTCTTAGACCTCTTCTTTGCGAGTCAGGAAGGGGATCAACCAACTATAGAGATTAGACTTCGAAGATGGATATATGGAGCTATAATTTGTGCCAGCCAAGGCTAGAACATCGAGATGAGTAGGATCAAGAATGATAAGGGTAGAGATAACAATAGCAGAAGCAAGTACAAGTCGAAAAATCAGAATATAGAGCACCCCTATTGCAAGAAGAAAGGGTACATCAAGAACTGTTGCTTTCAATTTAAGAGAGATAATAAGAATAGAGACAACACACAAGAAAAGAAGAATGATATTGTTACTGCAGTTGTACAACATAAATTCCTCATTATTTGTGATGAAGAGATGGTGAATGTTGCACAAGATAGTACCTCTTGGCTTATTGACAGTGGTTCGACTTTACATGTTACATCTCAAAAAAAGTTTTTATCTTCATATACATCCGGTGACTTTGGCACATCGAAGATGGGAAATGGCTCTGTTGATATGCCTTAATCCTAACCATTTGACCCAGGTTGAAGAACACCGTATGCACCCCTTCATACCAAACCATACCCCAATAAGATGGGGTTTTTGCTATTTTATTCGTACTCGGGTATATCGATCTGTTTTGTTTCCAGGATCCGTTTGTACGGAGTAGTTTGTAAACTCCCTAGGATTAGGGCTCTCAATATCCTATGTACTCTCTTTTTTCTCCATAAACTGAAAATCAATTGCTGCAACCCAAGGATGTAGCCCATTTATGGGTGAACCATGTAAATTTGTGTGTTTTGTGCTTGCTTGATTAGTATAGTTTCGTGCGTGCTTCTATGATTCGTAACAAACTAGTATCAGAGCTTCGGGTTCCGTCTGGATCATTAAGCAAGACGACGTTGCACAATCTGAAGATCGAGAAGTTTATAGAGAAGAACTGATTCAATCTACGACAGATAAAGGTGCATACCCTTCTGAAGCAATAGGGCATCTGATTTGTATGATTTATATGGTTGAATAAGAGTTTCTCGATTACTAGCCTTAGTTCTAGGGTGACAACGACAACATAATTAATCAACTTAACCTTAGTAGCTCAAGCAGGTCATCAATGCACTACCCCGACATTCCTTTGGAGGTAGTAGAGATGACCGCCTTCCCTTTCAGCCTTCAAGATACAGTGATATACCGGAACAATCACCTTGGGAAGGTGGTGATGAATTGGGAAGAACTTAAATCAGCCTTCCCACACAAATATTATCCCTGGGTCGACTGAATCAATTGTGAGATTTGATCTATAACTTCTCCCAAATGTCCCACAAACCATTTCACGATGCGTGGTTATCTCAATCTCGCTAAGTCATTCTTTGACCTAACTTATCTGACACCTTCGAATATCTATTCCTATGTAGAGGACATGTATCAAGAGGTCGGTCAGATATCAGCCACATGAGACCAGATTTCTATCTCCTTCTGAGGATGGAGATCATCTCTTAACAGTCATTTGACGGTACTTGATGAGTCCTCAATCTAACTCTTTAGATATTCGTCCAAGGACAAGCCTCTATTTCAACAATTGAATCAATAGTTGTATGATCATCATGATAGTCATGGTACATAACCCAAATTGTACTAAGGGACCATATGGTGTATTCATTCATTTAATCATAGACAGGTAGTGAAAAAAAAACTATTATTGCAGGAATGGTTCACCTCGGGCTCACATTACTAACAATCTCTCACTGGCCCTCAGAACCATTAAGATACAATCCTTAAACTCATACTTACATGCTGGTAGAAAATATTTTATGTCAAAGATTTTGTAAATGGATTGGAAACATTCTTGACAGAGGCCACCTTAGTGATGATGATGTCACCATTCTTTTGAATCAATCAAATGATGCGACATTTTCTTTCCATGAGCTTGCTCTTCTGATGCCATATGAGTTCCTCTGCCTGAGCTATGGCTCCAGTGTTATCACATAGTAGCTGGATGAGAATATCAGAGGAAATTATGCCAAGCTCCAAGATGAAATTGTGCAACCACACCGCCTCCTTTGTCGCATCCTATGCGGCAATGTATTGGGCTTTTGTTGTTGAATCAACTGTAGTGTCTTGCTTCTCCAACTCACAAAACAACCGTTAAACACAAACACAAAACCTAATGTCGACTTTCGATCATCAATATCAGGCTGGAAGTCAGAATCTATGTATCTGATTCAAAGATCTCATGGAGAAGTGCCCCCATCATGAATTATCGAAGACCAGCCTGGTTCAGAAGTTCTTCGTGGGATTGCACCAAGAAAATCAATGGCTCGTGGATGTCACGTGTGGAAAATCACACTTCAACAAGGATGAAGACGTTGTATGGTAAATCTTTGAGGATATGGCTGAAGGGTCTGCTAATAAAGAACATGAATGGGATGAGCCAAAAGATTAACGAACTCATTGCCACAAAGATAGTAATTCATGCGCATGTTGAGGAGAATCCCAACAACTTCAGAAGGAAGGAGCAAGTACACCGTAGTGCAATACTAATAAATCCCATATTTATCATCATTATTTGTGTTTATTATCCTTCTGTCTTAAGTAATTCACTAGCAACAATTAACAACTAACTCTAATTAATAATTAACCAGTTGTAAATAATTAACACTAATTATTGTGAATAAATAACTATATTATGATACATATATTTTATATGTTTCTTTATTATTAAAGATCAAACAAAAATTAGTTTATTGTGGTATATAATTAATTTAACATTAAACATAAGTTAAGAATACAAAAAATAACAAAAAGATAAAAGAAGTATTTTTAAAAAGTAAAAAATACTTAAAAAATATTACCATGTATATATATTTCTTTCAGTTCTACATGAAAGTTGTAGATTTCATTGAGACTACAACTTTTATGCTGAACATTTTTTAGATTCTTTTTATAATTATTTATTATTGATTTTATATGATTTCTTCTATTTTTCAATTTTCTAATTGGGCCACATGGCCCAATCAGAGAATTTCTGTCGGATTTTCATTCTCCAGCGCCCATTTTCCTCGACCGTTGGATCTCCATCCAACGGTTCCACGTTCATCTTCAACCTTGCGACTCTTCACCCCATTTCACCACTAACTGTGTGACCTCTTATCTTCAACCCTTTTTCCTAACTACCTCAGCTAACCTCCCGACCTTCTAACTCTGCCATCTTCTTCACCTAACTTCCATCTCTCACGCCAACTCCTCAACACCCTCTAACCCTAACTCCCCAAACCTCAGGTGGTGGATGAAACCACCACTTGGAAGCAACTTCTATCAACTCCTCCACTTTAGAAACCAATACTCTATCATGCGCAACTGTCATCTTCCTTCTTGCGAACCTCCTCCGAGCCACCCTTTTCTCTTGAGTGATAGCAAGTGAGATTAAGGTCGAACGAAGATCGAGATCTAGTTTCAACGAGATACAAGGTACACCAACCTTTTCCAAACCTTATAAGAAGTGTTGTTCGAGCTTTCAACCTCTATCGAGTTGGTCAAGTGATGATTCAAAGCTCTGGAGCTTCTCCCAGGAATGTTTCCACCCTTCTTTGGTTATTTATGTGTTCTCTACTTTACTCATCGGTCTCCAGTCATTCATCCTATTATATGAGAACACAATGGTCTTCCCATATTATCCCACATTCAAGTGTATCTTCTTGTGAGTCCCCTATGCTTCTCCATTAGTGTGACCATTCTGATCCATTCTTCTTCCAAGAAGGAAGAAGGACCCACTTAGGGTTCGATTCAATCACCTCCTGGACCCCCATTACGCCCTCGTCTTCATCTTAAAATACTCACATGTGATATCTAGTTATATCTAACCTTTGCATGAGAACCGAGTTACTTGATTGGTCGGATATTCGAACTACCCTTTGATCTCATATCTCCGATGTCGCTTCATCGAACAGATCATCCACACCTTCGCAAAGCTT
Organism: Ottelia alismoides; assembly: GCA_037367405.1. Lineage (NCBI taxonomy): Eukaryota > Viridiplantae > Streptophyta > Magnoliopsida > Alismatales > Hydrocharitaceae > Ottelia > Ottelia alismoides. The sequence goes on along the minus strand of JAZKJV010011681.1, from coordinate 565,079 downwards.
CATGTGAGTATCATCATCTTCCTGAGATCATCACAAAGATCTCTGGATATTCAGATTAAGAAGAAGGCAAAGAGGAGAAAGGAAGGATCGTTGAAGCACAATCTTTCCTCCATCGTATGCGGATGAAATCTAGCAAGGTAGGAGGAGTAGTTACCATAGGATGAGACCCAATTAGTCATAATCCTACGACGTAGAGGAGACTACATCATCAACCCAAGGGGACACTTCGATTGTATTTCCGGAGCCTCTCAACTAGACCCGAGAGTTCCTGCTATGCCACATGGCCCAAGTCGAGGATCACCCTATCCTAGACATCACATGCGATAAGCACATGAGGCGGAAATTTTGTAGGGTCTCCCTTCCAAGTCTTCAAAATTGTAGATAGGACCATAGTTTCTAGGAGTTTTACATTTCTACCCTAGCTGCTTTCTATAATTACATTTTAGTCCTTGTAAGGACCTTTTTATAATTAAATAAAGGTATTTTTTTTAGAAATGTGCCCATTTTATTCATACATTAGACATTTATTTCACAAACTAAATTTCAAAGAATTTAACTCGTTCAATCAGCCCAATAATTGACCTTAAATTAAATTATTTAGTGGTTGAATTGCATTATCGATTGTCTTGATTTTCATTACTTGTTAATTTATTTCACATATTATTTAGTCAATTAATAAGGAGTGTTATTGGGTATTTGTGCATTTGTTATATGTTTCACTGTGCTTCATAGTTTGCTCATGTAATCTTTAAGCATAAAATGAGTTGGAATTTCATGTATTCCAGTGTTTTGTACTTACTTGACCTAGATTACTATTTAATTGCTCAAATAAATACATAACACATAGACTAGATTAACTAATTGTTCATGTCTCTGTGTTCGACCTTGGACTTACTCAAGATAAATTTAAGCCACTTTCTCTTCACCGAGATTATTTTAATGTGGTTCTGAGTGAGAGTTGATTGTCCATATTAAATGAGTTTTAATTATTATTGTCGATTAGCGTTTATCTGATGGTGTCGTTGTCAATGACACACCACATTATTTGATTTATTTTAGGTTTAGATATTTATTTTTAGTAATTTGTAGTGCATTTTAGCTACTTACAATAGAAGAAGGATGCCAAGTCGCATATGCTTCGTTTGATCCTTCTCCTCCAAGAATTCAATTTGGAGATAAGAGATAAACCTGGAGTTAAAAATGTGGTGGCCGACCATTTATCCATATTGAATTCGAAGAGACTCCCTTGAGTAGTGCCTCGATCACAAAAACCTTTCTTGATGAAGCAATCTTGAGTGTTGCATCTCTTCTCTGGTATGCCAATGTTGTGAACTATCTTGTCTCTGGGAAAGTTCCACGAGATTGGATGCAGATAATGAAGGGTAAGTTTTTGCATGATATTCATTGCTATCAATGGTAAGATCCATGCCTTTGAAGGGAAGGTGTGGATTGCATTTGGCATCGGTGCATTCCTCAGGAGGAGAACGCCAGTGTCCTCGAGCATTGTCATAAGTTCGAAGTAGGAGGACACCATTCTGGAAATTGTATGACAACGAAAGTATTGTAGTGTGGCATATGATGGCCCACACTATTCAAGGATGCTAAAGGATATGTCAGGCATGCGTTGATTTCCAGAAAATAGGATGAACCATCTGTTCTAAAGACTCAATTCCACTCAAGTTCATTCATATCTCATATATATTTGATGCTTGGGCATTGACTTCATGGTCCTGTTTCTTAGTAGTCAATGATATGAGTACATCTTGATTGTCGTGGATTATGTGAACAAACTCATGGAATTTTGAGATTATGCATATGATAGTAGTCTGATGTACAAGGAGAATGTCAAATGTTGGCACGACAAGCATATCCGATGAAAGATTTTCGAGCCCGGTCAGAAGGTGTGGTTATATAATGCAAAGTTTCAGATATTCCTGAGCAAGATGAAGAGCAAATGGACTAGGCCTTTTGTAGTGAAGATTGTATGTGACAATAAAAGATTTCACATATCATAATTGTCGTCTGATGCATAACCATTTGTAGCCAATGGATAGTTATTGAAGTCGTACATAGAGCATGCCATATTCCCATCCGTTGTTGAGTCAATAGATGTGGCATTTCAAGACGAGATCACTGAAACATATGGACCACATACATGAGCTATCTAAAACTTTTTTTTATTCTTCTTATTTTACATTTTATTTTTTCTTTGTTCATTCATCAGTTTTACACACTTATCCCCATCATCAATGCTATGCTTAGGATGACTTGTTGCTAAGTATGTTGGGATAAATGATCCGAGTTTCTTTTTGTTCCCTCGGTTGTCTTCTAACTTGTTAATAATTCTTTTCTATACTTAGGGGTATTATACTCTAAGTATAGGAATCGAGACGTCGATTATTTGTACATTCTTATCCTCGATCATCTCCACTTAGTGTAGGGTCTGCTATACTTAAGATTAGCTAATCCTAAGTATAGGGGGGATGATCGACTTCTTATTTTTTACGTCATTGTAATTTAGACATCTCTATACTTAGAACAAGTTATGTCTTCCAATCTGTTCTTTAATCACTATGAGGACATAATTCGAGCTAAGTATAAGAGGTCATATATGTGCTATATAGACATTAGACATGACTCGTACTTTTGTATTTTCAATAATATGGCAAAGATACTCTAGTTGATAAGGGTTTACAATAGAATAGACTCTTGTAAATATGTATAAATTTTTTGAAAAATAGTTGAAAGTGGATAGAAACTATGTTGCAAAATGATTTGGAAAATGGTCGTAAAACTTTAGAAAAATCTTTGGAAAACCTTTGAAAAATATCTGTGAAATATTTTCAAATCACTTGGAAAATAATCTCTTTGTAATTGTTTGCAAAAATTATAAAAATGGTTCGTAAAAATGTATTTTGAAAATATCTTTGTAAATTATTTACGAAATAAGTTTTCAGAATGATTGACAAATGCTTGTGAAGATGTTTTCAAATTATTTTGAAAATACATTAAATAATATCATTACAAAAAATATTCAAACAAACCATGTACATATGTATATCAAATTCTTTATACATTTGTATAAAAACCTGTGTATAACTTGTATAAAATCTTTGTCAATATGAATAAAATTCTTATAAATATGTAAATACATTCAATCAACTAACTCCTTTTTTCAAAAATCATAAAAATGTGAAAATTCCAAAAATATTAAAAATTTTAAAAATGTTTTCAAAACTCCATGAAACATCGCACAACTTTGTGAAAATTTCATAAAAACTTCAAATTCAGAATATATGTTCACAAACCTATTTTCTACATTGCATAGATATTTTTCTGAATGATTTCGACAATTGAACAAGTCTAAGTAAAATATGAAGACTGAAGCTTGGACTAGACCTTAATCCACTTAATTTCACAATAACCTTATAGGAATTGGAATTAAGACTTTTTAGGTCTATGAGACTTAATTCTTTGAGTCCAAAAAACTATGTTCACATGTCATCTTGACAAGCTTAAGTAGAGTATTTCGAAGCGCACACATGACTCTTGTTAATAATGACCTAACTTAGACACTACACTCTACACTTAATTTTTATTTTTATTCAATCTCAAGCCAACAAAAAAAGGAATGCAAGCAAGATAAATACAATGCTATTTATTTTCCTATACAGCATACATGATTGAACTCAGGGAGGCAACAAATTCTGAGGGTTATTTAAATCAAAGAAAAATCAATGATATAACGGATTCATTTTATCAAACAATTCTTGGTTTTTATGGGAGTATTGCCTATTTACTTTTTATGGAATTTTTATTTTTTTAGTGTTTACTGATTTTGTATTTTTAATGTTTTTTTGTTCCAATTTTTATATTTTAAATTTTTGAAAAAAAAAGAAATAAAAGAATACACATGGTAAAGAAAACAAGCTCTTTTTGTATTTTTTAAATATGGCAAAAATAAGCAGAAAAATCAAATGATTTTTTGTGTTTTTGTTAATTTTTTACTATTTTGTGAATTTTTAAGTATTTTAGATTTTTTAGGGTTTTCAAAACAATTAAAAATAGGATAATAAGCAAATTGAAAATAGAATTGATATTTTTTGGTTTTTAAAATGGGAAATAAAATAAGAAATATAAGAAATATTCAGTCACAAAGATTATTTTTCAAAATTTGTAGAAAGGTATTTGATGAAAATTTTGGGATTTTCTATGAATTTTTATGAACTTTTTTGTGTTTCTAGTGTTTACTATTTTTGGGTTTTTATAGGAAATTTAAAAGTGAAATATACAGAAAATAATCAAACAAATAGAACTTTTTATAGACTTTTTCAAACTATTTTTGTATTTTTATTTAATTAGTACTACAAACAAGGAAAATAAAGGATGTTTTTGAATTATTAAAAATAATAAAACAAAATAAAATTCTAAATAAAAAATTAGGGTTAATAGTAGGAACTAATGGTAATTTTATATAATTTAGTGAGACAATTAGCAATCTACTAATCGTAATTAACAATCAAATAAACAAACTTCTTCACTTGGACTAATATGCAAGAAATCTTATTTTAAGGACCAAATCAATAACATAATATAAATTGCGATGAGTAATGCTGTAATTTTCACCTAAAAGTAGTGTGCTAGCATACGTGAGCCGCACTAGCACGAACCTATTGGTAATTATTTAATTTGCAAGGGTCAAAAAATAATAAGAAAATACACGAGGATTTATTGCAAAATCACCAAAATGCGCATGTGTTGCACGCATCTTAATTCAAATAGGACAAAATGCAAATGAATGAAATAACCATAGCTTACATGCAATTAACCAAGCAACTATAGCATGACACATGTCCCTAGGGGGACTTATTTACAAAACAAAGACAAGGGCTAGGGGTGCAATTATTGACCTAGTGTAATCTGCGTGCAATTTGAACGGTTGGATCTGGATCTGGAGTCCATATCAACGGTTCATAATTGGGGCTCAATCAACATTGGCAATGGAAACTGGGTTCTCGTGTACTTGATCCAACGCTGAGGAAGTTGACATGAAGAACTCATATGAAGGTATGGAGATGCGAGCTTTGATTAGCTTGAACTTGGTCGATCTTCACTCGTTCCTCCTCCTGAAAGTTAGAATATGATCCTATGATTCTCCTCTGTGGACTGGAGGTGCTCTCAAGGTTTTAAGATGGCCAATCTATGATCTGGAAGTCTGTGTACGGTAGTTGAAGACGAGCTTCCATGTATTTCTCTAGAGTTCCAAATCATTCCAAAACCCGTAGATAGGTTATTTTCTCGGAGATGTCTACAACATTAATAGCTGCAAAATAAAAGAAGTGGAAGGGGAATGGGGATCACCAGTAGAGGGATGGTCGGATGGGAGATCAAATCCAAGATTTGAGTCGATCTGGGTGGGATAGGTTGTGGAGAAAGGAAAAGAAGTTATGGGTAACGTGAAGCGATGATCGGAAGTGAAAATGGGTGATTGGGTAACGTGCCCTGCTCCCCCAGGAGTACAACCCTTGTGAAACAGACCCCAAGAATGAGTACAAGTCAGGATGCCCTCTTTCTACGAAAACAAAGAAACGAGCAAGTGCCCTTGAATTTTTATATATTTTTTTACAAGAAATTACAAAAAATTTGTACGGCTTTTGCGGTTCCCAGTTATGCGGCTCAACCTGTGCTGTACAACTCATAAACAAAAAGCCGTAAGGTTAGAAAATAAATGGCTAAAAGAGAAACCCTAAACCTAGGTCTACGGCTACCCTGGTGCTGCCTCCCCGACAACGGCGCCATCTGAAAAAGACATCAGTCGAGTCGTCTAAAAAGATAGACAACCGTCGCTGTGGTGACAGGTGGATTTTTGCAGAAAAAGATTAAATTTTCGGTTTAACCTTCTTTATTTTATTTATACTCCTAAACAAGATGTATAATGTCAAGTACATGAGTGTCGAACTCATGGAGGCAAACTGTTGTTAAACTAGGGAAAACTATAGAAAAAAACTAAGGAAGAGGGTTTCCTAATTTTTATTTTCTTTTGAGTATTTTTCTGGATTTTTATTTGATTTTTAATGAATTTTTTTGTTTTATGATTTTTAAGTATTTTTAATTTTTTATTATTTTAGGAAATGTTTATTTTTTTTGTTTTTATTTTGTTATTTTTTGTTTTAACATTATTTTCTATTTTTATGGATTTTTAAAAGGTTTTAGTATCTTTATGAAGTTTGATTTTTTTAAGGTGACAAACTTTTTTTATTGAAAAACTGTGACGTTTTTCTGATTTTTAAAATTAAAAATAATGTGAAATATTTTTATTGTATTTTTAATGTAAAGTAGATGAAATTATCTTTAAAATGACAAGTTGTGCATTTTGAGCGGATTTTTAATTATTTAGTTATAAATTTTCGAAGTTTTAATATTTTTTAATTTTGTATTGGTTTTTATATTCATTTTTGGTATGGTTTTTGGTTTATTATGAAAAATATAGCAAAATATACTGTAGGTAATTTTTATTGGGTTTTAAAGGTATTTTTATTTTTTTAGATTTTTAAAGTTGTTAACTTTTATAGTGTTTTAATGATTTATTTAATACAATATGTTTATATTTTCAAAATATGATCTAATGATATATTTAGTACGAAATACAATACTTATATGTTTTTTAATTATAATTGTATTATTTGTATTTTATTTAGTATATAAAGAACAAACACAAAAGGTATGTTTAGTAATGAGATGGTGGAGGGTTTTTAAGTAATTACAAAGGATTATAGGAACGGGTGTGCAATAGCAGGAAGTTGCAAAGGGTACGAATGTAAGTTTTCTGCAAATACGGAGGGCACGTGTGTATCTCTCTTCAAAATCTCCCCGCACACGCACTTAGCGCGTGACCGGACTAGAGCGGTGGGAATGTGGACCGTCCGATCACGTTTTTGATCAAACAACTGTCTTGCAATCCGGATATGCCCCTGTTCTTCCCTATTTTGTAATATGCAGTTGAAGAGGATCTCGTTGATGTTCAGGTTGTCGCGAGGCGGCACTCTCGCAGCAATTGCTATTCTCTGATCAGAACGCTCAGATTTCGCAGGTGTTAGGATTCAAATGGTTGCAGTTCGAGCTCAACCAAATGTTCGTCATGCTTTATCCTCTCATGTGGTCTTTAACAACTGGCGGTGCTTTGACGTTGAGTGTACAAATTGCGAGGAAGAATTGATCGTTCCTGATATGATTCAAGTGCTCGAGGTGTTTTGCTAAGTGAATCTGATCTCTAGGTGTTTCCAGACGTTATCCAGAGAACAATGATTAAGCACCTACGGATGAGGATTTGTCTCCATGTGTTGGCATTTGGTTTTCCTTGTCTTCAATGGTTTCCAGTTGGAATTACTCAATGAATTCTCGATCAGATGCGACAGATAGGAAATCGGCAATGCTTGATGTGTTGCAGAGGTGTTCGTATTGTTATCCACACCCCAGATCTAACGTCTGCAATTAGAAATGTGGCTCGAGGTGTTTCATTCCTCGACCGAACATTAGGGATAAGAAGAGATGTGGACTGTGGATTAATCGGAGACGACAGTGAACTCGTGAAGGATGTGAGACGCAATCGATAAAAAAAATTGAAATGTATAGAGGGCTTGAGAAGAGAACGAACAACAGAGAGAAGATGAGATTGGAAAAAAATCTAACCGGGAAAAATGGATGAGCAACGGAGGTATCTCGCTTGGAAATGGTTGCGGATGAATTCGTCAGGAGCGGAGCTCGGCTGAGCTCCCACGTCTTTGCCTCAACGGAAGCAGCGACTTCCGGTGGCTAGCGCATGACGGAGTGCGGCGGAGCAGAACCTCAGCGGTGGTGATCTCGCCTCCTCACTCCCTCTACCTCAACACGGACTCAGAACTAGGATAATGCAATATAATTTATAAATACTCTCCTAACATTCGTTTCAATTTTCCAAGATTCAATGCCATACTATTGAGAGTCATCCTCCACTACTTTTTTTAAAACATATATTCTTCCATACACTAAAATTAAATATGTTCTATGGTGGAAAATCTCTAAATTTAAGATGGTCCTCTTAAATCCACATAAAAAAAAGAAGAATCACCGGCCTGATACTAGACCCACGAGTGAGCTCTTTTCAAGCCTGACAAGCTTGCGCGTAATGAGCTTGCCTCTGTAATTTGACTTCAAGCCGCATGCGCTGGGCGGTTATCGCGTGACTATCTTTAACGACGTCGGGCATGCGGTTTCTGAGAGTCCTTCCCCAACCCCCTGGAAAGAGCAAAATCTAGTTTTCTTTATCATAATTTACATTCACACACATTATGTCTCCCATAATCATCATCACTTTACATCTTTTCTTCCATTAAACTTTTAAATAACTACATTAGTCATAACATTATGCATCTCACATTTCTTTTTCATCTCAATTTGTAGACTTTTAGTTATCAAACCAATCACACACATTCAAACATTTACCCTTTCCCTATGGTAGCTTTTCACCATATTATCTCTTCCTTACATCTTCAATTCCCTCATTAAAATGGGTCATTTTCCACAATTTAAGCTATTCTACTCAATAAAATTGACATATCCCAATGATATTCTTGTAATCTACAAGGATCAAATTATTCCACCATCAATCTATCGCAAAAGTTAAAAAAACATACATACAAAAAACCCAATTTCAGCAACATGACAAAACATCCTCATAAAATTTCAAAAGAAAAAGTAAATCCCATCACCATTACCCTCATTGTTCCAACAACATAAATCCCCCCACTGGTTTCTATTTTGTCCAAGTTTCATTCCTTTATAACATATTTCCACATGTAAACAAGATTACATCCCCTTTTTATAATATTAAGACAAAAATATGAAATTTTATTTCGTCATTTTTATCACAATCCTAAAACCATATCAAAATCTAACCCTAAAAATCACTCAAGAATAAAAAAATCATCTACACACTTTACTCAAAGAAAATGCAAAAGATGGAGTCTAGATCCCTTACCTTATCTTCTTCTCCTCCCTTTTCCCTTTTCTTTTCTCCTCTTTTATCCTTCTCTTCATTCTCTCTCTCCGCTGGGCGGAAGTGACGAAGGCGCAAGGAATGAGATTGTCAAGTCTTGTTTCTCCGTTGCAATTGTGTGGGAAAAATGTAATCCTCCCCAATTTAATGTTTTTTCACTTTTGGTTGTAACATTCTATCCCCCTTAAGAAATTTCATCGAAATTTACCATATGTTTGATGATAAATAGTGTCGGATACTTTGCATGCATCTCATTCTCTAGTATCCATTTAACTTCAAGTTTTTTTATCTCTCCACAGAATCTTCACTAGCTGCAACGTCTTTTTGCGAAGTTTCTTCTCCATTCTATCTATAATCTCAATTGACTGTTCTTGATATGAAAGATTGGGATCCAACTATAAATCTTCATACTGGACCACATGACTTCTATCTGGAATATACTTTCTTAAGTTTGATATGTGAAACACATTAGACACTTCAGATAATTGCGGTGGGAGCACCAACCTATAAGCCAGTGAATTTATACGTTCGAGTATCTCAAAAGGATTAATGTACCTTGTTTTGACTTTCCTTTGATTTCGAATCTTTGAGTGTCTTTCATAGGAGATACCTGACAAACAACGAATCTGTCACTGAATTCTACATCTCTCTTCCAACTGTCACAATAACTCTTTTGGCATCTTTGAGTTGCCAACAACTTCTTCTTGATCTTCATGATCACATCAGTAGTATCTTGAACCATCTCAGGTCCCCATATATTCTTTTCTCCTATTTCAGTTCAACACAAGGAGATGTACATTTCCTACCATATAGAGCTTTATATGATACCACTCCTATGCCAAAAAGGTGGCTATTGTTGGAAGTGAATTCAATCAAAGGAATATGCACATCACATACTCCTTACCATTCTAGTATACAAGAACGTAACAAATCTTCTAATGTTCGGACAGTTCTCTCCCTTTGACCATCAGTTTGAGGATGATAGGCGGTGTTGACATTCAATCTTATTCCGAGACCCTTCTGCAATTCTTTTCGAAATTTTGAAGTAAAATAGGGGTCTCTATCGGATATGATCTCCTTCGGTATCCCGTGCAGGCGTACAATCTCCTTGATATACAAGTTCACAAGTGTTGGAAGTGAATAAGTAAGCTTGATAGGAAGGAAATGTGTAGATTTGGTTAGTCGATCCACTATGACCCAACCTGCATCATATCCCAAGAGTGACAAGATAAACCAACTTTTAAATTCAAAGATATACTTTCCACTTCTAGACAGGAATTGGAAGTGGTTGCAAAAATCTTGAAGATCTTTGGTGTTTAGCCTTCTACTTGTTAGCAAATCAAACAATGCTTAACGAATTCAGCAGCATCTTTCTTCATACCATCCCACCAAAAATTTTTTTATTTAAATATTGATACATCTTAGTGCTTCTATGATGGATTGTTAACTTTGTACAATGAGCTTCTGACAACAACTCTCTCCTTAGCCCATCATCATTAGGTATATATAATTTCCCTCCAAAGGTCAATGCTCCATCCTTCAGAATGAAATCTTCAAGATAACCATCCTCCATCTTGTTTACATCTTTTCTAGTTTGACATCTTTCCAATGAGCTATTATCAGATGGTTGATTAGATCATTCTTTATTTGTTTGGAAACAAATACAGTTTTTAATTTTATAGTAGGAAGTATCGATCGTCAACTGCTTACTTCTTCGAGCATATCCCACTTCAAGACATGCAATTGAGTTAATAACAAGGGTGGCTTCTGACTAAAGGCATCGGCGATGATATTTACTTTTTTTTGTCGGTATAAGATTGTGCAATCATAATCTTTTAGTAGATCCAACCACCTTCATTGTCTCATATTCAACTCCTACTAAGAAAATAAGTATTTCAAGCTTTTGTTATCAGTATAAATTTCGAACTTTTCACCATAGAAATAATGTCTCCAAATTTTTAATGCAAAAAACTATTACAGCTAACTCTAAGTGATTAGTGGGTAGTTTATTTCATTATTACGCAACTGTCTTGAAGCATATGCCACTACCCGAAAATACTGCATAGGTACACAACCTAGTCCTTGATGAGAGACATCACTGTAAACAACAAATCCTCCACTTCTTGAAGGGATTGACAATACAACGGCATATGTCAATCTCTTTTTGAGTTCCGATAAAATTTCTTCACATTTTCAGCCCAAATAAAGGGAATCTCCTTCCGAGTAAGATTTATCAAGGTCAAAGAAATTTGGGGGAAAAGTCCTCCATAAATCTTCGATAGTGGCCTACTAATACTAAGAAACCTATGATTTCGATTACTGTCTTCGAATGTTTCCAATTCAAAATTGCTTCTACTTTAGCCGGATCCACATAAAATTAATTTCCCGATACCACATGTCCAAGGAATGCAACTTTCAACCAGAATTCACATTTGTTGAATTTTGCAAACAACTAATGTGCTCGTAAGATTCCCAAAATAAGTCATAAGTGCTCTTCATGTTGGGATTCATCCTTAGAATAGATAAGAACATCATCAATAGAAACCACAATGAATTGATCTAAATAGGATCGAAAATCTCGATTCATCAAGTCCATGAAGGATGGCGGAGAATTAGTCAATACGAATGGAATCACGAAAAATTCATAATGCCAATAACATGTTTGAAAAGTTGTCTTGGTTATATCTTCTGTTCTAACCCTCAATTGATGATATCCAGAGCATGGGTCAATCTTATGAAAGACATGCACCTTGCAATTGATTGAGTAAATCATCAATACGAGGCAAAAAGTACTTGTTCATTATAGTTGCTTTGTTCAACTGATAATAATAAATGCATAACCTGAGTAATCCATCCTTCTTCTTCACAAATAGGACTTGTGCACCTCGAGAGAAGTACCAGGTCTAATGAACCTTTTCTCTAGAAATTATTGAAGTTGACTCTTTAACTCTTGTAATTCGGCTGGAGTCATACGATAAGGAGCAATAAATATCGGGTTGGTTTCAGGAATTATGTTAAGCATAAGTTCGATCTCTCAATTAGGAATGAGTCCAAGTAATTCTTCCAGAAAGACATCTTGAAACTCTAAATGACTGAAACAATGCTTATATCTTTTATCTTTAGGTGGAAGAGTAACACACGCTAGATATCCTTGACATCCACTATCTAGCAATTTCCTTAATTGTAGTGCTGAAATTCTGGGCAAAAACTTATCCTCTAACTTTCCTATAAATTCAAATACCGGTTCACTCAAAATGTTGAAGATCACTTTTTTTCTCACGACAGTCAAGAATTGTATGATGCTTCGATAACCTATCTATTCCAAGAATCACATTAAAATCAACAATCCCAATAACCATTAAATTGAGATGTAGCTCATGTCTTCCAATTTTAATTGCGCACCCATCATAAATGGTGTCGGTTATAAACAGTTGTTCTTCAGGGACTGACATTAAGTATGGTTCCTATAATATGATTCGTTTGCGTTGAATCTTCGATGCAAATTCAAATGATATAAATGAATGTGTAGCTCCTTAATAAAATAGGACATGAACCATAAATTCATCAATTAGAATGATACCTTGAACCATAGAATCATATGCATTTAATTATCTCATGAAGAGACTATAAGACTGTCCAGTGATCCGATTCGTATTTGATCCAGTATAACTTCCAGATTGTTGGATTCTTCGGTAGTTTTTCTTTGAGTGTCATGTCTGCCTACAGATATAACATGTCATGTTCTTCCAGCATTCTCTGAAGTGTTGCTTCCCACTTGATGCACATGTTGGATTCTTTGAGCTTGTTCTCCCCATAGACTTTTCATAACCTTCAAAAGGATTTGCTGATTTTGGGTCTGAATATGATACATCCTCAGAATATTACTTGCTCGCCGATGTTGACCGGATGGGGTGAAAATGGTAACCTTTCCTTCATTGAAACATGTCCTTGAAAGCATGACCCTTGTTTCTCATTCCCTTCTATGATGTAATTCATTTTGTTTCTTTTGTGAATCCTTTCCCTTTCATCTACTTCTGCGACAGTTTTTGGCCTTAACCCTGCAACGAGCCTATGAAAAGATGGCCTCAGACCTTGCTCAAAATTTCATTTCTTTTCCTTCTGGGTACGCATGAATTCTTTTGCAAAATGGGCTAATTCTAAGAACTTAATTTTGTATTCATCGACTGCCATTGACACTTGATGCAAGTTGAAAAATTCAAACTTTTTTCCTCCCTCCAAGTCTCATGGTAATATTGCTTGATGAAAATCTCAATAAATTTCTCCCAAGATATTTGATGGTGTTCCTCATGGTGAAGAAATCTCCACCACTGGTCTGCATCTTCGTCAAAGTAAAAGGTGAAAAAAGAGACCCAAGAGTATTTGGTCAAATTCATGAACATGAATATCTTAGTCATTTTCTGTATTCCAATGAAAAATGGCAGCTTCAACCTTCGAAATGCGTCAAAGTGCTTATCATGAATTTCTTCTTTCTCATCATCCTTTTTATCATCTTTATATGATTCTATTGGAGAATCTGGCATCTCTTCCTCTTTATAACTTTCATCCTCTTCCTCTTCAGCGTCATTTAAAATATCTTACAAATTCTTCTCCCTTCCTCTAGGCCTTTCAAGTCGACCCCAGTTCGAGTCTTCTGCATCTTGCTCGACCTCTGCTTCTTCCTCGTGTCTATTGGACGCAACACGACGAAGCTGGGACCTTATATCATCAAGCCTATTGATTATCATTTCCATAAACTGTTGCATCTGGATCCTCCTACTAGGATGACTAACACCCGAATTCACATTTTGCGTTCTCCTCCTCGGTGGTATTTTTGGAAAATTCAATTACTTGATTAGGACAATCTAAATAATTATCTGATACGATGAAAAATAATCCTACTTTAGAGAGTACAAGATCACTAGGGCTCTATTTTATTCTAATCCTAGGTAAATTAGGAAACCACGCTCTGATACCACTTCTATGACGCCCCAAACCCCTGTGCCCATCTTGACCAGGTTTGATCGGCACATTAAGCATATGACCTACTCCTCAATAATTTACTAAGGAAAGAACATGCAGTAGAGTAGAAAATATGATTCTCAAACATCCAACAAAACCACAGGGACATAAAATTATATGGATAGATATGAACAACATAATATATTCATTTACTTCCATGACAACCTAAAATTTTCCAACCAATTTTCTTGATTGTACAAAAGAACTAATTTAAAAAGTTAAGATAAATTAACGGCTTGTTATACAACTAAACAACTAAACTTCAACATCATATGTTCATTTTCATAATGTGGTACAAAAATTTACATCCCCACTTGAAATCATAAAAAAACCATCAAAAATAAATCCTTCCAAAAATTATTATCTTTCATCATTCATCGCCATGAGCTGGCTGATGTTGGCGACGGTAGCGGATCATTAATTACAACCTCAAAGAGAGATTTGTCATCATACTAATTGTTTCTAAAATTATGACGAGAATCCCATCTTCTTCTCCCTGGATGTGGTATGCAGAGGTGATGCTTGGCTCACTATTCTCTCAAGGGATCGCAAACATGATGGTTGGTGGGAGAGTTGGACGTGCCGGCGCTGAATGTGGGCGGAGTTGGCGTCGAGATAGTCGAGTGGACTTCTGTGCAGTGATGTGAGTCTTAGCCATCACCTGAGTTGGTTTGTTAACTAAGTACGTGAACAAAGGCTCTGTGAGGATATTTAAAAGATATAACCATGGTTAAAAGTCGAAGTTTTATATTCTACAGGTGGTAGAGATTTTCTTTTCTCTTTTCTCGTTTTCCTCTTTTACTTCTTCGGTATTTAATCAATCCACATTCACTTTTCTTCGATGATCAATCTTCATACTATTGGTTATGATAGTTGTTATTGTACATATTGTGTAACTCATCTCAGAAATTCCCTAGTGGTTAAGATAAAATGCAGCTAGCAGGTACCCTAACCTACTAGCAGGCCCTTGATTTGTTAACCCTTGAGTGTATAGTGCATACCCATTACTTGGATGGAGTAAGAAGTCATAACTTCTCGAGTGACTATCCCCAGAGCCACTCCTTAGTTACTTTCCAAGCATGTAATTTTCTTGTGACTTATCACATATTATATACGACCAGTCACCTCTTCTTGTGATATACCACGAGTTTCTATCCAAAGCATCATCCCCTACCAATAGGGAGCGAAATCCCAAGTTTCTATTATTTCACACTTATTTTCTTTCACCACATCTTTTTCATATTTTAGCATTCCAAGGCTCTATCCTAAAATCAATTACATCTCCCAGTGTAGAGATTCCCATAGATTTTTCTCATGTATCCTAATATTAACTTTACACTTATCCACATGACCTAAAAATACAATAACAAAATATACAATCAACTCAGCAAGAGGAATAGTAAAACAATTCTTTAATTCAAGGAAATGCTCATCTCTGAGTAGTTTCTACGTTCAAATTCTAGAACAATCCATCTGAGTATGGCTTCGCTGCAAGTATAAATAGGATTACATTATGGTTAGACCAAACCGTTGAAGAATGGGAAATTAAAGATCAATAACTCTTCGTGGGATCTTAATCTCTTGTTCCCGTCCACTCATTTCTCATAATCCTATCTTCCTCAGCAAGGATAATCCAATATAGTTTATAAATACCCTCTTAACAATCATCTCATTTTTCTAAGATTCAATGCCATAGTATTGAGAGTCCTCCTCTAATCCACTGCTTCTCTTAAAATATGTATTCCTCCATATACTTAAAGTAAATATGTTCTACGGTAGAAAAATCTCCAAATTTGAGATGATTCTCTTAAAATCCACATAAAAATCTAGTTTTTTCATCATTATTTACATCCATACACCTATGTCTCACATAATCATCATCAGTTTCCATCTTTTCTTTCATTAAAATTTTCAATAACTATAATACTCATAACGTTACTCATCTCATCATTTCTTTGTCATCTCAATTCGTCAACTTCTAACTATCAAACTAATCACACAAGTTCACATATTTACCCTTTCCCTATGATAGCTTTTCACCATAGTATCTCTTCCTTACATCTTCGATTCTCTCATTCAAATAGTCTATTATCCAGTGTTTAAGTTATTCTACTCAATAAAATTGACATATCCTAATGATATTTTCATAACTATAAGGAATGATGTTATTGCACCATCAATCTAACACAAAAGTTAAAAAAACATACATGCAAAAAATTCAATTTCAACATACAGTCCATAATATTTGAACATGACAAAACATCCTCACAAGTTTTGAAAAGAATAACTAAATCCCATCATCATTAACCTCTTTGTTCCAATAATACAAATATTTTTCCCCAAGTTTCATTCCTTCATCACATATTTCCACATGTGAACAAGATCATATCCCCTTCTCATGACATCAAGCCAAAATCCAAAATTTTATTTCCCCCTTTTTATCACAACCATAAACTATATCAAAATGTAACCCCAAAAATTACTCAAGAATCAAAACTATCTACACACTTTACTCAAAGGAAAAGCAAGGGATGGAGTCTAGATCCTTTACCTTATCTTCTTCTCCTACGTTTTCTCTTTTCTTTTCTTCTTAATTTCCTTCTCTTCTCTTTGAAATTGCATGAAAAAATTGCAAGGATGCCATTGCAATCCCCACAATTTAATGTTTTTTCCATTCATTAGTAACAGATTGTGGATGGAATAAGGAAATGTTTGGGAATCTATTGATGGATTTCCAAATTATAGTCACTTTGACAGTCGGAAGATCTGGAGGTAGTATGCGATCGAGATGGGGCTTCACATTGATGATAATCACATCGTAGTCTCGTTCCTTGATCTCGCCATCAGAGTCTTGCCCCTTGATCTCACTGCGATGACGGAGATGGAGAACATTGTCACCGATCCTGTCTCTCGGAGTTCACTAGTCGAAGGAACTGAAATGGTTGATGGAACTCGAGGTCAGATGTGGAGAAGATGATATAAAGGAGAAGTAATTAACGGGGAAGACGAATGAGAATGAGACGTGGTTGTGGATCCGTCATGAAGGAATGACGTGGAGAGAAGGCTGTTGGCTCAACAGCCATGTTGTTAGGTAGTTGGTTCATGGAGAAGAAGAGAGGAGAATAAAGAAGAAGAAGAAACATGAAGAGGAAAATAAATCTTTGACTGGAGTTAGCTCTTCTACAGGAGCCAACAAGTGGCTGCTACGTTGTGGTCATTAGCGGACAAAAAAAACTAGAAGTCAAAATACTATATACAATGTATAAAGTACCTTACCAATTAATAAATAAATTGTAGATTGACTTAAATAAACATATAATATAAATAACAAATATACATAATTTAGTAATATATTTTATGATAAATTTTAACAAATTAAATAACTTTATTAAAATATCTAAATAGTTTAAGTAGTATATATATAAGTACAAGTTACAGGTATACAATAGTTAATTGATTTTTAATTAGTTAATTTATAATGACTTATTTAATTTATATTTTATTTTTATTATATTTATTAAGGATTCTAGATATTTTTAATTTTTATAAAATTATTTAAATACATAAATAAATAGATATAAATACAATATGGATACATTATACCAATATAAAAACTTATTTATTTATTATGTATTTTGACTTTTGTAATTTTTATTTAGATTTTATATATTTATTAAAAATATAGGAAAATAATAAAAATATAAATAATGAGTAAATAAGAAGAAAAAATAAATAGAGAAGGAATATACAATTGTACAAATACCATGGTATCCAAAAAGAATAACTTTCACATATTAACTTTGATTTTAATGAAACTACTTTTATAATAAAGAAAATTTAATTTTAATACAAATAAAGTGAGTTTGTGATTTTTGACAACAGATAGTAGATATTTAACTTGAAATATTTAATTTACAGCTTTTGAGCTCTTTTTACCATATTATCTATGCATCAAATATTTTTTTAACATTTTATAAATTTAAATACATTATTATAAATAACTTTCAATAAAAAAAATAAATTTGAAATGACCTTATCCATAAATAAAATAGAGGAATATATGTACTATGTGAATAGAAAGAATATGTACAACATGTAGTCTATATTTTCCCCAATATTTTTATAAGTTAAAATTCTTACCTCTTCATACTTATTTTTCTTGTTGACATATCAATGACCTAGTTTCGGGGTAAAGATCAATATGTACATTTTCACATCATTCTTTCTTTAATTTTCTTTTTCTCTTTATTCTTTTATTTTAGATTAAATAAGTGTTAAATATATTATATTAACAATTGAGGTTAGTATGTCTATTAATGAGCACTAGTTGATTTTAAATGTATTTTATTGAGGATTTTAGATGAAATGAAAGAATAAATGAGATGAATAACTATTCATCAATGATGCCGGGAAAGGAAAGTATCAAAGATTTGTTAGAAAAGTAATTTATCTTATCTTTATTAGACCAGATATTACTTATGTTGTGAGTACGATGAGTCAATTCGTGCATGCTCCTACTACCTCTCATATTAACACAATCGACAAATTCCGAGTTATATAAAAGGATTATTGGAAATAGTCTTATGTTTAAGAGAAATCATGATGCGATTATTGGAGTGTATACTGATGTTGATTAGAATGGTCCTATTGGTGATAGAAGATATACTTCAGGCTATATAGTATCTATGTGGAGAATGTGTAATCTGGCGAAGTAAGAAACAAAAGATTGTTTCAGGATCAAGTGTTGAAGTAGAGTATCCAACCCTTGTAAATGGTGTTAATAAAATCACATGACTAAAAATTCTTTACATGACTTGGGCATTTAAGTTTATATGCCAATGAAAATATTCTGTGACAACAAAATGGTGATTAACCTTGCAAATAATCTGGTTATGCATGGCAAATGAGGCATGTGGAGATCAACTGACATTTTATTCGTGAGAAGATTGATGCTAGGGAGGTGTGTCTTCCCTACATGAAATCCAATGACCAAATTGCATATATCTTCATGAAGGGGCTTCCTATGGTGCAATTCTTGGGCATAGTTGACATTTATACCCAAGTTGAAGGGAGTGTTGAGTTGGACATATGTTTATATTGGTAAACATATCATTGGATGAGGGTCTCTTTACGCATTCCTATTTATTGTACCAATACCCCTCATTTTGTTATCAAAAAGAAAGCAAAGAGAGCCCTAATCTCTGCCTAATCTCTGTCAAGGAGATCAGTGATTGTGTGTTCCCATGTGAATTTTTCCTGTCCATAGCGTTTTCTACTTAAATCCACATGTGGTCGCTAGAAAAGCTATTTTCTTACGATTGCATCTAAGATGGATGTTCATAACTTCCTACATTTATGGACTCATGAAATAACTTTGCGACATTAATATCCAGAGATTGGGGGATTGGTTGAGGCTATGGACACACCCTCTCTCCCATAGCAACGCTAAACTCTAATAATATGCAGTGTATATTGAAACGTTTTGGCATCCAAGCAGGAGGATATCAGATCCATTCGGACGTTGGAGAGAAAACAACTCTAGCTACTGAGCATGGGTCGATATATAGGTTAGTTATGGTTGAAATAATTCATATTTCCATTATTTTAGAATATGCCAGCTTGAAGAATACCTTTCTTGTAACGTATCCATTAGAGGAAGAAAAGGAATAGATGCCGAATAAAACAGCGGAGTGACCTGAAGATCATGTTCGGTCGAGGATCTAGAAATAACACGCCACTCTGTAAAGCACCCAAAATTCGAGAGCATAGATTCTGCGAATGCAGGACGCCACAGATAGATAATCCACAGCTTCTGCGCGCGATATTCTCATGTCGGGATGGAATATCCAGATTGGATCCACGACCAGGAACGGATACGTATGGGCTCCCTTTGTCTACTTGTACAAAAAATGATTGAAGTCTCTCTCTCGATCTCGAATAAAACATCAGTTTTCATTCAATCCAGAGAATAAGGGGAATGGATCCTCTGCGGGCGGGTTGCACGATCGGCAATCGGGCAGCTTATTTTGTAAAAAAAAATTCCCCTTTAAGCAAGCAGAGGAAAGGTACGATATATAATATATGGATGGAAAATTTTGACCAACGTAATTTTTCAAAAGAGGAGACAAGTTTGGAATAGGTGTCATTTCTTTTCGTTAGATCCTGATCAGGATTACCAATATAGTCAATGAGAGTGTCTGAATGCTACTAAGAGGGGGAACACTAGTATAAAATAATCTAGTCGTTAAAAATAATTTGCAAAATTTAATAGAGATGAGAGAAACAACCAAAACCAAAGATTTTATCCACATGGAGAGAGATGTTAACATGTAGGGATTTTTATCCCACAAACCCTATAAACTTTGTAAATTTCTTTCTCGATCTTTGAAACAAAGTAATTCTCCCATCGACCCCGTAAACTTACTAACCCTTACCCAACGAACCCTGCGATTAACTCCCATCAATTCACCCACTAAATTCAACCGGATTCCATTGAAAAGAGTTGCAAATTGCCCTCTTTGTTTGATAAATTTACAAAATGGCATCCTCCTCCACCTCCTCTTCTTCCCCTCCTCTTCCTCCTCCCTCCCCTTGTTTATCCGCCTCTGCCCACAACCGCCTACTCCTCATTCCATTGCTCTTCCACCTTTGCATCCTCCACCTCCCTCACCTTGCTCTCTCTCCCCCCAAATGTCGATGACGATCCTCTCTTCTTTATGGTCGCCCCCTTCCCTGCTCCGGTGGATCTTCACACTTCTGAAGGGGTTTTCCCTGAAGATGGATCCGCCCCTTGATCCCCTGCCTCCGCCCCCTCCACCACCTCATCCCCTCACATTGCTCCTCCCCAGCTGCTGCCTCCTCCCCTTGATTCGTCCCCATCGACACCCTCTTCCACCTCTTGATCCTCCGCCTCAGCCCATCCACCGCCTCCTTTCCTCATTCCCAGCCATTGCATCCTCCCCTTGCTTTGCCCCCAGCAGCCCCCTCCTCTGCCACTTAATCCACCGCCTTCTTCCATCCACCACCTCCTCAACTTGCTCCTCCCCAACCGCTGCCTCCTCTCCTCGTTCTGCCTCCAGCGGCCTCCTACTCCGGCCCTTGATCCTCCACCTCTGCCCACTCCATCACCTCCTCCCCTCACCTTGATCCTCCCTAATGGTCTCCTCGTTCCCTTGCTCCGCCCCAACCGCCTCCTCCTCCCCTTACCCCGCTTTAACTTGGAGAAGGAAGAAACAACGCCACCCCAACTATAGCTCTGCCTCAGGCGGAACATCAAGCTCAGAGCCGCTCCAGCGAATCTGACATTGTCCTTGAATCCATGTTCGTCGACACCCTCATGAATTCGGCTGCTCCAATGATGCACAAGGAACTAGAGGATGAATCACAAGCTCAGTAAAGATAAATTTAAAGACAGGGTTCATGGGGTAAGACAGAGAAAGTTTACAGGATTGAGGGAGGATTATGTAATTTCGAAGGTCGAAAAGGTAATTTACAAAGTTTATAGGATTCGTGGAGTAAAAATCCCTAACATGTAAACCCAATTGGGGAAAAATTATGACCTGAATATGTGACTCAAGATTCCCAATCAGCCTTGTTGACCAACTAGTTCACTATACAAATTATTTAATGCATATAACTCAATCTTTTAAAAATCTCTTAATCAAACACAAAAATACTTTACAAGGGTTGTAGTTTTCTATTTTATACGCACA
Source organism: Ottelia alismoides (assembly GCA_037367405.1). Classification (NCBI taxonomy): domain Eukaryota; kingdom Viridiplantae; phylum Streptophyta; class Magnoliopsida; order Alismatales; family Hydrocharitaceae; genus Ottelia; species Ottelia alismoides. Next base: position 543,314 of record JAZKJV010011681.1, on the reverse strand, counting down.
TATACCATTTTCTGAGATATTGCTTTTGCTCATGCTACTTATATCTATTTGCAACATATCTTTATTGCCGATATCCTGAAAAGATATTCTATACTACCAATTTCTTAATAAGCCTTGCTATAAATAGCTTTGATGTTTGATCCAAGCATTGCAAGTGCTTTGGTGTTTGATCCAAGAAGGTTTGAGGACATTTTGAAGTCTAACCAATCATTGATTATCTCGATGTCTTATATGAAAGTGAGGGCTTTGATGTTTGATCCAAAGCATGGATGTTGGTGTTTGAGTGTTGTCAGCACAGGTGCCTATACATCATGATCTTCAACGTATACAACCTATGCCTATACATCATGATCGTTCAACCTATACAACTTTATTGATCAAAGTATTGCGGCTATCCATGCTGCCTTGGAGATCTTGAATGAATTAGAAGAATTTAGAACTCTCTCAAAACATATAGATTTATTCATTATAATGAAATAATGAAGAATAGAGAGATAATCTCTTAGAATACATTATCTTAGAATGTACGCTTTCCATAGTGTGGTTCGGGAGTCTATTTATAGTGCTCACATGCGTTCCTCTGAATCTAGTTGGAACAATTCTGATAAGAAATCAACAAGATATTATTCAATTGATCGATCAAGTTGTATAAGTTAATCAATCGGGCCGTATAGGTTGATTGATCAAGCTTATAGAATGATCGATCAAAAATAAAGTTGATCGATCAAGTTATATTGGTTGATGAACAAAAGTAGTCATCATATAATTATTAAAATTGAATTTGAATCTTGATTTATCATGGCTAAATGTTAATAATTTGGAAATGATCAATCAAGTGAAAGTTGGCCATCAGTGAAGAGGTGTTTAATCATGTGTATATGTTTATAGATCACACAAAGGTCAATCAAGAGATGCAAGTTAGTCGATTATAGGCTGCGATTAAAATTCGAGGAGCTTGTTCTGAAATGAAAAGTTATGTTGATATAATCAATATACCCAACACACAATTATACATGATTCTACAATGATATTTACATCTCAACTTACAACAATAAGAATAAACCTCTTACAATAAGGCTTTGATCTTTTTTCCTTCTTATTTTTGAAATAAATTGTAATCATACTCCTCAAATAGATATTATGTGAGTGACTTACCATAAATATATGTCATTACTAAACAAGGTATATCATAGGTTTTAATAGAATATAAAGAACTAACATTCTCCTCCTTCTTAAAGATGATAAGAAAATTAAGGAGTTTTTGAAAGAAGTTGCATCTAATAAGATTAACCTAACACAAGGAAAATCTCTTAAAAAAATTGGCTTAATGATTCCAATTCTTCTTTTAACTCACAGTATTTTCAAACATTTAATTTCTTTCGCCCTATTTATAATCAATTAACAGAGAAGAAAGTAAACAAAACATAAGAGAATTAAAAACAAGCATCTATTAGTATATTAAGGAACTAGTACAAAATGTTTGTATGCTCAAATCATATTCCATTACAGTAAAATATAGGAAAACAAATTACAAGCGACTATAGAAAAGAAACACATGAGAGAACTAGTCAAATTACGATAGGGATTGAGAAGATTTGGGGGGGGGGGTTCCCTACAACAAAGAATAGAACATACAAACCTTATAAGTTGTTGAGTTCTTAAAAATAGCAATGGAAATCAAAGAAAAATTCCTGGAAATATAATTGATCCATCATCTAGAGTGTTGATCAAATCAGGTGTAGATTGATCACCCTAGAGGTCTTGATTACTCAAGTAGGGAATAAAGTTGGATTTATTTTCTTTTGGACGATAACATGAGAGTGGGTAGGTCTAGTGTAATTCTAAAAGGAGAAGGATTACATAGCATTGTCTAAAGCTTGAATTGAGTGGTTTGATGGAAAATAAATAGGATTTTACAAGATATGATAGAAATTCATAAGAACTTGTGTTTCCTAAAAATAGTGTGCATATTAGAATGCATTGATGTTTGGTAACCTATTTGAATTTCAAAAATGCAAAAAGCACGAACGCTTTGGAAAAAGTTCAAAATTCAAAGGGTGATTGATTGATCACCTTCTAATTGAATAAATGGAAGTTGTTGATTGATTAACTGGATTTTTTTAAAACTCTAAATAAGAAAACTTTTTAGCAAATACCTCACAAATAAAATAAACAAAATTCTTTTCCAATCTTCTCAAGTATATGGGTTCCTAGGAGGTTTATTGATGATATATACCAGATTTCTACATGTAGAAATAAATTCCACAAAAATCTTCTCTTTGGGTTACTAGGGTTTGTTGGACAGTTGGGGAAGATTCTCGAAGAAGAAAGGGAGAAGAGAAGAAGAGAAAGATGAGGAAGAAGGAGAGGAAGGGGAGAGAATCGAGGAGGAAGAAGAAGCAACGAAGACGATTGACACAATCAATTTCTTTTTGAGTGGCCAACCAAATGGAACCATGTAGCACATGCCACTAAAAGACAAAAACAGAAGAAGACAAATGGGAAGAATAAATAAAGGAAATTTATTATAATAAAAAATTAATAAATATATTTAAATATAGATAAATAATATTAGTAAATTAATATATAATTTAATTACAAATTTTAATGGATTGAATAATTTAATCTAGTTGTTGAACAAATTAAATAAAATACTTTATAGTTATTTTATACTTATATACAATAGATTAAATATTTGTAATTAATTATTTTTATATATAGGTTACTTATTTTATATTTTATTAATTCAATATGTTATTTAATCATTATAAATATAATTTTATTTATTGTAGTTACATTAATTGATTTGTTATGCAATTAGTTATTTGTATGATATAAGTACATTATAACTATATAATACGGTAGTTATTTATTTATATGTCTTTTGACTTTTGCGATTTTTTTTAGATTTCATAAATTTATTATAATAAAGGGAAATATTTAAAATACAAATATATGCAAAATATCACAATAAATAAATAAATATGGCTAATATACAATTATAAAGATACTATAGTACCCCCGAAAGTTGACTTTCACGTCTTAACTTCAATTTTAATGATTGCCCTCATTTTAAAGAGCTTTTTATGTTGAGTGCGATGAAAATGAGTTAGGTAAAGTTTTAACTAATACAAGTAGATATTTAGTTTTGAAATCACGTTTTACAACTTTTCAATTTATTGTACCATGTCATCTATTTAATAAAAATGTTTATTATATTTTTCTTGTTTAGTTTACATTTATAAACATATTTCAAGAAGGAAATAGTTTAACTTAGGATGATCTTCATGAGAAAGAAATAGTATAAGATCTATGCCTTGTAAAAATTGTACGCATGTACATTTTGTAGTCTAAATTTTCTTAGCTTCTATAAGTTAATGACCCTATATCCCCCTACTTATTTTCTGACCGACCAAGTCAATATTGACATGATCTCAGAGTTTAGGATCAATTTATATATAGATTTACATATCTACATCCTTCTTCTTTTCTTTTTTTTATTTTCTTTTCTTCTTTATTCTTCTTATTTTAGGTTAAATAAGTGTTAAATATAAAATACTAATAAATGAGGTAATTGTGCTAAAAATTAGAAATTATTTTCTATTTACATGTATTTTATCGAGGATTTTATCCAAAATGAAAGAATAAAGGTGATGAATCGTGGATTCATCTACAAAATAGATCACCACAATGCATGGAGATGTTTGTGAAAAAAACCAAGCGGGCGAAAATCATGACTCAAATCCTCTTGACTTAAGATTTCCGATTACTCAAGCTGATCAATTACTTCACCATACTGAATTATTTACGTGGACAACTCAATCATATACAAAGATTTCGGTTACAAGATCAATACACCAATTCAACACCATAGAAATGTAGGATTGGGCAGACTTTTACTAGCCTTTGATCTTCTTAGATTGGGCAAACTCCAAGTATCCAAGAAGCCTGCAATGTTTGGTTTTAACACCAATACTTCCTATATATACTGTTATCTATTAAAGATGTATAATATCTTTTGTGTTACCCATATAACAAAGATATATTGCTAAATAATTATATGAAAATTACCACAAGAAATAACAATACCTCTAACAAAATAGCATAGGTGAATATAAGTATTTTACTTGGAAATATCACCAGCAGTGTTGCCACTTGCAAAAAATTATCTTCGATCAGTTGCTTAGAAGCTTCATAACTTTGAGGTGATCGATGTTATCCTTGAGAACATCAGTAAACTAGAACAATAAGAACATCTCTCAAAACATGAAATCTATGTAAGAAGCTCAAGAACTTTAAGGAGAGAGAGAGAGAAAACAACTCTTAGAATTATTTGCTTTCTATTGTGTGCTGGTGAGATCTCCAATAATGGGTACATGGTCCTTTAATAGTATTAGGGTCCAGCCTTCAAGTGGTTGTTGGAGATAAACTAGTAAGGAATCATGGAGATTTGACTTTGTTGATCTATTAATTTACATATGTTGATCAAGCATTTTTTATTGGTCCATAAAATGTCGTTGTTAGATTTAAATTCAAAATATGGTCGATCAGGGGTCTCAATTGGTTGACCAGGAGGTGATTGATTAGGAACACTGGCTGGTCTATAAGGAGATAATTGATTAGAACTGTATCAAAGGCAATCATATTGTAACGTCCCGGGCTTAGGTCCCTGGTCCGTTATCGAGGAAAACTGGTCCTGACAACCTATCGGGTTCGGGCCCAATTAGACCCATTGGCAACCACCCAAAATACTTAAGCCCAAGTTGTCAAGTAATGATCCCTACCACTTATAACTCACTCTCAAACTTTGTGAATTTTTGATGTAGGACTATGTTTGGGAGTATGGAAGTAACAACGTCTACACCTCACGAAGTGTGGATGTGGGTTATAAGTGGTGGGGACTACTACTTGACAACTTGGGCTTAAGCATTTTGGGTGGTTGTCAATGGATCCATTTGGGCTCGAACCCAAAAAGTTGTCAGGGCCAGTTTTCCTTGATAATGGACCAAGGAAGTCCGGGATGTTACAAAATGGTATCCGAGCAGGTTCCCTCTGATAGTGGAAATGGCTACCCGAAGGCACCTAAGCCGGGAGCGTGCAACCGTCACTGTCACTGGGAATAAGTGATATGCCATGTCGCAACGAGGACGCTGTGAATATAAGTGGGGGAGGTTGTAACACCCGTACCTCAAACACAGTGCCACATCAAAATCTCACGAAGTGTGAATGTGGTTTATAAGTGGTGAGGACTACTAGTTGACAACTTGAGCTTAAACATTTTAGGTGGTTGCAAACGGGACCATCTAAGCTCGTACCCAACAAGTTGTCATGGTCAGTTTCCTCGATAACAGACCGAGGACCTAAGCCTGGGAAGTTACACATATAATGGTCGATCTCCATTAAATGTTGGTCGGTTATTTGTTAATCAATCGTGAGCTGTAAAATGATCGATTAGAAGCCTTTTCTGAGCTTGTTTTAATTTGAGAAGTTCTATTGACTCACTTGATCGTGCAAATGGTAATCAAACATATAATAACGTAGCAAAAAAATTACATATCAAATTACAATAAGAATGTGAAACTATTTTATTGAAGTCTTTCATCTTTTGATATCTTCTTTAATATTAAAACTATATGTAAATGCAAGTCAAAGATACATATTATGTACATAAATTAAGATACGTGTTTTTCATCGTTAAAATCAAAGTAATAAGAGCATAAGTACTAGTCAACAAAGTTGCATATTATGTAAACAATTTAAGATAAGTGTTTTTTATCGTTAAAATCAAAGTAAGAAGAGCACAAGTGCTAGTCAAAAACAAAAGAACTTATAATAATAAATAGACTAAGACCAATCAAAAACTGCTCACGATGAGCAATTTTTAAGCACAGTATGTGTGACTCATCTAATAATAAAAACCAAAGAAGAAATGTAGTAAAATACTCTATATCTAGTAAGTACGCCATCGTGGATTATCCCATATTCTTCATTAGTAATTGCCATCATGGGTTCTCTTAATTTTTTCCTATATTTGTATTCACAAAGATGAGCTTCTTTTTCGATTTGTTCTTTTATGATACTATTTTTTTGAAAAAGATTCAACGTTCTTTTATCATTGGATAGCAAACTACAATAAGCAAAGTTTAAAATTTTCCAAAGCCTACGGGGTACAAATAAGGGATCCACATCAAGCAGCCATAAATGATTGGATGAGCATAACCATCCTAAATACCACCCACCAACAAGGATAAAAGTAATCCCCCAAAAAGACATGGCATTTCGATCAAGATGACCCACGAAGCATAATCTCAGTCAAAGTCAACTTTGTGGCCCTTAGAAGCATTCCAGACGAGCGATCATTTCGACCCGCAGAAGCCGAAGTAGCCTACAACGGTAAGATACCTATAATAGTAGTTTAACGAATTGAAATCATAGAACAAACCAACCAAATCAACCTAGTTAAGTTAAGAATCTCCATCGAAAGTATAGTTTGGGTGGAAATCATCCCTAGTTGGATCAAAAGTTAAACCTATTATCACCGCACATATAAGTGAAGCATTTGCTATGGTCTTGGATAGATTGTAAGGTATTTTGTCAAATGCAAAGCCAGAACGTCCCTTCCGAATTGACCACCATAGCATTGATTTGATAGACAATATTTTCCGATTTGTGATAGTATCAAAGCAATTTGAGTTGTTTGAGATAATTTCTTGAATCTCTCACAATTAGGTTTAATACCACACTTGCTAAAAATTTCCCTTGTAACCAAGGAATCATCAAAGAGGTGCTTGCAAATTTTCAAGTTGGTTGTGACAAAGGTAGAATCTATTGACGTGCTATGTTCAAATTTTTTAATTCCTCTTGTGTGATAATTTTGTTGTGTGTCAGAAACCAAATTAAGTATGGGACACGTAGATCAAAAGAGGACCTATAGAAGTCATCTAGGAGGTTTGATCTAACCGCCTATTTACAAGAGTTTTGTAGTGCTTTTTTGTAATTGAATCTCAATTGGAATCTCCAGTGCAAGGATAAGAAATAAAATCTTTTGTATTATCAGTAGTGGATGTAAATATATCACATATATGGCTCTTTAGTTTTGAAGCATTGCTCCACAATCTCAGCATGAGTTTATTAACAAGACTTTTGTATTAATTGATGCAAGCACCCCAATCCTTCCCACCCTCACAAATTGAGATACAATGGTTGTTAGTGAACAACCATATATCAAGAAAGGTTAGTTTAAGAGGATTTTTACTAAAAAGAGTGTCTTTCCAGAGTGAAGAACAAGTACCATCCCCGAGCATTTTTTGCAAAATCAGATGTAATGGTGCATAACTTTTAATAAGACCTTTCCAAACAACCGAATGGGTTGGTTTGGGTTTATCCCAAAATGTGATTGATCCACCACAAAAATATGCAGAGCTGATGACTTTGGATTGCCAAGGTTTCTCAAAATTCACAATTTGCACCACCACTTTTGTAAGTAAGGCATCATTGAATGCACTAAGATTTAAAATTCCCCAACAATCATTTGCCCTGGGTCTAGATAATTTAGCCCAAACCACTTTAGGAACTGCATACTGATTCGAGTTACCAACCCAAAAGAATTTATGTCTAACCTTATCAGTTTGCTTAATGATTTCCATAGGAATTTTCAAACAAGACAATACTATAAATATTAGCAGAGTGACAGATTGATTTAGGAGGGAATCTCTTGCGGGTAAAGGTAGCAGTTTGGCTTTCAAGTTTATTTGAGAATTTAGAAACAATAACAACCCAACCTTTTGCTAACATTTCCTTTTTCATTAGTGGAAAGTCCATGTAATTTATGGGGAAAGATTCTTCTTCCCATTTAAGCGTACTATTGACTTGGAGAACCTCCTCTTGTAGAAGATTTAACCCAAAGAATGATGATTTGCTTTGATTGATTCGGAGTCCTGAAAGTGTAATGAAGATGTTCATAATAGAGTGGACATTTTTGAGGTCACCCTCCCTAAATTCAAGAAAAATCAATAGATCATCAACAAACTAGACATTTGTGATCATAGCATCCATATCCTTTTCATAATAACAGTAGAATTTAAGATCATCTGCCAGATTTTCTAACATAACATCTAGAACAGAAAGTGAATGGATGAAGAGAAAGGAGGAAGGGGATCTCCTTGTCGAACACCATGATCTGTGTGTAAGAATCCCATTGAAGATCCATTAACTTTGAAAGATACCCCCACCTTTTCAAGAAAAGCTTCAATCCATTCAATGAAGATAGGTGTGTAGTTTGCCACCTTCAAAGTTCCAATAAAAAGGGGCAATGCAAGGTGTCAAACACCTTACAAAAATCAATCTTGAGGATAATGGCCTTGGTTTCCAAGCATTCCCATCCATTTATGATTGTGGAGGTGACAATAAAGGTGTCTGATGCAGATTTTTCTTTAGGAATGCACACGGAGGGGGGGGGGGGGGGGAGGGGGGAGGGTTGTCTTAACAAGTAAAGGTACCCAACAATTAGTAATAGCTTTAGAGATGATGCACATTGGCAAGTTGATAATGTTGATTGGTCTAAAGTTTTCAATCTCGCTAGCATCCCCCTGTTTGAATATTAGGGATATCAAAGTGTTGTTAGGTGTCTAAAATTTTCCTTCCTAAAGTCAGAAGCATGCATGCTTGAGATCAATTTTATAAAGTATGATTTCAAGATTTGCCATTAGTGTTCAATAAATTCAATGGTAAGTCTATCGAGCCCAGGTGCCTTGTTGCGTTTGAATCTGTTTACGGTAGCTTCAATCTCAAAGTTATTAAAAGGTTTTGTGAACAAGGATAGGTCCTCAAGTTTGCAAACTAACTTAGGAGAAATGTCGCAAGCCAATTTGCTGGGCCATAGACATTAATCAAATGGCAACACAAATTCAAATCCAACAAATTGAATATGAATGTGTTGTAAAACTCAGAATTATCAGATCTAAGGAGTGTAGCTCCCGTGTGGTCACAAGCCATCAAAATGGCAAATATTTTGGGGTTGGGATATGAAAGCCAGTTGAAGTTTGACCAATGAGGTAGGAGTGTCTGAAGAAGTAAATAAAAAAATTTATTTACTTCGCATCACGAAAACACAGAATAATTAACAAATTTTTTGCTAAAATAATGTTAAATCATTGTATGAACTAGAAAATATAAAACACCAATTTGTGCATTCAGAAATTATAAAGTCTAAGAAAACAATTTTCAAAATCATTTATGATATTCATAATGAATGTAAAGAACAAATCAAGGTTACCTCTAGAAGCATGAGTCTCTAAAGTAAGAGACCTCCGGAATCAAGTTCGATCTGCATAAGTCTCTCTTGTGGGTACGGAGATGAATCGCGTTACTTCCCATGAATCCAGACGTCGACCAGAGCAACACGAAGTGAAGTATAGATATAGATACTCTCAAGACTCTTCTATATCTCAAGGGGCACGGAATTTCTAAGGACTGTTGCTCTCCAAAATTGTGTTGCAAAAGAGACGCCTTGCCCTCCTTTTATACTTACACCACATGCCCAACATGTGTGTTTTAGTCACTTAGATTTTAAATCAATGGCTTAGAGAAAGTCCTGATTCAATAAGGATTATCTCCTTTTTATCTCTAATTAATTTTATTTAATTAACACTAAATAAGCAACAACCTAGCTTAACTAAAATTAGTTAAGGTTATTACCTTTTTTATCTATAGTTAACTTGATAATTCCATTCTTAAATTTGGAGAAATTATGGAATTAATCTAAGTATTATCTCCTTTTTATCATCATTTAATTTTAACTAATCAACAATACATAAGCAACGACCTAGCTTAACTAAAATTAGCTAATGTTGTTGTCTTTTTATATACTTATTAATTAACTTGATAATCCCATTATCAAAGATTTGAGAAATTATAGAATTAATCCTTAAAGCTTATGAATCATATTAATGAGTCCAAAATTAAATGTAAATCCAATTTACATTTATAAAATTAATGTGAATCAAATTCATACAGTTTCATGTCTTGGAAATATTATGTAAATCATATTTACATAAATACTTATATGAATCACATCCATATAAATATTAATTATAGTGAATCACTATTCACATTAACTAATGACATATATTTGTGAATCTTATTCACAAAATTTCCCTTATGCAATAATAACTATTATTATTACAATATTGAGATCAATATGTATGAGTCCTAATCCAATTAGGACATGAGATACAAAAAGCAAGTACTTGGAGATAATGTCGGGGAGACAAACTATCTATGTATAGTGACTTGAAATGTGGATAACTATTCAGTTTTAGGGTTTATATCATTTTTTGTAAAAATATGTCACCTACGAATGTTGAGCTCGAGCTGTAACACTTTACACTCTTAATGAGCTCAACAAAATGTGTCACACTCTCCATGAGCTGGACGAAGTGTCAGTGAGCTGAATCCAGCTTTTTTGCCATTTCTAATCATAGTACAAATCATTTGGAACTAAGAAATGAGCTCAAGGAGCTTGCATATTTCCATTTCCATTACCATTTCTGTTTTCAACATTTGGACATTGAAATTTGAATTGGAATTGGAAATTGGATTCAAATGAATTGTGATTTAATCAAATTAAATCACAAATCATCTAACTAAATGGATCCAAGAAATCCGTCCTATTTCATCACTTCTTCAGTATGGAATTGTCATGGTCGACGATCCATTACAAAAATAAAAGTAACCCTGAGTATTCCAAATACTCATCCATCCTTCATACTGGAAGACTTTGATAAAGTCGAAGTTCAAACCCTGGCTTGACCTTCTTCTTCGGAATATGTCAATAGATTTCTCATTCGATAATTGAGCGACAATATTAATCATATACTTTCCAAATATATATATATATTAATATCTCAAATTTGTGTCTTATTTCATAAATAAGACGACCATGCATGGAATTCATTTTGACCCCAAATCATCTCATGAGTGAGCCATGTCTTTTGGTTCATCAGGTATGAATCTGTATGATTCCTTCAAGAGATCATACATCTCATATGACTTTATAGCATACGAACGTGCCGGTATATGGACCTTGGCATGGTCACCAACATATTGGTCTGTCAATTGTGCATACTCACCATATAGATGCATATCTGTCTCAGGTCAAAGGATGTGTGCCTGATCGTGGCAGCTGCAATTCAAGTCTTAGTTCGTCTCGACCTCATCAATTCAACTCATTAACTTGATTACTCCAACACTTCCGAATCCTCATTCCTATGTAGATGACTTGCATCAAGAAGTCGGTTGGAAATCGATGTTTAAAGAAATATTGCCATCTCTTTCTCAGACTGGAGATCTTTATCGAATATCACATGTTTGAAGTCAGTTGTGTCCTCCTAACTGCATGGTATTCAATATGGCCATGGTACATTACCCTAATTGTACATAGGGACCTTAATAGTAAAGTGCATTCATTCAATATTTCATTTTAGAAGGACATGATAAATAATAACTTTTATTGCATTAATAGGTTGCCAAGGGCTTACAAGTCCAACAGTCTCTCATTAGCCCTTAGAACCTTTCATGTACAACTCTCAACCCCATATTCATTACATGTTGGTCGATGATCTTTTTAGTCAACAGATTTGTTAGCGGATCATTAATGTTGTCTGTAGAGGCAACCTTGGTTATTGTGATATCAGCATGCTTTTGGATTTTCTAGAAGATGTGATATTTCCTCTCTACATGCTTGCTTCTATGATGCCACCGGGGTTCCTTTACTTGCACAATGGCACCCGTGTTGTCGTAGAGTAATGGGATGAGAGACTATAAAGAAACTACGTCACGTTTCTAAACGAACTTGCACAACCACACAACCTCTTTAGAGCATATGATGCGACTATATATTCTGCTTCAGTTGTTGAACCAATCGTGGCGTCCTGTTAATGCTTCTCCAGCCCACAACACCACCATTCAATATGAATAAAAAACCTTGTGGTTTACTTACTATCATCAACATCTAATTGTAAGTTCGAATCAATGTACCCTAAGACTTGGAGATCATTATCCCCATATATCAAGATGTAGTTTTGAATTCTTCTTAGGTACTTGAAGATGCTTTTCACTATAATCAACTATTTCTTTCCATAGCATGATTGGTAACAGCTTACCATTCCTAATGTATTGTAGATGTCTAGCCTAGTACACATCATGTCATACATCAAGCTTCTCACGGTTGATGCGTAAGGGCATCCAGCAATGGCTTTCTTTTCCTCAACAGTTAGAGGAATCGTCCTCATAAATAGGTGAATACCATGTCTTAAGGGAAGGAACCTTTCTTGGAATTATTCATACTGAAACCTTCCAAGATTTTCTAGATGTATCCTTGTTGTAACAATGCCAATATCCTCTTTTGACCATTTCTGAGAATTTCAGTCTCAAGATATAAGAGACGTCTCTGAAATCTTTCATCTCGAAGGTATTGGACAACCAGACCTTAACACTGGTCATCATCCGGGTATCATTCCCAATGATAAGTATGTGATCGACATAAAGCACAATGAACACAATGGTGCTCCCACTAAGCTTCTTATAAATACATGACTCATCCGGATTCTGCATGAAATCATAACTCTTTATTGTTTCATCAAATCTAATGTTCCAACTATGAGAGCTTGTTTGAGCCCATAGATGGATTTCTCTAGCTTGCATACTTTTCCTTCCTCAGTTATGAAGCATTGGGGTTGCTCTATATAGATATCCACTTCTAGGTATCCATTGAGAATGGTGATCTTGACATCCATCTACCGGATGCCATAGTCCACGTGTACACCTATAGCCAGAAATGCCCTAATGGATTTAAGCATGGCCACAAGAGAGAACGTTTCATCATAATCGATGCCTTCTCTCTGTGTGTTACCCTTGGCTACGAGCCGTGATATGAACATCTCTACCTTTTCATCGGATCCCCTCTTTCACTTGAAGATCCATTTGCACCCAATTGGTTTGACCCCTTTAGGTGGTTCGTCGAGGGTCCATACACCATTCTTGTGCATAGAGTTTATCTCAGACTTCATTGCTAGCATCCAGCTATCCATGTCACGATCCCCTAAAGCTTCATCGAATGAAATTGGATTATTTTCAGACTCCTCTGATACATGGAATCTGTTCCTTCTAGTTTGTCTTAAATCGTAGAACTCCTTCTAGGAGGTACGATCAAGTCACGTTCAATTATCTCTTCAGTTTCTGGTGTAGGAACTTCATCGGTCTCACTCGATTCGATTGGTTTATTAACTTCATAATTTTCTTGACTTCTAAGGAACTCATCTTATAGAAACTTTACATCTCTAGAAAAAAATATCCTTTGAGTCTCATGATCATAAATTTGGTATCCAATACCATTCTTTACGTATCCAATGAAGTAGCACTCTCTCGTGCAAGATTCGAGCTTTCTTGCATCCATGTTTTTAGCATGGACCAAGCAACCCCAAATCCTTAAGTATCGAACATTTCGTTTGGTACCATAACAAAGCTCATGAGGGGTTTTGGGTACAGATTTAGATGGAATATTATTCAGGACATAAGCTGCAGTCTCTACTACATGTCCCTAGAAACTGAGAGGTAAGTTTACTTTACTCATCATGACCTCACCATATCCAACATGGTTCTGTTGCGTCTCTCTACAACTCTGTTGAGTTGAGGAGGGCCTGAGGTACGAGATTCGAAATAATTCCTCTCTCCTTAAGGTATTCTTTGAATTCATCTGAGAGGTATTCGCCACCTCAGTCAGATCAAATATGTTTTATCTTCTTTCCTATTTGGTTCTCAACCAAAGATATGAAATCTTTGAACTTTTCAAATGTTTCATGTTTGTGAAGTAATAATAATAATAATATAAAACTATATCACGAATGATCATAAATAAAGGTCACATAATATTGATATCCATTTCGAGTCTCAGTGCGAAAGGTACCGCATGCATCGGTATGTATTAGGTTCAATATACCTTTGTGTCGTTCACCTTTCTTAAAGAAGGGTACCCTGGACATTTTCCCATGAATACAATGTTCGCAAGTTGGTAATTCATGGACTTCTAGAAAATCCAAAGGTCTGTTTTTTACCAGTCTATTGATCCTATCAACAGACACATGTCCAAGTCTTTGATGCCTTGATGGCATATCATAGTTAAATGATCTCCGTCCTCCCTTGATTGTTAAGGGGTTTTAATATTACTATTAATATTAATGTTATCATTGGTATTGAGATTCATTATACATTCATGCATGTTCAATTCGTAGAGTCCGACTGATGTTAGAGTACCATCTACTATAAAATTACTATAACGATTTATGATAAGTTTATTACAGAAAAAAATATACCCATAACCAACAAGTTAGATATAGATAGTAAATTCCTTCTAACCTTCGGTGCATATATACAATCTCTAATGTCTACGAATCTCCCACTGGATAATAATAGTCTACATGTTCCAATGACGATCGTTGCAACAATTGTATCGGATCTCATTTGGATGATATCTCCCCTTCATTAAGATTTTTGGTGTCTTGAAACATATGCAACTGATTGCATACATGTACAGAAATGATAGAATCAACGATCCAACTTCATTCTCGTCCTACGAGTAAGTTAGTTTCAATGATGAATGTAGATTTCTTATTTGACAGTATTATACATTTGTCCTTCTCTAAGGACTTGAGATATTCTGGATGGTTATTATTCTAGAATACTAGCTTATTGCAATGATGGTTGAGATCCATCTCTTTGGTTGTCAGATGTATTGAAGCTTTAGAAGAATGATCTACACTTTGACCTTTCTTCTTCTCTTAGATCAGACCTTCTCGAGATCCACGCTTCCTCTCGTGCTCCCCTTTAAATTGTGCAACCATTGCACCGCTAGAGGGAAACTCTTTATTCATAATATCCTTAGTGGATTTTAATGTAGAAAGAGTGCATTCACATCTCCATACATATACTTCATATTAAGGAGGATGTCATGAGCAGATTCAATGTCTATAAGTTGCTTCTGAAGTACATTAGACAATAATCTAAGAATGTAGCAACGAGTGATCGAGTGATCCTTGTCCCACTTCTTATTGAATTCACAAGCATCCTCTTTCTGAGGGTTCTCATACTTCACAGACGAGAGAACATATGCTATGTATTCTATCTCAAGAATGAGTTCCAAATTATTGACCCAATCCAAATAATTTCGGCCGTCAACTGATTGACCTCAAGTAGATTGTTAAGTGGATTGAGAGATTTCATCGAAATAAAAGAAAAAATAGAATACACTTTAATATCTTGATTAAATAAATTAAACAAATTAATATTTTTAATTCAAGAGTTCTCATATTTTTTATACTTTGAAAAGCTTTCCCTTATAAGCTTTCAAAGCATGAGGCATGCTTAATCAAAGGCCTTACTACGAGATCTCAGTCTCCTTTCCATTTTCATTACACACTAATAATATGAGAAAATGCAACTATGAGAAAGAAGCGGGAACTCTTTCCACCTTACAAGTCCAACTTGTATTCTCAGTTCGACCTTCAAAACCCATACCCCCACGTATATGGAGTTAGGATGTTTTCTATTAAACCAACCATCAATGAGTTAATATCAATTATGCTAGGCACAATCCAACGCTGCCTCAAAAATATGAGGAACAACATTGGGGTCACTACGTGTATGATCCATCTCTTTTATGAAATGAAGAATCCGATCCATGCGAATTTGTATTCCCAAGTCATGACTACAGATGAGCATTTCCAAAAATACAACCCATGGTGTCTGAGTTCTCTGTAATGACAGGAGAACATTGATGTCATCATATGACTTAGTCCATATATCATTTAAATAAATGATTAATATTTTTTAATTATACTCTCATGATTAATCTAAGGGATAGAGTTAGGGTGCATGCTTATTATCTTAGTTTTAATCCAATTATAACAATGACACTTAAGCAGTCCCAACTAGGGTTTGATCCTTTAACGCACTTGATATGTTACCATATATTATTATACCCTCACTCAGTATAATTTAATATTCCAATTTTAGTTGTTAAGGTACGCCATGACTCCTCATGCCACCTTTCATTGAAACGGATCCAGTCAGGTTGGATAGACAATGCCAATATGGAGCGCTTCCACTGTAAATGGGGATCACGGCGACAATTAAGTAACCCATTAGCATTTCAACGACCTAGACACTTTCTCCGAATCAATTCGAGACAACATAATCGGTACATATTGTACTTAGGAGGTTTTGTCGATATTTCAACCGTGTATGCTACTGTATAGTAACTCTCATATATTTTAGGAATTTAAAATCTTTTTAATTTCCCAAGAGGTCTAGTGCAACAAAATAGATACTTCTTGAATTAAAACAATTTCAATTGGAAAGGAAATCTAACGCAACAATCTAGACAATTCACAATTTCTGATTGCATTGTAAGTAATAAGTGCATAAATAATCAAAGAAAATATGAAATAAAAAAAGACTTTTATTTATTTCATATATTCAAAAAATAAATAATGATTCAGATTCTAATTTGCAAGTTGCAATCATCGCGCTTCAAATAAGAAGATATCATATAACTTGGACTTAAAATTCGTTGTGACCTTAAATATTTCCAAAATATTGGGTCCAACTCCTGGTGTCAATATATCAAGTAATTTCCATAAATTTTGAGTCTCAAATTATGAGAAACAAGTTAATAAGAAAATCGAGTTCTCATACCACTCCACCTATGGAGAAATCTAATTTCTCGAGGCCGCATGGTCGGAATCATGTGAAAATTTTTCACATTGAGTGAGGACTTGATTTATGACTTATGAATAAATAATTTATCTTTTATATGAGCCAAAAATAGTAGCTAAAAATTAATAACTTTAATTCTATGATCTTTGGACGAAATCAGAGTCTGTGATCGCTTTTAACATATGAATCGTCTATCGAATGTCGACAAAATTTGGTGCATATTTTGGGTATGAATCCACACCTTCTAGACCTCATATATATCCTAAAAATACATTTGAAAATAGGGTAGAACATTATCAACTTTTAAAATCATCAAGTCATTTGAATCGTTAAAATTGACACAAGACAATGTACCCGATAATTGGGATGATCTAGCCGGTTGTTCATCTGATTTGATGCAATCCAAACCCTCTAAATCTATGTCTATGATACCGATTGAACAAGTAAATAAAAAAATTATTTACTACACATCACGGAAATATGGAATAATTAGCAAATTTTTGCTAAAACAATATTAGTTTATTGTATGAACTAGAATATGTAGCACAAAAATTCAATTGTGCATTCAGATATTATAGAGTCCAAGGAAACGATTTCCTAAATAATTTATGATATTAATAATGAATATAAAGAAAAAATAAGGATTGCCTCTTGAAGCATAAGTCTCTAAAGTAAGAGACCTTCGGAATCAAGTCCGATCTGCAAAAGTCTCTTTCGTGGGCGCGGAGATGAACCACATTGCTTCCCATGAATCCGGACGTCGAGTGGAAGAACAAGAAGAGGAGTATGAGATATGGATATACTCAAGATCCTTCTATATTCCAAGGGCCACGAAATTTCTAAGGACTATTGCTCTCTAAAATTGTGTCGCAAAGAGAGGGCCTTGCCCTCCTTTTATACTTACACCACATGTCCAACATGTGTATTATAGTCTCTTGGATTTTAAGTAAAGGGCATAGAGCAAGTCTTGATTCAATAAGGATTATCTCCTATTTATCTCCAATTAACTTTTAACTTATTAACAATAAACAAGCAACAACATGTCCTAACTAAATAAGTTAAGATTGTTGCCTTTTTATCAATTAATTACATAACTTGATTGTCCCATTATCAAAATCGGAGAAATTATGGAATTAATCCAAAGATTATCTTTTTTTATCTCTTTTTAATTTTAAATAATTAACAATAGTAAAGGAACAGCCTAGCTTAACTAAAATTAGCTAAGGTTATTACCTTTTAATATATTAATCAATTAACTTGATAATCCCATTATCAAAATTAGAGAAATTATAAACTTAATCCTCAAAGCTTACGAATCATATTAATGAGACCAAAACTAAATGTAAATCCAATTGACATCTATAAAATTAATGTGAATCAAATTCACACAATTTCATGCCATGGAAATATTATGTAGATCATATTTACTGAGTTATTTATATGACTCACATCCATATAAATATTATTTATTGTGAACCACTATTTACATAAATAATGAGATATATTTATGAATATTATTCACAAAAGTTCCCTTATACAATAATAACTATTATTAGTATCCATATATAGTGACTTGAAATGTGAATAACTATCCAACTTGAGAGTTTATCGCATTTTAGCAAAAATCCTCACCTATGAATGTTTGGCTCGAGCTGTAACATTTTACACTCTTAGTGAGTTCAACAAAAAACGCCACACTCTCCATGAGTTGGACAAATGGTCGATGAGCTGAATCCCGCTTCCGCGACCATTTCTAATCATAGTCCAAACCATTTGAAGCTATGAAATGAGCTCAAGGAGCTTGTGTATTTCTATTTCCATGATCATTTCTGTTTCCAACATTCAGACATTGAAATTAGAATTGGAATTGAAAATTGGATTCAAATGAATTGTGATTTAATCCAATTAAATCACAAATCATTTAGCTAAATGGAGCCACTAAAATCCTTCCTGTTTCATCACTTCTTTGGTATAGAAGTGTCATGGTAGATGATCCACTACAACAACAACAAAAGTAACCCTGAGTATTCCAAATACTCGTCCATCCTTCACACTGGAGGACTTTCATAAATCCGAAGTTCACACCCTGGCTTGATTGTCTTCTTTGAAATATGTCAATAGATTTCTCATTCGATAATTGTGCAACAATATTAATTGTATACTTTCAAAAGCATATATTAATATCTCAAACTCGTGTCTTATTTCATGAATAAGATGACCATGCATGGATTTCATTTTGATCCCAAATCATCTCATAAGTGAGACATGTCTCCTGATTCATCAAGTATAAACCTGTATGATTCCTTCGAGAGATCATACATCTCATATAACTTCGTAGCATGCAAACGTGTTGGTATATGGACCTTGACTAGGTCACCAACCTACTGGTCTGTCAAATGTGCATACTCAACTATATAGATGCATATCTATCTTAGGTCAAAGGATGTGTGCCTAATCGTAACAGTTGCAATTCAGGTCCTTGTTTATCTCGAGCTCATCAAGTCAACTCTTTGACTTGATTACTCCAACACTTCCGAATCTCCATTCCTATGCAAAGGACCTACATCAAGAAGTCGGTTGTAAATCAATGTTTAGAGAATGATTGCCATCTCTTTCTCAGACTGGAGATCTTTATCGAATTGCACATGTTTGAAGTCAGTTGTGTCCTCTCAACTACATGGTATTCAATATGGCCATGGTACATAACCCTAATTGTACATAGGGACCTTATTAGTAAAGTACACTCATTCAATATTTCATTTTAGATGGACATGATAAAATAATAACTTTTATTGCATTAATGAGTCATTAAGGGCTTACAAGTTCACCAATGTCACTGGGAATGGTATTGTTCCTAGTTTCTTGCAGACAAATAAAATGAGTATGTTGTGATGACATAAGGTTTTTTAGCATGTCCTATTTTCTAGAGCTGCCAACTCTGCTCATATTCCAAGTAAAAAGGTTGAAATCCATAATATTCAATAAGAATTAAGAATTCCAAAAGTACCAGATAAGTCCACTTACGTTGTTGTTCCCAGATCCACTATAAGAGGATGATTTTCTTCCTGTTTAGGTTAATCGCCCATTTCCCAACTTAGTAATTCATCAATAAAACACCATTTCATGTTTGAATTGGAGAAGCCAAATTAAAAGAAATTTAACATATTTTTTGTTATCTGCAATGTATTGGGTGAGCAAAAATGCACAGTGTCAGATAAATGCATAACAGAGAGATCATCAATAATATCTTTACCCTTGGCATCATGCACTCAGAGGATGTTGTCCCCTCATTCTTACTTTTAGGGTCCAGATCCACGATTAGATTGTAAGGCTCATGTGGCAAGACATTTCCTTCAATTTATGCATGTGGGAGACTTTGGATGTGATCCTACATCGAAGGGATGACCATTTGTCATTTTCTCTGCAACCAAACCAATGCTTTCTCAAGGTTGGAATGATCCGACTCCATACATGTTTTGAAGTTTTCCTTCAAGGAATGCCACTTGTGGGTAGGGAACGACACCACATTGAGATTAATTTGTTTCCAAGCATTATATGGGCAAAGATCATTTTTTTCCTCCTCAAGTTCAATAATTGATAGATAATTTCCGAGATTTCTATGCCATTTGTGGGGTTTGCGCTACAACTCTTCATTAATTTTGTAAGAAACAATAGTATTTGTCAAGGTGGAGGTCTCCACCAGAGGTAAATTGTAGCAGATGAACTTGATGTCCTAGCTATCTGAAAGCACCATGAAGGAGACTTCACAAATACCATCCACCGTGATGACCTCAACAACCCTAGGAATATTATTAGCATCTGGTATATCCACTAGGAGTTTGATTAGTGAGGCTTCCTCACAATCCTTTACTAGATCGCGATATTCATAATCCAAAAGTTTGCCAAATTATTTTATCAGATGATGAGCATCTAAGTGGCTTAATTTATATGGTCGGATTGTAGTACCGCCACTTAACGATTTATTAGAAATAAATCCTGAATAGTCTCCTCGAGGAGGGGATCGATTTTAATAAAATGTATCTTAACCTAGACAAGGTAGGGTCCGACTCAGGGATACAAGCTACCAAATTGATTAATCAGACTTTGGTATCTAAGATTAGTGATTAATATTCGATCTAGGTAAACATACCATGTAAAATAAGATGCATGCTACATGATGCATTTTTATGGATTTTTATGCAATCAAGAGGAATCAAAATGCAACATAATACCATGGTAAGCACACAAGTATACACACACACACAAATATGCCTGCAAATTAATCAATTAATTCGACAATAAATGTATGATCACTTTCATGGTTCATATGATGCATTAAAATTAATGTGTATATAAACAATGGCATTTAAATGAAAGGACATGTGGCATATTATGCCTAAAATGTAAGCATTTAATCATAAGTGTCACATCAGGAAATAAACCACACCATTATGTAAAGCATCATATAGGATAAATATTGAAGTTGAAATCATGAAAAAAGGAAGGCATATGCTCAAGATATAAAGCAAGAGTCTAGGGGCATAAATGAAAGGAAAACTAGCAAGATATATATATATATATATATAATTTGGAAATAGGTCATTTCAAGGGTATTTTTGAAAATATATAAATCAGAGGGGCTTCCTATAATTTCCAATTTGTGCGAGGCATATATGCAAATATGCGAAACTAGCAGGGCCTAGCATAAAATACCAGAATACGCCACGTACAGGAGTACCTATTTGAAATTTCAGATATGCAGTGGGTTTCAACTGCAAAATACATGCCCCTCATGTGCGCACACGCTCTGAGTCTTGAGCAGCAGCTCGGTTTGGGCCACATGGGTGGACCTAATGGCTTTGACATGGCTCGACTCCTCCGAGGGTGAAGGCCTGTGCTGAGGCTCGGTCAGTGACAAGGAGCTGTCTGATTAAGATGTTCGAATGATACAGGTACATCCTGCTCCCTTGTCGCTCTTCCTTGCTGCAGTGGATGAGGTTGGGCTCCGACAAGGGTGTCCATGCTCCTTCAGCATCTAGCTGCTACGTGGAATGTCCCATTGCCTTCGTGAAGGGCCAGCAAAGGGCCTGGAGCATCAAGGAATTAGCGAGGGTGCTCGGAGTGGTGAGGCGATGGGGCATCACCAGAGCTTCTTCTCTAGAACAGAGCTTCATCAAAACCTCCAACCATTGAAGAATAGCGACCTACAAAATGATTAGGCATAGAAAAAGAGAATGTGTGCTACAAAGTGAGTGAAATGGGGTCCTGTTAAGGCGTATGAATGGAGGACCTGGTGAGTTCTTATCTGGTGAATCAGAGAAGAAGAGGATGAGGTGGATAGGGTTCTGGGAAGGGAAGCTGCGAAGCTAAGGAGTTAGAGAAGGTGAGGAGTGTCTGGCGAAGATGTACACGGAGCAAAAGTGTAGTGTAGGTGACAATGTTTCCCTAGATTAATTGGAGAAAACAAAGGAAGAAGATGAGAGGCTTACATGGGAATTGAAGATGACTTGTGGAGGTGTGAAAGGCTTGGGCTAAGCTTCGAGTGAATCTTAGATCTTTTCTCATCTGGTCAACCGTACCAGAGAGCTTGAACAACCATGGAACAGTCGTGGCATGGTCAACCAACCATGGTTCTCACCGAGGATCCTACCCATCATCATCCATCAAGACAACCCGCCACTATCATCGGAGGGTGTCAAATCCTAGGGTGAACTCTAGCGTAAAGGTGGACGAGAGCAATTGTGGGTGGTGAAGGTAGTTTTGAAGAAGGAAGTGGTAGTTACATGATGGTGAACATGTTGGATCCCATCGCCATTTCCAGGTTTGTGTGAAGAGGATCGTGGGAGGGAAAAAAACTACGTAAAAGAAGGGGACTAGGGCTACATCGGGGAGGAGGAGTGATTCGGAGAGGGTCTATGGAACAGTTACAATAATTGGGAGAAGAATGTGGTCAGCAAAAGGGCAACGTGGGGGGAGGAGGCATTACAAAGGTAGACGAAGGGCTGAGGGTCATTGGATCAAGCAATCCAACGATCTCTGGAGAGGCAGGACAAGACAGACGATATGACCTCTGATTGTATGATTAGAGGGCTGAGAGTGAAGCTAGAATGAAGGGAGCAGATCTGATCAATAAGAAAGATCAGAGGGTTGAGAAGTCAGTGAGTGTCAACAAAGGATCGAACCACGTGGCTGGTGGAGGAGGCGCCATGTGGTCCAATAGGAAAATTAGAAAATAAATAAATAAAAAAAATAAAAAAAGGAATAATTAGAGACTTCAAAGGAAAAGTGTAAAACACGAAAGTTATAGATCTTTTTATGATATACAAGATTTATGTTGAACAAAAAGTTAAAATAGGTCATATATACATATTTAGATTTTTATAAGTATTTTTAATGAATAAAAATACTTCTTTAATTTATTTTATTATTTTTTGTATTTTTAATTTATATTTAATATCAAAATAAATACATACAATATTTATCTATATTTTAAGATTTTTAATGATTAGGAAACACATAAAATAACAAACAATAATGGAGTTAATTTTATACAATAAAGAGTTAGTTATTTATATAGGGTCAAATGTTAATGATAGTAAATTAACCGTACATTTTATTGAATGGATTAAGCAAGGAGGATAATAAATAAGAGTTATGATGAGAAATCATGGATTTATCACCTTTCTATAATGAAATCGTGCTCGTCCTCGAGCAAAGAAAGAATGAAAAAGTAGGATTAATCCATTATTGCGCATGTGAATAATCAAGACATGATTCATTAAGAATCCTCAGTTTTAGTGATCCTAAAATCCTAAGCTGAATCAATTTAGTCAAAAGGAATCCAACTTCTCTACTTATCAGATTATCTGTTTTATACACACATCATAATGACATGACTATTAAGTGTGAAATGCATTTATGAGAATCGAATCAATCCGTCACTCAAAGTCCTAGTCCAAGAGACTCTCCTCAAGACCTAATCCTCAACATTAGGTAATAAATCAGTTATTGGATTCAATCCACTGTCTCTTTAGCTGTAAGACTTAAAAGTAAAAGCGAAAGGCCAGTTGGTGGAGGACATAGGTTTGTGTCTTTTCTTCTCCCTCTCATTGGAACAAGGATACTCTCAAGAGCCTTATTAAACCCAACACACACACACACATACACACACATATTTGGTGTTGATCAGTGTATTCATCAAGAAAGTGTCGAGTCATCTACACTTGTTTTCCTAGGAATGCACTGGGGTGTGTCTCTTTGAGTATCTAAGATTCCTTCGACAACCAAATCTATATCGTTATACGATGTAGAGCCCGTTTTGGGTGCGAGGCCGACTCAAAAGACTAAGAGGTTGGTATAAGTGGACACTTTGAAAGGTTGGGAGCGCTCTCCTTTAATGGAAGCTCTTTTTATTTGATTTTGTAATGTAAGAGCTTTTCTTTCATTTTTGGCTAGCTCCACTGCTTTTACCAAGAGTTGGCACACACCGATCAATGATTTTTAAGATTTGATCACATCCTAGCACTAAGGTAAATATCAAGAGATTGGTACAAGAACCTTGTTCTCATATCGACTTAAGGTGCTGACACTCAAGTTTCATGAAGCCTTCATCTATTTTATCCCATCCTCGAGCATCATTAAAGGTCCAGACTCAAATCACAAATCCCAGTTCCTCAACTGAAACCTCAACTCATCTCATCATCAATGTAGTTATGCTTGTGAGGTGCGTGTCATATTCTTTAAGGTAGAGATTAAGTGTGAAGTATAGCACACATATCTTTCAAACTAGGGAAGTGTGAATTATTAATTCCCAAACCCTAATGACTAAGGTTGCTTAACTCTGAATCGTAAGACCTCAAAAACTGACGTTTCTTTATTCCTCAAGTCTTAAGTGATGTGAATGTGGAAAGGATTATACCAACTTAAAGGGTTAGTAATTTTTATGATTTATTGTTTTTTTTAATTTCAAATTTCAATATTTATGGGTTTTAATTGAAGTTAGAAGTATTTACAATCACAAATTAGTCTCATTTTCATCCAAATTTTTTAAAAGTTTTTTAAAATATTTTAAAAACTGTATCACATATATATAGATTTTAAAAATATTTTTCATATGTTTTTTAAAATAAATGAAATTATATTTTTTCAAAACAATGTCAAACATTTTTCAAAACATTATCACATAGTTAGAAAAATTCGCAAAGCATTTGCAAACATTTTTATTCAAATCAGTTCAAAAGATACTTTACCCTAAAACAAAAAAGTTTGAAAATCATTGAAAATATGATCTATGGCTAAAGTGTATTTGAAATATATACGGTACACCCCCTATTTATCTTGTGCTATATCCTCATATCACTATGTGATATGAAGCCATATCTCATGCTCAATACAAAAGGAAATGCCAAGACTGATTCGGGTCTCCCCCTATACATTGCTTAAAAATAACCTAAGTATAAGAAGAGGACCAAGAAGAGGGGTCAATGAGAAAGAATTTAAAGGAATCGGGGACTCAAGCTCCCCCTATATTTAGGCTAATAAAAAATCCTAAGCACATATATATGAAATGAAGATGGAAGGACCCGAGGTGACCAATCAGATGAGACTGGGTTCCCCTTATACTTAAACTGAAAAGTAGCCTAAGTATGTTAAAAATGGAACTAAGATGGGTAACCATGGCTGTGGTTATGGTTAGATGAATCTTCTCAGATGAATGAATCTATGGAGATGGAATAATGGAGATAGGGTCTATGGGAGCGTTGGGGTGAATGGACAATTTCAGCTCAACCAATCAATTAATACCCCTTGAGTTCACCAGGTTACACATGAAGAACAACAAATGTCAGTCATTTTAATCTTGTTTGTTTTATTGGTGATCATCCCAGATAAAAATCCGTTATGCAAGGTTTAATGATGGATTTTTGGAAATATCCTAGGGGAGCATCCTCTCCTTTCAACATGCATAAACAATCCTACGTACAATATCGGGGTTTGCTATCCTATAAACAAGTATAATTTTTACTCCATTTTATTGTAATCAACTTACACTAATCAATTTCAGATTTAGCTTAGATGGACATTGAAATTAATGTGAACAAGCAATCATGAAATTATCGTCTAAAGACCGGTCTCAATTCCATTTAGTCATAAGTTATAAACCAAGATAGGGAATTCGAGAAAAGCCGATGCAACTGTGAATCATGATGCATGCCCAAGAAAGAGATACTTACATTGCTTCTTAGGTCTCTGAAAAACATGCCTGATCTAATGTTCTAAAAAGATAGAACAAATGACGGTCATTGTATTGTTCAGGCGAATTTTACCAGAAAATTTGTTTTATTATTTATACTCCTAAACTAATGTGTATATCAGTAAGTATGGGAGTGTTGAACTCGCGTAACATTTGGCAATGCTTCAAGCACTTCAAGTGTTGTATGATACTTCAAGCACTCCTCATGTAGATTTCCATGAAATCTCGGTAGCAATGTCATGAAGCCTGAATCAATCAGAAAAGTAAGTAACCTCGATGTAGAAACTGACTTCGCTCGTGCATCATGTGCAGGCTGCTCAATCCACACTCTAGTCTCAGCAACTCATGGACTCATATTCATTGAATGATCTAATCTCTGCTCATAAGTCCCAAACCCCTCCCCAGTTACGACAGATGTAGTAGAAGGTTGACTCAAAGAGAACAAAGAAGGATGGATAGAATGAACGCGTGGAGACAAAGAAATACAAGAAACAAAAGGAGACAATTCTTCAAGTTCATAATCAAACTCGGAGAAGGAGGGAGGGTCAGGGTTGGATTCGAAAAGAGAGTTCTCTCGAACTGACCCCGAAGAAACAAACAGAGATGAGAAAGACGACTCTCTAAGATCGGAGTCATACCTGGAGAAGAACGAAGGACTCAATTCAGGTTTGAAACACAGGTTGTCTCAAACCGACCTAGATGAATGAGTAGGCACGTATGGAAGCAGTTTCATCAAGGTTGGCCTAAGAGACCTTCTACCCATCATGACTCAAGAAATATAAAATGAACTATAAGTGAAACAAAGAAGACTGATAAGACTCGAACGACGAGTGACTACTAGAAACTCAGGACAAAAAGATGAATGGACTGACAGCAAACATAAACAATACATAAAGAAAACGCCAAATTCACCTACTCAACTCAGTGATGACCATGAAATCTCGATCGTTAATCTTTTCAAGTTTAGAGTTAGGTAATCAAACAATTATATTAGCAAGCTCACAAGTGTAGTCTCCTAGAGTAGACCGTGAATAAGTCGATCAATCCCCAACTTGAGAACTATCTATGTAAGAGCTCGGGACTAGTTCTAAGGAAATCCACCTCCCTACTCACACTACTACTTCTTCTAATGTTTGAGGTAAGTGCTTGCAACAATAACAAGACCCAAGAGTCAAAGTCTAAAAGCTTAGGACTCAAGTCTAGGGCTTTGGACACTACTTCTTATATGTATGTACCTCACGATATCTGGAGAGTACCTGCAAATTAGAAGGGGATTGCTCTCCCAAATAAAGGAATGAATCCCATTACAGTTAATTTTATTGGTCAAGTGGAATTAACAGTCCCATTTTTAAATTTTGTGATCACTTTTTTGATCTTTTTGATTTGAGAAAACAAATGTCTAACATATTTTTGGTATTTTTCTGTTTAAACTTAAGTGAAGGAAAACATGGGGAGAAGATGAAAATGCAATGCACAAAATATTAATAATGCATGCAGAGATAGAGATGCGTACCTGAGTTTGACACTCTACATACATAGTGATCCACGCAGAAATATAAATCTATCCTAAATCCATGAATAATGGAAAATAAAATGTATAACCTAGAAAAAGTGAGTAGTTCTACGGGGAAGAACTGATTTTATTTGTCCAGGTTATGCGGCCTTAAGTCTAATTAACCTACGATGCACAAACAAGGGAATACAATCTTAATAAAGCAACTATCCACTCAAAGAAAATCACAAAAAAAATAAAAGGTGATGAAAACCAAATTCACGGTGATGTCTCCCAAGCGCACCAACACTGGGCGAAACATGCCTAGAAGAAAGAGCAAAGGCCAGATACAAGTCGGCATGCCCTTATGGGGCTCCTTCTACAAAAGTAAAAATGTGCAAATGCCCCTTCCTTTCTCACCAAAGAAGAAAAGGTAAACAAAATAAATGCATGGATCCTCGTATCCATCTCATGCTGCCCTCTACAACTGGCTCGCTAAGAACACTGGCGCTCTACATATCTCAGCTGCTCGGCTCCATCCAACCTCAATACCTAGGCACTACAATACATAACAAACACAAAAAGCCGTAAAAAGTTACAAGAAAAATATAAGAGAGAGAAAGAAAAGAAACCAGGAAAACACAACAAAAAAGGAAACAAATGACAAGTAGAAAAAAAACGAAACTCTAATTATAAGTCTATATCTATCGACCCAAGCATTGCCTCCCCGACAACAACGTCATCTGAAAAACATGCCTAGTCTGATGCTCTAAAAAGATAGAACAAATGATGGTCATTGTATCGACCAGGCAGATTTTACTAGAAATTTAATTTTATTATTTATACTACTAAACAATGTGTATAACAATAAGTACGAGAGTGTCAAACCCAGGGAGGCAAACTGTGAAAACTAAGATAAATGGTAGAGTGAACTAATGAATGATGGTTTCGTGATTAGTATGAATTTTTAAGAGATTTTTCTGAATATTTGATTTTATGAATATTGTATTGTTTTTATGATTTTATATACCTCTATGTAAAGTAATAAAGGTATTGGATTTTATATTTTTTTATTTTATTTTACTTTTATATTTTTATGCTTTTAAATTGTTTTATTGTTTTTATCAATTTTTAGGTGGTTTTTATAATTTTTATGGTTTTGGAGTATTTTAAAGTGAATTTTTTATTGAAAATAAGGAAATATTTTTATTTTTAAAATAATAGACATGAAAAAAATATTTTTTTACTGGAAAGTATATACAAATACTTTTAAAAGAAGGTGTTGTGAGTATTTTTGTGTTTTTTCACGAATTAGTTATCAATTTTTTTTATTTTTTATGCATTTTATTTTTTATGGAATTTTATATTTGACTTTTATATTATTTTTGATTTCATGTGTAGAATCTAGTAAAATATATTGTAGCTATATTTTTAGCATTTTGAAGGTGATTTTATATTTTTTATGATTTTTTGAAGTTTGTTGAATTTTTGTATTTGATTTTTCATGATTTATTAAAAATAAAAAATACTTTATTTTTTTTCAAAATTGATTTAATACTATGTAGAGTACATTGTTACGCATTTCATTATATTTTATATTACGTATTTTATGTAATATGTGTATAATATGTATAATATTTATATACAACTACATGAGTACATATGTAATAAAACTGGAAATAAAGGTTGCTCGTAGAAATATTAGAAATAGAAGGGGATATTCCAAAAATATGAAATTGCACACGAAGAAGCAGGTGTCTGCTTGAACTTGAAGACCTGCTTAGAAATAATAGAAGGTTGGAGGGATGTTCCTATATAATGCCCAAAGTATCACATGATGTGCATGTAAAACACCATGTAGAAGGACATGTTCAATATTTACTAACAATTGATGGATGATATTTAATTTTTGCCCAAAAGTTGATCGATATGCACGCGCTTTGCGCGTGAACGTGCGTGAGTGGTGGGGTAAAATGATGTTAAATCCACATGATGCTTTCGCATAGCAAGACTTGGACCGTACGATCCATGGTTGATAGTGCGACTCTCCTGAAATATGGAAGAGCTGATGTTCTTCCCCAAATTCTATCAGGCGACGGGTGATGAAACCCCATTTCATGGTATTAATTCACAGTTATTAATCCCTCCCTTAGACTAAGTGTCAATAAAAAACAGATAAATTCTTGTTTATATCCGAGTCATGGAATAAATTAAAACACAAAAAAATAACAAAACAAAAATCCGTAGTGTTCTTATACCCTTAAAAACACCCACAAAAACATTTCTCCCTCTGTTTGACCTCATTTCCATTTTTGGTCAACATGATTGTAGATCGCATCGAGATCTACAACATTCATGTTTTGAGTTTTTCGAAATTCGGCCTCCTTATCCCTCATAATTCACTTTCTTTGTTGGAATAACCTGATTGGGCCACGTGGCACTTTCTGATTGCGCCACGTGGCTCGTTCACCGCATGCTACATGCCTCGTCCTTCAACCGTTGGATTGCCTTCTGGAGCTTTCCATCCACATCGTTCCTCCCCGCTCTGTTCCTAGCCCTTTAATCATCTTCCAGCCTTCATCACAGCCATCCGCCCTCGCCTTCATCTCAATCCGCCACGTGTTGTTTCCATCACCACCCGATCGTCTTTATCCCCTTGCATCCTAGCCGCTCCTTGTCGCTTCATTTAACGCCCGTTCGATCATTCCCAGATCGAATCGTCGCCGTTCGTCAGCGCCCTTCTTCTCCGCACGCCACGTGGTGGCGCCCTCAGCCATTGATCATGCAGTCCTAGATCTAATCTGGGACTCTCGTTAGCGCCCCCCTCGTAGCCATTGGATTGCGAGATCCAACGGCCACGGGACCATCTTCTACCTCCGGAGCCCCCTCGCCCACGTTCTCCACCTCGCACACCATCCGCACCCTTTCCTTTTTCTTGACCTCATCTTCCACCTCCACCAGTCTCCAATCACCCCACGATGGAGCCCGATCATCCACCATCCTCGTGAGCCTCGTGGGTCGCCACTAACCACTCTCCTTCATGCCATATCCTCCATACAATCCACTCCTCCTGTCATAGGAACCGCTACTCCCACTCCTTAAATACGTCATCTACGTCCGCCTTCACCTTTGTCCACCTTTACGAGGGGCGAGGCCTAGCCCCTTTCCACCTCCCCGTGACAGGGGGTGGTTCGATAGCTGGCACGATGATGACCTTTTGCCTCCGGTGAGACCTGCATCTTGTACGGTTGCATCATGGTGGCTCAGCCCTACTCGAGCTGCTCCAACTGACTGATGGGGTTCAGCGACGACCCGAGCTCCGTCAAGGCGCTCAATCACAAGCTCGACGACCACCAAATCCCAGGTAAGCTTCCTCTGATTTCCTTTTACTTTTTCTTCGATTTTCTCTTAATTTATTAGGATTGTACACATGCTTTCACATTCCATTAAACATCTCCTGATCTTCAAAATGCATCCACCCTTCACGCGCTACCCTCCACGCGTCTTCTTCTTCCTCCATAACCTCAGACTACTCTGCCTCCTTCTTCTTCGACTCGTTGGAGAAGACAGCCAGGACCTATCACGTTCTCTACTCGTTTAGCACTCATATCGTTCACTTTCATCTACATGCAATGCTTCGTCTATCTACTCACCGTGCATGTACCTAATGGGTCATTGGTCGAAGCGTCGTCGGAGCTCACTTTTTGATCTTCATATCTGGCATTGGTCCAACATCAGGACCTTCAAGGTGGTCCAGTGGCCTCTTCACACGACGCCTCAGAACGACTGATCGATCGCTAGGCACGTAGTGTAATATGCATTCGTTGTAATATGTGTACTTAGCGAATCATTCAGAATAGAGAGAAGATCTTCACGAGGAGTGTCTCAGCTTTAATTTATATCCTGGGCAAGTCCAGGGTCGAACACAAGGAGGCAAAGGAACAACTTCGGGTTAATTTGGAAAATGAGGTCTAGGTTTTCAAAGCGGTTTTTTTATTTTTTAATGTTAATGTGAGATGCAATATGCGAGTGAATTAAGACACTAAGAAAGAACACAAATTAGCCAAATTAATTTTAATAGGAAATCAGTTCAATTTAGCCAAATTATATTTTTCTTAGAATCCTAATCTAGAGATGAATGTAAGACACTCTTTTTGTAATGTTATGGGTTAAAATGCAACAATGAAAAATGCATACTTTTTACGAGTTTTTTTCACAATTTTTCACAACACATTATGCAAAAATTATGAAAGATTTAATGGAAGTAAAACCTGATGGAAGGAGGTTACAATAATTTTTTTTGGAATTTTCTGACAAAATATGAATTTTTATGGATTTTTAATGAAAATAGAGTGATAGTAACTAATTAATCCTTATAAATCCACATTAACGAATTAGCCAGAATACGAATTATCTCAAAAAGGTATTTGTATTATCAATCTAGGAGATTTGAAATTTCGCAAAAATGAATTGTGTGGATTTAATTAAAGACAATTACTAAAATCACTCTACAAATTATTTAAGGCACAAGACAACTCCAATTAGAATGAAATTTGGATAGGAATTAAAGAACATGTCAAGGCATCATTTTTGATTTTTTAAGAATTTGTAGAGCAACTGAGAGTTAGATATGAATTTAAGGGACCATATTGTGTAAAATATGTAAGAATTTCACTTAAACAATTCTAATTAATTGCCCAAAGGTCATAAAAATATCCATAAATAGCCAAATGGTAGAAATTATTTACTTAACACCATCATATTTTTCATTGAATAAAATGATGCAAAATTGAGGTCCAAATTAAAATGCAAATATAGGGTTATCCATGCAAATTTCAGAGAACAAAATTCACAAACATTTATGTACAGGGACTATTTTGAAAATACAGAAATTAAATGGGAAAAATTGCAATATTTACAAGAAATTTAAAAATGACCTTCTTCTTCGTGTAACTAGGGCACGAAGTTGGTGGCGTGCCGCGGGCGGCCGCACGCGAAGGCGGCGACAGCGGGCGGAGAGGGCCATGGTGGTGCTGCCGCGGATGGCGGCACGATGGAGGAAGCTGGTAGGCTGGAACTGGAGGGCGGTGGCCTTGTAGGTGCATCGCTTGAAGCGACAGTTGATGGAGGTGGCGAGTTGTGCAGGCACTGGACAACCACGGGGCCAGCTCGGGGAGGGGTGGCGATGGTTGGCGGTTGTGGTGGCCGCGGTGCTGGCCGTTGGATCTGTGGCTGTGGACCGACCCTGGTGGGTGGTGGAGGACTGTAACAATGATGGCGGCTCCGCACGGTGGAGCGGGCGATGATGCTGGGATGGTTGGGCAGAGGATGGCGTGGCCGGCTGGAGCAGGAGAGGGGCGGTCGCTATGGGGCTGCAGGTGACGCCGCCTGCCCGTGGAAGAACGGGGCAGCGGGAGGCTGCCTGTTGCTTCTTTTTTTGAATTTTTTCGTAATTTGATGCAATTTTTTATTTATATTTTTTTTAATTTTTTATTTTTTTAATTTTTTCTTAAACATAAAATGATCAAATGCAAATATGATTGAGGGGTCATAAAGGTGGTGTGATAAAGAAGATCAATGAAATATCATGATGATATGAAATGTGATGGAGTATGGGTAGTGAATGAGATGTGATAAAAAATACAACGATAAAAATGGGACTTAGCTACGATGGACGCGGTCGCCTATGATGTGCTCACGATAAGCACGATCTTCGCTCAAATCGTCGGCGAGCGATGAGCTCGAGTAACGTGTGGATGAGGCTGCGATGTTGGCCAAGATGCCAACGGATTTCATTGGAGAGAGGGCTATTGTCGCTTTACCGTGGTTGTGTCGCTGCCACCGATTCAACTTTGGGAACTAGGCTCTTCTCACAAAAAGATGGATCAAAGGCAAAAATGAGGAGAATGGGATGCATATAAAGAGAAAAAAATGAGAAGTTATTAAAGTGGTGGATGAGAAGTTAATAAAATGGTGGACTTGAATTAGAAGTTAGAAAAAAATGGTGGAATAATGGAGTTGAATGAGTGGTTATTGTAGAGAATGAAAATAAATAAAAAAATAGTAGAATAAAGTAGGCTACTAAAATGCAATAAAATATAGAGAAGAAAAATATTGGAGAATTTACAAAAGAAGATAATAACATGTATATTTTTTTTACTTTTATAATTTATTTTTTTTTGTATTTTTAATAAGGGATATTTACAACAAAAAATACAATAAAATACTTGAAATAAAATACAACACAACAATGATTTTTTTAGATTTTTTTAGTAATTTAAAAAAATGAATAAAGAATGAAGGTTTACATTATATACAATGTACACCTAGGTCCCAATAAGCGAGCTCCGATTTTAGTGAAAGCACTTCCGTTGGATAGATAATTTTCTAACTTGAACTTTAAAGTGAGTTTGGTGAATTTGGAGTTCGTAAGGAGCAAGAATTTGGCCGGGAAGTTGGATTTTACGGCTTTTTCTCTTTGGGATCTAGGAGTATTTATTTGAGGTGGCATTTATTTTATATTTTTGTATATATATATATATATTTTTATGAACAAGTTAGAGAAAGAATTAGCTAAAAAGGAATTGAAATGAAATTATTAAAAATACATGAAATTTTAGGCTATATATAGGTGAAAAATGCCTTTATTTTGCAGCTTTTTATTGTTAATTTATTTTGTACAATATAATATACAATAATTCGTGTATTTTATTTACTAGGGTCATTTTGTTAATTTCTTGATTTTATGGACATTTATTAGAAACTTTACTCAGGGATTTTTGCTAAGATCAGTAGATTGAGATGATGAATTGTGGATTCATTAACGACGAACTTCCAGCATGCCCAGAGGATCATCATCGTGCTCGAGAGACATTTGCGGAGCCTGCTCGAAGTTGTCAGAGCCTTGAACTCGCTGCTACCACCGTGGCGGAGGAAGAAAACTAGGAACGTACAACTGCCGTTGGTTGCACCTCCCCGGTGTCCATCCAATGGCTAACCCTCGGCCACGTCATCTTAGCCTTGAGTTTCCAGCCACCGTCAGATATTCAAAGATCGGGCGGACCGCAGTCAGCCACGTCTCATCCTCTGCAAGCTACTGCCGCAGTCCGATCTTATCGATCGGAAGGCCCACATTCATTCACGTCATCAGCCCCAAGCCTCATCACCGGCCCTCCAGGCTCGGAAACACCGAGCCTATCCCGAGCCATCTCCGAAGCGCCAACGCGCCCCTAAGGCAGCTCCGATCCTGCATAGCCACCCGAACCTTGCCCTTACATGCTTGGTCATGTGATTGGCCAGGAATTTTGCAAGGATACCCTGTCGGCTTCTACATATTGCAAATAGGTCCTGATAACACATGGAGACCATGCATGCCAGGGGTATTTTGCATCCAAAACCTTGCAGGTTTTAATAATTGCAAATATACCCCCATGTATGTGGATAATTTATAGGGAAGGCCTCGTAACTTTTGCAATTTATATTTAGGTCCTCCCAGGGACTTGTTTGCTATTTTATTTTCATGTTTTCTTGCATATATGCCCCCTGTTTCATTTATGAATGAGCATCCTATCTCTGTTTGAGTTGATTTTATTCTCGTTCTGAAGCTAGTTTAAATCTCTTTCTGATGGCTTAGTTTATTTTTTGTTTTGACACTCTGAAATTTGATGCCTCAATTTAAACCAAGTGTCTCACATATAATGCTTCGTATGCCTTGTATTACTTCCTTAATGAAACTAACTTCATAATTTGATACTGAATTGACTACTGTTTAATTGCTCAAATATTTTGTATAAATATGGCATATTTATATCCTTGTACTATTGCATTTCCTTGCATATTAAAAATCAAACAAAAATGGCATATCTTCATATTTCTTTATGTATTGTTCTTGTCTTGTGCATTCATTGACCTATGGATTTCTAATTCAACATTTAGTCAAGTAATAAGAGTCTAGATAAATTCTTAAGAGGCCCGTGTCCTTGAGTTCGACCTTGGGCTTGCCCAAGTAAACTATAAATTGATTGCTTTGCCTTTAATCGATATGTTAATCAAAGCGGTCTTTGACACATCCGATTCAGCGGACTGTAATGACATTATAGGTGTTAAAACGACAATCTTAAGAGGCTAAATTTCAGTTCCGTCAAATGGCACCATTGCTGGGGACACGACTCATCTTTTGTTTTGTTTGGATTTTTTTATTTAATTAAGTGATTGTTTTTAATTCGTAGGTCGATTTGTGCATGTGTAATGCATTATAATTGATAATTCTTTGATGGATCTCTAACATGTTTTGTTTTTGTGGTAGGGCCCATGGTGACCAAGGAGGCGAGGAGTAGGATTTCCCCACTGTGAGAAGCTGCATAAGCAACCTTGGAGAAAAATCAAAGAGAAAAAATGTTGTCTTGCATTTTTATTTTTATTGTAATAATCGTGTTTACAACGGTCTTCGTTTGGAGACTCGTGTGTGTAAATGAAGGAAGATATCCGTGGTTGTGTGGGGATCGCCCCACTTGAGTGTCGACCTAGGACTAGGCATGCGGCTCTCCGAGCTTCTTTCACATTTTTTATCTTACGTGTTTGATCGTAGGTAGGACACACAATAATTCAAGACACACGCAGACATCGCTTCACCTAGCCAAAATTAAAAGATGTCCTTCCCCGCAAATAGAAGCATATTAGGTGTGGTTTCTTATTGACTTGCATACATTCGGTTTTGATTTTTAATTCAGTCCGAGTTTTCACGAATTCTGCTCAAGGAGCTGCGAGTTTTATTTTAGCATAGGTCTTGATTTTATCGACTACATGGCTTTTTCTTGACCTCCCTTCCTGGCTTGATGACCTAGGTTAATGGGAATTGGGAATGAGCGGTAGACGATGATTGCTTGATTTGTGCTCACATTTAAACAGTGACAACCTTAAGCTTAAAATTGGGACTTATAAATGCAAGTTGACCTTAAATGGAGTAAAATCATGTTTTGGGAGAGCAACACCCTTGTTTACGTAGGATGGTTTTATTTGGCATTTTTTTAATCCTTGCGTAAATTAGAATGTTTTAATCACCAATAAAAATGATTAGATAATAAACCAATACTTGTTGGTTTCACGTGTGAGTTGGTGAAATCAAAGGGTATTGCATGCTTGTTTGAGCCTTGATTGCTCCGACACACTCCCCTAAGCCTTAGTTACTCCATTCATCTCCGAAGATTCATCCGCTCATGTGTATATCCATCCTAACTCCTTCGTTTCCCTCGGGTCTCCCCAACATCAATTATCCATCTATGTACTTAGTCTACTCTCTGCCTATGTATAGGGGGGACCTCAGTCCCCGTGATTTTCTCACTCATCTTTCCTTTCCTTGATACTTTGGTTTTTTATAACCTAAGTATAGGGGGCTTCCTCCTCAGTTCCTGTATATTTTCTATACTTAATAGATCTATGGCTTCATATCATCTAGTGATATGAGGACATAACAAAGTTTAAGTACGGGGGTATACCGTATATACAGTATATGTACTTTAGATATATTTTGAAAAATTTTGAAAAAATTTAAACTTTTTTTGGGCTAAAGTATATACTTGTGAACTAAGTGGACATGTTACTTTAAGGCTTTTCTATACTATGTTACTCTATTCTCAAAGAAAAATATTTTTGAAAATGATTTGAAAAATGATTTTCTCTTATTTTGAAAAAATCATTTGAAAATGTTTGAAAAATCTATATGTGTGACATGATGTTGAAAATATTTTCTTGATTTCAAGGAAGATGAGTCTAACTTATGTTCTAACTTTAAAAAACCCATAAAAATGAAAAAAATCCATTAATAGTCAAATTGACTACTAAACCCAAATAAATAGCCACTTTTAGTGAGGGTTTTCCTTTAGCAGAGTAGATGGTTTAGAGGACATCGCATAAGGCTCCATCCTCATGAAACGAGTTCCAGCCTATACTTACACCTATACTGGCTGAATGCAGATGCATATACTCATTTGAGTTTAAGAAGTCATTATGTCTTTTAAAGTCTTCATAAAAAGTTTAAAAAGTGGATGAAGGAGTTGGATTAAATCCCCTACATTTTCACTTCCACACAGGATCAGAAATGTTCGAGAACACTCGCTTTATGTGGTCTTGAGATTTTAGGTTAACCAGCCCTAGCCATCAGGGTTTAGACTTAATTATCCACATCTCCCTAGTTTGCTAGATTTGCATGCTATATTGCATGCTTAGTCTCCAACCTTAAGGATATGATCAACACTTCACATGCACGATTATGGTCTCGATGAGATGAGTTGAAATTTCACTGGGGGGACTGGGATGAGGGATTCAAGTCTGGATTTGATCTAATGACGCTTGAGGATGGGATAATAGCATTGAAGGCTTCATGAAATGTGAATGTCAACATTTTTAGCTAGTATGGGAACTTGGTTCTTATGCTAATCTCTTGATATTAACCTAAGTGCCAGGGTGTAAAAAAATAACAATGTTGATCAGTGTATGCCAACTCTTGGTAAAAGCAGTGGAGCTAGCCAAAAATAGTACAAAGCAAAGAAATATCATTGTTGAAAATAAAGCTCTCATTCCACAAAGTCAATCATCAAACAGCTTCGACCAAAGGCGAGCGCTCCCAACCATTTCAAAGTGTCCACTTGGACCACCTCTACTAGGGCTAGGAGTCAGGCTTGCACCAAAAAGGGGCTCTGCATCCTAAATGCTACAAGTCTGGGTGTAGAAGGTACGATAGGTACTCAAAAAAGGCATACCTCGGTGCATTCCCAGGAAAACAAGTGCAGACGACTCCGACTTCTCTTGACAGATGCACTGATTAACACCAAAAATATGTGTTGAGTAATAAGGCACTCGAGGGGATCCTTGTTCCAATGAGAGGCAGAGAAGAAATGACATAATCCTAAACCCTCCATAAACTGGCATGTCACCTACACTTCTAAGTCTGACAACTAAAGAGACGGTGGATTGGACACAATATTTGATTTATTCCCTAGTGCTAAGGATTGGGTCCTTAGGAGAATTTCTTGGACCAGGACCTTGGGTGACGTTTTTACTCTACTCTCGTGATCGCGGTCAACACTTAAATTCATATCCTTAGTATATATGTATACAAGAGAGAGTCTGGAAAACTAGAGAAATTGGAGATCTCTTGCTTAAGGCTGGAATAAGCTCTGCGATTTTGGATCTCTAAATTGGGAGTTCTTGAATGGATCAGATCATGTACGGACATTCACAAAGGGGTTAATCCATCTCATTCATTTTTGAGATGCTCAAGGACGAGCATAGTTTCAGTATAGGAGGTTGATGAAACCCAGTTTCATGGTATTAATTCATAGTTAGTAACCTCCTATCTTAGACTAAGTGTCAATAAAAACTAGATAAATCCTTGTTTATATCAGAGCCATGGAATAAATTAAAAATACAAAAAAATAACAAAAAAATCGTAGTATTTTTATACCCTTAAAAATACTCACAAAAATATTTCTCCCTCTGTTTGACCTCGTTTCCATTTTTCGTCAACATAAAACTTGTAGATCTCATTGAGATATACAACTTTCATATTTTGAGTTTTTCCAAATTCAGCTTCCTTATACCTCATAATTCACTTTCTTTATCGGAATAACCTGATTGGGCCACGTGGCACTTTCTGGTAGCGCTACGTGTCCCGTTCACCGTACACCACGCGCCCTCATCCTTCAGCCGTTGGATTTCCTTCTGGAGCTTTCCATCCATGTCGTTCCTCCCCGCTCTGTTCCAAGCCCTTCGATCATCTTCTAGCCTTCATCACAGCCATCCGCCCCCGCCTTCATCTTAATCCGCCATGTGTTGTTTCCATCACCGCTCGATCGTCTTTCTCCCCTTACATCCGAGCCGCTCCTTTCCACTTCATTTCACACCCATTCGATCATTCCCAGATCGAATAGTCGTTGTTTGTTAGTGCCCTTCATCTCCACACGTCATGTGGCATTGTCGTCAGCCATTAATCATGCCGCCCTAGATCTAATCTGGGCCTCTTGTTAGCGCCCCCCCTCGTAATTATTGGATCATGAGATCCAATGGCTGCGAGACCATCTTCTACCTCTGGAGCCCCCTCGCCCATGTTCTTCACCTCGCACACAATTTGCGTCCTTTCCATTTTCCCGACCTCATCTTCCACCTCCACCACTCCCCAATCAGCCCACGATGGAGCCCGATCATCCACCATCCTCGCGAGCCTCGCGGGTCTCCACTAACCACTCTCCTTCGTGCCATATCCTCCACGCAATACACCTCTCCCGTCCTCGGAACCGCTACTCCCACTCCTTAAATACATCATCTCCAGCCACCTTCACCTTTTTCCACCTTTACAAGGGGCGAGGCCTAGCCCTATTCCACCTCCACGTGACAGGGGGTGGTTCGATAGCAGGCACGACAATGACCTTTTGCTTCTGGTGAGACCCACAGCTTGTACGGCTGCGTCGCGGTGGCTCATCCCCGCTCGAGCTGCTCCAACCGACTGATGGGGTTCAGCGACGACCTGAGCTCCGTCAAGGAGCTCAATCAAAAGCCCTCCGATCGCCAAATCCCAGGTAAGCTTCCTCCGATCTCCTTTTGTTTTCCTTCGATTTTCTCCTAATTTATTAGGATTGTACACATGCTTTCGCCTCCCATTAAACAGCTCCTGAGCTTCACCACTTATCCACCCTTCACACGCTACCCTCCACGCATCTTCCCCTTCCTCCATAACCTCAGACCGCTCCACCTCCATCTTCTTCGACTCGCCAGAGAAGACAGCCATGGACTATCAAGTTCTCTGCTCATTTTGCCCCTCATATTACTCACTTTTATCTACATGCGACGCTTCGGCTATCTACTAACCGTGTAGGTACCTAATGGGTCATTAGTCGGAGCGTCGTCGGAGCTCACTTCTTGAGCTTCGTATCTAGAATTGGTCCACCATCATCACCTTCAAGGTGGTATAGCGGCCTCTTCATGCAACGCATCAGAACGACGAACTTCCAGCATGCCATGAGGATTGTCATCGTGCTTGAGAGACGTTGGTGGAGCCTGCTCAAAGTTGCCGGAGCCCTGAACTTGCCGCCACCACCGTGGCGGAGGAAGAAGACTAGGAACGCACAATTGTCATTGGATGCATCTCCCTGGTGTCCATCCAATGGCTAACCCTCGCCCATGTCATCATAGCCTTGAGTTTCCAGCCTCTGTCGGATCTTCAAAGATCGGGCAGACCGCAGTTGGCCATGTCTCCTCCTCCGCAAGCTACAACCACCGTCCGATCTTATTGATCGGAAGGCCAACATTTGTCCGCGTCATCAGCCCTGAGCCTCAGCATCGGTCCTCCAGGCCTGAAAACACCGAGCCTATCTCGAGCCATCTCTGAAGCACCATCGTGCCCCCGAGCCAGCTCCGATCTTGCATAGCCACCCGAACCTCGTCCTCACATGCCTAGTCACGTGAATGGCCAAGAATTATCAGGGTTACCCCACCGACTTCTACATATTGCAAATGGGTCCTGATAGACCATGTGCGCCTGGGGTATTTTGCATCCAAACCCTTGCATGTTAAAAATCAAACAAAAATGGCATATCTTCATGTTTCTTTCTGCATTGTTCTTGTCTTGTGCATTCATTAACCTATGGATTTCTAATTTAACATTTATTCAAGTAATAAGAGTCTAGATAAATGCTTAAGAGGCTCGTCTCCCTGAGTTCGACCTTGGGCTTGCCCAAGTAAAATATAAATCGACCGCTTTGCCTTTAATTTATATGTTAATCAAAACAGTCTTTGAAGCATCCGATTTGACCGATTGTAATGACATCATAAGTGTTAAAACCACACTCTTAAGAGGCCAGATTTCAGTTCTGTCAATGGCGCTCAAAACGATTGGACGTTTCTCAATGTTGTGGCAGATGTTGTTCCCTATTTTTTTTAAAATGGTGATGAGGTGGTGATAAATCAAGCCATCGATTTGATCTAACAACACTTGAATGGATGATACGTCCTGATGTAGGGGCTGTACAATTTCACATATGCTCATGTGCAATCTGCAGATGCTACTCGGATTGGAGGCTTCTCTCATGAAACTCTGAGATTGATCATTCTTGGTGTGATGCAGTTCCAGGTACATGATATCGATCGAATATGTGTCCCCAGATATTCGTGATGGCGATGGTGCTTCAGATCATCGCTTAGGGACTTGGTGCGGTTGTGCCTTGATGAAGCTTTGGAGTTTTTCTCCTAATACATGCTACAACTCCT
Organism: Ottelia alismoides; assembly: GCA_037367405.1. Taxonomy (NCBI): domain Eukaryota; kingdom Viridiplantae; phylum Streptophyta; class Magnoliopsida; order Alismatales; family Hydrocharitaceae; genus Ottelia; species Ottelia alismoides. The sequence continues at coordinate 501,543 of JAZKJV010011681.1, read as the reverse complement.
CGTGATGAATTTGTAGGGGCTTTAATGTCTCATATGCTTTTGTTTGCAGGAAAAAAAATTGCTCGAGGATGAAGCCTCGACTCATGACAAACAAATGATCAATGAGCATGTATGAGAGTTTCCGATGAAAATGAGGGATCATAAACCTAAATTAAAATCTAAAATGGTATGAGGGGATCAGATTGTAAGAGGATTGTGGAGAAATGGAGTAGATTAGTATGTGGTGTTTGAATGTGGAATAGATTTAAGAATAGAAATCAGAGGGAATGAGAAGAGTAAAGACAGAGATAGAGATTGAAGAAATGGAATAGGAAATAGAAAAGAAGAGCCTAACCTGAATAGAGAAGGAACTGTAGAGGTTATCGCATGGGGTCTGGAGCAGATGTTATAGAGGTTCGTTGCCTCTACGTGTGACTACGAGGGGGCTCGAGCATGGCAGAGCAGATCTCACATCGAAGCACCTGATCTCATATATCTCACTCTTTCTCTCTCTTGCTCAACGATGGAGATATATTGTCGCTCTCTCTCTTTGAGCTCATGGAAAAAGGAGGAAATGGCAGATCATTCCCAAATGAGGGGTTGTAGGAATATATATAGAGAAGGAGAGAAGGTATAGGTACGACGCACCTAGACGGAATCAACGCTAGGAGGAGAAGAAAGGGGAGACGAGGAGCTGGTTGAGCGAACGACCCAATGGCTAGGACATTAGGCGATGAGAAGAGAAGTGGAGGAAGAAGAAAGAGAAGGGGAACAACAGAGAGGAGGAGGAAGGTGGAAGAAAAAAATAAATTAAATAATAAATTAATATTAGTAATTAGTGGTTAATATATTTAATTAATTAATAAAATAAAATAAAAATAACTAATAGTAAATTAATTAATTAATTAATAAAAAATTATAAATAATTTAATTATGAATTTTCATTATATTATTTAATTTGTTAAATAAACAGATAAATAAATAACAAATGTATATTATAACTATATAATTAATTGTAATTATTTAAATAATTTTACATTTGTAATAATTTATAATAAAATACTAATAAAGTAAAAAAATACAACAAATAAACATAAATTAAATACAATAATATTAAGATGTATTGTACAATTATACCAATAGGGTCCTAAAACCTACTTTTTGCTTATTAACTCCAAATTTTAATGAAATCACTTTTATTTGATATATAATTTTATAAAATGAATTTTAAAAGTGAGTACGCCCAAATCAGAGTTCATATGGCCGAGATATAAGATTCAGAAGTTCTGCTTTACGGCCTTTTGGTTTTAAGATTTATTGGCATTTATTAACAATACATTTAAATTATATTTTTATATTTTCTACTATTTTTTAAAAACAATTTAGAAAATGAACTGTGTTAGTCGGTGTTGGGAATAATTAAATAAAAATGAAGAATATTTATATACATATTGTACATATACACAAAGAAGTCCAAACACCAAAACTAACATGTTTTATTCTACAATTTTTTTGGTATTTTTAATAAATAGTATTAGTTATAAAACAAATAATACAAGTGAGTTTGGTCGATTTGGAGTTTTCTATATATAGTTATGAACCTCGAAAGTCAGTTTTTGCAGCTTTTTCAGTTCAATGTACTCATTTTTTATATATTAATTTTTTTGATATTTTTAAAAATTAAGATATATTAATATAAACAATTTTCATTAAGAAAAACATTTTGATTTGAAGTGATCTAAATGATAAAAAAATAGGTAAACATATGTACAAGGTGAAAATTTATAAATATACATAAATGATTTTGATTTTCTGACATTTTTATAGATTAGGATGCTTATCTCCCCCTACTTATTATTTTTTGACCACATCAATATTTACCTGGTCTCACGGTTAGTACCAGTCTGTACATATTTCCATATCTACATCCTTCTTCTTTTATATTTATTTTTCTCTTTATTATTTAATTTTAGATAAAACAAGTATTAAATATGTAATATTAACAAATGATATTAGAATGTTGATTAGTGAGAATTAGTGAATATTTACATGCATTTTACTAAAGATGTTTACCAAAATGAAAGAATAAAAGAGATTAACCATGGCTTCATCAGTCTCTCCATGTGTTATGTAAGGGTGAATTTAAATATGCATTATATGCATGCAAGTCGATTGAAATCGCACCTAAACATGTTATTATTAGCGGGGATAAGTGAGTCAATTATTTGTCTAAATAGAGTGATGTTTACTTACGTCACAGGAATATATGGAGATGAAGTGGATCTCCTAGATGCTTATTCAGTGTGTCCTACCTACGATCAAGCACAATAATAATTATGAAGTGACCTGCTTGAAGAGTCGTGTGCCTATCCAAGATCGAACACTCAAGTGGAATCCCACCCTGATTAGGGGTGAAACAGACTCCACAAAAGCACATAAAAGTCTAATATCCTTTTACATTCACAAGCCGTCGAATGAGGACTATTGTAAAGGCAATTATTACAGAATATATACATAAATGAATGAAAATGCTAATTGCATTCTTGATCTCTCCAAGTTCGCTTCTACAGCTCCTCATTACGGGAGCTCCCGACTCCTCGCCTCTACATCATGTGAGTGTCATCGGTCCTTGAGGGCCTTGTCACAAGAGATGACTATTATATATATATCAAGAAATATAATTAATAATGAACCAACGAAAAACAATGCAAAGATAACTCAAATAGAGATTGACCTTAGTATAAAAAATGACCAACTAAACTAAATATTAAAGTCTAGTAAACAAAAACGATTAGCCATGTCCCTGACAATGGTATCATCTGATGAATAGTTAAGTGGCTTAATTAATATGGTTGGATTATAATACCACAACTTAATGATCTATCAGAAACCGAGCTCGAATAATATCCGCGAGGAGGGGCTTAATTTTAGTAAAATATATCTTTAACCTGGGCAAGCTGGGTTGAACTCAGGGACACAAGCTACCTAATTGATTAACCAGACTCTAATATCTAAGTTCAGTGATCAATATTTAATCGAGGTCAACTTACCGTGAAAAATAAGATGCATGCTTCACGATGAAGTTTTATGGATTTTTATGCAATCAAAAGGAATCAAAATGCAACATAATGACATGATATGTACACAAGTATATACATGCACAAATATACCCTTAAATTAATGAATTAATTGATAAATGAATGTATGATTACTTTCATGGTTCATGTGTGGCACACCATGCTTAAAAAATAAACATACAGTCATAATTATCACAGAAGGAAATTAATTGTACCATTATGTAGAGCATCGGATAAGCAGCATAATGAATTGAAATCATGGAAAATGGCATCCATATGCTCAAGATATAAAGAGTCCAGGGGTGTAAATGTAAGAAAAATATGCAAGGAATACATACAAAACTTTGCAAATAGATCATACAAGGGGCATTTTTGCAAATATATAAATCTAAAGGGGCTTCCTTACAATTTTTAATGGACCATATATGAGGATAGGGCCCCGTGCAAAAGACCCAGGCGTGCCACATGCCTCATAAGTATGAGGACCTATTTGCAATTCCAGATATGTGATGGACTTTAGCTACAAAATACCTACCCCCTAACGCACGGTGCACACATTTTGAGGCTTGGGGGGCAGCTCAACTCAAGGCAGGTGGCTCGGGGCACATGGGTGGCTCGAGTATCTTTGACAAACTTGGCTCCTCCTAGCGTGAAGGGCTGTGATGATGTTCGATCAGTGCCTAGGAGCGTTCGATCAAAAATATCGAATGTCACTTGTACACCACTCCACCTTGTTGTAACAGATGTGGTTGGGCTTCAACGAGGGTCTCCATGCTCCTCTAGTATCTAACTGCTATGTGGAAGGTCCCAAAACCTTCATGAAGGGCCAGTGAAGGTCCGAGACCATCAAGGAATTGTCTAGGGTACTCACAGTGGCATGGTAATAGGGCATCATTGGAGCTTCTGCTCTAGAACATATCTTCATCGAAAGCCTCCAACCATTGAAGAATGGGGACCTGGAAAATGATTAGGCATAGTCGAAGCAGATGTATGCTTGCAAAGTGAGTGGAATGGGGTCCTATTAGGGTGAAGGAATGGAGGAACCAGTGAGTTCTTCTTTGGTGAACTAGAGAAGAAGGGGATGAGATGATTAGGGTTCTGAAGAAGGGAAGATGCAAAGCTAAGGAGTTGGCGAAGGTCAGGAGTGTTCGGCAAAGATGTAAGAGGGGTTAAAGTGGTGTAAGTGACTATGTTGCCCTAGATTAATTGGAGAATATAAATAAAGAAGAGTCGAGAGGTTTACCTAAGAATTGAAGATGGCTAACGACGGTGTGGTTGCCTTGGGATGAGCTTTAAGTGAAGCTCCGATCTTCACTCGATCTGGTCAACCATACTAGAGAGCTTGAATGGCCAGGGAATGGTCGTGGCATGATCAACCAACCATGGGCCTTACCGAGGATCCTACCCATTGTCAACCATCAAGACAACCCTCCATTGTCATGGTGGGTGAACCAACCATGGGCCTTACCGAGGATCCTACCCATCGTCAACCATCAAGACAACCCTCCGTTGTCATGGTAGGGTGTCAAAGACTTGGATGAACGCTAGTGTAAAGGTGGATGAGAGAAATTTTGGGTGGTGAAGGTGGTTTTGAATAAGGAAGTAGAAGTTATAGGATGGTGAACACATTGGATTCCACAACCATATCTTGATGTGTGTGAAGAGGATCATGGGAGTCTGTGAAAGAATGGGACCAATGCTTCATCAGGGAGGTGGAGTGACGTCAAGAGGGTCTTGGGAACTGATGAATGGAAAATCAATAGATATAATAATCACTAGTTGCGGTATGGTTGATTCGCAATCAACAGAACCAAGTCTAATATCTCCACATAGAGGGCTCAATTTTAATTTACAACCTGGGATGTCCAACATAGAACACAAGGATGCATGCAATTGTTTAATTATAATTTAAGTGTTGATTAATTGTTTCGGTGATTTATAGGTCCTAAGTTCAGATCAATGCACATACACATAAAAATCAATGCAATTTTTTAATCCCTTTTTTATGCATTCATTTTAGATGGCAAACAATCATGCAATGAACAAACTAAGACATATAACATAAAGAAATACTCCTGATTATGTCATAAATTACTTGTGATTATGATTAAATTACTTAATGAAAATATAGTGTCATGCAAATCTAATTCAACAAAGAACGGCTTAGATTAATTCATTTTGAAGGACGAATGGGCAAAATAGATCTTCTAAAAATTAAATACATGAATGATATATAACAACTGTTATCTAAATACACTCAATTAGATAGGATGAAATGAGCTTTCCAACGATAATAATTTTTTTAAAAAACAGAGTTGTGGATCCCAAGATATTGCTATTACAAGGTAAGGGCATATCTGAAAGAAATCTAATTATATATATTAGTCCAAACATGGACTCAAATACAATTACAAGGACCTGTTGGGGTCAATATGCAAATTCACCAAGTGTGCAAAGAGTTATATACTATATCATATATTTCAATGGGCTTCACTACAATTCATCCGTAAGAACATGTGTTCCACGTGATAGACTGGAGGTCCGGCCTCTGGATTGCAACACGTGGTGTTCAGTTCTGCCTCGGAGTTGGTTCTGGTTAGCTGGACCTCTAGGTTGATCTAGTGAGTTGGAATCAATACATGGCTTGCTTCGAACCCTAGGATCTCTCCTAATTCTAGTAGATCCAAGGGTATTTGCTGCTCGAGCCCTCTTCTTCCTCCTCCACATGCAACGAAGAAAGCTATGCTCTGACATAGTTGCGCTTCCTCCTCTGTGGTACCCATCGATATGTGAAGCTTGCTGGAGCTTCGTGTTGTCCATGCGAAGATGCTGACTGCTTGTGAATGGTACATGAGTATTTAGCTGTCAACTTCACTGAAGCTTTGACAGAGGTGACGACATTAAAATCCACTCCAATATATGTTTGACCATTGAAGTCCTGTAAAAGTTGAACTCAAAGCAAAAACACTAATGAATCTGTTGGGATAGCGATGAGGTGGAATGAAAGGCTTCAGGTAGCGTTAGCCCAACCCTAGTGGGTCTCTAGGCTTAGCAAGCTTGGAGATGAATTGTGATGGAAACACAAAGATGTAAAAGTAGAGGGATTTCATGAAGGGTTACACGTGGATCATGAGTGAACTATGAAGGAGTACATGGTTTCATATCAACGAGTAAGCAATGACCAAACGAAGAATAAATAGATGAAATCGCCAGAAATATAGATAGAGTACTTACTTAGAGATGAATGAAGGATATATGAGGTGAATCTTGGCCTTGTGAGAAGCTCCAAAGATTCTCAGGTCTTCGATTCGAGTTCAATGGCTAAAGAACGAAGCTTGAACAAGCTCCTCGAATGCTGCAGCATGAGGTCAAGCTCGTGGACCTCACTGGAGAAGACCCTCAGTCTTCGCTCTCAGAAACCTATCTATATCTGTCATAGATGATAGGTGAAGCTAGGGGTCTCTCTCATGCAAGGGCGGATGACCGTTACTCACGACAGAGGAAGGAGTTTTGATGTGATGAAGGTTGGTGGCTTAGCGGTGAAACCACCACCAGTTTGTAACATGATATATGGTTGAAGAAGATGAGGTGGTTAGTGTGGATGATGGAAGTTAGGGGAAGAAGTTTGGGGTGGTTACGAAGGGAGGATATGGATGAGGAGTTTTGAAGAAATAGAGGAAGTTGAGATGGTTAGTGGATCTGACGTCTGGTCAGAAGCAGGGGATGAAGGTTGAAGACACAATACCACCATTGGATCTTTGAATCCAATGGTTCACAGATGGGCGCGTACGTGTGACTTTGATGAGATCTAATGATCTCATCAAAGTATTGAGATTAGAGCAGGAAGGAACGTCAGTGATCAGCTGATCTAGACGAATCTAACAGTTAGGGATTAAGGCAAGTGATAAGCTAAGGCCGGGTCACGTGGCGAGCATCTGTGAAGCCATTGGCCCAATCAGAATTAAGGAAATTAAGGAAGACACCGTAAAATAAAGAATAAATAATTAGAGTAAAAATTAGAAAAAGTGGTGAACATGAAAATTGTCGATCGCGATGAAATCAACAACTTTTACGTAGACGTCAAATAGAAATACAATCATCTATACATTGATAAGAATTAAAAAAGTAATTAAAATAACAAGGACATTTTTCTTTTATTTTTATTTCTTATTTTTTGGATTTTTGGATTATTAATTATGTTATATTAATTATGTGCAATGGTGTTCTATGTTTTTATTTTACTTTTAATAATAAAGAAACATATAAAATAATATCACAATAAAATTTTAAATAATATTGTATAGTTATTTATACACACAATAATTAATTGAACCCATTTGTTAATGAATCTTAGTGATTTGCTTAAGCAAGAGAGTTAATAATACGAAATATGTAAATAAATCTAGGATTTATCACTCCCCTATACCTAAGTTAAGCTCATTCTCAAGTTAATAAATAAAGAACTAGTTAAAAAGTAAGATTAATTAGTGAATTTCCTGACATGTGCATGTGAGTATACAAGACTTGAATGCCCTTTAACACTTGGTTTTAGAAATCATAACTCTACATTGAACCAAGTCTTAATCAAAAGCAATTCAACTCCTCTAATTATTAGACTCTCAAAATAATATATAAATAATATGACTTAGTGTGTTCACTGCATCCACAAGAGTAGAGTGTAGATGTCACCCAAGTTCTAATACAAGATATACTACTAAGGACCCAACCCTCAACACTAGGGATTAAATCCAGTCTTGCTTCAATCCACCGTCTCTTTAGTTTTTCTGATCTCAAAGTGTAGATGGTAGACCGTATAATGGAGGTATTAGGATTGTGTCATTTCTATTCTCTTCCTCTCATTAGAACAAGGCTTCTCTCAAGTTCCAATACTCAACACATTTGCACATATTTAATGTCAATCAGTGTGTCCGTCAAAAAAGATTGAGTCATATATACTTGTTTTCTTGGGATTACATTGGGGTGCGTCGATTTAAAGTATCTAATATACTTGCACCCAGACTTATATCAATAACAATGTAGAGCCCTTTTTTAGGTACTAGACTGACTCATAAAAGCCTAACACTTGGTCCAAATAGACACTTAAAGGTTGGGAGAGCTCACATATTTGTAAGCTCTTACGATGTAACTTTGTAATGCTTTGAGCTTTTCTTTTCATCAACTTTTTCTAATTCTTTTGTCTAGCTCCACTTCTTTTACCAAAGATTGGCGCACACTGATCAAAAAATTAATTAGATGTCATCACAAGGTTTTGATCAAGAGATTAGTATGAGAACAAAGTCCCATAATGGCTAAGATGCTGTCACTCAGGTTTAATGAAGCCTTCCTTAATCTTATACAATCCTCAAGCATTATACAATCAGGTCCAAACTTAAATCTCAAATCCCAATCCCTCAAGTGAAATCTTAACTCATCTCAATAATGAATGCAGTCGTGCATGCGAGTGCTGGTCATATTCTTTTTAGATAATATTCACCATGTAATATAACACGCAAATCTTTCAAATTAGGTAAGATTATTAAGTATAAGACCCTAATGAATAATATAGGTTAACTTTAAGTCTTTGGACCTCATAAACCAAGTGTTAAAGAACATCTCAAGCCTTGAGTGTAAGGTGGAAGTCTTAGGGAAGAAAAACCAACTAATAAGTTAGCATGTTAATGGGTCAGAAATTATTTGAAGACTTTTTTTATTAACAAGAGCATGTACCCTTAAGACAAAACACAATATACTAAAACAAAACTGACAACACAAGGATAACTGATGAATCTCAATTTTATCACCTTTATTCTATCATTTTAGCCTTAATAACCTTAGCATATGCATGTATATAACATTATTTTGTACAAATTAACATTCATCCTTTATTGTATTTATTGTATATAAAATATAGTTTTTAATGCCAAAATTATAGAATAAAAAAAATACAAGAAAAAGAATAAAATACCAAAAGTATTTTATGACCCAAAACCTCGAGACCTAGACATCTTGATGACATGGTCACCAACGAATATAGTAGGAGGAGATAAGGGTCAAAAATAGAATAAAAATTACATTATTTAATTCATCAATGTTGCATTATTGGTAAATATTTTATTTTCTATTATCTATGCCACAAATAAAGAAATCTTGTGCATGAAAGATGTAGATAAAAATACAAATAAATATTCAAAATTGAGTTTACACAAAAATAGTATACATTGTACATTTAATACTCTAAATAAAAAGCCAAAATCCCAACTTCCCAGTTCCATATCTCCTAAACAAAAACTCAAAATATATCAATCACCTTTAATTGTATATAAATTTTAATAAACTATTTAACGGTTGTTTCATTTTTTTTAGTTAAGGTGTGAAAGTTATGTTTTTGGCCCCTATTGTACAATATACCTATATAAAATATTCATTTTATTTATTTTTATTAATTTTATAATTTTATATTTTCATAATTTCGTAAATGTTATTTAAAGTATATGTATAAGTTTAAAATAGAATAAAACCTTAAAGAAGTCATAAAAATAAAATATGTATACAAAATACATAGATAAAATACATAGATAAAATACATATACTTATACATATATATTTAATACCCTTATTTATTCAAGTGTACAAAATACATAAGAAAAATATAATAAAATATATTTACGTATATAAAAATATGTAATAATTTTATGAAAAAATAGAATAAAATAATAAAATAAAAATAAAAAATAAAATGAAATACCTAAAACGTAGGTAAATATACCTATAAAATAACCCTAAAAATAAACTTGTAATAAATAAGTTCAAAAAAATAAATAAAATAATATTAAAATACTAAAAAAAGTAAAAAACTTTTTTATTTTTTAACTTTAATTTAATAAAATTGGTTATTATCTATTAATTAATTTCCAAATAATTTCAGGTTGGACTTTTCTGGTTCGTCCACGTGGACCAACCAAGGCACGTCAAGATTTGACCTCAGTCAACTCCTCCGACATCCAACGACCTCTGACACACCTAGCCTTCAATATCGTTTTGCCAAAATTTAGGGCTCGACTATTTCACCCATTTTTTATTCATCGACGACTTTTTCTCCTCGAGCATCACTATTTCACGCGCCATGATCACATTGAGGATTGGATTACTGCACCATCCTCCATGCCTCATTCTTTGGATCCCTCTAGTCGCCTGTAATATAAACCCCTCTTCCTTTCTCTTCGATTTTGAATCCCTTTCGCACTTGTTTTTCCTCCTCCTCCCGTGCTCTAGATTGAAGGAGGGTGACGACCTCTTCTCCAGTCGTTGGTAATGAGTAAAAGCGCGGTCCGAGGTGTATTTCACCCATCTCCGGTGACCTCTGCCGCTATGAGGTAATCTCATCGGTTACGACCGACTTAAGGTTTATTTTATCGCTTTCTAGGTAGCTTTTAGTCAGAGGATTTATTTAATGTATTCATTATAGCTTTTGATATAGTGTTTTGTCCCCTCCAACCACCTCCACATTTTCCACAACGACTTCTCCATCTTCCTGAGCCATAAACCCAACCAGAACCTCCTAGGTTATGCGAATCGAAGTCCATCCCTTTCACCATCACTCGACCTCACTACACGACTCCATATCACCCCGAAACCACCCAATAAAAGCCTCAACCTACTTATCGTCTCATCACCGTGCTTGATAGCTTTCCTACAGGTTGAGAAGGAGGCATCTGAGCCTCGATTTTTTCAAAGGAGTAACTCCCAGGTTTGCTAGAAGACCATCGACCTCCAGGGACCTACCAGTGATCCCCGAAGCATTTTGAGGCATCCCGAAGCTTCGTCAGAGGAGTAGGAACATGTAGAGAGTCTCAGAGACGACGTCGGAGGCCATAGGAATTAAACTCGCCCTATTTAAACTCGCCATATTTAAATGATGATACACCTGATTTAAACTCGCCCTAGGCGAGTTCTTTATCAGTTTATCCAATGCCTTCCAGAGCCATTCGATCAAGCCCTTTTCTTCATGAGGCACAACCACGGTCTGATCTTCGTTTGCCTCGACCATTTATTCCAACCGTATGATCTAATCTAGACCGTCGAGCGTGAACCGTCATCGTGCAACTTGAAGGCGACACGTGGCAAGTGAGGCGCGCATCACTATACAATCACATGCTTTTGTTGGGTATTCTTCATTCTGCACCTAGGAAGTTTTGCATATTTAATACTCAAACTTCATTTTCCTTTATTGTATTTTTGTAAAATTTACATAAAAACCCTCGTAGTTATTTTATTTCCAGTTGAGTCCATGCTAGCTCACCACACACATTTGAGGTCGGCATTTTACACTAATATCCCTATGGGTTTTGTATTTCAAATTTGTCCAAGAACTTTTTATTTTAGTTATATATTTTTTAACATTTTGTATATTCACCCATGAGCTCTAATTTAATTACATATATGCCCCTGCGAGTTCAGTGATTTTTGGGTGTTTGTTTATTTATTAAATATATCATCCGCGCACAAAAAATTCCAAAAACTAAGGTTAAGCTCCTACTTGTATATATTTTCACTCAATAGTTTTAAAATACCATTTTAGGACTTTTTATATTTTATAAAAACAAAAAAAGTGCACAAATATTTCCCTGTTTAGCTTTAAAAATACTAAAAAAATATAAAATCATTTTGAAAAATTCCACAAAGAATATATTTTGTTTAAGTATTTTGAGAGTAAAAAATCACAAGAAATAGAATAACTAAATACATGAAAAATAAGAAAACCCCAAAATCCTTTATAAAAATCTAAAAAATTACTAAAAACTCTAAAAATATCATTTTTTATTTTATAATTTTCTTTGTAATATTTTTATCTATTAAAATTGATTTGAAATTTTTAGATATTATTTTCTATTTTATTTTTCAAATTAATCTGACCTCTTTATTAAATCCCTGATTTGGGATATTTTTGACTTTAAAAATCCATAAACAATAGCCAAAATCCTTAAAAAATCACAAAAATAATAAAAACTATTTAAAACCCAAAAATATTGAATATTGCAATTTTTATTTATTTTTACTTATATTTATATCTATATTATCCTATAATGTATATATAGCCTTATATATCCTTATATTATAAAATTAAAAGAAAAAGAAATTATAAATAAAAATATAATAAAAATATAAAATATAAAATTAAAACAACTAAAAAATAAAAAAAATAAAAAAATAAAAAAATATATCAAATTAAAAACCCACAACGATACATAGACAACAAGAAAAACACATTTTTCCATCCATTTACATCGTTCTCCCGTTTGCTCCTTGTGTTCGACCTCTGCAGTACTTACACCTATACACATACATTGTAGAGTTATAATAAAATTTATCTCCACTCTTTATTTTCATTGCTTGATTTATATTGTGGGTTAATTGTTGATTAAATCACGGTTTCGTTTGAGGTTGCTACGAAGACTCTTGATCTACCTTATGGACTGACAAGACCTCCGCTGAAATCTTGTTCATCAAATGGCGTCGTTGTTGGGGAGCAATGGATTGTTGATTAGATTTTTACCCATGTCTTCTTGCTTGTCTATATTTTTCTTTATTTATTTTCTATTTATTTCATATTATTGTTGAGATGTCTAACAACCCTCTTTGCTGACATCGTTGCAAGGATTGCGGATCGTGGGAGGCCCTCTTTGGAGCACCTGTGAACCCACGTGAAGCCAAGTTAGTTTTCTGACCTAGCACCAAAGGAGACTTAGAGGATTTTTTGAAGACAAATCCAATTTTATTTATTGTATTTATTTTGTTATTTTAAGTAAGAGAAAGAGATAGTTAATTTGTAATAATTCAGGACTCAGGACACTTTCACACTTCATGAGGTCCACTGTCCGAGGGATTGTTCCCTTGGGGGCCTCATCAATTTTTGTCGCCTTTTTCTCACTTTTCTTTTTATTTATTTCATGATTTTATTTTTCTTTGTTTTATGTGATTGGGCCCTAGTTGTAGGATTTTCTTGCTCGATAGATTAAGGTCCAAACACTTAATTATATTGCATGTACCTATAGAGTTTAATTGTTAATTATTTGGATTTGAGACTGTGTGTCGAGAGGTCGCATATAGTGCTTGCAGGACCCATTGTCATGGGCACCAAGTGACCTTCAAGACCAGACCTTGGTCTCATTTATAGATAGTTAACATTTTGTGCTTTATGTTAATTGCAATTCCTGTACTTAGGATGATTTCATCGGCTTGCATTTTCATACAGATAGGTTTCAATTCCTCTTAGCATCCTTGCATGAAGAGAGTTGGAGGCAAGGTGAGCACTTCTACTTAGCATACATCATTGATTTCGCCTTGCATTGCTTTTCCGACTCCCTTCCACTTATTTTTATCACCTAGGAGCTCAAAGAATTGACTCCTCATTAGGCTCATGTATTTCTATTAAAAATACAAAAAGTGATAATCGATAAAATTAGGACTGCTAATATTACTCGACCCTAAAATAAATAAAAAAGAAAAATATTTGTTTTGGGGAGAGTAACCCCCTCATTGTGATTGTTTTAATTTGCTCACGTAAATACTAAGGTTAGTGCCCAAATCCCAGACCTCCTAGGTATCTGTAAAATTTTGTATGCTCACCTAAATCTGAAACAGACAAGATAACAAGACCGAGCTTTTACAGTCTTCACTGTGTTGATTAGGTGAATTGAGGGGTTTGTTTTTTGTATAGTTGATTCTGATTGTTTGTGTGCATACTCGATTTCCTCGGCGCACCTGCGCCTTTCTTCTCACATCTCTTGATTTGACCCTCGTGTTCTCTCGATCACTTCCTTTTGATTTGGAGATGGCCAAATGTAGTACTTTTTATCCAAACTTTGTAGATCCCTCATACCCTCCAGCCGATCCACCTCCGAATTTCCAGAAGGACTTTTCTCTAGACTTTTGTACATATCCGCCTAACCCGCTATTTCAGGAATCAGATTTTGACTTTCACACATCATCACCACCACCATCACCTTCACATTTCGACAATCCACTTTTTCCGGAGGACTTTGCTATGTAGTTTGATTTTTTCCCACACCCACCACCCTTATATCACTTACCCGATACTATGATTTCAGATTCATCTCTCATGAAGACCGCTCTTGAGTACATGACCTGGCTAGTTCATCATATGAATTTGATGATTGATGACCTAACTAGCCTAAATAAGAGCCTTATTGATGATTCACCTTATGGATTAATGTATTCATTTGAGGAAACCCATGAGAGCTTGCAATCATCAAAAATACAAAAAATGAGAAAAATTTTAAAATACAAAAAGATTTTGGGTGACACATTGATGATTCAGACTATGAGGAGAGGGCATCTTTGTTAGACTATTTGCCCACACAATCACTCACACCATGTTCCACCTTTGACCCCATGGATGACACTGTACAGACTGCTCTTCATCGTCCTTGTGTAGATGTTGATTCTGATCTCCTCCCTTGTATGGAGGAGATCCAAAAATTCAAAAAAAAATTGACTTGACCTGAAGTGGTGGCTGTTATTCATGAGATCATTGATGCACCACTTCATGAGGCCATGACCTGATTATCTGCTCCTCAACCTAAGAAGAGAAAATGAAGGAGCAGATCTAAGCGTCATATCTTGACCATGGCTACTGTCCACGCCATCAACCACTGCCCTTCTTCTTGAAATGAAGCACTGCTACACCATTCATCAGATGCACTATTTCTGACTATTCATATGATTACACTCTCCTTGATGGTGATGCTTCAATTATCATAATACCCTTTACAATCTCTTCACTTAAGACCTCTCCGGAAAATCAGGATGATCGTTCAAGTTGCTGATGGATCAATAAAGAGGTCGAAGAGTATTCTAAAGAATGTTGTAATTTATATTCAGGGCATGAGCTAAACTTTTGACTTTGTCATATTGCCCATGGAGACCCCTACCTCTAGGGAGATCTTTCCAATAATCCTGGTATGACCCTTTTCACCTCTGCGAGAGTAGTTATTGATTACATTTTCCATATAAAATATTTGTATATTGTAATTGATTGCGCATAAGTGTGTGTGTGTGTGTGCATGTTTAAATATATTATCATATTATTCAGATATCATGTTTTTGGATTTTGACGTGGGACAGGTGAGATTGGAAATGTTTATTGATTTATTTAATTCTCCAGTCTAGTGGATAGTTTGTGGTCTTGGTCAGTGTACGACCTCACACTATGACTCTAAGACGTGGGGAGCACCTTAGGGTTGGGGTACCTTCGTAGGCATGCTGTATTGTATAATGCATCCTAACTAAGTTCCCAACAAGTCCACTAGCTTATATGGATTTCGCAACCAATTTAATTATAGTCACTTCCCACCAACTCAACTTTGATTGTTACTCCTCCAAACCTCAACTGCAACTGTCTCAAGTGTAACCCTAGATGACCTATATGTATACATGGATGATTTGGATGTTGCATTGCTAAGTTTGCTGGTTAAAAGTAAACAAAAACTCGAGCGTTGAGATAGCCTCCAAAAAGATGCTTCCATCTCGCCCTCTAATTGGAAGTGCGGTCCAATAGATGGAAAGGACTACTCCAAAACTATGTCCCAGAGACGGGTGAGAGAGACACTCCGAAAAAGTCACTCTAGAAACTGGCCCTATCGGTAACGGACAAACGGGCTTGTACGGAAAAATTAAAATCGAGGATCCCCTGCATGGGTATCCTAAACAGAGGTTCAACGAAACTGGTCAAAAGTTGGGATCCCAACGAGGCATAAAAACACTGCGAGCTTGCGTACGTAAAAGGACTGGTATCCTAGACCCGCACACTGGGCGGCCACTGCCATAACTAGGCTTCCTATCTCACGCCTAGTTGAGGGTCACCGCACCCTCACACGGTCAGGTGTAAGGTCACCATGACCAGCACAATTAATTATCATCAATAAGTCACCGCCATATAAATGTACTTGAATATAGATTCAGTTCATATTCTAATATTGCAGCTTCCACTTTATTCCTGTTGGAATATAATTGTTTATAGAGAGAGACAAAATAAAAAAAACTCTTACCCGATCTTGTATTCCTAATGATTGTGGACTTGCTATAGATATTCCAAGACGCAACATGTCAGATTACGAATATGATGCAGACCTTCTTATAAAATATAAGAGTATGTAAATGATTACATAAGGTTTTCTAAACAAGATCCAAACATCAAATGAATTACGACCATCCGTCATAACTTGTAAATTATTGCAGATAAGCCTATAAACAATGTTGCATATGTCAAATCTAGGAGCCTCTCTTTTATATTAACTAATCTATCTTTTAACTGAGTACTTAAGGAGTGGCAATGAAGTTTAGTTCATAATAATCAAGGTAACTCAAAACTTTTTCTTTTAGAAACTCCCTCTAACATGGATTAGATGAATAGCTGGAAACCATATCTTATAAGTATATTAATTTTATAAATCCAGGTTACACATATTTATAGATAACAAGAACACAACTATTGTCTGGAACTGTGACACCATACATTTATATCATTTGATCTTAGATTTAAACTATAACCCTCATTCTAGGATCCAAATGCTACTTGAAACAAATAAAGCTGATTTATAATACTATGTTCTCACTAAATTTGAGATCAAGTTATTTGGAAACATGCTTTGCACGAATAATAACCTCAAGTCTTAACTCTAACCATCAAACTCACACCAATATTTGTATGACATTATAATATTTTTAAACGGTAACCAGCATCACCATATTGGATCATACAATACAAATACATAGATAAATTTACGTGAGGATAAAAATTTTATACAGAGGCCAATTATAATAATAAACTGAACGATTTGCATCTTTAAAAATGTCTAAATCGATCACATTTTTTCCAGTTTTGATGATAAAAGGATTATTCAGAAATTCTCATAATAATTAACCAAGCTACCTATAAAATATTTACAAAATATTATATTGTTTTTTAATGTTTAAAGATGTTGTATATTGTAGAGATTTCGCATGAAATAACCCTGCTCCAAATTTTTCTTTAATAGAAAGTATAATAGAGTCAAAATTTTAGAAAATTTGGACTCACAACTAGCAGATTATTAGCATTAGACAGTAACTATTATAAAAATTTAATTCTGTTACTTTAGTGATTGAGCAGAGAATAGACTCCAATACTTACTGTAAATTTATGGTTTTAATTTCATGCATGATAAAATTTTCAAGTCTAAATCTGGAACCCTAATTTGATATTTAAAGTTTAGCATGACTAGGTTGCAATGCATTCCCATCTTTAGTCCTCATGTAGGGATCAAGATTTAAAACAAAGAAAAAAAGTGGAAATCACATGTAGATAGTAAAAGGAAGATGAAAAGCTTGTACATGTATGGCAGCACATGGAGAGGGGAGATTGTATCTAATTTGAAGTATTTTGATTTGTATGTAGTGTTGGCACTTTGGAGTAGCAGCCTCAACTGTAGTTGGACTCCCAAATTTGCAGGAGCGCAAATTTTAGCTCTTTTTAGGAGTTAGGAGAGATTCGCTTCCGTCCTGATGATGAGAGTGTTGTGGTCATAATTGCACCTACTGGCGACCAGAGACCTGCATGTGATGTGACTACATTCAACTAATCTGACCCCAAGGAAAATGACATATTTACTGATATCAGAGAGGTTTGCTTTATGACTGATGATGAGACCCGAGAATTCCTTCACATGAAGGAAGACTCAGAAAGCATAGACCTTGGAGTTCCCTCTTCCAATGATTGGCGCAGTGTTGCTGACATCCGTAAGATTTACATGACTGATACCATTGAGCAGAGGGTAGACTTAGTAGAGACTGAAGAGGTCGAGTTTTGATCTGATTGCTTTTATAAATGAATCTGGGCCTTTTGATGAGAATGATGATCTAGTTGAGACTCACTAGGCTGGATTGGACCTAACTACTTCTATAGATAAGTTCGAGCCTTTTCACTTTGATATCTTTGAGACACACCAAGCTGGACCTAGCCACACTTCTTCCACTGACCCGTTCGTGCCTTCTCACCTATGACTCGCTGAGGATCTTCATGAGGTCGATCTTGATTGGTTTGTGTCTACTAAGGACCTCAATATCGACCTGCACCTTGCCAGATCCATTCCTCAGCAGTCCCACAAGAAGGTCCACTTTCTACCTTCTTAATTGTACAGCCTTTACTTGTATATCCACTCCTTTGTATATTCACTTTCATTGTCCTCTTTCCATCTAATGTTTTTGCTAATCCTCCTCATTCCTCATGTTTTTCCTTGCTTAAGTCATACTTTGTCCTAAGTATAGGGGAGGTAGATGAGCTGAGTTATCTTTTTCTTTGTCTTTTCTTCTTTTCTTCTTTTCAATTTTTTCTACCGAAAAGGTGTCGCCCCCTTTTGACCACTGCTATACTTAGGATGCATGTTGTCCTAAGTATGGGGGATGTACCATGAGTTCTTTTATTCTTTGATCCTCTCCACTGTCTCCTCTTCTTGTCTATACTTAGGGATATCTTACTCTAAGTACAGACGGAGACAAACCGAGTGTGATTTTTTCATTCCCCTCCTTGACCTTCCCTGCCATGTGTACAATCTTCTATACTCAAGATTATTTGATCCTAAGTATAAGGGGGATGGTCGACTTCTCATTCTTTCACCACTTCATTCGTTTATTCTTTATACTTTTCTACACTCAGTACGATTTATGTCTTCTCGTTTCTCTCTGATCTATGAGGACATAGCTCAAGTTAAGTATGGGGGGTTGTATATACTGCATATATACTTTAGCCATAACTCGTACTTTCGTATTTTTAATAACTATGTCTAAAATATTGCATAAAATATTATATATACATATATAATTCATTAAATCAATTAATAAAAAGATGTTTATTATTACTCAAATTCTTTTTATACGTACATAATAATAAATCAAGTAAAACTATTTTTTTCCAAAATGTTTGAAAAATAGTTTGAAAATCTTTTTGAAAAATCTTTTGAAAACTATTTGAAAATGTTCTGTTAAATGTTTTCAACCTTTGTAAAAAATTTGTTTGTAAACATTTCTTTTCTTTTTGTAAAATAAAAATCTTTTGGAAAACTATTTGCAAGTGGTTTTTAAAATGGTTGCAAAAATTTTGTGAAAAATCTATACATACTATTTGAAAAACCTTTGCAAAATGATTTTCAAAGGTTTATAAAAAATTATTTGTAAAATTTATTTTGGACTATAGTTTTCAAAATTATTTGTAAATTTTATTTCAAATAAATTTGACGAATATATACATCATCCTAATAAATAAAAACTTTTAACCAATTGTTTATATTTATCTATAATAAACATAGCCCTTGTGTAAATCCTTAAAACCATAACTCTTGTAAATATGAGATGCATCCCTAATTAAATATTTATACCTATCTTTCTTTCCAAAATCTTTTGTTTTGAAAAATCCCTAAAATATTTGAAAAAAAATATATTTGAAAAATTGCATAAAAATTTGCAAAACTTATTTAAAAAATTCATACAAAAAGTTCTAAACTTGAAAATTGCATCAAAAAAATATTTTCTGCATTGTGCATAGAATTTACGTTTTTCGGATTGAAGTCTAAGTAAAATCTAAAGATTAGAGCTTGGTTGGACCTTAAATATACTTAATCACAGGAATCTTATAGAAACTAGAATTGAGGCACTTCAGGTATAGTTGACTGAATTCTTTGAGAATAGTGAGGCTTGGTTCAATGTTGTCTTAACTGCTTAAGTAGAATATTTCAGATCACATGTACGACTCTTGTTGATAATGACCTAACTTGGACACCTGCACCTTTCGCTTGGCTCAACTCAGTTGGAGTGATGAGGGGATTGGATTGCCTGTATGAGATGCACAAAAGTGGAAACAATTGTCCTTGTCTATGGAGGGAAGTGCACCTGAACTCGTCCAGTTGCATAGATGTCTAAAAATAGGAGAGTGTGGGTTGTAATAATGCTTGAAAAGAGGGATAGTCTACTGGCTCAAGAGGAGAAAGTCCATATGTAAATGTCGTTATATATAGTATTTCAAAAAAATCAAAAACTCCAAAAAAGTGGATAAGCCTGATTGAAATAAAATGTATGCCGGAGTGTATATATTTGTATAGTTAATAAGAAGGCTTGAGATTCAAAGTCATATGTATGTGAGCCTACAACCAGTGACTTGGCTACACTAGTTAAGCATCCTAGGATAGGTAGCTACACTGGCTACCGTCCATTCTTCTCTCCACCCCCTCCTCTTGAGTTGGTTGTCACTTGAACTTAGAAGGGAATACCCCGCTCCTCGAGGAAAGAGTTGTTGGATTGGGGAATCATTGGGTTGTCATACTAGAGAAGTCACTCCCTTTGTCATTTCAGTTGAGGGGAGCCACTATCACATACACTGTACAAGTGAGATTAATGGTCATAGGGGTTTGCGTATGAGTTGAAGTATTCTGACCAGGCTATTAAGGATACTTGAGTAGAGTTTTGGGATTCTCTAAGTTTGTTGTGTTTTAAATCCGTTTTCTAATAAGGTTACAACCGCACCTAAAAGCCAAATGTCTGATTTAAGCTCCAAACTTTGATTTTGTGAAGACAAGTTTGAGAATTAAATTCAACCCAATTTCTTCTTTTTCTTTTCTTTCTTTTTATTTTCTAAACTTATTGCTTAAGTGATTACTAGGGACTAGCAAAGGAAAGTATAGAGGGTGATGAATCTTCTTTTCATCACCTTTATTCTATCATTTTAGCCTTAAAAATCCTAGCTTATGCATGCAAATAGCATTATTTTGTACAAATTAATATCCATTCTTTATTGTAATTGTTGTGTATAAAATATAGTTTTTAATGCCAAAATTATAGAATAAAGAAAAGAATAAAATACCAAATGTATTTTATGACCCTTAATCCCCAAACCTTGGCATCTTGATGAATCGATCAACAAGGAATAAAGTAGGGGGACATAAGGGTCAAAATGAATAAAAATTACATTCTTTAATTCATCAATGATGCATTTTTGGCACCTATTTTATTTTCTATTATTTATACCTAAAATTAAGAAACTTTGTACATGAAAGTTGTATATAAAAATACTTATAAAAATACAAAATTGAGTTTACTCAAAAATAATTTACAAGTACATTTTATACTCTAAATAAAAAGTCCAAAATCCCAATTCCCAGATACATATCTCATAAATAAAAACTCAAAATATATGAAAATCATCTTTAAAGGTATGAAACTTTTAATAAGCTATTTAATGAAGGTACTTCCATATTTTTTGGAGTTAAGGTGTGAAAGTAAGGTTTTGGACCCCTATTGTACAATATAACTATATAAAATTTTCATTTTATTTATTCTTTATTATTTTTATAATTTTATATTTTTTATAATTTTGTAAATTTTATTTATAGTATATGTACAAATTTAAAATAGAGTAAAACTACAAGAAATCAAAAAACAAAATATGTATACAAAATACATAGATAAAATACATCTATGTATACCTATATATTTAATACCCTTATTTAGTCAAGTGTATAAAATACATCAGAAAAAACTAATAAAAATATATTTATGTATGAAAAAATAAGTTATAATTTTGTAAAATAATATAATACAAAATTTAAAATAAAAATAAAATACCTAAAACATAGGAAAATATACCCATAAAATAACCCTAAAAACAATTTAAAATAAATAAGTTCAAAAAAATAAAATAATATTAAAATGGTACAATAAATAATAAACTCTTTTATTTTATAACTTTAATTTTATAAAATCATTTAATATTTATTAATTAATTTCCAAATAATTTCAGGTTGGATTTTTCTAGTTGGTCCACGTGGACCAACCAGGGCGCGTCAAGATTTGAGCTTAGTCAACTCCTCTGACATCCAACGACACACCTAGCCTTCAACCTCGTTTCGCCTAATTTTAAGGCTTGACCCTTTCACCCATTTGCCTCGATTCCTCGACGACTTTTTCTCCTCGATCATCACACTTTTACGCACCATGATCAACTCGAGGATTAGATCACTACACCATCCTCCACGCCATGTTCTTTAGAGACCTCCAGTCGCCTATACATAAGCACCCCTCTTCCTTCCTCTTTAATTTTGAGTCCCTTTCGGGCTCATTTTTCCTCCTCCTGTGCTCTGGATTGAAGGAGGGTGATAGGCTCTTCTCTAGCTGTTGGCAACGAGTATAAGCATGGTCTGAGGTGTATTCCACCCATCTCCGGCGACCTCCGCGACCATGAGGTAATCTCGTTGGTTACAACCACCAACTCAAGGTTCGTTTATTGCTTTCTACGTAGATTTTAGTCGTAGTATTTATTTAATGCATTTAATATAGATTTTCAATCAGTGTTTTAGTGTTTAACCCTTGATTCATAGTTCCTCGAAGCCAACCTTTGTCTCATCGTGACCACATGTTTCGATCGCTCCGACCACCTGCACATTTTCCCCAATGCTTTCTCCATCTTCTTGAGCCATCAACCCAACCAGAACCTCCTAAGTTATTCAAATCATGGTCAATCCCTTTCACCATCGTCGGACCTCGCCAACTGACTCCATCTCACCTCGAAATTGCCCAATAAATTCCTCAACCGGCTTGTCGTCTCTTCATTGTGCTTTGTATATTTCCTAGAGGTTGAGAAGGAGGCATCTGAGCCTTGATTTTTTCAGAAGAGTGCCTCCCAGGTTCATTGAAAGACCATCGACCACCTGGGACATACCAGTGGTGATCGTAGCATTTTGAGGCATCATGGTGCTTCGTCTGAGGAGCAGGAACGTGTAGAGAATCTCAGCGACGACGTAGGAGGTCGGAGGAGCTCAATACGCCCGATTCTAACTCGCCCCAGGCGAGTTCTTCGTCTTCATCCAACACCTTCCAAAGTCGTTTGATCTAGCCTTATTCTTTGTGAGGCACAACCACCATCTGATCTTCATTCGCCTCGACCGTTGATTCCAACCGTGTGATCTAATCGGCATTGTCGAGCATGAACTTTCATCACGCAATGCCAAGGTGACGCGTCGCAAGCGAGGCGCGCATCACCGCACGATCACACGCTTTTGTTCGGTATTTTTCATTCTATACTGAGCAAACTTTTGTATTTAACATTTAATACTCAAACTTTCATTTGCCTTTATTGTATTTTTGTAAAATTTGCATAAAAACTCTCATAGTTATTCTATTTGTAGTTGAGTCCACGCTAGTACACCTCGCGTGCCATCCCACGTGAGGTGGACATTTTGCATCTATACCCCTATGGGTTTTTCTATTTCAAATTAGTCCAAGAACTTTTTATTTCATTTATATATTTGTAGATATTTTGCATATTCACCCTTGAGCTTTATTTTAATTACATATATACACCTACTAGTTCAGTAATTTGGGATGTTTGTTAAATTTATTATATATATCATCAGTGCCCCAAAAATTACCATGAAATAGGGTTAAACTTCTGCTAGGATATACTTTCACGCCATATTTTTAGAATATCATTTTAAGACCTTTTCCTATTTTTTAAAATAAAAAAGGGCACAATTTTTCCTTATTTAGCTTTAAAAATACCAAAAACATATAAAATCATTTTGAAAAATTCTTCCAAAAAATATATTTTGTTTATTTAAGTATTTTGAGCCTTCAGACAAAAAACCATTAAAAATTGAAAAATAAAGTACATAAAACTTAAAAAATACCCTAAAATCCTTTATACTCCAAAAATATCATTTTCCGACTTATCATTTTTTCTATATTATTATATATTTAAAAATTAATTTGGAAATTTTTGAATAATTAATTTATATTTTAATTTTCAAATTAGTCCAGCCTCTTTATTAAATCCATGATTTGGTATATTTTTTACTTTAAAAATACATAAAAATGAGAAAAAATCCTTAAAATATCACAAAAATATTAAAAAATATTTAAAACCCAAAAATATTTAATTCTGTAATTTTTATTTATTTTTAGTTGTATTTATATCTATATTATCGTATAGTGTATATATAGCCTTATATATACTTATATTATATAATTAAAAGAAAACGAAATTAAAAATCAAAAATAAAAAAAATATACAATTAAAAATTAAAAACAATTTAAAAATATATAAACAAAAATTTAAAAATATCATATTAAAATCCCACAACAAGACACATAGACAACAAGAACACATTTTTGCATTTATTTTCACCATTCTCCCATTTGCTCCCTACGTTCGATCTCTACAGTACTTACACCAATACACATACATTGTAGAGTTATAATAAATTTTAACTCCACTATTTATTTTCATTGCTTGAATTATATTGTGGGTTAATTGTTGATTGTATCAAGGCTTTG
Source organism: Ottelia alismoides (assembly GCA_037367405.1). Lineage (NCBI taxonomy): Eukaryota > Viridiplantae > Streptophyta > Magnoliopsida > Alismatales > Hydrocharitaceae > Ottelia > Ottelia alismoides. The sequence continues at coordinate 477,112 of JAZKJV010011681.1, read as the reverse complement.
TGTGAGGTCGCTTCGACGACTATTGATCCGCCTTGTGGATTGACAATACCTCTGCCGAAATCTTGTTCATCAATACCCTAACAAAATAGAACACAACTATAGTTCCTCACAAGTACAACTTGAATATTCGGGGCTTGAAATCACAGGTTGCCTTGTGCTTTATTTACTTTTTCCTCATAGATTAAACTTCAGAATCTAATTAAGAAAGTTTTTTATTTACTTGGACTATGAATCATCTAAAATGATGCCATTTTCCTCAAAGGTTATAGTCATATCAACATGGGAAGATCTAAATTTCTCCAATATAGTGGGAGGACATATTAAACCCTTGCTCCTACGACAGACCTATGGGTTTTCCTACGGAGAGAAAAACTAGACACAAGAGGATTACCTAACTTACAAATAAGACGATAATCAGCTAGCTAAATATCTTCAAGGAAAAGTATCATATCCTCCATATCTAACTCCTCTTGTAAAATGTTATCTTCCTCAAGCGGCATCACTCTTCTCAAAGAAGTCTTTATCAACTTGATATTCCATAATATAGAGTTTAGATCCAGACTCTCTTCCATGCTCGACTCTTGAAAAGACCTAAAACTAGACAACCTTATATAGAATAAAATTTAACAGTTCAATGAACAGTCACACCCTCTTATACACTCCAGACATAAGTAGAAACTAAATAGAAACAATGGTTAATCTTTATTTACATGTTAGTTCCATTTGCACACTTAAAGTTTGAAATAATTTTGAAAACTTTCCACAAACCATGTCACATAAGTATATTTTTCAAAGATTTTAAAACAAGTAAAACCACATTTTGACATACCTAAAAAATATATTGAAAACCATGTCAAATAGTAAGTTTTCAAATCAATTTTCAAATAAGTTGTATAAAACTCAGTTAAAAATTAATACGATACCCTTAGCCCCAAGAGTTTGAAAAAGTTAAAACCATTAGATATGACTAAAGTATATATGAAATATATAATGCACACCCACTATACTTATCTTTTGTCATGTCCTCATAGCAGAAAGTGATATGAAGTCATAGCTCATGCTAAATATAAAGAAATATACAAACTGAATAAATAAGTAAAGTGTATGGAATAGTGAAAAGAATAAGTCAACAAAGAATAGAATGAAATGGCCCCTATATACTTAGGCTTAAATAAGCCTAAGTATGAAAAAGAAAGGAAAAATTAACAAAGAGACCAACAGAAATGATCATGAGGAATATACAAGATAGGGTCAGTTTTCCCCTATACATAGGCTGAAAATAGCCTAAGTTAGGAGTAAGAATCTATAAAGGAGAAATTAAACCCTAAAAGAATAGAGATAGAAAGGATCAGAATCTAAGTGATGCTGAATTTGGATAATGAGAATATTCAAGCTGCAACTTCATGTTGTATCTAAACTATCTACAAAAGACTCAACTGGCATGAAGTTAATAACCTCAACTAGAACCAGTTGTTCTTTGGATTCTTCAAAGTGCTTCAACAACTGCCCATTGACCAACAAGGAAGGTGCACCATATGAAAGATCTGCTATTTCTACAATGCCATTTCCATGCACATCCTCAACTATGTAAGGACCCGTCCATTTGTATTTCAATTTCCTATGGAAAATTTAAAACTTAGCATTAAACAACCATACCTCTTGCCCTGGGGCAAAGTTCTTGCATCTAACATGCAAATCATGCCACTTATTAAGTTTGTACTTATAGATCAAACTCTTGGAATATGCTCTATTATGAATCTCCACTAACTCATTAAGGTTCAAGTCTCTACAAAGCTTTCCAAGGTGATAACTCCAATTGATTTTATTGATTTCCCACCCGGACATGTGAATTAATTCATCAGGAAAATGGTATGGCCTGTCATAAATCATCCTAAAAGGTGAAGTACTGAGATGGGTCTTATAGGCCATCCTGTAGGCCCATAGAACTTAATACAACAACTAAGACCAATTCTTCTTATCAAGACAAACTAACTTCTTAAGAATGCTCCTCACCTCCCTATTCGAAATCTCTGTCATGCCGTTCGATTGTGGGTGGTAAGGACTAGCCACTCTATGCTCAAACTCGTAGCCCTTCGCTAATGATTTCATCTCTTTATTCACAAAACGGCTACCCCATCAGAAATTAGAACCTTTTGAACCTTAAACCTCAAATTGATATGATCCTTGATGAACTTACAGACAATCCTACAGTCTGCAGCTCGATTTGGAGTAGCCTCCACCCATCTCGACAAATAATACACTGATAACAAGATGTACTCGAATCGTTGTCTATTAGGAAAGGTTTAATGAAATCTATGCCCCATGCATCAAAAACATCACCAAAAATTATAGGATGCATGGACATCTCATCTCTATAACCAACTGTCCCTCCATCCTTTGACATACATGACATGACCATACAAAATCAGTGGCATCTCTAAACAAGGTCGGCCAAAAGAGTCCACGTTGAGTACCTTGTGAGAAGATCTCTTTTCTAAATGGTGTCCTCTAGCCTCAAGTGAATGATATGACATGAGGATACTCTGATATTCCTCTTGAGGAATATATCTCGTCCAGACACAATCCAATCCTTAGAAGAAAAGGAATGGATCCTCCCAATGGTATCTCCTCGAATCCGACTTCGGTCGGTCAATGTTGCTCCTCGTCCAACCATGGAGAACCAGCTTGGAGACAACATAGTTCACCATGTTGGCATACCAAGGGAGTTAATCAATAACACACATTGACTCATCTGGAAAGGTCTCTTTGTTATGCTCTAAATCAGGGGAATCCTTCAACCCAATCCTAAACAAATGATCAACCACTACATTCTTGACTTCAGGTTTTAATTACTTTCCTAATCAAATTCCTGAAGTAATAAAATCCACCTAAGAAGACACACCTTTGCGTCCTTCTTTTCCATGAGAGAATGGCTGAATGATACATGTAAATTATCACCTTTGCTCCCAAGATATAAGACCTAAACTTCTCTAAAGCCCAAAATACGGTGAACATTTCTTTTTCGGTCACTGTTTAATTTTTTCTATGCTGAATCCAATACTTTACTCACACAGTGAATCGTAAATGGGATCAGATCTCATTGTTGTCCCAATACAACTCCTATAGCAAAATCCGATGCATCTGTCATGATCTCATAGGGAAGAGATTAATCAAGATCCTGCAGAATCGACAAGTCATATATCTTTATCTTAAGGATTCAAATGCCTCTAGACACTTGTGATCTACATTGAACTCAGTGTCTTTCCTTAAGAGCTCAGTCAGTGGTCAGGCAATCTTAGAAAAATCCTGAATAAATCATCTATAAATTCTCACATACCATAAAAATGACCTCATTGACTTATTGGACAAGCTCCAACACGATACCCTCCTTAACCATAAAATGACTCTTTTCTCATGAGAGTACAAGATTCATCTCCCTTCACCTCTGACGAACTCAGTCCAAGTAAGCTAAACATGTATCAAATGAATCACCATAGATCGAGAAACCATCCATAAAGATCTCCAAGAAATCCCCGACCATTTCAGCAAACATGACAATCATATACCATTGAAAAGTGGTGTTTTCATGGTCTTCAGGGGCGACAGATACTTGATTGTAGCTTGAGTACCTATCAAGAAAACAAAAGAACTCCTTCCCCGCTAATCTCTCCATAATCTGATCAATAAAATGTAGGAGAAAGTTATTTTTCTTGGTCGCAACATTCAGACATATGTAATAGACACAGACGCTCCACAACATTGGTACTCATGTCACAATTGCAAATCCCTCCTCGTTGGTGACCATCTAAATTCTCGACTTCTTCGAGACAACATGTAAGGTGGCCATCCACTTGGAGTCAGAGATCGGGTATATAAAGCCCGCTCCACACCACTTCTCAATCTCTTTCTTAACTACCTCTCGTAGACTAGGATTAAATCTTCTTTGGAACTCACAGAAAGGTCTAGCATTATCCTCAACAAAAATGTGGTGCGAACAAAGTGAGGGGTTTATGCACATGAGATCCGACACCATCCAACTTATTGCCTTGTGGTTCTTCTCTAACACTTCAAGAAACCTAGACTCATATTCTACAGTCAACTTAGAACTAATAATTATAGGAAATCTGCTCTTAGGTCCGAAAAGAAAAGAATACTTCAGTATAGGAGGTAGAGGCTTAAGTTCTAGCAAAGTTGTATCCTCAAGTAAATTTGGCTGAACTGATGTTGAATCTGATTTTGTGCTGCATGAAGATGGTGTTATCTCTGTAGTGCTAAACACCAACTTCATTGAGGAAGAAATCATATCACCAAAGATCTACGGTAATTCAACCAAAGCCTCATCTGAATCTGAATCTAGTTCCTTTGATTGTTCCATAAGGATAGGAACTGACAGATCTACTGAGATCTCTAAGTTACCAAAGGAATAGAAAGATGGACGGTCTCTCAATAAGCTAGGTAATCCCTCGCAAACTACGTCATGTACACTATCCTCTCCAAATGAGAGGATCTTGCTCAGTCATGTCAGTTTCTTCTTCCATCCCCCAATAGTGTTAACAAGTCTGCAATCTACCTTGGATGATGAAGATAAATACACACTCGACTCGGAGTCAGGACTTTGACATTTTATCTGCTACATCTTGAGCTCCATTTCTCCACCAGGAGAATGAAACTTCATCATCTCTATCTGATAATCAAATAAAGCACTAGCAATCCTAAGGAAAGGCCACCCAAGGATGATCTGTGAATCTCTCCAACGATTAGGGATATCCATTTCAAGGACAATGAAGTCCACTCTGTAATCTTGTCCCTTAATCGATATGATAATGTCCTTGACCTCTCCCTTTTCCCTCTTCATAGATTTATCTGCAAACTAGAGTAGCGCTCTTGATTTTTCTAAGTGGACCTAACTCCAGTTTCTAATATAAAGCAAAAGGAAGTAGATTGATCGAAGAACCATTATCTAGGATAGTGCATGAAAATGATATATCATTGATATGACTCACCACATAGTGTGCTCCTAAATCTTTATTACTTCATGGTAAATGTTGGTCCTTGATACAATAAGTAGTGGCAAACAACAATACATGAGTCTTGATATAATTGTTCGACATCTTCTTAGTAACCCTCCTATGCGTACAACGAATATTCAAATACTATTGATCACATACTCATCAAATAGAACCATCACCATGATATTATCTTTACAAAACCGTGTCATCTCATGATCATCTTTTTGAATCTTCTTGATATTTCACTTCCCAGATGTAAGAGCATGGGGGAAAGGGATTGCACAAGCAACGTATGAATGTGAAGAATCCAAAAAATACACGAATTTTTTTATTTTTAAAAATAGAGTTCTTTATAGGTGAATCTTTTACATAAAATTTAGATTCAGAAATAACATCATCCACTATAGGTTGGGGAATGCTTGTTGAATGTGCATTTTTCTCAACCGAATATGAAAGGTCCTTCATAGAGTATGAATCTTGCTCATGCTATAGTGGTAATCTTGTACTTTGAGTCTTCCTCTTTCCTCTCTTTGGTGTATCCACCTCTTGATGACAATGCTGCTGAAAATGCCTAACCTCGTCATCCTCGGAACTCTTTTCAGGGTGGGCTTCATATGTCCTCTCCAAATCCCTTGCCTGATCAGGCACGTCCACGATCCTTCTGCTCCTGAGTAACATGTGATTAATACAATCAAAAGGAAGGATCTCATGCTCAAATCTGTGAAAATTTAAGTAGTATATTTGATCACGTATTTGTCATTGCTGAGTCTTGTTCAGACTATTGGGTTAGCCTGAACTTGAGCGGGAATGGATGTAGAAGGGGCAGTCCTCTCGTCATGCAAACATGATAAGCAGTTGAGGTCAAGCTCCATTTCATGTACCTCATTCTTGTAGGAACGTAGCTCCTCTAGAATCTGCCTCTAAAAATCTATGGGATCATACGCTGATGGTTGTTGCTGCGAAGAAAGCTGGTTAGAACGTGAAGATTGGCCATGATGGCTATAAAACTGCTACTGCTGGATGTGAACCCGAGGTGAACCATTCCTACAATAAATTTTATTGTAATGTTTTGATATATCAAAAAAAGTTATTGGATTATTTCACTTTCTCTCTGAGATTAAATGAATGAATACACTATAAGGTCCCTTAGTACAATTAGGGTTATGTACCATGTCCATATTGGTGATCATACAACTGTTGGTTAAATTGTTAAATCATAGAGGTTGGTGTTTGGATAAATACATAAGGAGTTAGATTGAGACTCATTAAGCAAAGTCAAGTGATTATTAAGATATGATCTCTAGCTTGAGAAGGAGATGACAATTCTTCTCTATAAGTGGATATCTGACCGACCTCTTAATGCAGGTCCTCTGCATAGGACTAGAGATTCAGAGGTGCTAGATAAGTTAGGTCAAAGAGTTGACTTAGTGAGATCGAGATAACCAAGACCTATGTCATATGTTGTCATGATATCATATGATCGGAGACAGATGTATTGTTATATGTCTGAGTATGTATATTTGGCAGACCGTTAGGTTTATGCTCTAATCAAGGTCAATATATCAACGAGCTGGTGTGCATATAAGGGTGTATGAGTAATATGATCTCTTAAAGGGATTATACAAGTTCACTTGTGAATCGAAAGACATGAGCTCACTCTTGAGGTATTGGTAGCAATCAAATTCCATTCATGATCGTCTTGCTTTGGAAGCATGACAAGAATTTGTAGGTATTATATATCCTTTTGGCAAGCATATGATTGATACCAACTCCCAATGACCTAATGAGAAACTTAATGATAAAATCATGTAGGAGAAAGTCTAGAAGAGATCTAAAACTTCAGGTTTATTCCAGGTCTTCCAGTATGCACGATGTACATGTATTAGAAATACATGAGGGTAATGTGATCATAAATGATTGTATAACCATGTCGTTTCCATTCCGAGGGAGTGATGAAAAAATCTGCATTTTAGTGATGTCTCAGTAGAGAAGTGATTTGATCTTAGTCTAAAAATGTTAGATAGTGATCTGAATGTGATTCGAATGTAATGAGAAGATTCAATTTTTGTCTTTTATTTAATCAAACATCTATGGAAGGTCCTCGATGTCTATATTTGATATATGATCTCAATATCCAAGTCACTATACGTGGAACGTACAATCACCATGTCCTTATCTCCAAGTATCCGCGGAGAAAGGGCATTATTCTTAAAAGAGTTCAAGAATAATTCCAATGAAAAATTTATATCCAAGTATTAAGAAATGGATAATTAAATGTGATTTACATATCATGAATAATGTGAATTTGATTCATATTATTTAGATGCATGAGACTGATGATCCAATATAATCAAATGTGATTTAATTGTTATGGATATGTGATATCATTATCCATATTAGTCTTATATATTATAAATGTGAGTTATAATATACAAGAGAGAGATATTTGTAAATAACATTTACAATTTAAATGTTGATGTGAATTGGATTCATATTGTACAATTAACTGAAAATGTAATTTATATTTATTTTTGGGTTGCAAATGTGATTCACAAATTTCCAATTGCATGATTGATATGTCACAAATTAATTTCGAATTATTTTTTTAAAATAATTTAAAACAAAAGTTATTGTAAATATTTAAGGATTATGTAAGATACCATATCTCACATAATTGGAAAGAAAAGCACATTCCTTGTGAGGAGGGCGGACGACCACCCTTGAGTCCTAATCCAAGTGTGGTCGTCCACTCCTCATTTGGAACATGTTTTGCCTCTTTCCTATTCCTTCATTGCATATCGATTTAATTAAATTAATTTATATTGATAATTATTGAATAGTTTTAATTTATATTAATTAATTATTTTTGTGCTTTTACAATAAAATTAATGCCACTGAAAGAAACACAATTCAATCTCTGCCATTGGATTTGTGTTGCTCATGGATTGAGATCCATTGACACCCAAAATATTATAAAAGAAGAGGCAATTATAGATCTTTATTTTTTACAACAATTGAGTAGCATCTCTCTCTTCCTCATCATCATACATGTCTAATCTCTCTCTCTCTCTCTCTCGCTCTCTCTCTGTCCGTTGAGTAGACATCCAATCTAAACACTTGAGAGGATCGTCGTTGTCATCATGTCGTTGCGTCACCACTTCCACTTCTTGTGGATCTCCATCTCCTTCGGTGCACCTCTCTCGTGGAGAAGACATCAGATATTGTGTGATGAGATCAGGAGATTCACCTTTTGGATCATCAACTCGGATTGCGAGGAGCACGTGCTTCATCAATGCGCTCGCAAGCGTCTCCGTTGTTGGATCAAACTTGAGACAGGAGGTCTCTTACCTTAGAGACACGATCACAACCAAACTTCAAGAGGTATTTCTATATCCACTTTGTGGTTTAGATGAAACGATCCAAGAAGTGTTCTTGGATCATGTGGTTTCATCATTTTTAAAATTTTAAATTCTGCTGCATCAAGAAACTAGTGCTACTAGTTGCTCCTGATCGTATATGATGTGATCTTCACGCTTCCGCGATGTGCTTATGGTTCTTTTCATAACCTTCAAGTGGTATTAGAGCTTTGTTCAAGGTCTTGGATATGATCTGAAACCCTAGGCGATCGAGGTTCATATTTCGGATGTGCGTGGATCATTGTTTTTGTATTGGTTGCAAGATTCGAATCGGTTTTTCGTTAAAATAAAATCTACTATTTGTGCATTGTTTGGATGTATTTTTATGTCAATAAAATATTTTAGAATATCTAAATATGTCCCGAAAATAGTATCTTAATATTGGTACCAAAAGTGCATCAAAATGATTCGAAGAGTTCCATCCATGAAAATTGTTTTGTATGTATTCACAGATCTGTAAGAAAATTAATTTTTCTTGATATTTTTCTCATCATTAAATATGAAATAAACACTTGGATTAAATATAGAATCAAACCATAAAACAACTAAAATTTATTTCGCACGATTTCGAATCTGTTTACCCGAGATATTCCATATTTAGTGGAGATGAGTCGGAAGATTATTAGATCATCAAATCTCTTTATTTAATGTGTTTATAATTCAATGGAAATCATGAAAATTACGAAATTTCTTGATTAATTATTATATCTAATAATTATGAAAATAATTGACTAATCATCATAGGCGACTAAATGTATGTTTCGTGAAAATCCTAGTTTATCCTACAATAGTTAGGACAATCTTTACAAGTAAAACATTGTTACTTAAATCGGATTGGGGATTTCTTTAGCAAATCTCCTCATAATATTTAAAAAATGATTTTGATAAATATTATATGTATAAATTATGTTGAAAGTCGAATATCTTCTCAAATAGAAAATGATCAATTCACAATATCCTTACCTGAGGCGGATATGGTGTCTAGTTGGGGATCAATGGGGTAGGAGGTTGCTCCGTGAGCAGTCTATCCCACATCCCGTGCATAATGTCATGACAACGGGTATGGAAAGGATAATGCTTGAAAAGATCATGATGTATTTTTCTAATTAATAAAATTTAATAATACACATTTTGAGATTATACCCTTTTTTAAGTAAAAATCGAGATTGTTTGTTGGTTGATTGAAACAGATTGATAATTGATCTAATATGATTAAATTAATCATATTCAATTAAAACACTCTAATATGAATAGAGTAGTATTTATCTTAGAATATATAATTATGTGAATATAATTCACAATGATTAGCTAAAATTTGAACATGGTACGGAGGATCACATAAGTGACATCAATGGTCTCCTGTCAAGGCGAAGGATTTTGTCACCATGGACTGTATGTAGGAGATGCATGTCTGATGTGAAAACTACTGTATACATGCGCACATGGATCGAGCTCTTTGCTTCTCGAAAGAGTAAGGTCATATGTATGGTGACCCCAATATCGATTCCTCATATTATTGGGGTGATATTGGATTATGCATATCGAGTTGTAATCCTTGACGGTTGGCTTAATTAATGATAGGTCAACATCATCTTAGGGGTGGTGGGCTAGGGTCTAATGAATTGGGAATACAAGTTGGACTTCCAAGGCAGAATGTGGTCCCACTTCTTTTTTCTCAAGTGATAGTTTCTCATTTTATTGGGATGTAACAAAGGTAGAAAAGGAGATCCAATTCTTGCTTTAGATATAGCGGTAAGTATAACTCTCTCTTTAAACATGATTAAGGGAATGAACTTTCAAAGTTGAAATGGAAAAGACTAATTTGATTAGAAATCCTTAAACAAAGAATTTATTTTTCAATATATAATTATTTATATGTTATAATATAAGGCAATCTTAATTTCACATAATAAAGTCCATGAACCCACTCACCTGGCTTTTGGATGTCAACCAGTTGACCGAGCCGAACTACTTAGATTGGATATTGGATCTTGTCCTTTCTACATATTGTATATCGTATGTATTTTCTAAGGACAATCTTGCAAACCCTAAGACACTGGAAGGGATCAAATACATGGAAAAATAGGATGAAGATCATATATTGGTCAGGTCTTATATTCAGGGATATCTTTCTAATGTGCTTCAGAAGCAACATGTGGAGATGGACAATTGCCAGGATATAGTACTGAATCTCAAGGTCAACAGACTCAGCATTATAAGGTTATGAAAGAGCTTATTCGCTGCAAAATGCAGGAATGGACTTCAGTTAGAGAACATGTACTCAAAATTTTTGGGTAGCTCTTTGAACTGGAAAATCTCAGGGCTCAGATGGATGCAGATATGCAGTCCGACTTCATTTTGTTGTCTCTTCCCAAGTCTTTCAATAACTTAGTGGTAACATTCCATATGAATAAGATGAATTGGTCTAATATTGAGTTAGTAGCTTCATTAAAGTCCGTAGAAGACATAATGAAGAAAGATAATCCCACTGGCAGTGCAATGGTTGTACAGGTCAAAGGGAAGCACAGGCGGGGGCAAGGATCTCGGAAGGGCCTGGCCCAGAAGAGAAAGAAGAAAATTCAAGGTATTGTCTCATCTTCTAATTCTTCCACATTGGTGGCAATAAAGAAGATTGATGTGTGTTATCACTGCAAGAATACCGAGAATTGGAAGTGTAATTGCTAGAGTACCTCAAATCTACAGATAAAGGTAAAGCTCAACAGATATAAAATCTACTTTCATCATTGAAACCAAATTTCTTGTAGGAAGATAAGGTAGTTGGATCATTGATTCTGGTGATTTTGTTTATGTATGCAATTTGTTGCATCTATTTCCGTAAACTAGGAGTCTTGATGAAGAGGAGACAGTCATCGAGATGGGATTTGATGCAACTATCGCAAAAGTTGACATCTTGACCAACAGACTACCATTATCTAGTGGAAGAGTCCTAGTACTTAAAAGAATGTATTTATATTACAGATGTTATAAGGAACTTAATATATGTATTTAAGTTAGTTATAAGTGGATATTCGTGTCTGTTCTGTAATAAATTTGTCATAGGTCGTTATGATAAATATATTATGGATAGTGTTCTGACTTCTGGTGGACTCTATGAATTATGCATTAATAAAAATGTCATGAATGTAACTGCCACTAATAAAAACAATAAAAGAACTAGGGAGGATGGAAATCATTCTAACATGATTTGGCATCAAAGGCTTGGTCATTTATTTGTTGATAGGATCAATAGATTGAGAAAGGATGGATCCTTAGATTTTCGACAGGTCCAATCGTTCCTTACCCGCGAACATTGTATTCAAGGTAAAATGACTAGGATGCCTTTTCATAACAAGCTTACAAGATGCGAGGGTATTCTTGACCTAATACATACTGATATATGTGGTCCCTTCAGTACTGCGACCTGAAATGGATATCGATATTATTTGATGCTTATGGATGACCATTCGTGATACATGTTTATCTTCCTATTATGTCATAGATCCAAAACCTTTGAAAAGTTCAAAGATTTCATGGCTTTGATTTAGAACCAAAGCGATAGGAGATTAAACAGATTCAATCTGACTAAGGTGGAGAGTACCTTTCAGATGAATTCAAGGATCACCTTAAAGAGAGAGGAATTGTCTCCAATCTCACTCCTCCTAGAACTCCCCAACTTAATGGCATTGCTAAAAGACACAACAGGACCATCATGGACATGGTACATTCAATGATGAGTAAAGCGTGTTTACCTCTTAGTTTCCGGGTATATGCAATAGAGAATGCATATATCTTGAATAAGATTCCTATCAAGTCTGTATCTCAAACTCCTTTTAAGCTTTGGTATGAGACGAAAACTAGTGTTAGACACTTGAAGATTTGGGGTTTCTTGGTCCATGCAAAAAACATGGAAGCAAGTAAGCTGGAATCTCACACTCGTGAGTGCTACTTCATTGGGTACCTTAAGGTGGTAGTGGATATCAGCTTTATGATCTCAAAACTCAAAAGATATTCTTCTCTAGAGATGTGCAGTTTATGGACGATGACTATAAGAGTCAAGACAATAATGAAGTAAATGAACTCATTGAATCCCTTGAGGATATTGAGCTTCCTGAATCAGAAACTGAAGAAATAAATAAATATGTAACACATGTACCTCTTCGAAGGAGTTCGAGGGTGGTTGAACCACCTAAAAGGTACGTATTCCATGTGTCAGATGAAATTGGTAATGATCCAGCTTCATTTCATGAAGTACTCGTGGATCATGAGATGGATAGATGGATGCTAGCAATGAAGTCCGAAATAGACTCCATGCAAAAGAATGGTGTATGGACCCTAGAGGTTCCACCTAAAGGGGTAAAATCCATTGAGTGTAAATGGATCTTCAATAGAAAAAGGGGACCTAATGGGGAGGTAGAATCCTTCAAGGCATAGCTCGTAGCCAAGGGCTACACATAGAGAGAAGGCATCAACTATGATAAGACATTCTCTCCTATTGCTATGCTTAAGTCCACTAGGGAACTGCTAGCTATAGCTGCATATCTTGACTACGACATCTGACAGATGGGAGTTAAGATGGCTTTCCTCAATAAATACCTCGAGGAGGATATCTATAGCAGCCTGGGGCTTCATAACAGAGGAAGGCAAAGTTTGTAAGCTGAAGAAATCCTTTTATGGGCTCAAACAAGCTTCTTGTAGCTGGAACATTAGATTTGACGAAACCATAAAGAGTTATGATTTTATGCAGAATCACGATGAACCTTGTGTACAATAAGCTTAGTGGGAGCACCTTTGTGTTCATCATGCTTTATGTAGATGACATCCTTATAATTGAGAATGATACATGGATGATGATCAGTATTAAGATTTGATTGTCCCATACCCTTCAAGATGAAAGATCTTGGAGAAGCCTCTTATATCTTGGGTCTGAAGCTGTTCAGAAACAAGGAAAAGAGGATTTTGGGATTGTCACAACATGGGTACATTAAGAAGATCTTGGAACATTTACATATGGAGAAGAAAGGCTTCATTTCCTTAAGACCTGGTATCCACCTGTCTAAAGGGATGGCTCCTCAAATTATTGAGGAAAAGAAATCCATAGCTGGGTGCCCCTACGCATCATATGTTGGAAGTTTAATGCATGCCATGATGTGCACAAGGTCATATATTTGCCATGCAGTGGGAATGGTAAGACGTTACCAATCCTGCTATGGAGAGAAACATTGGAATGTAGTGAAGAACGTCTTCAAGTATCTAAGATGGATGCAAAATTACATCTTGATCTACGGAGATGGTGATCTCCAAGTCTTAGGATACACAAATTCTGACTTCCAGTCTAATATTGATTATCGAAAGTCAACATAAGGATTTGTGTTCTTGTTGAACGGTGGTGTTGTGAGCTTGAGAAGCAAGAAGCATGACAGTACAACCGATTCACAACAGAAGCCGAATACATTGACGCATCAGATGTGCAAAGGAGGCAGTGTGGTTACGCTAGTTCATCCTAGAGCTTGGCGTAGTTTCCTCTAATACTTTCATCCCACTGCTCTGCGATAAGATGGGAGTCATAGCTCAAGCAAGGAAACCAAACAGCATCAGAAGAGAAAGCACGTAGAAAGAACCATATCATTTGAAAGATATAAAAGTGTGGTGATATCATCATTACCAAAGTGGCCTATACTGGCAACGTTGCTAATCCTCTTACCAGCACGTAATGAGCATGGGTTTAAGGATTGTTCCTGAATGGTTCTAGGGCTAGTGGGAGATCATTTGCCATGTGAGCCTGAGGAAAACCACTCCTATAATAAATGTTATTCCAATGTTTTGATATATTAATAAAAGTTACTAGTATGTTTCACACCCTGTTTGAGATTAAATGAATGAATGCACTAAAAGGCCCCTTAATACAATTAGGGATATATACCATGGCCATCTTGATAATCATACAGTTGTGGGTTCAATTGTTGAATCATAGAGGATGGTGCTTGGATGTATATCTAAGGAGTTAGATTGAGGACTCATCAAGTACCATCGTCATTATTAAGAGATGATCTCCAGCCTGAGAAGGAGATGATAATTCTTCTCTATAAGTTGATATCTGACAGACCTATTGATGCATGTCTTTTACACAGGAATAAAGATTTGGAGAAGTCAGATAAGTTAGGTCAAATAATTGACTTAGCGACATCGAGATAACCAAGATATATGTTGTATGTTTTCATGATATAGGTATGCATCTTCTGACTAGAGACAATTGTATTACTATATGTCTGAGTATGTACATTTGGCAGACCTTTAGGTTGATGGTCTAATGAAGGTTTATACATTGACGAGCTAGTGTGCATACATGGGCATATAAGTAATATGATCTCTCAAAGGGATCATATAGGTTCACTTGTGAATCAGAAGACATTAGCTTACTCATGAGGTATTGGGATCAATCAATTCCATGCATGGCCGTCTTGCTTTGGAAGCATGACAAGAATTCGTATGTATGATATATGCTTTTAGAAACCATATGATCGATACCAACTCCCAATGACCTAATGAGAAACTTAATTATAAAATCCTGAAGGATGCAATCTAAAAAGAGATGTAAAACTTTTGATTTATTCTAGATCTTCTAGCAGGCAAGATGTACAGGTATTAGGAATACCTAAGGGTGATGCAATCATAAACGATTATATAACCATGACGTTCCGAGGGTGTGATGAAACTTGTATAGATTTTAGTGACTCCTCTCACTAGAGAAGTGATCTGATCATAGTCCAAATGTTGGATAGTGATCTTAATGTGATTCAGATGCGATGAGAAAAATAGATTTACAACTTTGATTTAATCAAACATCTATGGGAGGTCCCCAAGATCTGGATTTGAGATATGATCTCAATATCCAAGTCACTATAAGTGGAACATACAATCGCCATGTTCTTATCTCCAAGTATCCACAGAGAAAGTGCATTATTCTTGTAAGAGTTCAAGAATAATTTCATTGATAAATGTTTATCCAAGTATTGAGAAATGGATAAATAAATGTGATTTAATTATCATGAATAATGTGAATTTGATTCATATTATTTAGATGCAGGAGAATGATGAACCAATATAATTAATTGTGATTTATTTATAATGGATATGAATAATGTGGATAGCAGTATCTATATTATTCATATATATAATAAATGGTTTTTATAATATATAAGAGAGAGCTATTTGTAAATAACATTTACAATTTAGATATTGATGTGAATTGGATTCACATTTGACAATTAATTGTAAATGTAATTTACATTTTATTTTGGGTTGTGAATGTGATTCACAAATTTCCAATGGCATGATTGATATTTCACAAATTAATTTGACATTATTTTTGTGAAATAATTTACAACAAAAGTTGTTTTTCATATTTAACGATTATGTGAGATACCATACCTCACATAATTGGAAAATAAAAGCACCTTCCTTGTGAAGAGGGTGGACAACCACCCTTGAGTCCTAATTCAATAGTGACCTCCACTCCTCACTAGGAAGGGGTTTTACCTCTTTCGTATTCCTTCATTGCTTATTGATTTAATTGAATTATATTATATTGATAATTATTGAATATAATTTTAAGTAGTTAAATTAATTGTTGTTGTGTTTTTACAACAAAATTATGGCCATTGAAAGAAACACAAATCAATCTCCAATATTTGATTTGTATTGTCCATGGATTGAGATCCATGAACTCCTAAAATATTATAAAAGAAGAGGCAACCCTAGCTCTCATTTTTACAATAATTTAATAACATCTCTCTCTTTCTCATCATCATATACGCCTCCTCTTTCTCTCTCCATTAAGTGGCCATTCAATCTAAACCATCGAGAGGATCGTCGTCATCGCCAGGCAGTTGTGCTACCCCTTTGACCGCCTGTGAATCTCTGTCTCCTTCGATTCATCTTGCTCATGAAGAAGATATCAGATCTCTGTGAGATATAAGAAGATTTGTTGCTCTGCTCATCAAATTGGATTGCGAGGAGCACGCATTTTATCAATACGCTCGCAAAGCATCTCCTCTATTGGATCGGACTTGGGATAAGAGGTATCTTACTTTAGTGACATGATCGCAAACATTCCTCAAGAGGTATTTCGATATCTACTTTGTGGTTTAGATGAAACGATCAGAGAAGTGCTCTTGGATCATGTGATTTTATCATTTTTAAAATTTTAAATTCTGCTACATCGAGCGACTAGTAAGACTAATCACTCCCGATCTCATATGATGTGATCTTCATGCTTCCATAATGCACTAAAGGTTCTTTCCATAACCTTCACTGCTGAAAGACATACTGATGATATCGATGCATCGGTGCCTGTGAAGGATTAGCTCCAAATCTATGTGTCACTGAAAGAGGTGTAGGAGTAAATGATGTGTTATAGAAGGTCGGAGGACACTTGTACGAGAAATGGTTCCCATAACTCCCATGCATGGCATGTTCATAATTGTACCATACATCATTTACCTCCTGCACATAGGAAGTCTCTCCAATGATCATCTCTGCAAAAGGTGGTTGTTGTTGACAAGAATGGGCAAGAGGCTAGTCCTTTACCCACAGTTGGGGTGGCCCTGACATATTTTCTCCTAAATATGATGAGCACGGTACAAAGGAGCAGTAGATGCAGTCACAACAGGTATCCTAACCTTGGACACCTTCTTAGAAAGTTTTGCCAGCTGCTTTGGCAGTTTGGATAAGTTGTTGTCCAACTTATCCATCCTCCTATCAATTCTCTCAACTACCGTGAGTTTTTCTACTATTATGACCATGTAAAAAGGATCAACTGTAGCCTTCGCTCCCACTTTAGATAAATAGTGGTACGGGGGTCTCTAAATGAGTTGTGCTTGTGATCTGTGCTTGGACCCTCTCGACCATTCACTTGAACACCTTCTAGACGGTGTCTGCACCTCGTGAAGTATAGCTACGTCCACAAGCAGCACTAACCAAACCCTACACCTCAGGGTATAGATCGCAGTAAATTGAGTGAACCAGGATGGTAGGCTCTAAGCCATGACAAGGACACTTCTGCAAGAGATCTTTGAATATCTCCCATGTATCATAGAAAGCTTCGTTGAGAAGTTGGAAGAAACTCATGATGCGTGAGTGCATCATGTTAGTTCTACTAAAAGGGTAGAACTTCTTCAGAAAGAGGTCCATGAACTGCACAAAGGTAGTTATAACTACTCCCAGGTACTTTATCCAGTAGTCAGCCTTATCTTTCAAGGCAAAAGGATGGGTTTTGAGCCTAATGTAGTCTTGGCTAACCCTATCATGCCTAAGGTTAGTACAAACCAACTAAAAGTCCCTAAGGAATGCATATGGCTCCTCATGTGCATTCCCATAAAAATGAGACAACAAACTCTAAAACTACGGATTCAACTCTTATTCTACTTCAAGTTCGATTGGACTTAACCAATTGGTCATTCGGTATTGCCCATGGTTGTATGGCACATCCATAGGTGCATCTCTATCCACATTCAACTGGATAATCTGCGCTCTCATAAGTGTTGCATTCTACTCAGATTCCACTAGCCTAGCCAGCACTGCATGCATTGGGTCCTCTCGCTCTTCAGCATCTTCGTTCTATTTCTTAAGAGGCATCATAAAAGAATCTTCTAAACCATCATCAACAAAAGAATTGTAGTGAGATCTTGACAAAGACATGGAAATCGAATCGATGAGAACATAATAAATAAAGGAATTGGCTAGGATGTAACCACTCCCTAAGAATAGATCATAACACTGGATCAAGCAAGAGTTATCTTGAATCTGAGAAGGTCCAAGGGGAAGATATGATTGAACCGTGGAAGATGTGATATTTGGACAGTTCAGTAAAAGGTTCACGAAGTCCGAACAAAAACTCCGGCCAATTATCCATCTTCAATTTAAAAAAGAAAACAAAAATGAGCATGCACGATTCAAGAATGGAACCTAGTAACTACGGTGCATGTAAATGTGCGGAATCAACTCAAATAATATGCGAACAAACCTCTTTGAATAGGTTCACCAACTGAACACATGAAAGCTATAAGAGTTTAGCTTATTTATTATCTTGGAAATTTTAAATTGGTGATTCAATACAATCTTATACAAGATCACAGGGAGTCTCCTACTACACCCAGTTGCAGTACTATAAGCCCTCAACAATGGAGTGATCTTCTTGGGCAATCAGGTTCAATATCACACCCCAAAAGGAACTTATAGTCGCAGAAAACCAAAATGAATTTCTAAGGTTGGAAGCAACCACTTGAATCTCCCAAAATCCATAAGAATCGGACGAGGAGACTTAGGGTGGAAGTTCAGGGTTTTGGGCTCTAACCTTAGGGATTCGTCCTCACCCACTCTGGATGGGGATAAGTACATGTAAACATTGAGGGTTTTATTGCCCGTAATACAAGGTTGCTTTCATTCCAAATTATTAAGGTCAATTTTCATCAATTCAGTCCTAATTTTAGAGTTGGTTATCACTTTGATTTATGTGACCACAAGCATCGCCAAACGTGCAGTCACTTTGCCTTTATCCTTAAGTTGGCAGAAACTGAGGGAGAAAATGAAAACTGAATGCAATCCTAAATCAATGATGCATGCAGTCATTAGGAATACTTAGAGTGAATTCACAACACTCTCTATGTGAATGCAAAACTAAATTTGTAAATGTTACACTATATGATGTAAATCGAGAAAATCCGCACTTAAACATTATTTCTATTAGCGATGAAGAATCAAATTAAGTTTGGCTAGATAGAACGAAGTTTATGTGAGTATTATGAATCTCTTAAGATTTTTGCAATTGTGAATCCTATGAGATTTAGTTGTGTTTCCTAAGTTACGAGGTATATCAAGCAACAATGACCTAGGATCTATCTATTTGGCGTAGTGCCTGAAACTAAGTCGCCACTTAAGTTGAGAATCACTCTCAACACAACCACAAAAAAGAAAGTAAAATAAAGGCCTATTTTTACATGCATGAGAACTCAATCGAGAACCATTGTAAATAGTAACAAATTACACAAATATTACACAAATGAAGTAAACACATTACTACTTAATTTAGCTAAAAAAAGTCTTCTGAGAAAAATACTCTACAGTCTCTTCAACCGAAGCTCCAAGCTCCTTGCCTTCGCGATTCTTCAGGTGTCGTCGGGTCTGTGATCCCTAGCATAAAACAATTTAAATGTCAAACAATAAACTCTGACTAATTTAACCATTTAAAGTAGCTAAAAATCACAAAGATAGAAATAAGGAAATAATAAACAAATAACAAAACAAGAATTTAACTAAGAAACACTAAAAATCACAAAAATATATAACACATGCTAAATAAAATCAAAGAATGTGTCGCATCCCTGGCAATGGCACCATCTGATGAATGACAAATAAGCAGACGTAATAATCACTAGTTGTAGTATGGTCGATTCGCAACTAATAGAACCAAATCTAATATCTCCGCGAAGAGGGCTCAGTTTTAATTTATAACATGGGAAGTCCATGGTCGAACACAAGGACATGAGCAATTATTTAATTATAATTTAAGTTCTAATTAATTATTTGGATGATTTATAGGTCCGAAGTTAAGATCAATGCATATACACACAAAAATCAATGTAATTTTTCATTCCCTTTTTTATGCAGTTCATGCAATGAAAAAAACTAAGACATATAACATAAAGAAATACTCCTGATTATGTCATAAATTACTTGTGATTATAACTACATTACTAATGAATCTCCATTTCATCACCATTATTCTTTCATTTTGGCCTTCATTCCCAAGTTAATGCATGCATAAGTCATTAATTTGCCAAAATAAACACTATGTAAATTGTACAAAATACTGTATAAATTATTGTATACATTAAGTATTTATTGCCAAAATAAAAGAATAAAGAAAAGAAAAGAAAGAAAAGTGAAGTGTCAAGGACGATGGATGACCTTAGCCCCTGAGACTCAGTCATCATTATGACTTAGTCGACAAGGAATAAAGTAGGGGGAGATAGGGTGGATGAATTGTGTAGAAATCAGATCGAAGACCTCATTTTTAGTTCTTCAATAATTCATTTTTGGGACTTATTTTATTCTTTATTATTTACATATAAAATCAATAAACTTTGTACATGAAAGTTGTAGATGAAAATGTAAATAAAAATACAAAATTTATTTCATGTAAAAATAATATACAATGTACAATACACACTCAGAATAAGAATCCAAAATCCCAACTTCCCTAGTCTGTATTTCCTGCATATGAACTCAAAATGCACAAAATCACTTTTAATTGTACATAACTTTTTATAAGCTATTTTAGAAGGTAGTTTCACTTAACTTGGAATTAAGATGCAAAAGTTAGGTTTTGGACTCCTATTATACTCTACCTAAATAATTTTTTTTATTTATATTTTTATTTTTTTTGTAATTTTTTCGATATTATTTATAGTGTATGTACATAATTAAAATAAAGTAAATGCATAAAAATACAATAAAGTAAAATAGTCTACTAAAATACATAGATGAATTACCCATACTTATACTTATATAATAAAAATACATATTTATTTAAGTGTACATGCAGCTTCAGAAAATAAATCAAAAATATATCCATGTTCATCAAAATAGGACATAAATATATAAATTATGTACATAAAATAATACAATATAAAATGAAAAGTAAAAATAAAATATACAATTTATAGGTCAATATGCCTATAACTATACATGCAATTATTAGCACATAACAAATTAACTTTTCAAAATAAATAAAATACTACAAAAAATAAGAAAAGTATTTTATGTTTTAACCTACAAATAAATAAATTATTTATAGTTTTATTCATTTAATAAGGTATTTTATGATCGGAATTTTCTAGTTGGTCCATTTAGACCAACTATAGAGGTCCATTAGTTGACATGGGTCAACTCTTTGACCTAGGCCACCTACCCCCATCAGGATGAGAAGACCCTTATCTTCTCCCCCATTTCTTTCCCGACCTATCACTCTAATCGATCCGATCAATCACACAAATCAACTGCCGATCAACCCTAATTCACGCCTAATTCTAAAATCCTTTGTATATATCATCGATTCTCCAGAAATTGTTGGTCAATGGAGCTACTCGTGTTGTCTATAAATAATATCCCTCCACATCCTTGCACTAATTTGATCCATGTTTATTTACTCTTAGCCCTTCAGATAATCTATGAAGCTCTGTATTAGTGACAGTAAGGCATAGCTGGTGGTCTACAGCGACGAGGAGCAGAGGAGGAGAAGATCCAACTATCATCAGAGCTTTGATCGTAGGTTCAGCTTCATCAGCCTATGGTCGATTTGAGGCCAGTTAATGCTGCTTTCTAGCTACTATCTTAGTCATAGAATCTTTTTCTGCATTTAGTTTTATCTTTTATTGCTCATGTCCTAAATCCCTAGAGCTTAAGATCTACGGCTAATCCATCGTGACCTGAACATTGTTCTGACCTATTAATCACTACATATCATTCTTGATCTTGTTCTCCACCCGATGCACACATTTCCCCCCATATATTCAACTTGAATCGATGTGAATCAAAGCTTGCCCTGCCACCTTCACCTGAGCTTCATCGCCAGCCCACTCCACGTAGCCTAGGTTGCTCTTTTTTGGACCGAGACCTTAGTCTCGAAACCGAGAACATTTTCGTGCAGGTAGCAGACTAAGAGGAGGCATGGAGCGAAAGATTCGATCCCATTTTGAGATCCGAGTGATGCGGAACTCAACGAGACCCTAGGTCCCCATCGTTAGGACTTGGAACTTTGCTGAAGACACCTACACGTAAGGAGGACCTCCATGAGTGGGAAGGCCCATTAGCATGCCAAATAATGGACGAAGTTGACCGGATTTCACGATCAAAGGTTGGAGGTGCAACTATTCTTCCCTGTTTTTGGAGGAGAGTAGCAATCGTCCGATGAAGAAGCCATTCCAAGTTTAATGGTATTCGTCAGATCACGGGCAAATAGAAGCCCTCATCTGTCATCGGATCTGACTTAAGTCAGCCCACATGGCTCGCTCTCTACCGTTTGTTCCCACCGATACTGTGTATATTTCATTTGGTCCCTCCTGATTTTTTTATATTAAGTTTTGAATTAAATTTTACTTTTGTAACATACTTTTATTAGGAAGAATTGCATGTGAACCCATGTATAATCTTTTATTTGTAAAATAAACCCTACCAAGCACATGCACACACATGTTTATTTTGTAAAAATTGCACCTAGGCCCTTGAACTCTTGTATTTGTTCCTAAGTGCACATTTAATTACTTTTAATAGCAAATCAGTCTCTATACTACCTTGATTTTTATTTATTTCATTCTATTTATTAAAAAATAATTTTGGGATAATTAATTAAATGTTTTAAATCATGCTTTGTCATGCTATGCTTCAATATTTGACATTTAGTTGAGTTTTCTATTTATTAAATTAGTTCTAGGTGCTATTTATTCACTTTCTATTCTATAAAACTCCAAAAAAATAGAAAAAGACCTCTAAAAACCCCAAAAAGATATTGTAGTTTTTATTTGTTACCTTTCATTTTCTGACCAAAAATTAACAAAAATGATATAAGAAAATCCTAAAAATGGAAACATTGAAAAATTTATAAAACTCAGAATTTTTTTTTAAAAAATAAACAAATTATTTATTTTTTGTTATGTTGCATATTATATCTAGTATTTATAACAACTAGTTTTGGGATTTTTTTGAACTATTTGTATCTATTATACTCAAAACTACTCAGCCTAGCTATATTGTGTATATTTTAGATTTAAAAATACCCAAAAATTAGAAAACTACCTGAAAATCACAAAAGTAGTAGAAAAATATAAAAACACAAAATTACTTTATTCGACAAACTTTGATTATTTTTAGCCTCATATATCCCCATATGTCCTATATATATACATATATATACCTATATATCTTTTCTATTTATTATTATTATAAATACCTAAGTTTTTTTATGACCCTAAAAAAATAAAAAGGACTATTCTGGAGTATATTTCCATATTATTTATATTATGTATTGATTATCTATATAGTTTTAATATTCTCTTTTATAAACATATATCTCTATTATCCTCACACATATATATCCATATATATATAAACATATTATATATTATAAAAAGGAATTAAAAATCAGACTGTTATAAAAAATATTAATTAAAGAAAAATATAAAAAAAGAAATCACTTTATTAATTAAAAACCTGCAAAAACATAGAGTGAATCGAGTGCATATTATATACATTAATACATTTTATTTACTAGTGACATTCATGACACATTCATCAATGCACAATTCATAGAGTCCACCGGAAGTCAAAACACCATCCGCAATAAATTTATCACATTCATCAATGACCAACTTATTACAGAAAAGGAAGGAATATCCATGTCTAACAAGCTTAGATACAGATATCAAATTCCTCCTGACTTCAAGTACATAAAGACACTCTTTAAGTACTAAGACTCGATCACTAGATAATGATAGTCGGCAGGTCCTAATGGCAACTACTGCAACACTTGCATCAGATCCCATCTGGATAACTATCTCCTCTTGTTCCAGATTCCTAGTTTCCTGAAACAAATGCAACGAATTGCATATATGAACAGAAGCACCAGAATCTTCAACCCAACTTCCTTCTCGTCCAACGAGAAAGATAGTTTCGATGATGAAAGTAGATTTCATACCTACTGGGGCTTTACCTTTATCGGCAGACTTCAAGTATTCTGGGCAGTTGTGCCGCCAGTGCCCTAGCTTCTTGTAGTGGTGACAGACATCGGTCTTATTCGATGTCATTAACATGAAGCACCAGAAGATGAACCAAATCCTTGATTCTTCTTCTTTCTCTTCTGGGTCGGGCCCTTCCGAGAACCTTGCTTCTGGTCACGATTTCCTTATATGCATTTATTGTAGAGTATAATAAAATTTGATTCACACATTGTGGTTTTGATATCTTGATCTATTTAGTGTGGGTTGATTGTTGTTTAGAACATTGGTCTTCAAGAACTGTCATCACAATGTCTTAGTGTTCCCTGCCTTGTGTGGACCACAAGACAGTTCTTAGGATATTTTTGGACTGAACAAATGGCATTGTTGCAAAGGTCCAAAAGAAAACATCATTGCATAGTTCAGAATCCCAAAAATTCTCATATCTAATGGGGGTAGTCATTTAATCAAAACAGAGGTGAAGAAGCTGACTCAAGAATACTACGTAGAACATCGAGTAGCCTCTCCGTACCACCCACAGTCTAATGGCTTGCCAGAATGTTCAAATAGGTTAATCAAAACTATTCTCTAGAAACTTGTATGTTCATATAGAAAGAACTGGTCTCAACTACTTGACTTAGTTCTCTGGGCCTATCAGAATGTGTATAAGTCTCCTATAGGAATCTCTCCCTACCACATGATATATGGGAAGCCATGCCATTTGCCCATTGAGCTGATTCATAAATCATTATGGGCAATCAATATCTGGAATTTGTATCTATAAAAAGAAGCCAAGAATAGAAATCTAGATATGAATAGACTTCTCGAATTTCATGACTATGCATACGACAACAGTCTTATGTACAAGGAAGAAGTGGCACGACAAGCACATTCGTCGCAAGACCTTTGCGCTGGGTTAGAAAGTCTAGTTGTTGGATGCTTGCATCGAACTTTTCCCAGGGAAGTTGAAGAGCAACTGGATGGGGCTATTTGTAGTGAAGCATGTGCGTGGAATGGAAGCATAGTCATATCTGCATTGTCAGCTGACGCACCTTACCTTGAGCATGATACTTTTTTGTATGCGGTTGATTCTATTCAGGTGGTCTACAAAGAAGAGCTTCAAGCTGTGGCATCTATAGATTCAGACAATTAATCCAAAATATCTTTGATTAGTTAATCATTTTTTCTTCTTTTCATTTTTTATTCTTTCATTCTTTCAAAAGCTTCACTCGTCTCATTCATCATTGCTATACTTAGGATATGCTTCATCCTAAATATAGGAGGAATGAGTGTATACAAGTGTTCATTCCTTGAACCCCTCGAATGTCTCCTTAACTTTTGACATTCTTTCTATACTTAGAGATATTTTACCCTAAGTATAGGGGGAGATAAGCAGAGCCATTTATTTGTTTATTCTAATCATCAATCCTCATTGCATTGTGTATTGTCTGATATACTTAGGATTATTTGATCCTAAGTATAGGGGGATGGTCGACTTCCTATGCTTTTTTCTATCTTTGTAGTATAGATTTTCCTATACTTAGTAGAAGTTATGTCTTCCTTTTCTCTCTGATCTATGAGGATATAGCTCAAGCAAAGTATAGGGGGTCATATATATGTTGCATATATTTTAGCCATAACTCGTACTTTCGTAGTTTTAAATAATATGGCCAATTAATAAAAAATTAAAACACAGTCAAATTCTTTGTACATACTAATTAATAAATCAGGTCAACAATGTCTTTCAAATTGTTAGAAAAATGATTGGAAAATCTTTTTGAAAAATCTTTTGAAAACTATTTGGAAATATTTTGTAAAATAGTTTCAACCTTTGTAAAAACATTTTGTTTGTAAAAATTTCTTTTCTTTATGTGAATAAAATATTTTAAAAATATATTTGCAAATGGTTTGGAAAATGGTTGCAAAAATATTTTGAAAAATCTTTTTATTCTATTTGAAAAATCTTTACAAAATGATTTTCGAATTTTTAAATGTTTGTAAAAATTATATTTCAAATTTGTTTTCAAAAATAAGTTTTCAAAATGTTTGTGAAAATCTTTTCAGAATATTTTGAGAATCATTTATTTCATACAAGCAAATAAAGATCCTTTACAAACCCTGTATATACAAACCTGTAAATTCCATCATCCCAATTCTTGTAAATAACAAGATGCATTCAATGTAAATACTTCCACATATTAATTTTCTGTAAAATCTTTTTGTTTTGAAAAATCCCTAAAATTTTTTAAATTTAAAAATCCCAAAAATATTGACAAAATCTTTTCAAAAACCAGCAGAAAAATTTGCAAAACTTTTTCAAAAATAAAAAAAAATCAAATTTGAAAATTCATCACAAAAATATTTTCCGTATTATGCATATCACATGCAATTTTTTGGATTGATATTGACAATTAAACAAGTCTAATATTGGAGCTTAGTTGGTCCTTAATCCACTTGATCACAGGAACCGTATAAGAACCGGAATTGAGACACTTCAGGTCTACTAGACTTAATTCTTCAGGAACCACAAGACTTAGTTTAGTGTTGCCTTGACTGCCTAAGAAGAATATCTTAAAACATACACATGACTCTTGGAGACAGTAACCTAACTTGGACACTTTCACCTCACTCTTTGCTCACCTTAGTTGAAGTGGTATAGGACTGGATTTGCCGGCATGAGACATAAGCTAGTGGAAACATCAGAACTCACATCTCTATGGTACGCTAACCTGATCCAGTAGAGGCGAGGTCCAAAGACGGAATGATGTGGGTTGCAATAATGCTTCAAAAAAAGGATAGTTTACTGGCACAAGAAGAAAAAGTCCATATATAAATGTTGCTATACATAGTATTTGAAAAAAAATCAAAAATTCAAAAACTCCAAAAATAAAAGATGGGAAAATCAAAGAAAAAATCAATTCCCATCGGAGAATGTATGCATTCAATAAGCAAGCTTATGCTTCAAAGTCATGTATTTGTGAGCCTGTAGACGGGTGATTTGGCTACACTGGCCAAACATCCTTGGATAGGTAGCTGCATTGAATACCATCCATGCTTCTCTCTACCCCCTCTTCTTGAGCTAGTTGTACTCAAACTTAGAATGGAATACCCTGCTTCTTGAGGAAAGAGTTATTGGATTAGGTAATTAGGGTCACCATGTTGGAGAAGGTTGTTCTCTACTTCTTCAGCCGAGGAGAGATACATATCAGTGACACTATATATGATAGACTCATAGTCATAAGAGTTTGGGTCTGGCATTGACTTCTTTTGACCTAGCTATTGAGGAGACTTGAGCAAAGCTTTGAAGTTTTTGGAGGTTGTGTTTCAAGTCTGGTTCCCAATCAAGGTTCCAACCAAACCTAAAATCCAAAAGTTTGACTAAGCTCCAAACTTTGATTTTGTGAAGACAAGTTCAAGAATTAAAATGAATATGTGTTCTTTCTTTTTCTTTTCTTTATTTTCTTTTATGCACTTGTAGGCATAAGTGTTTGCAAGGGACTAACAAAGGCAAGTATAGGGGATGATGAATCTCCATTTCACCGCCTTTATTCTTTCATTTTGGCATGCATTCCCTATCTAGATGCATGTATATATCATTAATTTGCCAAAATAAATAATATGTAAACTATAAAAATACTGTATAAATACCATATTTATTGTCAAAATAAAAGAATAAAGAAAAGAAAAGAAAAAGAGTGAAGTGTCAAGGACACTAAATGACCCTAGCCCCTGAGACTTAGTCATCATGATGACTTAGTCGAGAAGGAATAAAGTAGGAGGCGATAGCGCTGATGAATTGTACAGAAATCACATCGAAGACATCATTTTTAATTCAACAATAATTTATTTTTGGGATCTATTTTATTCTTAATTATTTACATATCAAATCAATAAACTTTGTGCATGAAAGTTTTAGATAAAAAAGTTAAAAAATACAAGATTTGTTTCTTATAAAAATAATATACAATGTACATTATATACTCAGAATAAGAATATAAAATCCCAACTTCCCAAACCAGTATTTCCTCCATATGAACTCAAAATCACATTTAATTGTATGGGTTTTAATAAGCCAGTTTGTGAAGATGGTTTCATTTTAATTGGAGTTGACATGCAAAAGTTAGGTTCTGGACCCCTTTTGTACCATATACTTGAATAAAGTATTCATTTTATTTATATTTTTTATTTTCAGTTATGTAATTTTGTTATTATTATTTATAGTGTATGTACATAATTATATAAAAGTAAAAACCATAAAAATAAAATAAAGTAAAATAGTCTACTAAAATACATAGATGGATTACCTATACTTATACATATAATATATATATACACATATTTATTTAAATATACATAAAACTTTAGAAAAATAAAATAAAAATAGATCCATGTGCATCTAAATACGACATTAATATCTAAAATATGTATATAAAATAATAAAATATAAATTGAAAAATAAAAATAAAATAAACAATTTATAGGTCAATATATGTATAACTATACGTGCAATTATTACCACATAACACATTAACTTGTATAAATAAATAAAAATCATAATAAAATACTAATAAAAATATAAAACATATTTTATGTTTTAACCTAAAAATAATTAAATCATTTACTTTTTTGTTTATTTAATAAGGGATTTTATACTCGGATTTTTCTGGTTGGTCCACGTGGACCAACTAGAGAGCTCGCTTAGTTGACCTTGTTCAACTCTTTGACCCAGGCCACCTATCATGGTCTGGATGAGAGGACCCTTGTCTTCTCCACCACTTCACAGCTGACCTATCACTCTAATTGATATGACTGCTCGCACAAATTAACCACTGATCGACCCAAACACACGCCTAATCCTAAAACCCTTGGTGTATACCATCGATTCTTCAGAAATTACTGGTCAATGGAGCTACTCATGTTGTCCATAAATAATAGCCCTTCGCCTCCTTGCACGAATTTTATTCATCTTTATTCACTCTTAGCCCCTCAAGCCATCTCTGGAGATCTGTATTAGAGACATCAAGGAGTAGCTGGTGGTCTGCAGCAAGGAGGAGCGAAAGAGGAGAAGACCATTGGAGCTCCGCCTGGAGGTTCAACTTCATTGGCCTACGGTCGATTCGAGGCCAGTTTCTGTTTCTTTATAGGTACTATTTTAGTCATATCTTCTTTTCTGCATTTAGTTTTATGTTTTATTGCTTTATTAGAGTTAGTTTCAAAAGTCCTCAAAAAACTAGAGCTTGAGCTTCAGGGCTAATCCATCGTGACTCGACCACTGTTCCAACCCATTGATTACTCCATATCGTTGATGGTCCTATTCTCCACCCGACACACCCATTTCCCTCATCGATTCGACGTAAATTGATGTAAATCAAAGCTTGCTCCACTACCTTCGCCTGAGCTTTACCACCGACCCATTCCACGTAGTCCCATCTACTCTTTTTTGGACTGAGACGTTAGTCTTGAGTCAAAGAACGTTTTGAGCAGGTAACGGACCAAAAGGAGACCTGGAGTAGGGGATTCGATCCTATTTTGAGCTCCCGGTGATGCAAAACTCAACAAGACCCCAGGTCCCCATCCCTGGGACATAGGACCTTGCTGAATACACCTGTACGTGAGGAGGACCTCCAGGAACGAGAAGGACCCATTAGCGTGCCAAATAGTGGCTGGAGTTGATCGGATTTCACAATCGAAGGTTGGACGTGTAGTTGTTCTTCCCCATTCTTGGAGGAGATAAGTAGCCATCCAATGATGAAAATGCCCAGGTTTATTTGTAGCCGTCGAATTACAAGTGAATCGAAGCCCTCATCTACCGTCAGATTTGACTTAAGTGAGCCCATGTGGCTCGCTCTCTGTTGTTCTTCCTACCAATACTGGGTATATTTCACATGGACCCTCCTGACTTAAGTTTCTAATTAAATATTAGTTCTGTAGCATACTTTTAATAGGACAAATTGCATGTGAACCCTTATATAATCTTTAATTTACAAAATAGTCCATGCTAGGCATGTGCATATGCATGTTTATTTGGTAACAATTACACTGAAGCCCTTGAACTCTTGTATTTATTTGTGAGTGCAATTTTATTTAATTTTAATTACAAATCAGTCCCTATACTTTTTGGATTTTTATTTATTTCATTCAAATTATTAAAAATAACTTTTATGCTCACTTAGTTTTGGGAAAATTAATTTAAATGCTTTAAATCATGCTTTGCAATGCTATGCTCTAAGATTTGGCATTTAGTTGAGTTTCCATTCACTAAATTAGTTCTAGGTGTTATTTATTCCCTATCTATTTTATAAAACCCACAAAATAAAAAATAAAATTCAAAAAAATATTGTAGTTTCTATTGATGTCGTTCATTTTCTGAAAACAAATCAACAAAAATGATTAAAGAAAATCCTAAAAATTGCAAAACATTGAAATCCTTGAAAAATTTGAAAAACTTTTCTACAAATCGGAAATTCTTGATTTATTTTCTGTGTTGTTGCATATAATATTTAGTATTTATTAAAAACCATTTTAGGAATTTTTCGAACCTATCTCTATATATTATACCAAAACCAACTCAGCCTAGCTATATTATATAAAATTTAGACTTTAAAAATATCTAAAAATTAGCAAAGAAATATCTTTCTAACACAAAAATAGTAGAAAAATATAAAAAACATAAAAATATTTTATTCTACAAATTTTGATTATTTTTAGGTATATTTATTTATATTACCCTATACATCCTATATATGCATATGTATACCTATATATCTTCTTTATTTATTACTATAAATACCTAAATAATTTTATCACCCTAAAAAAATAAAAAAGGATTTTTTTGGTGTATATTTCTATATTTTATATATATTTTATGTATTTATTATATTATAGTATTTATATTATCTTTTATGTACATATATCCTTATATATTCACTTATTACATATATTATGAAAAGAAATTAAAAATCAGAAACTATAAAAAAATATTAATTAAAGAGTAATATCTAAAAAGAAATCACTTTATTTAAATAAACCCCAAAAAACATAGTGTAAATAGTATGCATATTATATACATTCATACATTTTGTTTACTTAAAAATAAAATATCTTGCTACGACATTTGCTTCATGTGTTCGACCACACCTGCTTGCCATTATATATATTTATTGTAGGCTATAATAAATTTTGATTCCCGAGTTGTTGTTTTGATTGCTTGATCTATTTAGTGTGGGTTGATTGTTATTTAGCCCATTGTTCTTCGAGAGTTGTCATCACAGCAACTTAGTGGTCTCACCTTGTGTGGACCACAAGACAATTCCTTTGATATTTTTGGGTTGAACAATTACTTAATGAAAATATAGTGTGATGCAAATCCAATTCAACTAAAGAATAACATATATTAATTCATTATGAAGGATGAATAGGCAAAATAGATCCTCTAAAAATTAAATGCATGTAGGATATATAATAACTGTGATTTAAATACTCTAAATTAAAGAGGATGAAATGAGCTTTCCAATGGTACTAATTTTATTAACAAAAAAATAGTTGGGGATCACAAGATATTACTATTACAAGAAAGAGGTATATCTCAAAGAAAACTAGTTATATATATTACTGTTAGTTCCAAACAAGGACTTGAATACAATTATAAGAACTCATTGGGCTCAAACACCAATTGTGGAAAGACTTATTTGCATTATCATTTAATTCAATGGGCTTCACTACGATTCACCCTTAAGCACATGTGTTACACATGATAGGCTAGAGGTTCGGGCACTGGATTGGGACACATGGTTTTCAGTTCTTTGTCGAAGTTGGTTTGGGTTATCTGGACCTTTGGTTTGAACCACTGGGTCGGTGTCAGGACAAGGCTTGCTTCGAGCCCTAGGATCTCGCCTAATTCAGGTAGATTCAAGGGTATCTCCTACTTGAGCCCTCTTCTTCCTCCTCTACATGCGGTGAAGAAGGCTACACTCCGATGTAGCTGCTCTTGCTCCTTTGTGCTCCCCAGCGATACGTCAAGCTTGTTGGAGCTTCATGTTGTCCAAGCAAAGATGTTGATTGCTTGTGGATGGTACAAGAGTAGTTAGCTGTCAGTTTAGCTAAAGCTACAGCCTTAAAATCCACTCCGATGTATGTCCGACCATTGAAGTCCTGGAAAAGTTGAACTCAAAGTAAAAGCTCTAGCGATCTGTTGGGATAGCAATGAGGAGGAACGAAGGGATTCAAGTAGCGTTGAATCAAACCCTGGTGGGTATCCAAACTTATCAATCTTGGAAATGAATCATGATGGAAAAACAAATATGGAGAAGTAGAGGGATTACATGAAGGGTTACGCATGGATCATGAGTAAATAGTGAACAAGCACCCAGAATGTTGTAGCATGAGGTCAATCTTGTGGATCTCATCAGAGAAGAACCTTTATAGTCGCTCTCATAAACCTATCTATCTCTATCATGGATGAGAGGTGAAGTTAGGGGTCTCTCTCACGCAAGGGTGGATGGCTGTCACTTATGACAGAGGAAGGAGTTTTGATGCAATGGAGGTTCATGGCTTACGATCCCAGGTGGTGGTTTTAACCACCACCAGTTGGAAGAGGAGATAGGGTTGAAGAGGATGAGGTGGCTAGTGTGGATGAGGGAAGTTAGGGGAAGAAGTTTGGGATGGTTATGAAGGGAGGAGATGAATGAGGAGTTTGGAAGAAATAGAGGAAGTTGGGGTAGTTAGTGGATTTGACTCTGGACAGAAGAAGGGGACAAAGGTTGAAGACGCAATACGACTGTTGGATCTTTGAATCCAATGGTCCACAGATGGGTGCAGACGTGCGACTTAGATGAGATCGGATGATCTCATCAAAGAATTGAGATTAGAGTAGGAAGGAACGATCGTGGTCAGCTGCTCTTGACTGACCTGATGGTCAGAGATTAAGGCGGGTGATAAGCTAAGGCTAGGCCACGCGGCGAGCAATTGTGAAGCCAAGTGGCCCAATCAGAATTAAGGAAATTAAGGAAGACATTGTAAAATAAAGAATAAATAATTAGAGCAAAAATTAGAAAAAGTGGTGACATGAAAGTTGTAGATCTCGATGAGATCTACAACTTTCATGCAGAAGCCAAAGAGAAATACAATCAACTATAAATATATAAGAATTAAATAAGTAATTAAAGCAATAAAGATAATTTTCTTTATTTTCTTTTCTTATTTTTTGGATTTTTGAATTATAAATTATGTATAATAATTATGCGCAATTGTAACCTAATTTTTTATTTGATTTTTAATAATAAATATATATATATAAAATAATATCGCAATAATATGTTAAATAATATTATATAATTATAGTTATTTTTTTACGTACGTAATAAATTAATTGAACCCATTTGTCAATGAATCATATTGATTTACTTAAGCAAGAGAGTTAATAATATGAAATAATGTAAATATATATGAGATTTATCAGGAACGATTACAGTAATTGGGGGAATAACGTGGTCAGCAAAAGGGAGACATCGGGGGAGGAGGCATTACAAAGATAGACGAAGGGCTGAGGTCCGTCGGATCAAGAAATCCAACAACCGCTCAAGAGGCACGATGGGATGGGCAAGATGCCCTATGATCATCCGATCAGAGGGTTGAGAGTGAAGTAGGAACAGAGGGCCCAGTTCTGATTAGAAGGAAAGATAAGAGGGGTGAGAAGTGGGCAAATGTCAACAAAGGAGCGAGCCACATGGCTGGTGGAGAGGCGCCACGTGGTACAATAAGAAAATTAGAAAACAAAAAAGTAAAGAAAAATAAAATATAATTAATTAGAAGCTTCAAATGAAAAAGTGCATAACATGAAAGTTGTAGACCCTTTTGATATATACAAGTTTCATGTTGAACAAAAGTCAAAATAGGTCATATATACATAGGTATATTTTTGTAAGTATTTTCAATGAATTAAAAATACTTCATTTAATTTCTTTCATTATTTTTTGGATTTTTGATTTGTATATAATGTCAAAAAATATATATAATATTTATCTATTTTTTGGTATTTGTAATTAGGAAGCACAAGAAATAAAGAGCATTAATAGAGTTAATTATATGCAATAATTAGAATTAGTTATTTACATAAGGTCAAATATTAATGTTAGCAAATTAACTATACATTTTATTGAATAGTTTAAACAAGGAGGACAATACATAAGAGTTATGATGATAAATCATGGAATTATCACGTCCCTATACTTAAACCATGCTTGTCCTCGAACAAAGAGAATAAAAAAGTAGGATTAATTCATGAATGTGCATGTGAATAATCTAGACATGATTCACTAAGAATCCTCATTTTAGTGATCCAAAAATCCTAAGATGAACCAAGCTTTAGTAAAAAAGAAATCCAACTTCTCTAATTATCAGATTCTTTGTGTTATACATATAGCATAAGGATATGACATTTAAGTGCGAACTGCATTTATGAGAGACGAGTCGAACGATCACTCAAAGTCCTAGTCCAAGAGATCTCCTCAAGACCTAATCCTCAACACTAGGGAATAAATTAGTTATTGTATTCAATCCACTGTTTATTAAGTTGTCATACTTAAAAGTGAAGGCGAAAGGCCAATTGATGGAAGGCATAGGTTTGTGTATTTTCTTTTCTCTATCTCATTCAAACAAGGATCCTCTCGAGTGCCTTATTAAACCAAATACATATATATTTTTGGTGTTGATCAATGTGTCCGTAAAGAAAGTGCTAATTCATCTGCACTTATTTTCCTAGGAATGCACCTGGATGTGTTTCCTTGAGTATCTGAGATACCTTTGACACCCTAACTTGTATCACTATATGATGCAGAGCCCTTTCTGGATGCTAGCCTGACTCATAAAAGCCTAAGAGGTTGGTCCAAGTGGATTTCTGAAAGGTTGGGAGCGCTCGCCTTTAGTGGAAGCTCTATTGATTTGACTTTTTAATGTAAGAGCTTTTCTTTCTTTTTTTTCTTTTTCTTTCATTTTTTTGGATAGCTCCACTACTTTTACCAAGAGTTGGCATACATTGATCAAAGATTTTTAAGATTTCATCACACCCTGATATTATGGTAAATATCAAGAGATTGGTACAAGATCCTTGTTCTCATACCAACTTAAGGTGCTGACACTTAGGTTTCATGAAGCCTTCATCATTTTTATCACATCAAAGAGCATCATTAAATCAGATCCAAACTCAAATCTCAAATTCTAGTTCCCCGAGTGAAACCTCAACTCATCTCATCATCATACAGTTATGCTTGTGAGGTGCATGTCATATTCTTTAAGGTATAGATTAAGTATGAGATATAGCACACCTATATTTCAAACTAGGGAAGTGAATTATTAAGTTTTGAGCCCTAACAACTAAGGTTGGTTAACTCTGAATAGTAAGACCTCGAATATCAAAGCTTCTTTGTTTCTCAAGTGTTGAGTGATGTGAATGTTGTAGGGACTATACCAAATTAAAAGGTTAGTAATTTTTATTATTTACGATTTTTTCCTTTTTCAAGTTTGTTTTTTATGTTTTTTGAATGAAGCATTTCAAAGAACAAACTAGACTAATTTTCAGCCAAATTTTTTAAAAGATTTTTGAAAATATTTTACAAACCATGTCATATTGATATAGATTTTTGAAATATTTTTCAAATGATTTTTAAAACAAGTAAAATATCCATTTTTCAAATCAATGTTAAATATTTTTCAAAATAGTTTCACATAGTTAGAAAATTTCTCAAAGAATTTGTAAACTTTTTTAGTTAAATCAATTCAAAATATACTTTACCCTAGCCCCAACAAAGTTTGATTTTTTTTTGAAAATATGAGCTTTGGTTGAAGTATATATGAAATATATATGGTAGGCCACCATATACTTAGCTTGTGTTATGTCCTCATAGCACTAAGTGATATGAGGCCATAGTTCATGCTCAATACAAAGGGAAATAAAGGGACTAATTCGAATCTCCCCCTAATACATTGGTTAAAAATAACCTAAGTACAAGAAGAGGACCAAGAAGATGGGCCAATGGGCAAGAATTGAAAGGAATGAGGGACTCAGGCCCCCCTATACTTAGACTGAGAAAAGCCTAAGCACGGAGATGAAATGTAGAGGGAACGACCCGAACTGGACAATCAGATGAGATTGGGTTCTGATGAATCTCAGATTCAGCATGCTAAAATTGGTCAATTAAGCTTTGTTCTCCAAAATCCATATGTATTTAATCATTAATATAGCATCATTAGCATTCATACATGTGTAAATAATATTCGCATTTCATCATACATAATTGCATAAAATAAGGAACCAAATATCCAAGGGTAAATTGTCCTAAAAAGAAGCCAATTTTCCCTCTTTTTAATTATTTCATCCTAACTCTTATTGACCTAAAACCAATTATGTATATATTATTAACAAGAATAAATAAAAAATACAAAAAATGCTAACACAAATAAGTGACGAATAAACACCAAAATCTAATTTCACATCAGACAAATTAAAACGTGCATATCTTCTTCATACAGTGTTCGATTTTGGTCTACTCACTTTTAAATTACTCCATTTTCAAATACCTTAAAAAGAAGATAAATTTCATAAATTCAGAGCTCATATGTGAAAGTTGGGTTTTGGGCCTCTTTTCCATATTTTATCTTTTTACGATTTTTGACTTGAGGTTTTATGTACATAATAAACCTATTTTATTTTATTTCTTCTTCATTTGTGTTCTTTGATAAAATTTTTATCAAGTGGCATAAAAATCCAAATCTATATCAAGACTGAATTCAAAGAAACTGACTGACTCCGAGTAACCTTTGTGAGTCTATACAAAATTCGCTTGTTTCATACTTCTATTTTATTTTCCTATTTTCTTATTTACTAAAATCCAAAAAATATGTTAACATGTAAATAAACATCTTTTATTTTATCGTACGCTTTTAGGTTATTTTTCTCCTTTTCTAAATCCACAAAATAATTACAAAGTCCCAAAAAGTTGGTTTTTTATACACATGGAGAACCACTAAAAATACCACTTTAAACAGTTGACCTCTTATGTTTCTAGTTCCTTCATGAAAGTTGTAGATCTCGTTGAGACGTATAACTTTTGTGAAGGAATTTTTTCAATCCGAGGTGTCCTTCTACTCCTTTCCTATTTTCCTTTCTTTTTATTTTTCAAAACTTTTTAGGGGTCACGTGGTAGACCCACGTGTTGGACATGCGAGCCCACGACGAGCCATTATGCAATAAATGTTATTGCGAATATAATTCCCTGATCTGAAATGAAGAATAACTAATTTGAATAATAGGTCCCTTAGTACAATTAGGGTTATGTACCATGGCCATCTTAATGATCATACACCTTTTGATTCAATTATTAAATCATAGAGGCTGGTGCTTGGATGAATATATAAAGAGTTAGATTAGACTCATCAAGTACCGTCAAATGATTATTAAGAGATGATCTCCAGCCTGAGTACGAGATGGCAATCCTTTCTCACATAGGTTGATATCTGACCGACCTCTTGATGCAGGTCCTCTGCATAGGAATAGAGATTCAGAGGTGTTAGATTAGTTAGGTCAAAGAGTTGACTTAGCGAGATCAAGATAACCAAAGTCCTATGTTGTATGCTTTCACGATATAGGCACGCATCCTCTTACTGGAGACAGATGTCTTACTATATGTCTGAGTATGTATATTTGGCAGAACAATTGGTTGATGACCTAATCAAGATCTATATACCGGTGCGCTGGTGTGCATATAAGGGCATATGAGTAATACGATCTCTCAAAAGGATCATACAGGCTCATTTCTTAGACCGGAAGACATGAGCTCACTCATGAGATATTGGGAAGAATCAAATTTCGTGCACAGTTGTCTCGCTTTGGAAGCTTAACTGAATTTGTAGGTTTGACATATGCTTTTGGAAAGTATATAATCAACACCTGGGTATGATGTATGCTTTTGGAAAGTATATGATTGATACCAACTCCCAATGATCGAATGAGAAACTTAGTGATAAATCCCTGAAGTAGACAGTGTAAAATTGATCTTATACTTCGGGTTTATTCTGGATCTTCCAGTATGCAAGATGTACAAGTATTGGGAATACGTAAGGGTGATGTGATCATAAACGATTGTATAACCATGATGCTTCCATTCCTAGGGAGTGATGAAACGGGTCTGGATTTTAGTGACTCCTCTTAGTAGAGAAGTAATATGATCTTGGTCCAAATATTGGACATTGATCTAAATATGATTCAGATGCAATGAGAAGATTAGATTTGCGGTCTTGATTTAATCAAGCATCTATGAGAGGTCCACAAGATCTGGATTTGAGATGTGATCTCCTTATCCAAGTCACTATACGTGGAACAATACAATAGCCATGTTCTTATCTCCAAGTATCCGCAGAGAAAGCACATTATCCTTGAAAGAGTTCAGGTCATATTCATTGTCGATATATGTATCCAAACATTGAGAAAATATATAATTAAATGTGATTTAATTATCATGAATAATGTGAGTTTAATTCATATTATAGAGAGAATTATCTTAGATAATTAAATGTTATTTGATTATTAAAGATGTGAATAATGTGAATGTGATACATATTATTTGGGCACATGAGAATAGAGATTCAAGATGATTTAATGTGATTTAATTATCATGGACATTGAATAATGTGGATAACACTATCCATATTAATCGTATATATTGTAAATGTGATTTATAATATATAAAAGAGAGCTATTTGTAACTTACATTTGTTAATTAAATGTTGATGTGAATTGGATTCACATTGGACAATTAATTCAAAATGTAATTTACATTTTATTTTGGGTAGTGAATGTGATTCGCAATTTCCCCATGGCAAGATTGTAATATTCACAAAATAATTATCAATTATTGTTGTTGAATTATTTACAACAAATGTTGTTGTAAAATCATGGAGATTTCTAAGGAATAATGCAATCTCACAAGATTGCATGAGATTTCCAAGATTGCATGAGATTTCCAAGATTGCATGAAATCTCCATACAAATATCTCCATGTATGCTTGATTGA
Organism: Ottelia alismoides; assembly: GCA_037367405.1. Classification (NCBI taxonomy): domain Eukaryota; kingdom Viridiplantae; phylum Streptophyta; class Magnoliopsida; order Alismatales; family Hydrocharitaceae; genus Ottelia; species Ottelia alismoides. The sequence goes on along the minus strand of JAZKJV010011681.1, from coordinate 437,855 downwards.
TCTAATTTGGAATTAAATCATATTGGTTTATCAATATATATTTAATCCAAATTAAATTTATTGTTGTTAGTTTTTACCAACAAAATCTTGGCCATTAAAAGAAACACAAATCAATGTAAGTCATTGGATTTGTGTTGCCCGTGGATTGAGATCCATGGATCCCAAAATATTATAAATAGAAGGGCATCCCTTGTTCTTCATATGCTATTAAGAAACACAAGGCGCTCTCCCTCTCTCTTTCTCTCTACAAACCCTCTCTCCCTCTCTCTCTTATGGTCGTCCACCATGAAGCCCTAGAGAGAGTCTCCATTGTCGCAGCGTTGTTGTTATCTTTCTTGGTTGATTGCTCGTGGATCTCCATCTCCTTTGGTTTTTCTCGCTCGTGAAGAAGACATCATATCTTGTGTGACGAGATTTGAATATTCGCTTCTTGTATCATCAACATGGAATGCGAGGGCACGTGTTTCATCAACACGCTAGTAAGCGTCTCCTCCGTCAGATCGGACTTGAGACAGGAGGTCTCTTCGTTTATAGACTTGATCGCAACTATGCTTCAAGAGGTAACCCTAATACTTGTTTGTGGTTTAGATGAAATGATCCGAGAAGTGTTCTTGGATCATGTGGTTTCATCGCATGAAAGTTTTTTTTTAAATTCCGCTGCATCGAGCAACTAGTGCGACTAGTCGCTCCCGATCGCATACGATGAGATCCTCATGCTTCCGTGATGCGCTTAAGTATCTTACAATATCCTTCAAGTGGTATCAGAGCCTTAGGTTGGAGGTTTTGGATGCGATATATATACCTAGGAAGACTTGGGTTCATTAGGGTTTGCGAATGTTTTGTCGCATTTTATTTTCGCATCTATGTTTAATGATCATTTTCGGTCCTGTTTAAATTATTTAAAAACGAAAATAAAATTTGATTTTTGTTCTACATTAAATAAGAAAACCGTAGGATCTGAGTTTACGTGATTTCGAATCCGTTTGCTCAAGTTATGATCAAATTAGTGAACATGTATCCACTGTTTCGGAGACTGCAAATCATGACGTAATTAAGGAGTTAATTACTGATTTTAAACATCTTTAAATGCATGAAAATCACTTAATTTAGGTTGTAATTCAAGTTAGCAAACTTTGAAATCTTTTGCTTAATTTGGATTTAAATTAATTGAGATATGCCAATTTTAATAAGTGGGGGTCACTGCTGGAATTACTTTCCTAATCAAGAACCTAGTGATTGTCATTTAATCAATTAATGAAATTAATATTTTAATTTACTAAAATAATTATAGATAAATATTTGTGAAATATTTGATGATATTTATTTCTTTAAATGGTATTATCTTAACCAATAATTGATTAGATATGATCTAGATCACAAATGGCTGCACAATCTACTTTCTAACAAACAAAGTTGCTTGAATAGGATGGGGATTTATTTAGCAAATCTCCTTATAATATTAATCAAAATCATTTTGATTATTATTATATGGTCTAACTTTGGTTGAAAAAACGATTATAATTTGAAGTACACAATGATCAATTTGGCATTATCTTTTCCCAAGGTGGATATGGAGTCTAGTTTGGGCGTCGGGGTAGCAGGTTGCACCGTGTGCGGTCTGTCCCACTCCCATCGCTACTAGCCATGATAACGGTAGGGACTTGATAATGCAGGAGAGATCATGGTTTATTTTTTTAATTATTAAAATTCAGAATAATACGTATTTGAGATAATACCGTAATTCAAGTGGCAATAAAGATTGTTTGTTGGATATTAATTGGATCATTAATTTAATATGATTAGATTAATTGGAATCCAATTAAAAATTAAACACTCTAATTTTAATAGAGATGTTATTTCCCTTGGAAGAACTAATCATAATGAATATGATTCATGATGATTAATTAGAATTTGAATATGATATTGAGGATCACATAAGTGACATCCATGGTCTTCCGTCAAGGCGAAGGGTTCCGTCGCCAGATATTGTATGTAGGAGATACATGTCCGAAGTGACAGCTCATGCATACAATCCATTTGGATCGGACTCTTCACTTCTCGAAAGAGTAAGGACGTATGCGTAGTGACCCCAATATGGAGTCCTCATATTATTGGGGTCATATTAGATTGCGCACAGCAAGTTGTATTCCTATTGACGGTTGGTTCAATTAATGACGAGTCAACATCACCTTAGCGATGGTGGGCCCAGGTATTAAAGACCAAATTGGGAATGCAAGTTGGACTTGCAAGGCGGAATGTGTTCCTGCTTCTTTTTATTAGAGTTATAAGTTCTCATATTATTGGGATGTAACAAAGATAAGGAAGGAGATTCCAGATCTTGCTTGAGATATAATGGTAAGTATATCTCTTACATTGAAAGTGATTAAGGGAATGAACTTTCAATATTGACAAGGCAAGACAACTTTGATATAAAAATTCCTAAATCAAAGTAAAAAATGTATAATTACATATTTTTATGCAAATTTCTTATTTCAGATAATCCTTCATTAAACCCACTCAATACTATAGTCAATAATAACCAGTAAATTATCATGGATGGGATCCATAATCAAGATATTGTACTTGCAGTTGGACATATAATGTATGTGGTTGCAATGTGCACGCTTTAAAACATTTGACTGAAAAAAGTGTCGTGCTGCTCGCCACTCCCCGAGGCCAAGGGATCGTCAAAGCATGAATGTGATGTACCAAAAAGTCTTGATCATGGATGGGATCCATAATCAAGATATTGTACTTGCAGTTGGACATATAATGTGTGTGGTTGCAATGTGCACGCTTTAAAACATTTGACTGAAAAAAGTGTCGTGCTGCTCGCCACTCCCCGAGGCCAAGGGATCGTCAAAGCATGAATGTGATGTACCAAAAAGTCTTCAGTTCCTAATGGAATCCCTGCATCCACACAGCCGGAGAACTAGGATGCAAGGGAACAATCTGGGCACCAGCCGATCACGATGAGGAATGACAATTAAATAGACAATAGGACTACAACCCTAGGGTTTGTATGTGTCTCTACAGTCTTGATCCCTCATTGAATGTACATTGGAAGTGACATGTCGATGATGATCAAAATTGTCGAATGATCCTTATAAAATCTAAGAAGATGTTTTGGCATGCATATGTGCTCTTGACATTTTATCATGAATGACATGGTTCTCTATAGAGTGGTGTCTCTATAAGAGATGATGTACTCAAAATTTTTGAGTACCTACCTGAACCAATGTTTTAAGAGTTCAAATGGATGTAGATATGATGAGTGTCATCATTCTACTATCTATACTCTAGTCATTCATGAAGCTTCAGAATATTCATATTGTATGAATTGAATGAAGCATGTATAAATGTTGAAATGCTCTTATATTGAAATCTTTTGAATTCAGCATAAGAGATCCTTTGTCTTAAGCAATGGTTGTTTATAGATGAAGGGAGCACAATGGAAGAATGGATTTCTTCTTTTCTCCAGAATCACGGAAGATGAATTTCTTCTTTTCTCCAGAATAGACTACTAACTCGTCAAGCACCCCATTTCTCATCAGTTTGTATTTGTGATGGGAAACTCAATGTTTGATCAAAAGCATCAAAGCGGGAGAAATTGAGAAAGTATCTCACTTTGCAGGACCCAAGTGAGAAGGAAAGTCAAAGAGTTGACTGTACTTCTGTGACTATCATATGACATCCAAATTTTTGGATGAATGCCAATACTGCAATAAGCCGATGTACTGAGAGTGTGACTATCTTGTCTATCTAGGATCCTTAGAGAAGAATCCAGATGGTGCATCGGAATAATCTACATCTACATATAATCATTGAAATTAACTTTCTTATTTGATAAGATCAAAGTCTAATAATTGTAACTCATTCTTCTAATAACACTTGCAATTGGTTGCATATGTATTAGAAGACTATAAAATTTGATTTTAAGGTTTAATAGTCATCCACATTGATAATGATGCAATTGTTGCAACAATCTCTATTGAACATATGGACTTGTTATTTTCAATGGGAGAGCCCTTAGTCTTAGAGAATGTCTCTAGGACCTAGATATTAGAATACACTCATTGTTTATTTCTAAATGTTGGAAATAAACATGAATTCTGTAATAGACCTATCATAAAGAGTTATTATGGAGATATTTCAGATAGTAATCTAAAATCTAGTGGACTCTACTAAATTAGAAAATTAATGAATGGTTCATTAACATTTCTAATACTGAAATTTAAACCTTAAAAGATCGATAGGAGGATGAAGATCATATGACAATGATCTGGCATCAAGCCTTGGACATTTGTCTATTGATGTGATCAATAGACTAGTAGGAGATGAAACTTTAGATAGTCTAAAGGTTCAAAGCTTACATACTTGTGAATATTGTATTCAAAAGTAAAAATGTCCAATACACCCTTCCTTGCAAATGGTGTAATATGTCAAGGTATTCAAGATCTCATACATATTGATGTATGTGAATCATCTAAACAGAATAAACATTATGGATATGTGATATCTAATGATGATTATTTGTGATATGATATTTCTTCTCTTCACTTAGAAACCTTTGAAATGTTCAAAGATTTCACAATTTTGGTTTAGAACCGAAGTTTGAAGGAAGATTAAATGAATTTGATCTAATCTAAGTAGTCAGTACCTATTAGATGAATTCATGGAATACCTTATAGAGATATGAATATTATTTCTATCTCACTCCTCCTAATAAACCTAAACTCAATGGAGTTGTAGGGAGATACAATTGGATCATGTGTGATGTGATATGATCAATGATGAATCTTAGCATAATTATCTCCTAGTTTCCAAGGTATATGTATATGTAGTAGAGAATACAATATATATATATATATATATATATCCTTAATAAGGTTCCAGGCAAGCAAGCTGGAATTTTGCACCTGAGAGTGCTACTTCATTAGGAAAATAAAGGATGGTATTGGATACCTACTTTATGACCTTGAGATTCTTAAAGGATCTCATCTCTAAGAAGGTGATTCTTAGAGGATGAGACTCTTGAGAATCAAGTTGAAAATGAAGTGAAGAAACTCATTTAATCTTGAGAAAGATAATGAGGCTCCTGAAATCAGAAGCTAAAGGGACAATTAAAAATGAAACACTAATACCTCTTCAAATGAATTTAAGGATGGTTTCCATGTGTCAGTTAATTCTGACATGATCTAACTTCATATGATGAAGCTTCTGAAGATCATGACATGGAAAGATGGATGTTAGACATAAAATCTAAAGTAGACTTCATATACAAGTGTTGTATATGGATCCTCGAGGATCCACCTATACGGGTAAAACCTATTAAGTGTAAATGGATCATCAGTAGAAAGAGGGAACCTGATGAGAAGGTAGAGACCTTCAAAACACAGCTCGTAGCCATGGGCTACATACCGAAGAGAAGACATTGCTTGCGATGAGACTTGCTATTCAATGACCATGCTTGAATCCATCAGAATATTGCTAACTATAGTTACACAACTTGACTTAGACATCTTCAAGATGGAGGTCAAGATTGCATTCCTCTATGAATACCTCTCCGAGGATATTCATATGAAGTAGCCCCATGGCTTCATGATTGAGGAAAGTAAGTTGTGCAAGCTAAAGAAACTCCGACCATTGACTCAAATAAGCTTCTTGTAGTTGGAACATTGGATTTGATGAAATTATAAATGTTATGATTTCATATAAAATCTTGATGAACCATGTGAAGCTTGGTGGGAATGCTATTGTGTTCATCGTGCTAAATGTAGATAATATCCTAATCATTTGGAATTATATAAGAATAATAATAAGTGTTTTATAGAATGGTTGTTCCATATCTTGAGATATGATCTCAAGGATACCTCTTAGATCTTAGTTCTGAAGTTGTTCAGAAGCAAAGAGAAGAGGATATTGGGACTGTCACATTTGTAGTACACCTTGGACATGTTCCATTCTTGGAAAATTCCAAGAAGGATTCATTCCCTTAATATATTGTAGTGACCTATCTAAAGGAATAACACCTCAAAGAGTTGAGGAAGTGAATGCTAAAAGTGATTTCCCTTATGCATCAGTTCTAAGAAGCCGAGTGTATGCTAGATGTGTACAAAAGCAAGATGTCTACCATGCAGTGGGAGTAGTAAACTGTTACTAATCCTGCTAAGGAGATAAAACACTTGAATGCAGTAATATCAATATCTTTAAAGATGACAAGACTTTAGAGATAGTAATCTCTGTCTTATCTTCAAGAACTTAAGACTTTAAAGATAGTGTTCTAAAAGGCCTTAACGGTGGATACCTTAGGAGATAGAGATCTCTAGGAATAAGGGTTTTCTGGTAAGGATTATGGACATACTAGCTAAAATAATTATTGAAATATGGTGTCAAAGGACACTATAACTGACAAGATTGAGTATTGGTTGCATAAGACTCAACATTCACATTGCATGTGAGCATTGTTACTCAGGGATATGCAAGTGCTGTAAAAAGACTTGGCGTAGTCTCTCGAGAACAGAGTAACTGATCAGCTTACCTAGTTATTTTTTTGAATAGCCTATGATTGTCACATAAGTGTGGGTTTAAATGATTAGCCCATTAATGGATCTTTGGAATAGTGGGAGATTGTTGGACATGCGAGCCCACGGTGAGCCATTATGCAATAAATGTTATTGAAAATATCATTCCCTTATCTGAAATGAAGAATAACTAATTTGTATAATAGGTCCCTTAGTACAATTAGGGTTATGTACCATGGCCATCTTAATGGTCATACAAATGTTGATTAAATTATTTAATCATAGAGGTTGGTGCTTAGATGAATATATAAAGAGTTAGATTGAGGACTCATCAATGATTATTAAGAGATGATCTCCAACCTGAGTAGGAGATGGCAATCCTTTATCACATAGGCTGATATCTGACCGACCTCCTGATGTAAGTCCTCTGCATAGGAATAGAGATTCGGAGGTGTTAGATTAATTAGGTCAAAGAGTTGACTTAAAGAGATCGAGATAACCAAAGTACTATGTTATATGTTGTGACGATATAGGAGTGCATCCTCTGACCAGAGACAGATGTGTTACTATATCTCTGAGTATGTACATTTGGTAGACCAATAGGTTGATGACCTAATCAAGCTCTATACACCAGCACGTTGGTGTGCATATGAGGGCATATGAGTAATACAATCTCTCAAAGGGATCAAACAGGTTCACTTCTTGGATCGGAAGACATGAGCTCACTCATGAGATATTGGGAAGAATCAAATTCCGTTCACAGTCGTCTCGCTTTGGAAGCTTGACTGAATTTGTAGGTTTGACATATGCTTTTGGAAAGTATATAATCAATACCTGGGTATGGTATATGCTTTTGGAAAGTATATGATGGATACCAACTCTCAATGATCGAATGAGAAACTTAATGATAAGTCCCTGAAGTAGACAGTGTAAAATTGATCTTATACTTCGGGTTTATTCTGGGTCTTCCAGTATGCAGGATGTACAGGTATTGGGAATACCTGAGGGTGATGTGATCATAAATGATTGTATAACCATGAGGGTGATTTAATTATCATGAATAATATGAGTTTAATTCATATTATAGAGAGAATTATCTTAGATAATTAAATGTGATTTGATTATCAAAGATGTGAATAATGTGAATGTGATTCATATTATTTGGGACATGAGAATAAAGATTCAAGATGATTAAATGTGATTTAATTATTATGGATTTTGAATAATATGGATAACACTATCCATATTAATCATGTAAATTGTAAATGTGATTTATAATATATAAAAGAGAGCTATATGTAACTAACATTTGTTAATTAAATGTTGATGTGAATTGGATTCACATTGGCCAATTAATTAAAAATGTAATTTACATTTTATTTTGGGTTGTGAATGTGATTCACAATTTTCCAATGGCAAGATTGAAATATTCACAAAATAATTATGAATTATTGTTATTGAATTATTTACAACAAGTGTTGTAAAATCATGGAGATTTCCAAGGAATAATGCAATCTCACAAGATTGCATGAGATTTCGAAGATTGCATGAAATCTCCATACAAATATCTCCATCTATGCTTGATAGATTTAATTTGCAATTAAATCATATTGATTTATCAACATATATTTAATCTAAATTAAATTAATTGTTGTTGGTTTTTTACCAAAAAAATCTTGGACATTAAAAGAAACACAAATCAATGTGATCCATTGGATTTGTGTTACCCATGGATTGAGATCCATGGATCCCTAAATATTATAAATAGAAGGGCACCCCTTGCTCTTCATATGCTAATGAGAAACACAAGGCTCTCTCCCTCTATCTTTCTCTCTACACACCCTCTCTTCCTCTCTCTCTTACGGCCGTCCAACATGGAGCCCTATAGAGAGTCTCCATTGCCGTAGCGTCGTCGTTATGCTGCACGATCGATTGCTCATGGATCTCCGTCTCCTTCGATGCACCTCGCTCGTGAAGAAGACGTCGTATCTCGTGTGATGAGATCTGAAGATTCGCCGCTTGGATTATCAACATGGACTGCGAGGAGCACGTGTTTCATCAACACGCTCATAAGCGTCTCCTTTGTCGGATCGTGCTTGAGACAAGAGGTCTCTTCATTTAGAGACTAGATCACAACCATGCTTCAAGAGGTAACCCTAATACTTGTTTGTGGTTTAGATAAAACAATCTGAGAAGTGTTCTTGGATCATGTGGTTTCATCATATGAAAAAACATTTTAAATTCGGTTGCATCGAGCAACTAGTGCGACAAGTCGCTCCCGATCGCATACGATGCGATTCTCAAGCTTTCATGGTGCGCTTAAGGATCTTACCATATCCTTCATCACGTCCTCTCTCCTCTTCCCCTACTGGTCGCATGCTCAGCACGTGACCCCCAGCTAACGTCTCTATTTCTTCCTGCATGTGCCACACGTGTGTTTCTATCTCCTTCGTACACACGTGCGCGACAAGTGCCCCATGCCCACCTCCCACGCACGTTACTTCTTCCCCGATCATCCATACACCTCCTAAAACGCCTACCGTTGTTGCTACCCTCCTCCCAGTTGTTCCTCCTCTGCCAATCAAGCGCAAGTTGCGGCCGTTTCACCTCTTAGATCCTCCTCCCCACATAACGCCCGACGACACGCCCCTATAAAGGTCTCGCCTCCAACCTCTACTAAACCCATCCACCATCAGGGAGGATGACGACCCAGCCCCCTTGGCTCTTCGGTGACAATGGAGGGCCATAAAGGTCGAGCAATGATGGTGACTTCACCATTCCCATTGTGATCGAAAGTTTAGCTCTGAGCTTGTCGAGCTTTGCGCCTTCTTCGTGTGGCACTTGAAGCGACAACCGGATTTGCGCACTGCAGCTCCTCTCCCAGGCAAAGAATCTCTATTTCCTATTCCCCTTTCATGGTTTCCTATAACCTTTGCAGGGCTCACTCTCTGTCATTGCTCTTCGACACACAGCTATCCAGCAAATGTTAATCTTCGACTCTGCCTGCAGCTCGGTCTCCTCCACTTCAGTTGCACCCGCCTCACCTCGCTCCGCATCACCACATATCTATCGACTACTAAGGCCCCTAGGCATGTGTCGCCCAACCTAGCTCCTCCACCGAGTGACTTCACCGACCATCGTTGCTTCTCCCCTCGACCATGCCTTGCCATCCTCACTTGGTGCACCATAAACCTCCACCCCGACAATGACCACACCTTCATCAGCCACAGTTTTTAGTTCACCATTGTTGGCTCAAGGGAAAGCCCTTGATCCAAAGGCCAAGAGTTCTCCACATTGTCCCCTTCTGAGCACGAGCCTCGGGTCAGCTGAGCCTCTCTTCCACGCTACGTGGAGGCTCGATAACCGGGCCACCGCCCGAACCACCCACACCTCCCAAGACATGTGCATAGCATGTGAGAGCGGGGTTAATTGTAGAAAGGTCCCTTTAGTTTCTGGAAATTACAAACAGATCCCCCAACACCCCAGTCATGTGCTCCGCGCATGCATGTGTGGGTCAAATTGTAGAGGATCCCCCTGTGGTTGTTTGATTTTATAGATAAGTCCCTCCAGGGACCACTTTGAAGGAAAAACTTTATCTTTATTTACATTTTTGTCCATGTTAGTTCATTTTAGCATATCTTCTCCATCTGAACTCTGATTTGCACGCATAATATGTCATTTTGAAGCTTATTTCATGATATATCATTTTATATATATTGTGGACTAACCTGAAGATAATTATTGATAATTATTATTTGAGAAGTGTTATGATCATTGCAGGTTGATCTTTGACATATTTATGTCATTTCTTATTGAGAAAATCATCGACTTATTCTATAGGGACTCGATTGCAGGAATTTGATTTTGATTAATTCTTTTGTACTAGTATTGTTGATAATCTTTGAGAACTTAATCTGTGCTGGGGTTTGTTGAATGGAGCTCAATTGATCTATCATTTCTTGATGATTAAATCATAGCATGGCTCCATTAAATTGGAAGGTTATTTGAGGAATTTTTGCATGATTAATTTGAGATATATTGGAACATTAATTGAGGAGATATATTAGATATATTCCTTTAATATTATTGATTCACTCTTTGAGGAATAAATGGTAGGACTTTAGGGGTCAGATATTCTTAGATAAAAAATATTTTTGACCTCTTTGTCAAAGGGGTTATAACTTGATCTATTGATATTTTTGCCTGCAGCTTGTATGTGATTGGACAAATTATCATCTTATTTCTTTTTGATCGGTGATTAACTTTGAGGAGTTCTTTATCATATCATTGAGGATTAAAAATATAAAATATCGGATATTGTGCTTTACATTTATTCTCTATGTTTATTTGCATTGTCATCATTCAATTTTCGCTTTAATTTTTGACATAGAAATTAATCGAACATTTATTTATGTATTTAACTTAATTTTAAACCATGCAACTAAAAATCATTGTTCCTTGTATTCGACCTTGGTATACTTGCCAAGTAAAATATTCCATAACATTCAAAGATTGTGGTTTTTGATCGACCGAATTTCATCTCATATACTACAATTATCGACAATTGAAGAGGTGATTTTTGCAATCATCAGATGGAGTCGTTGCCGGGGAAATGACGTATTTTTAGGGTTTTAAATTATTTTCTATAATTATTTTTTGTGAAAATAATTTCTACGTCATTTTTCCCCTTTCTTTGACATTTTATTCTCTTCATCTTATTTTGCATCTTTCTCTCACTTCTGAAACTAACCGCGAATTCTCTCTTCACAGATAAATAGCTTGGAGAGAACTTTGGATAGAAAATGAAGGATCTGCGAAGAATAAGACTAATTTATTTTTTATGAGAGAGAGTTAATTAGTTTATTTTCTACATTATTCATAGGGTCGCTATCTCTGAACCCTCTAATTTGTAAAAATTCGGGCTGGACTTCTCTGTGGTGTGTCGGGTCTGTTTCAACCCCTTTTGTGTGGTTGAGACCAGACTTGAGTGGCGTAGGAATTAGGCACATACATGATAGCTTATTTATTTTTGCTTGTGCTCATAATTTTTAGGAAACGTATTTTCACAAATATATGCACGATAAATTGTTCTACTTAGCCAAAAGTTGAAATCTATTCTTCCCTCTAATAGAAGTATATCTGCTTAGGGCATTTTTCCTCTTTGCATATCATTTAGTATAAATTTAAACTCCTTATATTGCATCCCGCATGAAGAACGTAAGGAATCACTATAACTCTCCTTATTAAGCATGCACCATTGATTTACACTTGCATTGGCTTTTGCGATTCTCCCTCCTCAGTTTTTACAACATAAGAATTAAAGGAATTAGGACTGCTCATTCGGCATTAATTTCTTTCTCATCTACAACCTCATTGACAACCTTAATTTAAAATCGGGACTGCTAATCAAGGCGACTATAAATAATCTAACCTAAAATAAAGCTTGTGTCTAGTGGAGAACAGCGCACTCATTGTTTGCAAGGACAAGATCGCACCTCTAGGACAAATCCTAAAATAGAAAACTTCCATTCAAACAATTGTTTTTAGAAACAACTAGTTACTACTTTTTCGTGAGGGAATTTCAGGTAGTCATTTTATGGCCCGGCTTCCCTTAGCAGAGTGGGCGGTTTAGAGGACACTGTGTAAGGCTCCGTCCTCAAGTAACGGGTAGCTGCATTTTTATGGTCTGCACTTACACCTATACTGGCTGAAAGTAGATGCAACTAGTTGTATGAACTCAGGATAGTCTTTGTGAAAAAATTCGGCACCTAACTGCTCCGCTTAATTTTCAAGATTGTTTGATCACTTAAATTAAAATAAAAAAGATAAGCGGTCTAGCCCTTACATGCCTTCACTAGTGTTGAGTGGGTGAATTGATGAGTTTGACTTGTGTTTGTTTTGTGTGAGTCTTTTGTACATTTGTACATCCCGTGGATTCTCTCTCCTAATTATTTTGGTGTACTCCAAACCGCTCCTTTCATCTGAGATCGATTCTTCTAGAGTTCTTCATTCGAACTCTGCGAACAAATCCCCGAGCTCCTCAAGTAACTCATCTCCTCATTTTCGAGATGTCCCTCTTCTCGAAACCCCATGGTATGGGGACAACCCTTTTCTCCAAACCATGGTGCACTCTTCCACCTATAGGGGTTAATAAACCCTGACTACCCCTCTTTCCTACTCCCTTCCTGCCAAAGAAACTTTCATCTTTGGTAGAACCCCTAAACCTTCCAATTATGAGCCTAACTCAGATTTATGTGCATCTGAAGTGAATAAGAAGTCATGATGCCTCCCAAGAAGAACCCTGGTGAAGACGAGAATGACAATGACCCACTACGAGCCCTTCTAGCTAGGGTTACCGCTGCCGAACAACACAAGGCACTACTTAGAGCATAGATGGAGGAACTGCAACAAGCAGAAGCTGCGATGGAGGTCACATACCTCCCAGAATTAGAAGAAGATTATAATTGGTTGAGGTTGGTACCTCTCGAGGATGCGTTCGAGCACAAACCACATTTCCTTGCATTATTACCTAAGTTCAGAGGGAATAATCATGAAGAACCATATACCTTCCTTCGTGACTTCAAGCTAGTTTGTGACAACCTATGCCACCTAGGGTTAGTCAAGTGTCACGACCCCAATTTCTGAGTCATCGGATCCTCCATATCCAGATCTGGTTACTCAGCAATAATTTATTCAAGCACAACTAACATTCAGAAATGGACTACAATTAAAAATACTCAGAAGGAAGTATTTCAACACTCTTCCATTCACAAAATAAAGTTCACATGATACCTTATCCCATTAAAATAATTTACATGTACATCAGCTGGAAGGAAACACATAAAAAAATTACTAACTACCTTACAGAATAAAGATATTATGGATTGTCGAATGACTATGTTAGTTGGATGGATTGTTAATATCCTTACTATGGCTCACCGACACCTATTGAGTTTTTTTTTATAAATCATAGGATAACATTTAGCGAATGCTAAGTAACGAAGAAGAGAAAAGCAAACAAATTGTACAATTTTTTCAAAACTTATTATCACAAAAAGTTCCATTCCTTCTCATTAATGTAAGTCATATTCCTTTCTATTCCATGTCAGGGACTAGTCTAGGGAATTACCTCATCACTATATAGACTCCGAAGCTGTAGACACTTTGGGACTGGAGATTGCGTTGATCTGATAAGCTTATGCCACCGCACGTCGCCTCAATCAATCCTCTAATACTACCCGGACAATTTCCTTTTCTTTTATTATCCAGGGTCCCAAGCCCTCAGCTTGGCAAACATAGGAGCACACTGTCCTCAAGGACTTGGTTGCTTAAACCTCAGGCTAACATTTAATCATATAACCCAGCGGCTTTAAATATATATTATCGTGACTCAGCCGCTATCCAATCACTCGTGCCTCCACATGGCACGACCACATCTTTTGTTGTTCAACCCGAAGATATTGGCTCCCGATACCACACGTTGCAAATCATTCATTTCGTGTGCACTTATCATAACAGGGTAACCATGTACCACCTAGGTAGGGAAACACCAATACAGGTTCCTTCCGACAAACCTACAGGTTGCGTGCCCGACCTGTAGTTCTACTCCCAGTCATCCTTAACATCACACATGATCCCTTTTAGGATCCAACTCAAAACATATCAATTCCCATGATGTAATTCCTCCATTAATCCTTAGATTAGCATAACCATAATTAATGAGATAGACTACACATATATTAATTCATATATTTATATAATCAATTTAGGCTCTTTTTAACTTTCAAACCCTAACTTTCCAAACCACTGCATCCATTCGATGCTTAGACCTTATTTTAATTGAAAACAAAAAGCAACTTTTCATACTTTCTCAAAAATTGTCAAACTAAGGTTCTTCATATCAAGAAGCATAAATACAGAAATATCAACGGTCACATATAAAAACTCAACAGCAAAAGGAAGGATTTCATTACCTAATCGATCTCTCTCTCGTGTATGCAGTGCTTTATCATGATTCTTTTTCAACAGAATGATTTATATCTCCTGAAACTATCGAATTTTATTTTCGTATCAAAAACGCTAAGAACGTGCCAAGAACGTGAAGAATAAATGAACACAAAGAAACGCAAAGAACACACAAAGAACACGAAGAACGCGAAAAACATATTTTCTCTTGAAATTTCAGTAGAGCTTCCCCTTATACAGGGTGATATTTCTAGGAAATTTTTGGCGGAGTTTCCCCTTATATGGGGTAATATTTCTAAGAAAATTTTGGCATAGTTTCCCCTTATACGGGGAGATATTTCTAGGAAATTTTCGGCAGAGATTTCCCTTATATTGGGACATATTTCTATAAAAATTTCGGCAGAGTTTTCCCTTATAAAATCACCTAAAGGAAAACAGAAAGAGAACTGAACATGAATCAAAAACCTAACTCATGAAACAAATGAAGAGAAGATCATACCTTCCTCCTCCTCGTTCTCCTGGCAGTGCTTCGCTAGCGCTCCTTCCTCACCTCCTGCTCCTCCTCCCGACCTCTTGACCCTAGCCCTTAGGGTAGTGGTGGTAGTGGAACTCGTAGAGAATGAATGGGTAGAGGGGAATATTTATACTCCAGAAAATCGCAAACCATGGTTTAGACCTTAACCACGGTTAGTAGTCCATGATTTTGGCCCATGGTTTTAGCCAAAACTTTTCTGAAACTTAGGGCTTAAGTTAGAACATTCCAAAAGATTTTAGATTCGCTAATGACACTTAATTAATGCTAATCGTGATTAACTTTCACTAATCATGGTTTAACTTTCACAGTTTATGCTTGCCTTTTGTTAAATATTGATTAGTGTTCACTAATGATCATTAGTGATTTTCAATCTGTCATTAGTTTTTTTAATCATGCTTAATTAGTCTTAATGATAGTCATTATATGTTAATGACATTTTAAACCTCCTTACTTCTCTTTCTTCCAAAAATAATTATAAATCGAAACGAAGTCTGATTCACACGAAACAAATTCCATTGGTTTCTTCTTGACAAGTTGGATCTTATTATACAGTATTCAAGAGATGCTAAGCTCAAGACTTTACAATTATAACAACCTTAAAGGAAGTCTCTTCCTCGAGACTTATAATGATGGCATAACAATCTTAAAGAGGATTGAAACCATAACAACCTTAAAGAGAATGAACGCCATTTCATTTATAAAGGAGGTATACAACACATAGTGTTATCATTCAAATAAATAGGGGTATTTCTCTCTCATTTCCGCCTTAGTATACCATGTGGCTTCTTCAAACTCTTGGTTCCACCACAATACATTAACTAGAGGCACCTCTTTATTCCTCAACTTCTTGATATCCATGTCTAGTATTTGCACAGGTGTTTCTAGGTATGTCAAGTCTGGCTCAACATGTAGATATTCATAGTTTATCTTATGCTCCAGATCCTTAATATACTTTCTCAGATTTGATACATGAAAAACATCATGTATTCCCAAAAGATGTGGAGAAAGTGCAAGTCTATATGCGACTTTCCCATTCTAGTGAATAATTTCGAAGGGACCTATGAACTTGGGTGCCAACTTCCCATGCAAGCCAAACCTCTGAACACCCTTCATAGGTAATACTTTGAGAAATACAAAGTCACCTACCTCAAATTCAAGGTCTCTTCGCCTGGTATCACTATAGCTTTTCTGGCGACTCTGAGCAGTTATTAGTCTTTTTCGAGCAGCTATACAGCTTCCCGTGTCTCTTGGAGTCTATCTGAATCATACAGGTTCTTTATCCCAACCTCTTGCTAACACAAAGTGGCACACCTATGTCCATGCAGTGCTTCAAATGGTTCCATGGCAATACTTGTATAGTAATTATTATTGTAGGTGAATTCTGCAAGAGGCAATTGTTTAATCCATGATCCCTTCCATTCTAAGGCATATGCTCATAGCATATCCTCTAGTGTCTGAATCGTATGTTCTGACTAACCATCTATTTTTGGATGATATGCTGTGCTTAAGCATAGTTGTGTACCTAAGGCTTTCATGAAGTTCTTCTAGTAATGTGAGGTGAATCATGAATCTCGATCGGAAACTACTTCCTTTGGAATTCCATGGAGACGGATCACATGTGTAATATATTACTCAGCAAGCTGGTCTGGAGTGAAAGATAAGCTTATTGTAATGAAGTGTGCTACCTTGGTCAGATAATCTATTACAACCCATATACTATCTTTCCCACCAGTCGTTTGAGGTAAGCCAGTAACAAAATCCATGGAAATGCTTTCCCATTTCCATTCCGGTATAGGGAGGGGTTGCAATAATGTTGGTGGCTTTTGGTGTGAAGCCTTTACCTGCTAGTAGGTAAAACATGAATTCACAAACTAAGCAACATCCTTCTTCATTCCCAGCCACCAAAGGTTTGAACGAAAATCCTTATGCATCTTCGTATATCCTAGATGAATAGATAATCTTGAGCAGTGCGCTTCGCGTAAGATATCTTTCCTCAATTCGGGTGTATTTGGCACATAAACTCTATGATGGTTATACAATATCCCAGCTTGTATATGGAATCCTTCTATCTTATTCTTCTCAAGTTGTTGTCTCAAGTCTTTAAGGACTGGATCATCTTCTTGTCCTTTCTTTATTATATCCTATATCTCTGGTTTGTATTGGTGAGGAATAGTTATACTATAGGCACTAATATCAAATGGTTTCCACTCACTTAACATTGATAGTACACCCCAGAAATGGATAGCACTCACCAACCCATGAATAAGTTCTTTTACTAAGGGCATCTGCTATGACATTCCCCTTACCGGGGTGGTAGGAGATGGTGAAATCATAGTCTTTCAATAGCTCTAGCCATCGTCTCTATCTCATATTGAGCTCTTTCTGATCAAAGATATTTCAAACTTTTATGATCAGTGAAGATTTCAAAAGTAATACCATAGAGGTAGTGTCTTCATACCTTTAAAGCGAAAACTACGTCAGCTAATTCAAGGTCATGTGTTGGGTAGTTCTTCTCATGTGTCCTGAGCTGTCGCGATGCATACACAACTACCTTACCATGTTGCATAAGAGCTGCCCCAAGTCGTTCTTTAGATGCATCAGTGTACACTGTAAATCATTCTGTTTCAGAGGGTAGAGTAAGGATAAGTGCAGATGTTAGACATTCTTCCAGTGTCTGAAAACTAGTTTCACTGCATCAGACCATATGAATGGGATTTCCTTCTGAGTCAGCCTAGTCATTGGTAATGCTATTCGTGAAAAGTCATTCACGAATCTTCTATAATACCCAGCTAAACCCTGAAAAGATCGCATTTCTGTGACAGTCTTCGGGCGTTCCCAACTTATCACCGCACTAAACTTTGTAGGATCAACTGATATACCTTCTCCAGAAATAACATGACCTAAGAAAGATACTTCATATAGCCAGAAGTCACATTTGCTATATTTAGCATACAATTTGTTCTTCCTTAGAGTTTCAAGTGCTCGCCTGAGATGGTGTTCATGCATATACGTATCCTTGGAGTAAATAAGCACATTGTCAATAAAGACTACTACAAAGTGATCTAAGAACTCCTTGAATACTCTATTCATGATATCCATGAAGGCTATCGGAGCATTTGTCAGTCCAAAAGGCATAATTGAGAATTCATAGTGCCCGTATCTAATTCGAAAAGCTATCATGAGAATATCTGTATCTTTAATTTTCAACTGATGGTATCCAGATATTAAATCAATCTTGGAATACACAGTTGAACCCTGTAACTAATCAAAGAGATCATCTATTCTTGGCAGAGGATACTTGTTCTTTACGTTCTTCTTGTTTAGTTGTTTATAGTCAATGCACAACAACATTGACCCATCCTTTTTCCTAACAAATAAGACGGGTGCACCCCATGGTGAAGTACTAGGATGTGAATCCTTTATCTAACAGTTCTTGCAACTGTACCGTTAACTCTCGTAACTCCGCCGGTGCCATCATATATGGAGGAATAGAGATAGGCAGAGTATCAAGTGTAAGAGAGATTTGAAATTCAATCTCTAGCTCTGGTGGTAATCCAGATAATTCTTCTGGAAATACATCAGGAAACTCGTACATTATAGGAACATCTTCTATCATTCTATCTGACCCTGATGTAGTTGATACATAAGCTAAAATAGCCTTGACACTCTTGTTCTAACAGTTGTTGAGCCTTTAGTGTAGAGATGTATTTGACATCATCACTAGATATCTTTCCAATAAACTAGAACTCTATCGAGTTAGGAATGTGAAAAGTTATTGTATTCTAGAAATAATCAAGGCATGAATGATGCCTTTCTAGATAATCCATCCCCAAGATGACATTAAAGTCATCCATTTTAATAATTAATAGGGAAACAGGTAACTGATGTCCTGCTATCAGTACTACACAATCATCTCGTATTTCTCGAATTATAAATACTTATCCTCCTGGTCTCTTGATCAGATAGGACTGTTGTACTTCTAGTGGTACCTTACCCAAAGTGGGTACTATACATCGAGCAATAAATGAATGTGAAGCACCCGAATCAAAAAAGGCATGTACTGAAAAGCCATGAATAGTAACGGTACCTCGTACGACCGTGCCTAAATTGTATGCTTGTTCTTCAGTGATTGCATTGAGCTGGCCATTAGGAATATGTAAATTAGAATCAGCAACACTTTGTGGTGGTTGGTGTGTAGGAGATGCTCCTTGTGAGCCATGACCTCAACCTTGTTTTCCTCCGCGTATTGCTCCATTGCTCAAGATGGATGTTATACTATTAATTGGAGTTGGTTTATACCTCGAACCTCTCAACTGTGGACATTCTTTTCTAATGTGACCTTCTTGATGATAGTGATAACATGCACGTATTCCTATCTGAGCTGAAGACCCAACCACAGAGGTACTAGTTCATGGTACTGAGTTACGAGGGTATAGTGGAGGTCTAGAGAAACCCCCTCTTCCTGATATTTCCTAACCCAAGGTCTGTGGTGAGCTTATAGTGGAACCGGTTGTATGATAGCGACGATATCTACGGTTATAATTTTCCTTGTGTTTGGATGGTCCACCATTAAAGTGAAAACTTCTTTTTTGGCGGTTTTCATCCCTCTCCATCTCAATACTAGAGGCGATGTCCATTGCTTCATCTATGGTTGTAGCTCTAAAAATCGCAAGCTTTTCTCTCAGATCTCCCTAAACACCGCTAACAAATTTGGTAAGATACTCTTGTGGTGAAGCTTCTAGAGCTGGGGAGTAACGTAGTAGCTTGCTAAAGTGGATATGATAATTTCGTATGGTCTTAGAACCCTGATTCAGAGAAGCCAACTCTCTCCTCTTTAATTCTTCCCAATGGGAGGGACATAAGTGAGCTCGGAACCTCTCTTCAAAGATATACCACAGAACAGGATCTGCTAATTTCTTGGAAATTGCTCTCCACCATCGTCGTGCATAATCTGCTAGGGAGTAATCAGCAAAGTGCACCCAGGTGTCAACTGGTGCATGGATTATCCTCAACATCCTACTAACGTCATCGAGCATAATTCAGCCTCAGCAGGTGTCTCTACACCTTTGAATCGAGGAATATTTCCCTTTCGATAATTGTCAAGTAATTTTTGATGTTTACGAAGGGCCTTCTCCATTGCTCCTTCATCTGGGGTCGATGCAGGCTCAGTGGAAGGATAGTAACTCAATTCTTCCTCAGAAAAGTGCACAGAACCCTCAACTCTAGCATTCACAGGTTTGGATGCCTCTGGTCTCTCATCTTGTGCATTGAGCCTCTCCTCTAATGCTTGCTTCTTTTGCCCCATTTCTTGCAGCATTGACGTCATAACGGCTAATTACCAAGACACATCTTGGTCTGCCATGATCCTAGGATAAGTCAAGGACAAAGGTTAGGTCATATATGTCTTAGCATGATGTACATAAGGGACAATGACTTGTGAATGGTACTGCAGTCAATTATTGAGATCAAAGGATCTTAATACAGTCTTAGTTTCTGAATACCACTCATATTTGTTAATTACTAAATAAATTACTAGAGTAACCGAGCTCTGATACCAATCTGTCATGACCCCAATTTCCAAGCCGTCGGATCCTCCCATATCCGTATCTGATTACTCAGCAATAATTTATTCAACAATCACAACTAACATTCTGAAATGGACTGCAATTAAAAATACTCAGAAGGAAGTATTTCAACACTTCTCCATTCACAAAATAAAGTTCACATGATACATTATCCCACTATAATCATTTACATGTACATCACCTGAAAGGAAACACCCAGAAAGATTACTAACTACCTTACAGAATAAAGATGTTGTGGTTGGCCGAATGACTATCTTAGTTGGCAGGATTATTAATGTCTTTGCGATGGCTAACGGACAACTGTTGGTTTTTTTTATAAATCATAGGATAACAATTAGCGAATGCTAAGTAACGAAGAAGAGAAAAGAAAGAAATTGTATAAGTTTTTTCAAAACTTGTTATCACAAAAAGTTTCAATCCTTCTCATTAATTTAAGTCCTATTCCTTTTTATTCGATGTCAGGGATTAGTCCAGAGAATTACCTCACCACTATATGGACTCTGAAGCTGTGGACACTTCGGGATTGGAGATTGCGCTGATCTGGTAAGCTTATATCGCCGCACGTCGTCTCAACCAATCCTCCAATACTACCTTGACAATTTCCTTTTCTTTTATTATCCAGGGTCTCAAGCCCTCAGCCTAGCAAACAAATGAGCACACCGTCCTCGAGGACTCGGTTGCTTAAACCTCAGGCTAACATTGAATCATATAACCTAGCGGCTTTAAATACATATTATCGTGACCCAGCCGATATCCATCCACCCGTGCCTCCACATTGCACGACCACGTCTTCCATCGTTCAACCTGAAGATATTGGATCCCAGTACCATGCGTTCAAATCATTCATTTCGTGCATCATAACAAGGCAACTGTGTACCACCTCGGTAGGTAAACGCCAATACGGATTCCTTCCGACAAACCTACAGGTTGCATGCCCGACCTGTAGTTCTACTCCCAGTCATCCTTAACGTCACCCACGATCCTTTTTAGGATTCAACTCAAAACACATCAATTCCCATGATGTAATTCCTCCACTAAGCCTTAGATTAGCATAATAATAATTACTGGGTATAGACTCACATATATTAATTAATATAATTATGTTCTCAATTTAGGCTCGTTTTAACTTCCAAACCCTAACTTTCCAAACCACTGCATCCTTTCGATGCTTAGACCTTATTTTAATTGAAAACACAAAGCAATTTTTCATACTTTCTCAAAAATTGCTAAATTAAGGTTCTTCATAGGAAGAAGCATAAATATAGAAGTCTCAATGATGACATATGAAAACCCAACAGTGAAATGAAGGATTTCATTACCTAATCGATCTCTCTCTCGCGTATGTAGTGCTTTATCGTGATTCTTTTTCAATAGGATGATTTATAGCTCCTAAAATGATCGAATTTCATTTTCGTATCAAAAACGCTAAGAACGTGCTAAGAACATGAAGAACGAACAAAGAACATGAGGAATGCGAAGAGCACATGAAGAACACGAAGAACGCGAAGAACATATTTTCTCTTGAAATTTTGGCAGAGCATCCACATATACGGGTGATATTTCTAGGAACATTTCGATGGAGTTTCCCCTTATACGGGGTGATATTTCTAAGAAATTTTTGACAGAGTTTCCCCTTATACGGGTGATATTTCTAGGAAACTTTCGGTAGAATTTTCCCTTATAAAATCACCGAAAGGAAAATAAAAGGGAAGTTAACATGAATCGAAAACCTAACTCACGAAGCAAACTAAGAGAGGATCATACATTCCTCCTCCTCGTTCTCCTGGCAGCGCTTCGCTAGCGCTCCTCCCTCTCTTCCTACTCCTCCTTCCGACCTCTCGACCCTAGCCTTGGGGGGGGGGTGGTAGTGGAAATCGTAGAGAATGAATGGGTAGAGTGGGGTATTTATAGGCTCCAGAAAACCGCTAAAAAACCATTGTCTAGACCTTAACTGCGGTTAACAGCCCATAGTTTTGGCCCATGGTTTTAGCCAAAACTTATCCGAAACTTAGAGCTTAAGTTGGAACATTCCAGAGGATTCTAGATTTGCTAATGACGCTTAATTAACTCTAATCATGATTAACTTTCACTAATTACGGGTTTAACTTTTGCAGTTTATGCTTATCTTTCGCTAACTATTGATTAGTGTTCACTAATAATCATTAGTGATTTCAATCCATCATTAGTTTCTTTAATAATGCTTAATTAGACTTAATGACAATCATTACGGGATAATGACATTTTAAACCTCCATACTTCTCTTTCTTCCAAAAATCATAACTAATCGAAACGAAGTCCGATTCACTCGAAACAAATTATGTTGGTTTCCTCTTGACCAGGTGGATCTTATTATATAGGATCTGAGAGATGACAAGTTCAAGGCTTTACATCAAGACTATATAAGGTTGAGAGTTGTCCCCTTCGCCTTGACTGATAAGGTAGCTTACTGGCTGGAAAATCGGGGGGAAGTGGTCACCACATGGGATAAATTAAAGACATTGTTCTTATAGTAATTCTACCCGGTAAGTAGGATTAATTAGATGTGGATCAAGCTCACAAGATACACCCAACACCCAAGTGAGGCATTTCATATAACATGGGAAAGGTTCACAGATCTAATCCAGAAATACCCAAGACACGGGATAAGCAAAATGATGTTGGTCCAAAGTCTTGTTAGTGGACTAAATCCTGAGACCCAAGGGTTAGTGAGTGCATCCTATTGAGGAAGCTACATGGGACGCCACGAGGACACTATCTACAAGGTGTTTGAGAGACTACCAGAATCCAATCATGCATAGTCCACCAGTTAGGCTTACATAGACGACTCAAAGAAGATGGTGAATAATTTGTCGACCGATTAGAATGCCTACATGAGAATAATAGTTGATAAGCTAACTATGGTCGAACAGATTTATAAGAAGGTGGACAAACTCCATAAATCATATGATATGGAGAAATTGGCTAAATTGCCTAAGAAAATGGAGGAACTGACTGACAAGGTATCTAAGATTCAGATACCTGCCCTAACATCACCCCATGGCCCCATACACCAAATGCACTACATTTAAGGGCAAGGGGTAGGGCAACATAGCCATTTGGGTGGAGACCAAGCCTTTTCCCATCAAACCGAAGAAACCTCCGCTCAAACTATTTACGAGGAACCTCCATAAGTCATGGAGATAAATAGAGCCTGGTATAACCTAGATCCTGTCAACCGATCAGATCCAAACTCTACTCCGAACCCTCGTCCACCACAATATCAGCCCATCTACCAGCCTCAACAGCCACAGTACTAGCAGCGTCGGTAGTACCATCTGGGTTATCAGAACCCGTAACCACAGCAGTAGCAGTATCAACGCTAGGGCCAGCAGGGCCAATTCAGACAGTATCAGCAGCCTTAGGCCAAGAAGGGCCAAGGGTCTTCCTCTTCTTCGATATCTACTAAACTCCAGTAAGTGCTAGACAATCTTCATGATATGAGAGTTGACATCAATCGACTATCTCAACGGAGAGATGAGTTGACTTCACCTCAAACTGTGATTCCAGCTCAAGTCCAGGCTAAACCAAACATCCTCAGATGGAATCAGGTATTAATCTTTGAATATTCTTTGCCTGAACATGAGATCTTTTCACATGATGATACTTATCATATTTATCTTTGGAGCGGAAAGACTATAACCATGCCTGATCGAGCAAAAGAACACGATGACATAGCCTTAGTGTCTACTAATATACACAATTCTGGGGAAGAAGAGGAAGAGAGGAAAGAGGAGGAGAAAGAAGAACTCCCACCCACACCACAGTCTAGCACTACATCACTGAGGATCCCGGGGAGTCAGAGTCTGAGTCTGAAGAAGAAGTGTCACAAAGACATCTGCAACAGTCGTCCACCAATTTCCATGTTTTTGGTTCCATCAGTCTGAGTCATGTAAAAATGTTTAATCCCTCATTTAATAAAAATGATGTTTTTGATCACCATGAGTCAATTACTTTCCCATGGGCTCTTATGACTGGAAAGAAGACAAACATAAAAAACCCAAAATAATGATGACGAGATGGCCCATATCTGCAGAGAAAACATCAAGGTCACTTTGTCTCTAGACGAGATGATTGAAAGAGACCCGGCTTTTAGAAAATACCTTAAGGTGACATGCACACCAACAAGGACCAGCAAAAAGAACCCTAGCCGAACAAATAAGCACATACTCTCTACAGACACATCTCGCCTAATTAAAAATGAGCTACCAAGGAATAAAAGATACATGGGTGCTCACTTTGTGACAAGACAGATCAACGAAATCAAGTTTGCCCGAACATTGTTAGACAATGGCTCCTTCATCAATATCATGTCCACAACTCTATATGAGCATCTAAATCTAGGTCATCTTAAGAAGTCTAGAGTCATACTTCAATTCACATATTCATCAACTAAGAGACCTAAGGGGGAGATTTGAAATGTTTTTATCAATATAGAGGGCCAAAATTATCCAGTAGATTTCACTGTACTTGACTTGGATGTCCCTAGAAATTGGAATGATTCTCAAATGATACTAGGGCAGCCCTTCCTTAGGACCGCAGGAGCTCTATTTGATTACACATCTGGGAGAATCCAGTTTGGAGAAGTTGAACTTAAAATGAAGCAAACTAGGTTTCAACGATCTGACACCGAATCTAGCACCGAGTCTGAAAATTCAGGACCTGAGGTAGAAAATACAGAAGCAATAGTTGGGCCCTGGAGACAGAGCCTGACTGCAATGATAGAATCACTCTCATCTGGAGAGGACATTGTTGATGAATTAATCTGCCAGCTCATGCATGCATCAACCTACACTCCCGAAGACTCAAAGGTCCCTCTGGACCTCTTAGTCCATTTTCTTTCTGGACAATCCTAGAGTGAGGTAAATGGATCAGACATGGCATTTGCAAAACCACATTGTATCTTTAGCGATCTGATCCCTGAAATAATTAAGTTGGTGGCCGATAATCTTACACAGAAGCCATCCACATCACAACCAGAATCAGCAATGATAGAGCCATATTTTATGAATACTACAGACTTACCAGAGCTCAAACAATTGCCCCCTAATCTTAAGTATGCCTTCCTTGCTGGAAATAAGGGACGGTTTCCTGTCATCATCAGTTCACATATGACCGAAGAGCAGGAGATCTGTCTGCTTAAAGTTTTACAGAAAAATCATAAGGCTATAGGATGGAGATTGTCAAATCTTCAAGGGATTAACCTAGCCCTTTCTTCACACCATATTTACCTTGAGGATAATGCAACACCCCCCCCCCCCCCCCCCCGTGAATGCCAACATAGGTTGAATCCAAATTTACGAGAAGTGATGAAGACTGAGATCAAAAAATTATGTAAGGCTGGCTTCATTTATCCCATCCCAGACTCTAAGCGGGTGTCACCTTGCAAGTCATTCCGAAAAATATCGGGACTTCAGATTATCACTAATGAGGAGGGAGAGGAGATCAAGACACGGGTACCCACATCATGGACCGTCTATGTGGATTACATACGCATGAATGCCATAAAGAAGAGGGTTCACTTCCCGCTGCCTTTTATTGATCAAATTTTGGAGAGAATGGTAGGGAGAGAATACTTATGTTTCTTAGATGAGTACTTGAGCTACAACCAAGTAGTCATCGCCCGAGAGGACAAGGAAAAGACTACGTTTACAAGTAGTTTCGACACTTAGGCATTCAAGCACATGCCTTTTGGACTTTGCAATGCCCCCAACACCTTTCAGCGGTGCATGATTGTAGTTTTTTTGCCGAAATGGTTGGAGATTTCCTAGAAGTCTTCATGGATGACTTCTCGGTCCATGGTGATTCATTTGATGATTGCCTAGTGCACCTGGATCAGGTCCTCGAGAAGCGTAGGGAAGTGAATCAGGTGCTCTCTTGGGAGAAAATCCATTTCTTGGTAAAAGAGGGCATTGTTTTAGGGTATGTCATCTCCAAGAAGGAAATGGAGGTTGAACCTGCCAATCAGGATGTGATCAAGAAACTCGAGCCACCTACCAACGTTAAACAAGTGTGGTCTTTTCTCGGGCATGTCGGATTTTATAAGAGACTTATTAAGGATTTTTCAAAAACTGCCCGACAGCTAACTGAGCTCTTAGGGAAAAACACTGAGTTTCCATTAGATTATAAGTGTCTTGAAGCCTTTGAGCTGCTCAAAAAGAGAATCATTGAGACTCATGTCCTACAAGCATCTGACTGGTCTCTTCCCTTTGAGATCGTGACAAACGCTTCAGACTTCACAGTACGGGTTGTGTTAGGACAAAGAAAAGATGGAATCATGTATGTTATTCACTACACAAGAAAATTTTTAGATCCAGCTCAGAAAAATTACATTGTGAGCGAAAGAGAAATGCTTGCAGTAATCTTTGCCTTGGAGAATTTTTTGATCTATACTTCTAGGGTCTAAGGTGACAGTATACATAGATCACTCAGCCATCTGCTACTTAATGTCAAAAAGATGCAAAATCACGTATCCTTAGATGAATACTCTTGCTTCAGGATTTTGATTTGGAGATTAAAGAAAAACCTAGAGTTAGGAATGTTGTGGTTGATCATTTATCATGATCATTTATCACAGATCGAACAAGACAAAATCCCTGATTCCGAATCCATCCGTGAAACCTTCCCAGACGAGTCTATTTCTGCTATTGACCATCTCTCATGGTATGCTGACATGGTTAACTATCTTGTCTCCAAGAATGTTCGCCAGGGTTGTCCCAAGAACAGAATTGACAGACTCAAGTCGGAAGCCAGACACTACCATTGGGAGGATCTGTTCCTTTTCATTGAAGGTTTAGATTATATATGGAGGAGATGTATACCTCAGGAGGAATACTAAAGTGTCCTCAATCTTTGCCATACCTTGGAGGCAGAAGGACATCATTCCGAGAAGAGGACCGCTGAGAAGATGCTACAGTATGGATTTTACTGGTCGACCTTGTTTAAGGATGCCTACAATTTTGTCAAGACATGCCCGGTCTGTCAGAGAATAGGAGGGACCATTGGTCCCAAAGATGACATGCATGTGCAATCAGTGATCATTTGTGATGTATTTGATGCATGGGACAGTGACTTTATGGGTCGATTCCATAATAGACAAGGATTTGAATATATTCTTCTTGCGGTAGACTATTTATTTGGGTGGATGGAGGCTATCCCTACT
The DNA here is from genome assembly GCA_037367405.1 of Ottelia alismoides. NCBI lineage: Eukaryota > Viridiplantae > Streptophyta > Magnoliopsida > Alismatales > Hydrocharitaceae > Ottelia > Ottelia alismoides. The sequence continues at coordinate 410,048 of JAZKJV010011681.1, read as the reverse complement.
CGAGCAGCAGACAGCAAGACTGTATGCAAGTTTTTTAAAGATCATATTATTTCGAGGTTTGGCATCTCTAAGGTATTAATATCTGATGGTGGTAACCACTTTGTCAACCGGGAGGTGAAGAAGTTGACTTAGAAATACGGCATCGAGCACCATGTTGCTAGTCCTTACCATCCACAATCTAATGGCATGGTTGAGGTCTCAAACAGGGAGCTCAAAGGAAGTTTACAGAAGCTAGTACGCCATGATAGGACGAACTGGTCCCAACTCTTGGACCAAGTTGTATGGGCTTATCGGGCATCCTATAAGACCCTATTGGGCACCTCCCTATTTCGAATGGTATATGGAAAGCCATGTCATTTACCCACAGAACTCGTGCATAAATCAGAATGGGCAATTAAAAAGATCAATTGGAACTGTCACCAAGGAAAGAAGAACAGAGATATGGATTTGAATGAACTATCAGAAATCCAAAATCATGCATACAAAAACAACACCATTTACAAGGACAGAGTGAAGAAATGACACGATAAGAACATCCGAATAAAGACCATTGTCCTAGGGCAGAAAGTATGGTTGTTTAATGCAAGAGTGAAAATTTTCCAAGGCAAACTGAAATTTAAATGGACGGGACCCTTCATCGTGAGAGAGGTGAACAATAATAGAAGTGTTGAGATCTCAAAGACCGCAAACATCACATAAATTCCTATAGTAAATGGCCAACTGCTTGAACATTTTATCGAATCAGGTGAGCAGTTAGTGCAAGTAGAGTAGATCTCCTCCACTCATGGCATTATATTAGACGAAAGACTCAAACGGCCCGGATGAACCACCTCTTCGATAAAAATTCTGTCACTCTTCTGTATATCCATCATCTTGTTCATCTCCTCGGTCTGCAACTTGTGATTACTTTCTATATTTTGACTGACTTAAGCCTAAGTATAGGGGGACCGGTACCATTGTGTATACATCGCTTCTATTCTTTCGGCTCACCCTCGGCTGCCTCATTTCATGCTTTTCTGCTATGCTTAGTCCTTCAAAAGTCCAAGTATAGGGGGCATGTCGACTTCTCTTTCGCTCATCTATACTTAGTACGAGCTATGTCTACATTACACTTTGTACCATGAGGACATAGCACAAGCTAAGTATAGGGGGTGTGTTTGTATATATTCTACATACTTTATCCATAGCGTGTACTTTAATTATTTTAATCTAAAATTGGGATGGGTACAAGTATTGTTTATTATGTATATTATACTAAATTCTTTCTGTAAATAATACATTCTTTTAAAAAAACCCTTTTTGCATTAAAAAAATCACTCATGGTCTTTCATTAAGCATCTCATGCATTCCTTAGTTGGTATATTCCTGACACATTCACTATCACTCAAGGCTTGAGAATTTGAGGATACTCGATTTTTGAGATCTTGAAAGACTGAGTTATCCAACATTAATCATTATGGTTTTTTAACTTAATAATCCATACTTCCCTAGTTTGAAAGATTTGAGCGCTATATTACACTCTTCATCTCTACCTTCTAAAGAATATGATCAGCAGATCACTTTCATAACTACATGATTAATGAGATGAGTTGAGTTATCACTTGAGGAACTAGGACTGGAGATTTGATTCTAGACTCTATTTGATGATACTCAAGGATGGGATAAAGTTAATGAAGGATTCAAAAACGTGAGTGTCAGCAAACCCTAGCCAATATGTGAACAAGTTCGCATGCTATCTTTGATATTTACTTATGTGCCAGTGTATGATGAAACCTAAATAATTGTTGATCAGTGTGTGCCAACTCTTGGTAGAAGCAGTGGAGCTAACCAAAAAGAAAAGAAAAGAAAGAAATATCGAAAGAAAAAGAGCTCTCAAACACAAAGTCAAATTCTAAGAGCTTCCACCCAAGCGCGAGCGCTCCCAAACATTTTCGAAGTGTCCACTTGGACCAAACGCTATTAGGACCAAGGAGTCGGACAAGAACCAAAAAAGGGCTCTGCATCATATACTGATACAAGTCTGAGTGTCGAAGGTATCTTAGATACTCAAAAGAGACACAACCCGGTATACTCCCATGAAAACAAGTGCAGACGACTCCAAATTCTTTTGACGGACACATTGAGCAACAACAAAAATATACAAGTGTTGAGTAATAAGGTACTCGAGAGGCCCCTTGTACCAATGTGAGGGAGAAAAAATATACACAATCCTATGCCCTCCATCATCTGGTCGTCCATCAACACTTTAAAGTATGACAAACTAATGAGATGGTTGATTGAAGCAAGAACAAACTTATCCACTAATGTTGAGGGTTAGGTCTAGAGGAGAGCCTCCAAGACTGGGACCTTAGGTGACATCTCGACTCGACTCTCATGAATGTATTACACTAAAAGTCATATCCTTATATTTTATGTACAAACAAAGAGTCTCATAATTAGAAAAGTCGGACTCCTTTTGATTAAAGCATGGATGAGCCCAGAATTTTAGGGTCACTCAAATAAGGGTTTTCGATGAATTGATACTCGAAAATTCACAAGCACAGTCAGGGATTTGTCCAACTAAGTCATTCATTTATTGATGTTTGGAGACGAGCATGGTTTAAGTATAAGGGTATGATGAATCTCATATTTAGCATGCTAAAATTGGTTTAGGCTATTTTCTGCAAAATGCATGAATCATCAATATAGCAACATTAGCATTCATACGTGTCTAAATAATATGCGCATTTCATCATACATAATTGCATACATTAAGGAACCAAAAATCCAAATGTAAATTGACCAAAAAAGCAGCTAACTTTACCTATTTTTAATTAATTCATCCTAACTCTGATTGCCCTAAAACCACCTCCATTGTGTATAGATTACTAATAAGAATAAAAAAATACAAAAAAATTGTTAACTTAAATAAATGAAAAGTAAACCAAAAACCTAATTTCATATCAGACAAACTAAAATGTACATATCTTCTTCATACAGTATTCGATTTTGGTCTATTGACTTTTAAAGTACACCATTTTCAAATACCTTTTAAACAAGACCAACTTCATAAAATTCGGAGCTCATATGTGAAAGTTGGGTTTTGGGCCTCTTTTGCACATTTTATCTTTTGGCGATTTTTGACTTGAGTTTTTATGTATATAATTAACCTATTTTATTTTATTTCTTCTTCATTTGTATCCTTTGATGAAAGTTTTATCAAGTGGCATAAAAATCCAAATCTAGATCAAGATAGAAATCACAGAAACTGACTGAGTCCGAGTAACCTTTGTGAGTCTGTACAAAATTCTCTTATTTCGTACTTCTATTTTACTTCCCCATTTTCTTATTTATTTACAATCCAAAAAAATAGATTAATGTGTAATTAAGTGTCTTTTATTTTATAGTATTTTTTAGATTTTTATCCTCTTTTAAAACCATAAAAAATTACAAAGTCCCAAAAAGTTAGTTTCTATACACATGAGGAACCACCAAAAATATCACTTGCATAGTTGACCTCTTTTGCTCACGATTTCTTCATGACAACTGTAGATCTCATCGAGATAAACATTTTTTGTGAAGGAAATTTTTCAATCCGAGTTCTCCTTCTACTTCTTTTCTATTTTTCTTTCTCTTTATTTTTCAAAATTTTTTTGAGGTGACACGTGGCAACCCCTAGGCATGCCACATGGAATCCCACATCCTCTCTCCTCTCCCCCTGCTGGTTACGTGCTCAGCACGTGAACCCCATCCAACCTCTCTCTTTCTGCCTGCACGTGCTGCCATCTCCTCTCCGCGCGCACGTACGCGACACATGCCCCATGCCCACCTCCCAACCATGTGACTTCTTCCCCGATCATCCATCCACCTCCTGCAATGTATGCCACTGTTGTTACTCTCCTCCCCAGTTGTTCCTGCTCTGCCAAACAAACGCAAGCCATGACCATTTCAATCCTAGATCCTCCTCCCAGCATAACACCCTGCGATACGCCTTTATAAAGGCCTCTCCTCCAGCCTCCTCTAAACCCATCCTCCATCAGGGAGGGAGAAGGCCCAACCTCCTTGGCTCTTAGGTGACAGTGGAGGGCCATCAAGTTTGAGCAATGACAGCGACTTCAACCATTCTTGGTGTGATCCAAAGCTCAGCTTTGCACTTTGCAGCATGCTTCCGAGCTTGACGAGCTTCGTGCCTTCTTCCCATGGCGGTTGAAGTGGCAACCAGAGTCGCGCACCGCAGCTCCTCTCCCAGGCGAAGAATCTCCATTTCCTATTCTCCTTCCTTAGTTTGCTCTAACCCTTGCGGGGCTCGCTCTCCACCGTCGCCCTCCGGTGCAAGGCTATCCAGCAACTAATCATCTTCGACTCTGCCTACGACTCGGTCTCCTCCGCTTCAGTTGCACCCGCCCTACCTAGCTCCACATCCCGCATATATATCGACCGATAGGGCACCTGGGTGTGTGTCGCCCGACCTAGCTCCTCTACTGAGTGACTTCACCGACTACTGTTGCTCTGCCCCTCGACTGTGCTCCACCATACGTCTATGCCCCGACATCGGTTGCATCTCCACCAGCTACAGTCGTTAGTTCACCACCGTTGAATCAAGGGCAATCCCTTAATCCAATAGCCAGGAGTCGGCCATGTTGCCCCTTTCTTGAGTTGCGCCTCTCTTCTGCGCTTATGGAGGCTCGGTAACCGAGCCACCACCTGAGCCGTCCGCACCTCCCAAGCCACGTGCTTAGCACGTGAGAGAGGGGCTAATTGGAGAAAGGTCCTCATAGTTTTTCGAAATTACAGACAGGTCCATTAACGACCCATTCATGTGCTCCGCACGTGCATGTGTGGGGCAAATTGCAGAGGACCCCCTACAGTGTTTGATTTTATAGATAAGTCCCTCCAGGGACCACTTTGACGGAAAACCTTTATCTTTATTTATATTTTAGTCCATGTTAGTTCATTTACCATATCTTCTCCATCTGAACTCTGATTTTCGTGCATAATATGCCATTTTGATGCTTATTTCGTTATCTATAATTTTATATATATACTATGGACAAATCTGAAGATAATTATTAATGATTATTAATTGAGAAGTGTTCTGCATTGTAAATTGATCTTTGCCATATTTATCTCATTTCTTATTGAGAAAATCATCGAATTAATCTGCAGGGACTCGATTGCGGGGATTTGATTTTGATTAATTCTCTTGTACTATTATCGTTGATAATCTTTGAGAATTTAATCTGTGCAGGGGTTTATTGAAATGGAGCTCAATAGATCTATCATTTCTTGAGAATTAAATCACATCAAGACTCGATTAAATTGGAAGCTTATTTGAGGAATATTTGCAAGATTAATTTAAGATATATTGGCATGTTAATTGAGGAGATATATTAGATGTATTCCTTTGATGTCGAGAGGTGAGGAGGCTTCCTTAGGAAAGTGCCCAAAGCCCATCATTAAACCTTGTGTAACAGACTTTTATCTTAGATGATTACCAATACACAAACAAGATTAAAATGACCTACATTTGTTGGTCTTCATGTGTAAGTTGGTGAACTTAAGGGTATTGCTTGACTGGTTGAGTCGGAATTTTGCATTCACCTTAACCCTCCCGTAAACCCTAACTCCATTATTCCATCTCCATAGATTCACTTATCTGAGAAGATTCATCTAACCATAACTGAAGTAAAGTTTCCCCATCTTAGTCATGTTTCCCCATCTTAGTTCCATATTTATCATACTTAGGCTACTTTTCAGCCTCAGTACAAGGGAACCAGATGAACACGAAAATCACCTCTTTAATTATCGATAATTATAGTATAGGAGATGAAATTTGGTTGATCAAAAATCACAATCTTTCATCCTACGGGTAATGGTGGGGTATACTCTCTCATAAACCAAGTGTGATTTTTACTCCATTTTATTTTCGTCAACTTGCATTAGTCAGTTCCAATTTTAGCTTAGCCGATCACTGAAATTAATGTGAACAAGCAATCAAGCAATTGTCGTCTAACGACCAGTCCCAATTCCATTTAGTCCTAAGTTAAAAACCAATATAGGGAAATCAAGAAAAGTCAACGCAATCGTGAATCATGATCCATGCCCGAGAAAGAGATACTTGCAATGCTTCCTATCTCTCTCCATGTGTTATGCAAGTTTGAATTTAAATCTACATTATATGCATGCAAGTCGATTGAAATAGCACCTAAATATGCTACTATTAGCAAGGATTAGTCATTCAATTATTTGGATAAATATAGTGATGTTTATGTGTGTCTCATTAATCTATGGAGATGAAATGAATCTCCTAGATGCTTGTTTAGTGTGTTCTACATACGATCAAGCAAAATAATAGATATGAATTGACTCGCTCGAAGAGTCGCGTGCCTACCTAGATCGAACACTCAAGTGGAGTCCCACCTGGGTTAGGGGTTCAGACTCCACACAACACATCAAAGTCCAATGTCCATTTACATTCGCAAGCCCACGAATAAGGACCGTTATAAATGAAATTATTACAGAGATATATACATAAATGAATGAAAATGCTAATTACATTCTTGATCTCTCTAGGGTCGCTTCTGTGAGTCCTTGTTGCGGTAGCTCCCTACTCCTCATGTCCTCATTCCTGAGCATCCTCAATCCTCATGGGCCCTACCACAAAAGACGAGCATTAGATATATATCAAGAAATATAACTAACAGTGAAACAAAGAAAATAATGCAAGGACAACACAAATATACATTGACCTAAGTATAAAAAAAGAACAACTTAATTAAATATTAAAGTCTAACAAATAAAAAATATAAGCCATGTCCCTGAAAATGGTGCCATCTGATGAACTGCTAAGTGGGTTAATTAATATGGTCAGATTGTAGTATTGTCACTTAGATATCTATCAGAAATCGAGCCCGGATAATCTCCACAAGGAGCGGCTTGATTTTAATAAAATATATCTTTAACCTGAGCAAGTCAGGTTTAAACTTAAGGACACAAGCTACGTAATTGATTAATTAATCTCTAATATGTAAGTTCAGTGATTAATATTCAATCTAGGTCAACATACCATGCAAAAAAAATGCTACATGATGCATTTTTATGGATTTTTATGCAATCAAGAGGAATCAAAATGCAACATAATTCCATGGTATGCACACAAGTATATGCCCCTCTCTTTTTATGGAATATAAGTTGTGTCCCTACCTTCTTAGAATAGTTTTTTAGAATGAATTATATATAAATTATGACAATATTGTATTCATATATAATGTTAGAAAATGTGGTAAACATTTGTAAAGTTTTATTCCAACTAGACAATCATTTTATTTTATTAAAAGATTTGACAATTTATATGATTATTTCATTGATATATACATACTTATTTACTTATATGCATCAGGATTTATCGGTTTAAAAAAACTACTTCGACCGATCCTACCAGTAAATTTAGCCCAGTTCAATTTTTTCGAGTTAATAGGAATGATAATATCATGATGACATCATCATCTGCCCAACCGATTTATATCGTGAAGAATCTGTCATTCATTGCCTTTATTCTTTCATTTTGGCTAAAATCCTTGGTAATATACATGTAAATATCTATTAATTCCAACTAATTATCATTCTAACCACAAATGTTAATATTATATATTTAACACTTATTTTAACCAAAATAAAAGAATAAAAATAAAAGAAATGAAGGTTTAAATATAAAATATATATATAGACTGATCCTAACCCCAAGACCAGGTCAATATTGACCGAGTCGACAAAATAAATAAGTAGGGGAAGATAAGGATCTGATTGTATAAAAATACAAATAAAATCAAGACCAAAGTATAATCTACCCATTTTTCACCTTGTAAATATTTCACCTATTTTATTTACCATTTATATCACCTCAAATCAAAACATTTCTTTTGTAAAAGTTGTTCACAAAAATATATATTATTTTATAAAAATATTAGAAAAATAATCCGTCACAAAAAATAATTAACCGCAATGGACCGTAAAAGCTGCAAAAAGCCGACTTCTAATGTTCATAACTATTTACTGAAAACTCCAAACAGACCAAACTCACTTTTAAAATATGTTTTGTACTCAGTACTATTTATTAAAAATATCATAAAAATATTTGAATAAAATCAGTGAGTTTTGGCATTTTGGACTCGTTCTGTATTTTTAATTAATTAACCGAAACCTGATTAACTTAATTTATTTTCCTAAAATCTTATTAAAATATATAAAGAAAATTAAAAATAAACCTAAGTTAAAATTCCAATAAAACATGAAGCCTCTACCTAAATTTTCCGGACCTCATAACTCAGTCGTATGAACTCTAAATTGAGCAAACTCAGTTTTAAAATTCATATTGTTTAATTATCTACAAAATGACACTAATTTCGCTAAAATCGAAGTTAATATGGAAAACGAGGTTTTCGGGTCCGTATTTGTATATTGTACAACGTACTGTAATATATTATTATTTAATATATGTTATTTATTATATTTATAAACTTATTTAATATTTAATTATTAAATTAAATTAATATAAAATTTTATTTATTTATTTAATATATATTATTACTTAATTATTAACTTATATAATTATTTAATTATATACTTATTTATTTATTTAATGAATTAATTATATACATTAATTATATTTTAATTAATTTATTTAATCTAATCATTTAACATTAATTATTTATCTAATTTAATTAATTAATTTTATTTTTTTTCCCTCTCTCCCCCTCTCTCTTCTCCTTCACATCTTCTTCTTCCCTCTTATTCCTGCAACGTCGCACCTCCTCCTATTCTCCTTCCTCTTCCGTTGCCACTCCCGCCAACAACCTAACCTCCAGGTCGTTCGCCAACAACCTTGCGGTGCCACCACCACCTCGCCGACAACGGCACCCGATTTCTTGCTCTCCATGAAAACCATGCTATATATATCCCTAACCCTCCTCCAACTCACGGATTCTCCATTTCCATCTTTCCACGTCTGTGAGCTCCGAGCAATATCTGGGGAGGTGACAGCTCCGAGAAGTCTCCCTTGTCGTAGCAAGGTTGAAGGGAGAAGGTAGGCACGATCACCGCTGCTGGTGTGTGAGCTCTGCTCTGTTCCGCCGTGCGAGAGCCTCTACCTCCGTCAGGCATCGAGGCAATGATCTGGAGCTTCGAGCTCTGTTTTCCACAGGCGATTATATTCCACGACCCCCGTCCACACTTCCTTCTCCAGGTCAGTATCCCTTCTCGATCATCTTCCTCCATCTTCTCTTCTCAAATATTTTATCTCTCTTTTTCTGCACATGAACTCCAAAAACCACATCCGACTATCGATTTCATCATCATCATCTTCATGAACTTCTCCGCTTCCCTTTCTATCCTACAAATATGTTCATCTCCGATCACGTGTGGTGATCTGAGCTCGGAGATCTCTTCATAACCAACAGATCTCTACCATTCACTAGTCCCTTGGATTTTTGGTCGAGGACTTCCTTTTTTAGCTGAAGTTTCCAATTTACAGGTCCTCTTCTTGAAGTTTGTGGTTTCATCCTCGAGCTTCATTTCTCTTGTAGGAAATCTGGAGAGAGAATTCTAGCCGAGCTTCTAGAAATCCGATCGAAATCGAGCAACAAGGAATTCGCAAAAGCAGATCATCCATTACCACGAGAAACGACTAAATCCAAGTCTATACCTCGAAGTATCCATCGCTAACTGAATCACAACAACATTTGGGATCTCGAAGGATCACCGAGTAGATATGAGCCTTTAATTAATAAAACAAGTACACATCTAAAAGCTATGCACCATCCTCTTCGCTGATTGAGCCTTCAAAGACAAGCACCTACAGATTGAGACGTTAATCAACATATCGCCGCCGTCGCGGATTCATTGAATTTGGGGAAGAGAAATCGAAGCTTCAGATTCGACAGGATCCGTCAGATAGGCTCTAATCCGACGACATAGCACGAGCCACCAACTCACCGCTTAAGGTGCATCACGCGTCCTAGAGCTAAACCAACCACGAAGAGATCACATGGCCGATCATGCGTAGTCCGGGGTTTTTTTTATATTGAAGCCCCTATTCCTTCTGTTATTTCTTAACAAGTTCTGACAACTGGAGGAGCAAGCACGTGGACGGCACGAGGTACTAGGAATTTGCGCAAACACCCTTGTAATTTTCATAATTTTCCTACGTGCCCCTCCAAGTTCCATATTACTCCAAATAAGCCCCTTTACAGTATCATATACCATATACATACTAAATCAAAAACAAATAATAAAAAAATAATAATAATAAGTAAAAGTACCTTATGATATACTATATACTGTATTGAATAAAGTTTTGCAAAATAAAAATATTTTCTATTTTTAATAAATCATTTAAAATAATAAAATGTGTAACAAACTTTTAAAATCACATAAAAAATATCAAAAAACCTCTAAAAATCCTACAAAAATTACTCTTAGTATATGTTACCGTATTTTTCTTATTAAACCATAATAAAATAAAAATTAAATAATAAAATCAATAAAAATCTAAATTACCTTTAAACTTCAAAAATTCATAACTAAATAAATAAATTGCACCAAAAACTGCACAACATATCATTTTGAAAGTAATTTCATCTAGTTTTAGATAAAAATAAGAATAAAAAGATTTTCTTCCTATTTTCAACTTTGAAAATTCAAAATACGTCACAGTTTTCAATAAGAATTCAATTTTCTCACTTTAAAAATTAATCAAAATCCATAAATATCCTAAAAACCCTTTAAAATCCATAAAAACAGAAAAACAAATTAAAAACATAAAAATAACAAAATAAAAATTTAAAATAAACTAAAATTAAATAAAAATCATAAATTACTTAAAAATCAAAAAAATAATATAAAATTCATTTAAAATCAAATAAAAATCAGGAAAATCCTAAAAAATAAAATAAAAATTAGGAAACCTTTTACCCTAGACTTTCTATGGTTTAACCCTAGTTTCAAATAGTTTGCCTCCCTAAGTTTGATACTCCTGTGCTTACCACAATACACTTAAGTTTTTGAGTATACATAAAAAAATAAAAGAAGATTAACTTAAGATTAATCTTTTCTGGTATAACTCACCCGGTTGATACAACGACCACGAAATCGAATCTCTTTTTACTTTGCAGGAATAAAGAAATTGATCGGGTGGTTTTTCAGATGGCGTCGTTGCCGGGGAAGGCAGCGCTAGGGTAGCCATAGACCTAGGTTCAGGGTTCATTTTTTTGCCATTTTATTCTCTAACCTCATGGCTTTTTGTTTCTGAGTTGTGCAGTACAGTTTGAACCGTGCGAGACATATCCGCAAAGTTGAATTTCTTATAATTTCTTGTAAAACAATTGTTCGTAGAAAGGGGCCCCATCAGGGTATCCTGACTTGTACCTCTCCCTCCTTTATTCTCGGGGTCTGTTTCACTAGGGTTGTACTCCTGGGGGAGCAGGACACACGACGTGGCTTTTTCGCTCATTATTTTTCTCAACGGTATTCCGTAGCTTTTCGAGATAGGTGCTTGTTAGGATTTCTCGATTTATCCCTTCTCTGCGCAACTATAGCTAGGTGATTGCTTAGGTCGAAACACCTAGTTTCTTGTACTTACGACCATACCCAAAATACAAAAATACATTAGACGATCTTTCTGAAAATAATCAAAAAAGTGAAAATCGAAAATAAAAAAAGGGCTGCTAATTTTAGCTGATCCTAAAACGAAACGTAAGGACTGCATTTGAGGAGAGCAACTCCCACAATTGCATCACAGGTACACTCTCCAGATTTTGTGAGTGAGAGATGATATATAAGGTAGAGATAGAGTCTGGGCTTCTTCTGAAGTATTACTTAGTTCAGGCTTTTAATCACTTTATCTTCAGTGGGTACTCTCGGGTAGCCGAAAACAGTTCGAGTGTACTTAGCAGAGTGGGAGGCTTAGAGGACACTGCGTAAGGCTCCGTTCTCAAGTAACATGGGTAGCCGACAACGGTCCGTACTTACTCCCATACTGGCTTAGACTAAGTGATTTATGGTGAGAACTCAGGGCAGTACACCGCAGAAGTTTTGGGCACCTTTCTTATCTCACTAATATGTGAGAAGATTTGTTTGACAAATAACCCTACAATTGAAAAGATAAACAACCGAACTCTTACGATCATCACTATGGTTGTGTTGGTGAACTCAGGGTTTGCTTTGCATTTGTTTGCGGTGTGAATCCAATCTTTTAAGATCTTGATCAACTAAAATCAACAAGATGATGGGATGGCGATCATTTCGGTCGACTCTCACTGGTTCACTCTCTCGCGAACCTACCCATTCATCCAGATCAGTTCGGGATGTCTCTCCTGCCAAACCAAAATCCACTCAAGTTGCTACTTCTAGGAGTGACTCTAACCCTGGAAGCTCATCATCGATTTCTTCTCCTTCTCATTCTCTATCATCATCACCTCCAGCTACAGAAGACCATCAGCAGTTACATATTGATATGGCAAAGCCTGACTTAGATTCTTTCTCTTTTCCAGGAGACATGGCTGGCAAAGAACCGCAGACCACCTCCGTAGTCATTAATTAGGTTGTGATCAACAACAGTCTACTTGCTTCCCTTGAGACGATGCAAAACCAGATTAGCGAGCAAGGTAGACTCGTGAATGATGCTGGAGCAGAGCTGACCCAGTTGCGAGAGCAATGAGATCATCATGATGCTCATCAACCAGGAATTGAGGATCAAGAGAACATGATGGAGCAGAGAGACCTCCACTGGGATCGAACAGAACAATGCAGCAGCTCTACAACCCTGGAGCTACTACAAGTCATCGGTGGATCCATCTCCCTATCATTCATGGGAACTTTGAGTTCCATCCTTAGATGATCCAACTGTTGCCCAATTTTCGCGTGCTATCTAATGAGGAGCCGCATCTGCACCTTCAGGATTCGAGCTAATCTATAGTACAATGCATGATGCGCATGTGAACGAGGATACGATCAAGTTGATTGCTTTTCCTTTCTCCCTCGTTGATCGAGCAGCCTACTGGATGAAACACTTAGGGAGATATATTTCAATGTGGGAGGAGTTACGCACCGCATATCTGAACAAGGATTACCCCCTTGGTCGAATGAATGTTGCTAGAGTCATGATCAGTAATTTTACCATGATCGGGAACGAGCAGTTCCACGGAGCATGGGACCGTTTCAGAGAGCTCATTGATCGGTGTTCCCATCGTGAACTTTCCAAGCCAACTTTTGTACATTAGTTTCTTTAGCAGGCTGACACCGGAATTAAAGGGACTAGTGAATGCTTCCTGTGGTGGATCTTACTTCTCGATGCATGAGGATCATGTCTGAGCCATTTACGAGAAAATGGCAGAAAATTACATCACAATGTCCCAGACTCAAGTTTTCAATCAAACAAAGGCACCTACATATCACCAGCACTCTCGAGTGGCATAGATTAAGGGATCCGTATTATGTTGTCTTGATTCTGATCGAATCCTCATCAGCTGATATAGGGATCATTTATCAGAAGTTGGATCGTATGGACATAATTGAGAAAAAGTGCTAGAACCTAGACAAGCTCGGTAAGATTGATGAGCTTGAGAGATGCCTGAGTGATCTGAAGTTACAGATTATATGCCTTCAAAAAATACAAGTTGATTCGAACAAGTCTTTAAGATCACATGCTGACTCAGGAAGCCAAGACCGAGGTATACTTCCGAGGCCTCCAGTACAACAAATTTACCATGTGTATTTTGGCTTACACATCAATCCTTGGCATACCCGCAACTCCAACAAGCACCATCATATGACACTCAGATGGTTGTGTATCAGAGCGATCAGCCCGTGGCATCAATACCCCTAGTTTACTCTGAAATACCTGAGCCATTGACTGAGGCCAATGGGATTTGGTACAACCAGCCGCAACAACCAGGGATCCATCGCGATCACACTGATTTCCGTTGGTCTACAAGAGGTACCTCTTCCCAGCAGCCACTGCAAGCATAGATGGGGCAGAACAGAGAATAGCAACAACATTACGGTCCTCGTTAGCACCAACAACCTCAGGGGGGAAGGGCACTTATCAGCCTCAGTATCAGCAGCATTATCCTCTACAACAGCAGCCAGCTCAACAGCAGCCTCAGTATCATCGAGGCGACTCATCTGGGTCTCGTGAACCTTTCCATGACAACCCAGTGTTAGAATACCTCGCCAACCCAATTACTAATCAGAAGGCATCTTTTAAGCGAGAAATGGATGAGTTTAAAACTCATGTCACAGATCTGGTCAAAGGGAAGTTCACCTTGCCTGCTCAGATAGAGTCTAATCCGAATAATATGAAGCAAAAATTAGAGCAGGTAGATTTGACCGATCCCACCCTCCAATCATAGGTATTTTTAGATGACTATCTTTACTGTGATGACGCTAACTTCATTTCTCTTAGGAGCGGCAGGATGCCAGTAGGAGGAGACTCTACTAGGCTCGAGGAGGATAATCTGGATAACACAAGCGAGCCTGTAGAAGACATTAATGGCGGTACTGAAGTCGTATCCTTTGATGATGAAGATGGTGGTGCTAAAGCCACCAAGTTTGAAGAGTAGCCAGAGCCGAATGCCGACGTAGTTGCTTTACCTTTCTTTGTATCTGATGATGAGAGAAAATCACAAAAAATGTACAAAAGAAAAGAAATCGAAAAGGAAATAAAAAGATAGTTGATCAATACATATCTCTATCTGATGATTCACAGAAAGCAAGTCCTCGTTTTACAAAAATATTTCCTTTTACTTCTTTTGAACCTCCGATTGTACAAACTAACCAGGAGGATGTACAGATTTCTTTTCCTAAAGCACTCTGCTTAAGAAAAGGTGCTAAAAAAGAAAACTCTAAAAAGATTCAAATGAATGATCTGACGAAAGAGATTATCAAGAAGTTCACGATCCAACTCACTCTTTCTGAAGACTTGACACACATCCCTCTTCTGCATAAAGGCCTTAAAGAATGAACCACCGTCCGCAGGAAGAAGAGGTAGCATAATCACTGTTCTGAGATCCATGTGCTGACCAAGGAAACATGTTATGCTATTCAGAATCGACTCCTAGCCAAGAGATCAGATTGGGAGCGTCGTATATAAGATGCGAGATTCTCGATCAGATTTTTGATCGGACCCTATTAGATAGTGGATCTTTGATTAATCTCCTTCCTTCTTCCTTACTCGATAAATTCGAGTTTGGACCTCTTCGACCAAGCAGAAGGGTTTTGCAGTTTACTGATAGATCGATCAAGATACCTAAGGGTTTAATCGAAGACGTTATCATCACCATTCAGGGTTTGCAATTCCCCATGGACTTCATCGTGTTGGACATGGTGGTCCCTAGATGCGTGACCAATATCCTGATCATACTAGGACGACCTTTTCTGCCAACAGCAAAGGTCGTTTTCGACTATGGTACCGAGAAGGTGTACTTTCACGTCCAGGGTGAAAGTATACATATAGAGATGCATACATATAGAGACGATCCAAGACCAGAATTCTAGAGCAGCTGAATCAGAGCAAGCATCTGATGATGAACCCGATAGTCATTAGGATTGTGACTTTGTACAAATAGATGATGATGTCGTCTGGGCCCAACCTAGCACTCAATCTTTCATCACACCTTCAGTCCAAGCTGAGATTCAGATATCCAAGGATGGGGGATTGGAGAGCACAATCCTAGAGCCAAATAGCGAAAATCTTGATGGTGACGTTTGTGAGATGTTTTCAGACCATTCAGATATTCTTTATCCCCCCGAGTTAGAAGTGAACCATTAAAATTGTCAGTCAATCGTAGATCATTCAGATTTCAAAGATGTTGATAGGCAGTGCTTCGTTGAATTCCTATCACTTCAGACTCCATCAACAGAGCCTACAACCAATCTGAAGACCGAATCAGAACAGAATATTCAACAATCTCCAGATCTTTCTGAGTCAGAGCATGCTGATCTTACACATATTGATCTAGCAGCCTATACTCGGGCCCTAATTAAATCCGTTCTTCCTGTTCCTTCTCCACCTAAGCTCAAACCGTTGCCTCAAAGCATGAAATATCGATTCCTTGCAGGTGAATCTAAAATGTTTCCAGTCATCATCTCTTCCAATCCGACCGAAGATCAGGAATCCCGTCTGATGGCGATTCTTGAAAAGAATCGCAAGGTGATCGGGTGGTCAGTAGCTGATCTTCATGGGATTAGTCTGGCTCTATGCTCCTACCATATTTTTCTCGATGACGCCAAGCCATCTCGTGAGTTTCAGTGCAGGCTGAACCCGAATCTGCGAGAGGTGGTTATGAAGGAAATATCCAAGTGGTGGAGTGCCAATTTTAGCTATCCCATCTTCGACTCGAAATGGGTTAGTCCTTTGCAGGTACCAAGGAAGACGGGTATCACTACAGTGATCAATGAGGACAGAGAGGAGATCGCTACCTGAGTACAGACTTCTTGGCACGTATGTGTGGACTATAGACATTTGAAACAGGCAACCAAGAAGGATCACTTCCCGCTACCGTTCATTGATCAGATCATCGAACGACTAGCTGGGAAAAGCCATTATTGCTTTCTGGATGGGTACTCGGGATATAATCAAGTGGGCATTGCTCCAGAAGACCAAGAAAAGACGACATTCACCTCTCCATTTGGAATGTATGCTTTTAAATGGATGCCTTTTGGATTATGTAACGCTCCAGCTACATTCCAGAGGTGCATGCTTTCTATATTTGTGGACATGGTGGGAGATATTTTGGAGGTCTTCATGGATGAGTTTTCGGTCTATTACGATGATTTTGATTCCTGCCTTTCTATCTTAGACTGTGTGCTTCAGAGGTGCACGGAGGTTAACCTCATACTTTATTGGGAGAAGAGTCATTTTATGATGACTCAAGGGATGGTCCTTGGTCCCATCATCTTCAACCGAGTCATGGTGGTGGACCCGACCAAGGTGGATATCATTAAGAAACTCAATCCACCATCCAATCTGAAGCAGCTACGGTTTTTCCACGGGCATGTCGGTTTATACCGACGTTTCGTACGATACTTCAGTAAAATTTCTCGATAGTTGTCTGATCTTCTCGCGAAAGACATCAAGTTTATCATCGATGATAAGTGTCTTTAGGCATTTGAAAATCTCAAGAATATGGTTGTAGAGGTTCCTGTCCTTCAACCACCTGATTGGTCTCTCCCATTCGAGATCATGACGGACGCCTCCAATTTTGCTGTTGGGGTTGTGTTGGGATAGAGAAAGGATGGGCTTCCATTTGCCATACACTACGCTAGCAAAACTTTGGATTCCTCATAGCGGAATTACACGATTGTAGAGAAAGAGATGCTAGCCGTAGTATTTGCCTTGGATAAATTTAGGTCCCATATCTTAGGATCCAAGGTGACCATCTTTACTAACCACACCACCATCTAGTACTTAATGGATAAGAAGGATTCGAAGTTGCGTCTGACCAGATGGATCCTTCTACTCCCGGAGTTCGATATAGTGATAAAGAATAAGTCTGGAGTTAAGAATGTGGTTGTGGATCACCTCTCTCGGTTAGAAACACCGGAGACTTCTGAGTTTGATGCACTAATCATCGAGACCTTCCCTGATGAGGCGATTCCTGCTGTCGTCTCGCTACCATGGTATGCCTACATTGTGAACTTTCTTGTTTCTATGAAAATCCCACAAGGTTGGTCCAGACAGAGACTTGAGATTTTCCTCGTAAAAGCCAAGTCTTACCATTGGTAGGATTCGGTCCTTTATCATGAAGGAGTGGATTCCGTCTGGCATCGTTGTATTCCTCAGAAGGAATACCGGAGTGTCCTCATGTATTGTCATCGATTAGAAGCTGGAGGACAACATTCAGGGAAGAGGACAGCATAAAAGGTACTCCAATCCGGCCTTTGGTGGCCTACGCTCGTTGCGGATGCTCTTGCATTCGTAAAGAGATGTACTGGCTGTCAGAAAATGGGCATTTGTGGACATATAGATATGATGCTGATGCAACCGATTCACTTCTGTGAAGTGTTTGATGCATGGGGTATCGACTTTATGGGCTCGTTTCCTAAAAGTCAGGGGTTCGAGTATATCCTTCTTGCTGTGGATTATGTGAGTCGTTTGGTAGAGGCTATTCCTACCCTAGCTACTAATGCGAACATGATTTGCAAGTTCCTGAGAAAGCATATCATTACGCGGTTTGGGGTCTCTCGTGTTCTGATAACAAATGGGGGTAGCCACTTCATCAACGACAAGGTAAGATCACTTGCTAACGAGTTCGGCATAGATCATCGAGTTGCTACTCCGTATCATCCTCAGATGAATGGTCTAGCCGAGGTCTTGAATAGGGAGATCAAGACGATCTTACAGAAGGTTATTTTTCCAGACCGAAAGGATTGGTCATAGCTTTTGGACTCGGTTCTTTGGGCCTATAGAACATCGTTTAAAACTCCATTAGGTGCATCTCCCTTTCGGATCATTTATGGCAAACCATGCCACTTACCTGTTGAGATCAAACACTAATCCTTGTGGGCAGTGAAAGAAGTGATCTTTGACATGGATGATTCGGGAGATCAGAGGCAGATTGAACTGGCAGCCCTGGAAGAGTTACTTGACAAAGCCTTCACGAGTAGCCTTCATTATAAAGAGCAGATGAAAGAGTGGCATGATTCTCATATCAGCCACAAGCAGTTTGAGCGAAATCAGAAAGTATGGATACTCAATGCGAGACTGAAATTATTTCCAGGGAAACTCCAAAGCATGTGGAAAGGCCCCCATCTTGTGCGAGCAACGGTAGCATCGATATATCTGAGTTGTCGTCTGATTCCACCTTTCGGGTCAACGATCAGCGGTTGAAACCTTTTCTCAATCATGAACCACCGATCATTGAAGATACCCCATCTATTTTGTTTGAGATGATTTCTTCACTCTTATATTCTGCATCTCATAATGTTGGACATGCGAGCCCACGGTGAGCCATTATGCAATAAATGTTATTGCGAATATCATTCCCTGATCTGAAATGAAGAATAACCAATTTGCATAATAGATCCCTTAGTAAAATTAGGGTTATGTACCTGGCCATCTTAATGATCATATAGTTGTTGATTCAAATCATAGAGGCTGGTGCATGGATGAACATCTAAAGAGTTAGATTGAGGACTCATCAAGCCCGTCAAATGATTGTTAAGAGATGATCTCCAGCCTGAGAAGGAGATGGCAATCCTTTCTCTAAAGGTTGATATCTAAGTGACATTTTGATGCAGGTCCTATGCATAGGAAAAGAGATTCAAAGGTGTTCGATAAGTTAGTTCAAAGATTTGACTTAACGAGATCGAGATAACCAAAGTCCTATGACGTATGTTGTCACGATATAGACACGCATCCTCTGACCGGAGACAGATGTGTTACTATATGTCTGAGTGTGTACATTTGGCAGACCAATAGGCTGATAACCTAATCAAGGTCTATACACCGGGGCTCTTGTGTGCATGCAAGGGCATATGAGTAATACGATTTTTAAATGGGATCATACGGGTCCAGTTACTGAAGCAGGAGACAAGAGCTCACTCATGAGATATTGGGGAGAATCAAATTCCGTGCACAGCCGTCTCTCTTTGTAAGCTTGACTGAATTTGTAGGTTTGATATATAATTTTGGAAAGTATATGATCAATACCTGTGTATGATAAATAACTAC
The DNA here is from genome assembly GCA_037367405.1 of Ottelia alismoides. Lineage (NCBI taxonomy): Eukaryota > Viridiplantae > Streptophyta > Magnoliopsida > Alismatales > Hydrocharitaceae > Ottelia > Ottelia alismoides. Next base: position 390,343 of record JAZKJV010011681.1, on the reverse strand, counting down.
TCCCAATGATCGATAACTACTATATGATCGATAACTACTCCCAATAGTCAATTGAGAAACTTAATGATAAAACCCTAAAGTAGACAATGTAAAATTGATCTTATACTTTAGGTTAGATCTGGGTCTTCCAGTATGCAGGATGTACAGGTATTAGGAATACCTAAGGGTGATGTGATCATAAACGGTTGTATAATCATGACTCTTCCATTCCTAAGGAGTGATCAAATGGGCTGGATTTTAATGACTCCTCTCAGTAGAGAAGTGATCTGATCTTGGTCCAAATGTTGGACATTGATCTGAATGTGATTCGGATGCAATGAGAAGAATAGATCTGCGGTCTTGATTTAATCAAGCATCTATGGGAGGTCCGCAAGATCTAGATTTCGGATGTGATTTCAATATCCAAGTCACTATACGTGAAACAATACAATCGCCATGTCCTTACTCCAAGTATCCACGGAGAAAGTGTATTATCCTCGAAAGAGTTCAGGATAATTTCATTGTTGATATATATATATATATATATATGGATTTAATGGGGCTGCTCCCTGGGGGCAGCCAACATGGCTTCCCCGCCCCATATTTCGGGCGTTTTTTTATTTTTTTTGAAAAATAAAACCATGTATATTCATCCCTATATCCCTCCTACATGCCATTCGAATTTCGTCAGAAACAGAGACTCCTACGGCCTCTATCTTGATGGTGTCGATTTAAAAAATCCTGTTACCGTTAAAAAATGATTGTCTAGATGGAGGTCGTAGGAGTCTCTGTTTCCGACGAAATTCGAATGGCATGTAGGAGGGATATAGGGATGAATATACATGGCGACATTTTTTGAAAAAAAAATAAAAAAAGCGCCGAAAATGGCGCGGGGGCAGCCATGTTGGCTACCCCCAGGGGGCAGCCCCTTAACCTCTCTCTCTCTCTCTCTCTCTCTCTCTCTCTCTCTCTCTATATATATATATATATATATATATATATATATATATATATATATCCGAGCATTGAGAAAATGGATAATTAAATTTGATTTAATTATCATGAATAACATGAATTTGATTCATATTATATGGAGAGTTATCTAAGATAATTAAATGTGATTTGATTATCAAAGATATAAATAATGTGAATGTGATTCATATTATATGGGCACATGAGAATAGAGATCCAAGATGACTAAATGTGATTTAATTATCATGGATATTGAATTATGTTGTTAGCACTATCCATATTAATCATATATATTATAAATGTGATTTATAATATATAAGAGAGAGAGTTATTTGTAACTTACATTTGTTAATTAAATGTTGATGTAAATCGGATTCACATTGGACAATTAATTGAAAATGCAATTTACATTTTATTTTGGGTTGCGAATGTGATTCACAATTTTCTAATGGCAAGATTGCAATATTCACAAAATAATTATGAATTATTTTTGTAGAATAATTTACAACAAGTGTTGTTGTAAATCTTTAAGATTTCCATGGAATAATGTAATCTCAATAAATCTCATGAGATTACATGAGATTGCCACCAAATCCCATATTATGGAAGGAGGAAATCTTCAATCCATAATCTCCATGCTTGATTGATTTAATTTGGATTAAATTATATTGATAATATATATTTAATCTAAATTAAATTAATTGTTGTTGGTTTTTACCAACAAAATCTTGACCATTAAAAGAAACCCAAATCAATATGTGGGCCATTGGATTTATATTATCCATGGAATGAGATCAATGGATCCTAAAATATTATAAAAGGAAAGGCACCCTCTTTGCCCTTCTTTAGACAATGAAAACACAAGGCTCTCTCTCTTTCTCTCTACACGCTTGATAACACGATATCCTGCGAGGGTCAAAATATATTGTCGCTGAGGTGACCACTCACAGAACACCAGTTACTCAGCAATTAACCCATAATAAAAGAATAAGTCAATTGAGTCCCAGAAGTGTGAATTAACATTTATTACTCTACCACAAGATGCACAGTGAATAAGTATGCAGAGGTCGAACCACAGAGAGCAATGCAAAAATGAAGCAGCCTATGATGTTCATGTACCACAAAGTCATCCTTGTGTGAGTCCTATTTTTGTGGGTTTTTCTTTTTCTCTCTCTTTTTTTTATTTATTATTTTTTGTAATATTATATATTTATGTATATTTATATATATAATTTATAAAATATAAAGATATAAAGATATACACCCATAAAAGGTATGTATAGAGAATATAATACATATATAAGTAGATAGGTTATATATATGTATATTTTTTTCTTTTTTGTATATTTTCAGATTTTTATACATAAATATATATAGATATAGGATTTATTTCAAATAGGACGCAGTCCTTCCATTCCTAAGGAAGGCCGCCCCTTTTTTGTATAAAACAGGGCACTTTAGTAGAATACGTATATAGTTTGTATTATAGGTGCACGTTATTTCAAATAGGACGCACTTTAATGTTTGTATTATAATGTGCAGTTTTGTATGCGGCTTTGTATTTATAACGTGCACCTATAATACAAACTATATACGTATTCTACTAAAGTGCCCTGTTTTATACAAAAAAGGGGCGGCCTTCCTTAGGAATGGAAGGACTGCGTCCTATTTGAAAGGCCCCCTATAGATATATATATACATATATATATTAATTTTCTATATTGGAATATATAAGCTATGTAATAAAAGAGAAGATAGAGTATTTATAAAAATATGCAAAAATAGTCAAAAATTCAGAAATAAAATCTTTTGGGTATTTTTTGGATTTTTTACTGTTTTTGTGATTTTTGGGTATTTTTCAAAATGTTTTTGGTATGTTTAAATAGCAAAATAAGGGAAAACAAGGAGTTAGCTACTGGCTGGGAATAAAATGGGAATTAAAAATATAAAACAGCCACAAAATTTTTCCTAACTATTTTTAAAATAAAGAGGATAGAAGACAGAACCTAAAGGAGTTGAGTTTGCATTTTTTAGAGTTTTCTATAATTTTTTATATTTTTTTGAAGTTTTTAGGTATTTTCAAATTTTTAAGGTTTTTGTTTTGAGTTTTTAAGTGATTTTTGGACTGACACTAAAGTATGATAAAATAGACCGTAGATAATTTTTTTTGGAATTTTTTGAGGTGGTTTACTATTTTTTTGGTATTTTCTAAGCTAGACAGTAGATAAAATGCATGTTTTTGATTTTTAATAAATGCAAAATGCAACAAAATTAAAAACTAATAATATGGCGTACAAGAACCAACTAACAGGAGCTTATATTAATTTTTGTAGATTTTTTTAAGTTAATATGATGCTTGAAATAAATAGACAAAGCATACGAAAATATATGGCCTGGCAAGGGCATTTTTGCAAATAAAAATAAAGACAGGGGTTGTATTACAAAAACACCAAAACTATAACACATGGTCTGCAACTTTAAGGGCTAAAACGAAATACAAAATCCGCCAGGGACCCCCGCGCAAAATGACCATCACGTGGGACTACACGTGATCCGCACCCACAGGGACCAATTAGTAATTTCAGAAAAGTTCAAGGTCCTGGTTGCAATTTTTACAAAAATAATACACTTTCAATTTTATTTTATGGACTAAAGAGAAATATACAAACATACAGGGGGTCATATGCAAATTAGCCACCTCACGTAGGACGACACGTGAGGTGACGTGGACCGGACCTAAAAGTAATATCAGAAATGAATAGGGGGGTCCATGCAAAATTTACACAATAAAATGAACATCGGCTTTTATTTACAGGGCTAAATAATAAATACAAAAATGCTGGGGTGAAGATCTGCAAATTACCCCTAAGTGTGCGCTGGTGGACGGCGGGGATCAGTTCACTTGGACACGCGTCGCGCATCCAACGGCCGGTACCGCTTCGTCGATGAAGGGTTGTGATTAGATTAGCCGAGCTGATCTGACGGTCGGTGCAGGGCTTCATCTGACGACTCTGATGTGATCTGGGGGCGCCGCCTTGATCGGACGACGATGGACCTGTCTGGAAGAACAGGGAAGAAGCTCGCGTGAGGCGAGCTTCAATCTTGAAGCTTGGGCTCCTCCGGGCTTCTCCCTCGTGTCTGAGGTGTTCGGGTCGTAGCTAGAGGCGCCCCGCGTCTGCTGGCGGTCTTCTCATGGCTCCTGGAGGTCCAAGGAGCTTGGGCGAGGTCGATGAAGGTCGGGACCTCCAGGAGCCTCTTCCTGGTTTGAATCGAGTCCAAAAGGGCTCCGTGCATCGCTTGACCTGCATAGGAAGAACCGGGGGAACGAGGGCTATCTCCTCGACCCCGGGTTTTGAAGCTCTGGCGCAAAATGAGGTGAGGCGGAGGAGCTCCGACGATAGGCGGAGGTGGAGCTCCGATTCGCAAGGACAGGGGGTCCTTGGTTGAACAAAGGTGATAGGGAGATGGAGCACGTGATGGGGAACGAGGTGAGGTGAAAATGGCGGTCGGAAATGGTCGAGATCACAGTGAAGAAGTCGCCGGAGCGGAACTTCGATTTGTCGATTTCACGCTACGCTAATTAACTAAAGACTAAACTAAGAACGTGAATGAAAAGCTGGAATTAAAATCTACCTAAAATGCAAGAAAGAATAGCTCTTATACCTGGGGGCCACCAGGGAGCAGGACGGACGCCGGAGCTCCGTCGCGTCAAAACTTATCCCTCCTCTGGCCGATTCGAGTCTCTGAAATGCTCCCCCTGTCACGAGGAACCTCCCAGGATCAAATTCGAGGCTTTTGGGTGGATGAAATTGGCCAAATTTGAGGAGGGGGCAGAGCTTCTTATTTATAAACAGGGGAATGTACCCTTATTGACCGGCGTTTATTGAGTAATACATTGAGCATCATGTTGTTCTAAGATATGGACGGGCATCAGTGATCATCAGGGATGATTTCTTGCGAAGAACGCGAGCGCGATCGATGGACGAGATGGCCGTAAAAAAGGGAAGAAATTTGGAGAAAAGACAGTTCTGGAGCGCCAGGTTCTGGATGGGACAGTTGACCGGGCGGTCAACAAAGGCCGCGCCCTCATTGGTCCACATCGACCGCAAACGGACAAAATAAGGAATTTTATTTGAAAATGATTTATTTGACCTAATAAATGATTTTATTATTTTTTCTTATAAAATGAAAAATGTGTATTAATTCATGTAGTATTTGTTTATGATTTTTATTTAATTTTTTGAAGTATTTTATTATGGTTTTATTTTGATGATGTATTTATGCATGTATTTACATGTATTTTGTGTATTTTATTTTTATATTGTTTATTTTATTTTATTATTTTACTGTCTTATTTTATAAATTTATAATTTATTTTTGTGAGTGTGAGGGTATTTTTATTTAATTTTTATGAGTTTATTTTCATATTTAAATAAATAGGTATATGTATATGTAGGTGTACTTATAGGCATTTTACCTGTATTTTATATATACTTTATTTTTTTTAATGTATTTTCTTGGTTTTTATTTTGGATTTGTATTTTTGATGACTTATATGTAATATTTACAACAAAAATATAGATGAATAAAGAATAAAACCCCTTTTTATTTATATACATATAGATAGCATAGGTATTTTGCCTATGTATTGCATAGACTTATTTTATTTTACAAATTCTTTTTGGTTTTCTTTTAGGGATTTTATCATTTGTGTCCCTCTGAGATATCGCAATATCAGTTATGCCCCTATCTTTTTGGTAATATCAGTTGTGCCCCCGATTTCTTGCCAATATTTCACTTGTGCCCCTCAGAGGGGCATAACTGATAAAAGATTTTTATCAGTTATGCCCCTCTGAGGGGCACAAGTGAAATATTGGCAAGAAGTCGGGGGCACAACTGATATTACCAAAAAGATAGGGGCATAACTGATATTGCGATATCTCGGAGGGGCACAACTGATAAAAACCCTTTCTTTTAATTTCAATATGTACATGTATTATATACATTATCTACAAGATTCTAAAAATATAATTTTGTAAAAATAATGAACAATGATTAAATTGAATATTTTAGTCAGGCAGATTGCACAATGAAGGCTAAAAACCTAACTTTTACAGATGAACTCCAAAAATTATGAAACCTATTTTATTAAATAGCTCTTGGAAAGCTACATATAATTAAAGGTGAGTTTGGGTGATTTGGAGTTTTTATTTGCAATATATGGGTCTGTGAAGTTGAGATTTTGGCCTTTTTATTCTGGGTATAAAATGTACACTGAGTATTATTTTTACACAAACTCAATTTTGTATTTTTATTTACATTATTAACTACAACTTTCAGGTACAAGTTTCTTTATTTGATGAATGAATAATTATATACAAAATAGGTGTCAAAAATGCATAAATAAATAAATAAATGAGGTATTTATTGTATTGTTGGCCCTTGTCTCCCCCTACTTTATTCCTTGTCGACCAATTCCTTGTTGGCCTTGGTCTCGAGGTTCGGGTCATAAAATATCTGCAATATTTTATTCCTTTTTCTTTTCTTCTCTTTATTCTATAATTTTAGCATTAAAAACCTTATTTAATGTATAATTAATACAATGAATAATGAATGCTACTATGTACAAATTGATGTTATTTACATGCATTTGCTGGGGTTTTGAGGCCAAAATGATAGAATAAAGGTGATGAAATGGAGACTCATCACCCCCCTATACTTGCCTTTGCTAGTCCCAAGCAAATACTTATGCAAAAAGTTCAAGAAGAATAAAGAAAAGAAAAAGAGAATTAAAGAAGGATAGAGTGAACAGGGGTGCTTTCAGTGCAATGTATGTCTTTATAAAATCTGAATTTGGAGCTCCTGTCAGACCTTGGGTGTAGATGTGTGTGGAACCTAGTCGGGAGCCATTTTTAAAATACAACAGCCTTCGAGAGTCACAGAACTCGGTTCAACCCGCCTCAATAGCCTGGTCAGAACTGGTCTACATCATACGCAAACCCTTATAACTATGAAGCTGACTTGTATAGTGTAAGTGATGGTGGCTCTCCCCAACTGAAATGACAAAGGAACTGACTTCTCCAGAATGACAACCCAATGATTCCCCAATCCAACAGCTCTTTCCTCGAGGAGCAGGGTATTCCCTTCTAAGTTCAAGTGGCGACCAGCTCAAGAGGAGAGGGCGAAGAGAAGAATGGACGGTAGCCAGTGTAGCTACCTATCCTAGGATGCAAGACCAGTGTAGTCAAGTCATCCAGCTGCATGCTCATATATTTGACTTTGGAACTCAAGCTTGCTTATTGGCTTTACAACATATGTACATACTTTGCAGGCATTTTATTTTTGTACAGGCCTGACCATTTTTTTTTGACATACTATTCACAGCAGCATTTACATAAGGAGTTTTTCCTCTTGAGCCAGTAGACTATCCCTCTTTTGAAGCTTTATTGCAACCCACATTCTCCTATCGCTAGATCTCATGGATATTGAACCAGGTTGGGGTGCACTTCCCTCCCTAGACGAGGACGAATGTTTCCACCCGTGTGCGTCTCAGACTGGCAAATCCAACCCCCTCACCACTCCAACTGAGTTGAGCCAAGTGAAAGGTGCAAGTGTCCAAGTTAGGTCACGGTCGGCAAGAGTCATGCATGTGTCTCGAAAAGTTTTAGTTAGTCAGTTGACGTAACTTGAACCCAACCCTGATTTCTCAAAGAATTAAGTCTGCATAGACCTGAAGTACCTTAAACCTAGTTCCCGTAAGGTTCCAGTGTAGTTAGGTGCGGTAAGGTCTAACCAAGCTCCAATTTTAGACTTTATTGGACTGATTCAATCATCAAGCTCACTCAAAAAGAATATGAATGGTATGCCCATGCTATGCACAATGAATGATGCAATTTTTCACAAGGAATTTACAAGAATCAAAGAATTTTTTTTACACAAAGAATTTTTGCAAATAAGAAGCTTGATATATACAAAAAGTACATACAATTATTTACACGGGTGTGCCGCCTTATTTACAAAATATATGGATTTATAAAGACTTTACAGGTTTTAATGAAGTAATTTATTCAGATTGTTTAGCAAGAATTTTATATATTTTATTTACGATTTACAAGTATTTTTAATGATGCTTTTATTCCTCAAGTCTAGTTTGAAAATAATTTTTGGCAAACTATAGTACACGATAATTTCTGCAATCATTTACACACATTTGAAAACTATTTTTGCAAAGCTTTTTCACACTATATATGTATACAATTTCCACAATAATTTTGACAAACATTTTTCAAAACATTTGCACATAGGTTTTTCAAATCCCTTATTCCACACAAAGAAAAAGTTTTTCAATCCAAACAATTTTACACAGGTTGAAAACATTTCACAACAAATTTTTCAAACGGTTCACACTATTTTTCAAATCATACTGTATAGGTATTTACCCTGATTTATTAATCACTATATACAAAAGATTAAAAACTGTATTTGATGTACAACATGGTTTTGGCTCTTATAAGCTTTATTTGGTTTTATTGCTTATTTTTGTATGAGAGATTTTCGTGCAGACTCCTCAGACTTATTCGAGAATCATTTTCAAAAGATTTTCAAAAACTATAGTCCAAAATAATTTTACAAACATGTACACGCATTTGAAAATGATTTTTGCAAAGGTTTATCACATAGAATAGATAGATTTTTCAAAACAATTTGACAACCAAATTTTCCAATCATTTGCATCCTAATTTTCACATATTTTTATTTCACTCAAAGAAAAGAAATTTAACAAACGAAACTTATTTTGCAAAGGTTGAATACTTGTACACACTATTTTTCAAGCAATTTTCAAAAGATTTTTCAAAGAGAATATTTTGCACAAAACGCTTTTCCTGACTTATTAATCAGTACAAGTACAAAGAGTCTGAGGGGGTCACAATCATCTTTTATTATTATAGAACTACTTTTTTTTAGATTGAGGTGATGTTTTATTTTTCAGTATGAGTTATGGCTTATAGTATATACACGTTATATACGACCCCCTATACTTAGCTTGAGCTATGTCCTCATAGGTCGAAGAGAAAAGAGAAGATATAACTCGTACTGAGTATAGACAGATCTTAAGAATATATAGAAATGAAAAAGGAATGAATGAGAAGTTGACCGTCCCCTCTATACTTAGGATCAAGTAAGCCTAAGTATAGCAGACTGTACAAAAAGCAGGGAGGGTCAAGGGTGGGAATACACAGATCGTACTCAGATTGTCTCCCCCTATACTTAGGGTAAGATACTCCTAAGTATAGACAAGAAGAGGAGACAATGGAGAGGATCGAAAGAAATGAAAAACTCGGGGTGCACATCCCCCCTATACTTAGGACAAAGTACGTCCTAAGTATGGAAAACTGTCTACAAGGGCTGCACCTTTTGAAAGAAGATAGAAAAGGAAAAGAAGAAAAGAAGAAAATCGGATAAATAGTTTTTGGAGTACATTGTCTGAATCTTTTGATGCTGCCGCTGTTGTGGATATGTCATCATGGTGTACGAGCTAGATGGAGTCAACAACGGCCAAGAATGTATCTGGTTCGAGGTAAGGCTTCAAGAGTTGACCGTTGACGATGATTGGATGTGCGTCAGGAGACAATTCTGATATAGCAATACTTCCATTGTCACGCACTTCACAAACTCGAAATGGCCCCGTCCACTTACTCTTCAATTTGCCCGGGAAGATCCGCAACTTTGCATCAAATAACCACACCTTCTGTCCAACATCAAAGGTCTTTCGTCTGATGTGTCGGTCATGCCAGCGTTTCACCTTCTCTTTGTACATCAATGTGTTATCGTATGCATAGTCTCGAAACTCCAAAAATCTGTTCAGATCATCCTTTCTTTTCTGACCACTTTTGCGTGAGTCCAAATTGCAACTGTTAACTGCCCATAAAGACTTATGAATTAATTCAACGGGCAGATGGCACGGCTTCCCGTATACAAGACGATAGGGCGACATGCCCAATGGAGACTTGTAGGCAGTTCTGTAAGCCCATAAGACCGAGTCCAAGAGTTGGGACCAGTCTTTCCTGTTTGGCCTGACAAGTTTCTACAGGATAGTCTTGATTTCTCTGTTTGATAATTCTGCCATGCCATTGGTCTGAGGATGGTAAGGAGATGCGACATGATGATCGATGCCGTACTCCTTTGTCAATTTCTTGACCTCTTTGTTGATAAAATGGCTACCCCCGTCTGATATGAGAACTTTTGGTATCCCGAACCGTGAAATGATATTCTTCTTCAAGAACTGACACACTGTTCGGCTATCAGCGGCTCGAGCAGGGATAGCTTCAACCCAACGACTCATGTAATCGACGGCAAGAAGGATGTGCTTAAAACGTTGATTGTTAGGGAAAGGTCACATGAAGTCAATGCCCCATGCATCGAAAACGTCTGCTATCTGAATGATTTTCAGGGGCATCGAATCTTTTGCAGTGAGCGTGCCTTTCAATCTCTGACAGTCAATACATCGTTTGACAAATTCTGCTGCATCCTTAAATAATGTGGGCCACTAGAAGCCACACTGAAGTACTTTTGCTACCTTACGGTCTCCAAAGTGATGTCCACCAGATTCGAGCGAGTGACAATGCTCGAGGACACTAGACTGCTCCTCCTGAGGGATGCACCTGCGCCAAATGCAATCTGCTCCTTCCCTGAATAAAAGCAGATCCTCTCATTGGTAGAAACGGATGGTCGACATGAATTTGTTCTTCTGATTCTTCGTCCAATCCGACGGTGTTACCCTAGAGGCGAGGTAATTGACTATATCAGCATACCAAGGAAGAGAATCCACTACTAAGATTGATTCGTCAAGGAAGGTTTCTGTAATGGGTGCACTGTTCAGAGGAGGCTCGTGTTGCTCAATTCTGGAGAGATGGTCTGCTACCACATTCTGAACTCCAGGCTTGTCCTTGATTTCCAGATCAAATTCCTGGAGGAGAAGGGTCCATCGAATCAGTCTCGGCTTGGCATCCTTCTTCTACTGGAGGTACCGGATAGCAGAGTGGTCTGTAAAAATTGTGACTTTTGATCCTAGCAAATAGGATCTGAACTTCTCAAGGGCGAAAACCACAACCAGCAACTCTTTCTCTGTCACTGTATAATTTCTATGTGCTTCATCTAATGTTCTGCTGGCATAGTGAATGGCATAGGGTGCTTTCTCTTTCCTTTGCCCATGAACAACCCCAACTGTAAAGTCTGACGCATCGATCATTATCTCAAAGGAAAGAGACCAGTCTGGCGGCTGTAAGATTGGAGCCTAAGTAATAAGCTCCTTCAGCTGATTGAAAGCAAGGAGAACGTGTTGATCTACATTGAACTCGGTTTCCTTGCACAAAAGTTCTGTCAAAGGTCGGGCAATGCGGCTGAAATCCTTGATGAATTGTCTGTAAAATCCCACATGCCCCAAGAATGACCTTACATTCTTTACGGACTGAGGTGGCTGTAGATTTGCAATAACATCCACCTTTGCCAGGTCGACATCCATGCCACATTTGGAAACAACGTGACCCAGCACAATGCCTTCAGTGACCATGAAGTGGCTCTTTTCCCATGAAAGCACTAAATTGACTTCCTGACACTTCTGAAGCACTCTGTCTAGGTGCCCAAGACAAGAATCAAAACTATCACCATATACAGAGAAGTCATCAATGAACACCTCGAGAAAACTGCCTACCATCTCGACGAAGACTGCTAACATGCATCTGTGGAAGGTTGCAGGTGCATTGCATAATCCAAAGGGCATTCTCTTGAAGGCGTAGGTGCCGAACGAGAAAGTGAAGGTAGTCTTCTCTTGATCTTCAGGGGCGATTGCCACTTGGTTGTACCCAGAATACCCATCCAAAAAGCAGAAGAACTCCTTGCCTGCTAGTCTTTCCAAAACTTGATCAATGAATGGCAAAGGGAAGTGGTCCTTCTTCTTTGCTGCATTAAGACGGTGGTAGTCAACACACACCCGCTAGGATGTTGGTACCCGAGTGGATATTTCATCTCCTTTATCATTTGTAACCACGGTAAGCCCGGATTTCTTTGGAACTACATGCAGTGGGCTTACCCATTTTGAGTCGGAGAAGGGATAGATGAAGCCTGAGTCACACCATTTCGTTATCTCTTTCATGATGACGTCCCAGAGGTTAGGGTTCAACCTTCTTTGGAATTCGTGGGATGGCTTGGCATCTTCTTCCAGATAGATGTGGTGCGATCACAAAGCTAGATTTATCCCTCAGAGATCTGATACACACCAACCAAGTGCCTTGTGGTTCTTTTCTAGAACCTCGAGAAGACGAGATTCTTGATCCGAATTCAACCTGCTGCGGATGATGACCGGATACATTTGTTCTCCACCTGCAAGGAAAGCATACTTCAGGCCTGCAGGAAGTGGCTTGAGTTCTGGTTTTGACCTGTCCAACTTGTCGGTCACTTCAGATACTATGCTGGTGGTGGGATGTACTTCTTTGAAAGGGATACCATCCTCATCATTCTATTGAGATCCCAGGGATGTGCCGAACGGTTCTGCGCTAGGCTGATCGTGTTCGGTCTGGAGTGAATGCTCAAAGAGATGCGCTTGCATCTGAGAATATGTCTCCCAAGAATCATCGGAGCCAAGGGTAACTGTGCTTTCCAAGTCCTCCTCATGAGTGAGGATTTCTCGGGTCCATGAATCATCCAATGACAAGAATGAATCTCTGATTTCTGCAATAAAGTCACAGTCTGCTTCGGATGTTGCCTGGCTCTCATCAGTCGTGGCATTCGGCTCTCTGCTCATGTTTATAGTGATTTGCTTGGCGTTCGAGCTAAAAGTAATCTTGTCAGACCCATAATCAACCACAGCACCTGAAGTACGTAAAAATGGTCGACCAAGGATGATAGGGGTCTGGAGCAGGGGTGCTGGAGAGTCCATATCAAGGACTACACAATCAGTCGGGAATTGCATCTCCTGCACTTTAACTACAACGTCTTCCAAAAGACCCCGGGGCCGCTTGACGGATCGGTCAGCGAACCGAAGGATCATTCGTGTTTGCTTGAGCGGACCCAGCCCAAACTCTTGCATTATGGATGATGGCAAAAGGTTGATGGAAGACCCACTGTCGAGGAGAGTGCGCTCGAAGACCTGGTCAAAAATCTCACAACTGATAAGAGGTTCTCCTGTGTCTTGCTTCTTCTGTGGGAGGTTGCTGATGGCTGCCACAGTGGCCATGGATAGCACGCGCTTTTCTACATCTCTGCGTCTGTTCTCCTGTGTTGGGCGATGCCTGTTGGTACATGCCTCCTTTAGTCCTTTCTTCATAGCTGGCATGTACTCCACGACCTTCAATAAGGGAATCTCAACAGTCAACTTGTCTAATATTTCCACAACTCCTGGATCAGACAATGCCTTTTTTCGTTTTGCAATTTTTTTGGATTTTTCTATTGCATGAGGAAAAGGAATATGTACATCTCTAGTAGGAGAAATAGAGTTCTTATTTACATCAAAATCATCGCCCACAGAATGGTGTACATCCGGACTACAAAAAGGAGTACAAACTGTATCCTGGCATATGGGTGCTGCAGGGCGAGCAAAAAGTGTAGCGTCTGCTCCGTCGGCTGGCGAGGGATCGGCTGCTGCTGGCGGCTCCTCCAAGGCTGGCGCGGCTTCGCTTCGGCTGCAAGCTTCTTTTTGTTGTTTTTGATTTTGCTGATTTTTTTGTATTTTTGGCTGGGGATGCTGGCAATGCACGACGACTGGAATGGCTTCTCCATCTTCTTCCTCCTCACCCGCTCCTGTAGCTGGCACGGCTGATGCGGAAGATGACGATCCACTTGTTTCTTTATTCCCCCTAGTCTTGGTGGCAGGCGGAGGCAAGGCCCTACCACTCCTGAGAGTAACAGCATTAGAATAAACAGTAATATCATTGTCAGACACGAACAGGACATCACAATCTACCTGCTCTTTCTTCTTGAAATTATTGGGGTTGGCTTCGACCTGAGCCGGAATGGTGGTTCTGGTGGCGGTCAGGTCGTCAAGCCTCTTGGTCATATCCGCCAGCCCTTTGACAAGTTGGGCCAGACAATCCATGGTGGGGTTCGCAGGGGGGACCTCGGTGAGTTCAGCGTACAGACCACGCTGCTGTTGCATGGATGGATGCGGAGGTTGTTGCTGGTGGTGCTAGGGTGGTGCAGGAAGTTGAAGTTGCTGATAAGAGGGGGGATACTGCTGATACTGTTGAGGTGGGGCAACCGCATAGGGATGAAACGACTGTGGATGGCGGTATTGCGGCTGCTGATATGGCTGATTCTGCCTCCATTGATTTGCATACTGGGGAGGCTGATGATATTGCTGATAAGGCTGAGAGGACTGTCCAAAACGACCACCCTGAGGTTGGTGGTATTGCTGGTTGGAAAGTGGCTGACCCTGAGGTTGCCCCATAGTACGGGTCAGCTGTGCATAGTTGGTCCATACCCCGTTCACTTCCTGAATCAGTGGTGGTGGGAAAACTGGATCAGGTCCTGAAAGAAACTCTGGTTGGTACACAACCATCTGCTGTTGCGGCTGGCCCTGGTCGGGCGCCTGCACATAGTACACGTGCTGGACTGCCGGTGGCTGCTGGCTCGGCTGAGGCTGATGCCGCGGTTGTTGCTCGTCCTTCTTCTCAGCTGGAGCTTCCGATGGTGTCGCCGACTGAACAGAGCTGATGGTGCCCACCAACAGTTCAAGGTACTTGTTGATCTGATCAAGCTTGTCTAAATTCTGAGTCCTCTTCTCGATCACAGCGAGTTTTTCGAGGTTCTGTGATCGCTTCTCAATGATGTCAACTTTCGAGAGATGGCCCCCGATGATACTGAGGTTGGAGCTCTCATCTCTCTCTGCCTCTTTGGACACTGCCATGTGTACTTGTTTCTGGAGGATCTGGGGCTACTTCTGATATGCCTTGGATGAAGAGAGGGCGGCCTCTCCTTCGACCATTTCTTTGAATATCTGCCAGACTACGTCTTCATCCTTGTTGAAGTGCGAACCCCACATGCTGCGTCAACGAGCCTTTGGCTTTCGATGTTTAGTCCCCCAAAGAAGTGCTGGACCAAGCTGGTCTTCGGAATCTCATGATGGGGATACTTCTCCTACAGATCAGTGAATCTCTCCCATGCTCCGTGTACTGACTCATGGGGTCCTTGGGAGAAATTACTGATTCGGGCTCGCATTTGGTTGAGCCGACCGAGAGGGTAATATTTATGCAGAAAAGCTGACTTCAGCTCCTCCCAGGTCGTCACAACCTTCCCCAGATGGTTGACCCAATAGAGGGCCTTGTCTTGAAAGATGAAGGGGAATGCCAACATCTTGACAATGTCTAGAGGGACATGGGATAGTGAGTGGTGCGGCAAATGCGAGAGAATTGCTGCAGGTGAATGTACGGCTCTTCACTAGTATTTCCATGGAATGCAGGGAGAAGAGTAATGAACTGGGGTTTCAGCTCAAAGTGAGTGTGTACCGGTGGAATGAGGATCCACTCGGTCATCTGGCTGTCTCCCGGATTATATGTCTCTTTAAGTGTAGGCTTGAGTGGTGGTGGGAATTCTGGATCGTCATTGTTAGGCCCACCACCTCCTCCACCTCCACCTCCACCGCCTCTTCCTCTACCTCCTCCTCCCTCGTCTCGGTTCATCATATCGTTCAACATATCCTGGAATGTTGTCTGCGTGAGGGCCTGCTCGGTCAGCTGCTGTTGAATGGCCTGGATAGACGCCAGCAATTGTGCATTGACTTGATTCTGGTCTGGTATCTGTCCTTTTTGTTGGGGTGGCTGCTGACCCTTGCCCTTTCCTCCGGGAGCCATATCGGGGTCTGAGTCGGATGAAAGGAACTCCGGAGTAGTCTCCAGGGCTTGCTCTGGCTTCTATCTGCAGAATGAGATAGTCCAAATCAGACCACTTGCAATTTTTGTTCGGCCGTCATGATGAAGCTGGAATTCAGGTCAACCCCAGCATGTTGTGAGCGGAAAAGGATGTGGACTGTAATCGACTTCCATTCACAACGGCGAAGGCGGGACAAAAGTGATCCCAGTTTATTGGGTGGCCAAGAGAAAGGTAGAAAATGAGGAGTCTGGAGATCGATCCGCAAGGTCCGGATCGGGTTCTCGGGAATCACCTCGAATTTGTTGGCGGAGTTGAGTTCATGGAATCGATGTGGGTATCGGCGAGGTCCCGACGGAAACCATCCATGGATCAACTTCGCGAAGCACAAGAGAAGATCGGATGTTGGAAGAAAGATATGATGGTCAACGAGGAATAAAAGGAGTGTAAAACAGTAGAGAGGCTCGGCTGAGTGGGGTGGTCAAAGGGAGAAACAACAAAATGTGCGCAAAGGCGCGGGACTCGATCTTTGAACCTTAATCTAGATCCATACAAACGCAATGCAAAATTGGGTTCACCAACTCACGCCATGTGAGGCCGTGAAGGTTCGGCTATTTATTATCTTTTCATTTTTAGAGTTGTGATTTCAGGCAAATCTTATAACAAGTCCTTAGTACGCTACCCTATAGGAGAGAGAGTACTGCCAGAAGAGTATCCCGTACTTGTCCTCCTCCTGTGTAACCTGTAGTCTGTACTTTTTGGAGTCCTTGTAACCCTTCCTGGATCCCTACTTAGCCAAAGAAATAGAGAGAGGAAGTCGATAGGAGAAACCACTACTTCGGTTCTCGCTCGCAATGGAATCACCCGTGAGCGTGCAAGAACCTACTCGGATGCAGGACAATGAGACAGACACCCCCGTGAAGGTGTGGCCTAGGCTCAATACTTCGGACAGGGTCGATGCTCTACACAACAGAGAGTCATCATTGGTGACCAAGTCCTAATCGCCTACATATGATAGAAGCGTCATTACTTCGGAAATCCAGGCGATACACAAGGCAGTTGCAGACTGGGTTTTTGGCTTTAATCCTTAGGGGGTCGCACTCGCTCAAGGGAGTAGGGTTTTGGTCCACCTCCAAGGTACCTGAAAACAATGAGGGCTTTATGAACCCGATACAATGACAGTCCATTACAGATTTTAATTAAGGTCAAAGTTTATTTAGCAGTCCCCTTGTTTTATTTTTTTGGGTTTTCACTTTTTTTGAGTCTGTTTTCATACCATCGCCTAACATTTTTGTAGGTTCTCATTTAAGTCCTAGGTGCTCAAAATCAGAGGGAGATAGCGGAAAAGCCGTACAAGTGGTTCCATGATGGAAATCTCACCATTGAATCGAATGATGCATGCTGAGTTAGAAGACTTACAGTGCATCCCAGCTCTCTCCATGCGGTATGCAAAACAGAATTTTTAAACCTATCTACATGTCAGTATGCAAGGCACAAAATCGCCCTAAACATTAGCTGCTATTATCATGAAGAACCATAAGTCGCTCATTCATCATTAGCCCAGAAAGTCCGGTCTTGGCTCACCCCTCCTCTACTCAACACACTTGAGTTAGGAGAAAGCGCTTTATGGGGCTCGTTGTGGCACAAGGGCTAAGAGACAAATGAACGGCTTGTTTAAGTTTGACTAGATCCATACGAAGTATACTATAGGAACATGCATTCTTATTAATGTTGTGACCTAGCTACCGAATCAAGCAACCAATATCTAGGGGCTCCAAGCACACAAAACAAAGTAAAATAAAGGCAGAAAGCTCTAAACTTTAGGAAACAAAGAAAAGAAAGCGTTGGAAAACTCGGAAAACCGCGATGAGGCCCCCAGGTGAACAATCACCCGGGCACTGGACCTCATTGTGAAGAGTAGAGTCATGTTAATTATTACATGCCAAAATTGTCTCTCTCTCACAATAAATTACAAAAATAATTCTAATTGCTCTAGACCTATCTAACTCCCATCCCTTGATATCCTTGGTGCTCTCTCCAGATGGTCATGAGGTGAAGACCACCCTCCTCCAAGCTCGGTTGTCTTGGCTCCCTAAGAAACTATCCTCGCGTGACAGGCCCTCGCATCAAAGTCACAAAGAGATTGAATTAGTATAGCTCAATCAGTTAAGTAAAGCAGGAAGAAATTAATCATAATAAATAAATCAATCGAGCATAGTGATCAATTGCAAAATAAATAGCTGCTCACAAAATCAATGGTACATCAATGTATAAACAAGAATGACAAAATTAATATGCTACGCTCATTGCTCCCCGGCAACGGCGCCATCTGATAACACGATATCCTGCGAGGGTCAAAATATATTGTCGCTGAGGCGACCGCTCACAGAACACCAGTTACTCAGGAATTAACCCACAATAAAAGAATAAATCAATTGAGTCCCAGAAGTGTGAATTAACATTTATTACTCTACCACAAAATGCACAGTGAATAAGTATGTAGAGGTCGAACCACAGAGAGCAATGCAAAAATGAAGCAGCCTATGATGTTCATGTACCACAAAGTCATCCTTGTGTGAGTCCTATTTTTGTGGGTTTTTCTTTTTCTCTCTCTTTTTTTTATTTATTATTTTTTGTAATATTATATATTTATGTATATTTATATATATAATTTATAAAATATAAAGATATAAAGATATACACCCATAAAGGGTATGTACAGAGAATATAATACATATATAAGTAGATAGGTTATATATATATATGTATGTATATATTTTTTTCTTTTTTCTTTTTTGTATATTTTCAGATTTTTATACATAAATATATATAGATATATATACATATATATATATATATATTTAATTTTCTATATTGGAATATATAAGCTATGTAATAAAAGAGAAGATAGAGTATTTATAAAAATAAGCAAAAATAGTCAAAAATTCAGAAATAAAATCTTTTGGGTAATTTTTGGATTTTTTTACTGTTTTTGTGATTTTTGGGTATTTTTCAAAATGTTTTTGGTATTTCTAAATAGCAAAATAAGGGAAAACAAGGAGTTAGCTACTGGCTGGGAATAAAATCGGAATTAAAAATATAAAATAGACACAAAGTTTTTCCCAACTATTTTTAAAATAAAGAGGATAGAATATAGAACCTACAGGAGTTGAGTTTGTATTTTTTAGAGTTTTCTATAATTTTTTATATTTTTTTGAAGTTTTTAGTATTTTCAAATTTTTGAGGTTTTTGTTTTGAGTTTTTTAGTTATTTTTGGACTGACACTAAAGTATGATAAAATAGACCAAGGTAACTTTTTGGAATTTTTCGAGGTGGTTTACTATTTTTTTTGGTATTTTCTAAGCTAGACAGTAGATAAAATGCATGTTTATTATTTTTAATAAATGCAAAATGCGACAAAATTAAAAACTAACAATATGGCATGCAAGAACCAACTAACAGGAGCTTATATTAATTTTTGTAGAATTTTTCAACTTAATATGATGCATGAAATAAATGGACAAAGCATACGAAAATATATGGCCTGACAAGGGCATTTTTGCAAATAAAAATAAAGACAGGGGCTGTATTGCAAAAACACCAAAACTATAACACATGGTAAGCACTTTAAGGGCTAAAACGAAATACAAAACTCACCAGGGACCCCCGCGCAAAATGACCATCATGTAGGACTACACGTGATCCACACCCACAGGGACCAAATAGTAATTTCAAAAAAGTTCGAGGTTCTGGTTGCAATTTTTACAAAAATAATACACTTTCAATTTTATTTTATGGACTAAAGAGAAATATACAAACATACAGGGGTCATATGCAAATTAGCCACCTCACGTGGGACGACACGTGAGGTGACGTGGACCGGACCTAAAAGTAATATCAGAAATGAATAGGGGGTCCATGCAAAATTTACACAATAAAATGAACTTCGACTTTTATTTACAGGGCTAAATAATAAATACAAAAAGGCTGGGGTGAAGATCTGCAAATTACCCCTAAGTGCGCGTTGGTGGACGGCGAGGATCAGTTCACTTGGACACGCGTCGCGCATCCAACGGCAGGTACCGCTTCGCCGATGAAGGGTTGCGATTAGATTAGCTGAGTTGATCTGACGGTCGGTGCAGAGCTTCATCTGACGGCTCTGATGTGATCTGGGGGCGTCGCCTTGATCGGACGGCGATGGAGCCGCCTACAAGAACAGGGAAGAAGCTCGAGTGAGGCGAGCTTCGATCTTGAAGCTTGGGCTTCTCCCTCACGTCTGAGGTGTTCGGGTTGTAGCTGGAGGTGCCCTGCATCTGCTGGCAGTCTTCTCACGGCTCCTGGAGGTCCAAGGAGCTCGGGCGAGGTCGATGAAGGTCGGGACCTCCAGGAGCATCTTCCCCGAATCGAGACCAGAAGGGCTCCGTACGTCGCTTGACCTGCATAGGAAGAACCAGGGGAACGAGGGCTATCTCCTCGACCCCGGGTTTTGAAGCTCTGGCGCAAAATGAGGTGAGGCGGAGGAGCTCCGACGATAGGCGGAGGTGGAGCTCCGATTCGCAAGGATTGGGGGTCCTTGGTTGAACAAAGGTGATAGGGAGATGGAGCACGCGATGGGGAAAGAGGTGAGGTGAAAATGGTGGTCGGAAACGGTCGAGATCACAGTGAAGAAGTTGCTGGAGCGGAGCTCTGGCGAACTTCGATTTATCGATTTCACGCTACGCTAATTAACTAAAGACTAAACTAGGCACGGGAATGAAAAGCTGGAATTAAAATCTACCTAAAATGCAAGAAAGAACAGCTCTTATACCTGGGGGCCACCAGGGAGCAGGACGGACGCTGGAGCTCCGCCGCGTCAAAACTTATCCCTCCTCCGGCCGATTCGAGTCTCTGAAATGCTCCCCCTGTCACGAGGAACCTCCCAGGATAAAATTCGAGGCTTTTGGGTGGATGAAATTGGCCAAATTTGAGGAGGGGGCGGAGCTTCTTATTTATAAACAGGGGAATGTACCCTTATTGACCGGCATTTATTGAGTAATCCATTGAGCATCATGTTGTTCTAAGATATCGGCAGGCATCAGTGATCATCAGGGATGATTTCTTGCGAAGAACGCGAGCGCGATCGATGGACGAGATGGCCGTAAAAAAGGGAAGAAATTCAGGGAAAAGACAGTTCTGGAGCGCCAGGTCCCGGATGGGACAGTTGACCGGGCGGTCAACAAAGGTCGCGCCCTCATTGGTCCACATCGGCCGCAAACGAACAAAATAGGGAATTTTATTCGAAAATGATTTATTTGACCTAATAAATGATTTTATTATTTTTTTCTTATAAAATGAAAAATGTGTATTAATTCATGTAGTATTTGTTTATGATTTTTATTTAATTTTTTGAATTATTTTATTATGGTTTTATTTTGATGATGTATTTATGCATGTATTTACATGTATTTTGTGTATTTTATTTTTATTTTGTTTATTTTATTTTATTATTTTATTGTCTTATTTTATAAATTTATAACTTATTTTTGTGAGTGTGAGGGTATTTTTATTTAATTTTTATGAGTTTATTTTCATATTTAAATAAATAGGTATATGTATATGTAGGTGTACTTATAGGCATTTTACCTGTATTTTATATATACTTTATTTTTTTAATGTATTTTCTTGGTTCTTATTTTGGATTTGTATTTTTGATGACTTATATGTAATATTTACAATAAAAATATAGATGAATAAAGAATAAAACCCCTTTTTATTTATATACATATAGATAGCATAGGTATTTTGCCTATGTATTGCATAGACTTATTTTATTTTACAAATTCTTTTTGGTTTTCTTTTAATTTCAATATGTACATGTATTATATACATTTTCTACAAGATTATAAAAATATAATTTTGTAAAAATAATGAACAATGATTAAATTGAATATTTTAATTAGGCGGATTGCACAATGAAGGCCAAAAACCTAACTTTTACAGATGAACTCCAAAAATTATGAAACCAATTTTACTAAATAGTTCTTGGAAAGCTACATACAATTAAAGGTGAGTTTGGGTGATTTGGAGTTTTTATTTGCAAGATATGGGTCTGTGAAGTTGAGATTTTGGCTTTTTATTCTGGGTATAAAATGTACACTGAGTATTATTTTTACACAAACTCAATTTTGTATTTTTATTTACATTATTATCTACAACTTCAGTTACAAAGTTTCTTTATTTGATGAATGAATAATTATATACAAAATAGGTGTCAAAAATGCATAAATAAATAAATGAATGAATGAGGTATTTATTGTATTGCTGGCCCTTGTCTCCCCCTGCTTTATTCCTTATCGACCAATTCCATGTTGGCCTTGGTCTCGGGGTTTGGGTCATAAAATATCTGCAATATCTTATTCCTTTTTCTTTTCTTCTCTTTATTTTATAATTCTGGCATTAAAAACCTTATTTAATGTATAATTAATACAATGAATAATGAATGCTACTATGTACAAATTGATGTTATTTACATGCATTTGCTGGGGTTTTTGAGGCCAAAATGATAGAATAAAGGTGATGAATGGAGATTCATCAACACCCTCTCTCTCTCATATGGGCGTCCACTATGGAAGCCCTAGCGAGAGTCTCCATCGTTGCAGCATCGTCGTTATGCTACCGGACTGATTGCTCGTGGATCTCCATCTCCTTTAGTGCACCTCGCTCATGAAGAAGACATCGGATCTCGTGTGACGATATCAGGACATTCGCCGCTTGGATCATTAACATGAATTGCGAGAAGCACTTATTTCATCAACGAGCTCACAAGCGTCTCCTCCGTCGGATCGGACTTGAGACAGGAGGTCTCTTCGTTTAGAGACTCGATCGTAACCACGCTTCAAGAGGTAACCCTAATACGTGTTTGTGTTTTAGATGAAATGTTCCGAGAAGTGTTCTTGGATCATGTTGTTTCATCGCATGAAAAAAATTAATTTCTGTTGCCTCGAGCAACTAGTGCGACTAGTTGCTCTCGATCGCATACGATGTGATCCTCACATTCTGTGTTGCGTTTAAGGATCTCCCCATATCCTTCAAGTGGTATCAGAGTCAGGTTGGAGGTTTTGAATACGATCCATAAACCTAGGACGACTTGGGTTCGTTAAGGTTTGCGAAAGTTTTATCGCATTTTATTTTCGCATATCTGTTCAGTGAATACTTTCGGGCCTGTTTAAATTGTTTAAAAATGAAAATATCATTTGGATTATGTTTCCCATTAAATAAGGAAATCAGAGGATCTGAGTTTGCGTGATTTAGAATCTGTTTGTTCAAGTTGTGACCAAATTCATGAACATGTATCCACTATTTCGGGGACTGAGAATGTTGTCATAATTAAGGAGTTAATTACGATTTTGAAACACCTAGAAATGCATGCAAATCATGTAGGTTCATTGTAAATCAAATTAGAAAATTTTGGAAACTTATTTTGCTTAATTTGGATTTAAATTGATTGATATATGCTAATTTTAGTAAGTGAGGGTCACTGCTGGAAATTACTTTCCTAACCAAAAAACCTTGTGATTGTCATTTAATCAATTAGTGAAATTAAATGATTTAATTTCCTGGAATAACGGATAAATATTTGTGAAATATTTGATAATAATTACTTCCTTAAATAATATTGTCTTAACTAGTAATTGATTAAATATGATCTAGATCACAATTGGTTACACAATCTACTTTCCAACAAACAAATTTGCTTGAATAGGATTGGGGATTTGCTTATTAAATCTCCTTATAATATTAATAAAAAATGTTTTGATTATTATTATATATGGTATAACTTCGGTTGAAGAACTGATTATCATCTCAAGTACACAATGATCAATTTGGTATTATCCTTTCCCGAGGTGGATATGATGTCTAGTCGGGGAGCATTGGGGTAGCAGGTTGCATCGTGTGCAGCATGTCCCACTCCCGTCGGTACTGACCATGACAGCGGGTAGGGACTCGATTATGCAGGAGAGATACATATTTGAGATAATAACATATTTTAAGTAGCAATAAAAGAATGTTTGTTGGATATTGATTGGATCATTAACTTAATATGATTAGATTAATTGGAATGTAATTATAAAATTAAAACACTCTATTATGAGTAGAGTTGTTATTTTGCTTGGAATAATTAATCGTAATGAATATGATTCATAATGATTAATTATAATTTTAATATGATATGGAGGATCACATAAGTGACATCCATGGTCTCCCGTCAAGGCGAAGGGTTCTCTTGTCAGGGATTGTTTGTAGGAGACGCGTGTCTGAAGTGACAGCTCATGTATGCAAGCGCATCAGGATCGGGTTCTTTGCTTCTCTAAAGACTAAGTACATGTGCGTAGTGACCCCAATATCGGGTCCTCATATTATTGGGACGATATTGGATTCCGTATAGCGAGTTGTATTCATGTTGATTGTTGGTTCAATTAATGACGGGTCAACATCACCTTAGGGTTGGTGGGCCCAGGTGTTAAAGGCCGAATTGGGAATGTAAGTTGGACTTGTAAAGCGGAATGTGTTCCTGCTTCTTTTTATCTGAGATACAGGTTCTCATATTATTGGGATGTGACAAAGACAAAGAAGGAGGTCCCAGATCTTGCTGAGATATAATGGTAAGTATATCTCATATATTGAAAGTGATTAAGGGAATGAACTTTCAGTGTTGACAAGGCAAGACAACTTTGATATAAAATTTTTAAATCAAAGTAAAATATGTATATTTATATATATATACACACAAATTTTCTTATTTAAGATAATCATTCATTAAATCCACTCAGTACTATACTCAATAATAACCAGTAAAATATCATAGATTGGATCCATGATCAAGATATTGTACTTGCAGTTGGACACATAATGTATGTGGTTGCAAATGTGCAAGTCTTCCTCATAATAATGAGGAATGACAATTATAATAGACAATAGGACTTCAACCCTAGGGTCTATATGTCTCTATAGTCATGATCTCTCATAGAATATATTTTGGAAGTGACATGTCGATGATGATCGTAATTGTCAAATAATCCTTATAAAATTCTAAAAGATGTTTTGGTATGAATATGTGCTCTTGACATTTTATCATGAATGACATAGTTCTCTGTATCATGCAGAATGGTGGCTCTGTAAGAAATGACGTACTCAAATTATTTGAGTACCTACCTGAACTAATGTTTTAGGAGTTTATATGGATGTAGATATGATGAGTGTCATCATTCTACTGTCTATACTCTGTCCATTCATGAATCTTCATAATATTCATATTGTATGAATTTAATGAGGCGTGTATAAATGTTGAAGTACTCTTATATTGAAATCTTTTGAATTCAACATATGAGATCCTTTGTATTAACCAATGGTTGTTTATAGATAAAGGGAACACAGTGGAAGCATGGGTCCGACCCAAGTAAGAAGGAAAGTCAAAGAGTTGACTATACTTTTATGAATTCTATATGACATCCAAAGAGTTAAATGAATGCCAATACTACAATAAAGCGATGTATTGATAGTATGACTATCAAGTCTATCTAGAATACTTAGAGAAGGACTCAGATAGTGCATCGGAATAATCTGCATTTAATCATTGAAATTGACTTTCTTATTGGATAAGATTAAAAGTCTAATAATTGTATCTTATTTTTCTAATAACACTTGCAATTGGATGCATATGTTTTAGAAGACTACAAATTTGATATTAAGGTTTAATAGTCATCCACATAGATATTGATGCAATTGTTGCAACAATCTCTATTGGATAGATAGACTTCATAATTTCAATGGGAGAGCCCTTAGTCTTAGTGAATGTATCTATGACCTAGATATTAGAATACAATCATTGTTTATTTTTAAGTGTTGTAAATAAATATGAATTATGGAATAAACCTATCACAAGGAATTATGATAGGTTTATTCCATAATTATGGATATATTTTAGAAAGTAATCTAACATCTAGAGGACTCTATGGAATTAGAAAATTAATGAATGATTCATTAAAATTTATAATACTAAAAATTAAATCTTTAAAGACCAATAGGAGGATGAAGATCATTTGATAATGATCTGGCATCAAACCTTGGACATAAGTCTGTTGATGAGATCAACAGACTAGTAAGAGATGAAACTTTAGAATGTCTAAAATTTCAAATCTTACATACTTGTGAATATTGTATTCAAAGTAATAATGTCCAAAGCACCCTTCTCTGAGAATGGATTAAGATGTCAAGGTATTCAATATCTCATACATATTGATGTATGCGGATCATCTATATCATGATAAACATTGATGATATGTGATATCATTCAATGATTATTTGTGATATAAGATTTCTTCTCTTCACCTTAGAAAGCTTTGAGATGTTCAAAGATTTCACAATTTTGGTTTAAAACCAAAGTTTGAAGGAAGATGAAATGAATTTGATCTAACCTAGGTAGCTTGTACCTATTAGATGAATTCAAAGAATACCTTATGGGGATGTGAATATCATTCCTATCTCAATTCTCCTAATGCACCTAAACTCAATAGAGTTATAGGAAGATACAATTGGATCATGTGTGACATGATTTGATCAATGATGAATCTTAGCATAAATACCTCTAAGTTTTAAGGTATATATATAGTAGAGACTACAATATATATACTTAATAAGGTTCCATGCATGTAAGCTAGAATCTAGCATCAGAGAGTGCTACTTCATTAGGAAAATAAAGGATGGTATTGGATACCTACTTTATGACCTTGAGATTCTTAAAAGGTTTCATATCTGAGAATGTGATTCTTAGATGATGAGACTCTTGAGAATCAAAATGAAAATGAAGTAAAGGAACTCATTTAGTCTTGAGAAGATAATGAGGCTCCTAAAATTAGAAACTAAAAGGACAATTAAAGATGAAACACTAATACCTCTTCAAATAAGTTTGAGGATGGATTCCATGTGTCAGTTGAATCTGACAATGATTTGACTTCATGTGATGAAGCTTCTGAAGATCATACCATGGAAAGATGTATGTTAGCAATAAAGTCTAAAGTAGACTTCATATACAAATGTTGTATATGGACCCTCGAGGATCCACCTATATGGGTAAGACCCATTAAGGTGTAAATGGATCTTCAAGAGAAAGAGGGAACCTAGTGAGAAGGTAGAGACCTTCAAAGCACGGTTCGTAGCCATGAGCTACACACCGAAGAGAAGACATCCTTGCGATAAGACTCGCTCTTCAGTGACCATGCTTAAAACCATCGCGATATTGCTAACTATAGCTACACAACTTGACTTTAACATCTTCAAGATGGAGGTCAAGATTGCATTCCTCTATGAATACCTCTCCGAGGATATTCATATGAAGTAGCCCAATGGCTTCATGATTAAGGAATGCAAGGTGTGCAAGCCAAAAAAAACTCCATCTATGGACTCAAATAAGCTTCTTATAGTTGGAACATTGGATTTCATGAAATCATAATTGTTATGGTTTCAGATAGAATCTTGATGAACCATGTAAAGCTTAGTGGGAGTGCCATTGTATTCATCGTGGTAAATGTAGATAATATCCTAATCATTTGGAATGATATGAGGATGATAATAATAAGTGTTTTATAATCTGGTTGTTCCATACCTCGAGATATGATCTCAAGAATACCTCTTAGATATGAGTTCTGAACTTGTCAGAAGCAAAGAGAAGAGGGTATTGGGACCGTCGCATTAATGGTACACATTGGACATTTCCATTTTTTGGAAAATTCCAAGAAAGGCTTCTTTCCCTCAAAATATGGTACTGAGCTATCTAAAGGGATAGCACCTCATGGAGTTGAGGAAATGAATGCTAAAACTGGTTGCCCTTGTGCATCAGTTACGAGAAGCCGGGTGTATGCTATATATGTACAAAAGCCAGATGTCTGCCATGCAGTGGGAGCTAATCCTACTATGGAGATAAAACACTTAGTTGCAGTAATAACAACATCTTCAAAGAGGACAAGACTTTTGAGATAGTGATCTCAAAGTCTTATCTTCAAGAAATTAAGACTTTATAGATAGTGATCTAAAAGTTCTTAACTGCGGATACCTTAGGATATGGAGATCTCCAGGAATAATGGTATTCTAGTAAGGATAATAGAGATTACATATTGGTTAAATGATTATTAAGATGTAGTGTCAACGACATTATAACTAACAATGTTGAGTATTGTTGCATAAGATGCAACTTTCGCATTGAATGCGAGAACTGTTACTCGGAGATATGCAAGTGCTATAAAAGGACTTGGCGTAGTCTCTTGGGAAATAATGACTGATCAACTTACCTAGCTATTTTCTTAAATAGACTATGATTGTCACATAAGTGCAGGTTTAATGATTAGCCATTAATGGCTCTTTGGTCTAGTGGGAGATTGTTGGACATGCGAGCCCACGACGAGCCATTATGCAATAAATGTTATTGTGAATATCATTCCCTGATATGAAATGAAGAATAACCTATTTTCATAATAGGTCCCTTAGTACAATTAGGGTTATGTACCATGGCCATCTTAATGATCATATAGTTATTGATTCAATTATTGAATTATAGAGGCTGGTGCTTGGATGAAGATCTAAAGAGTTAGATTGAGGACTCATCAAGCACCGTCAAATGATTATTAAGAGATGATCTCCAGCCTGAGAAGGAGATGGCGATCCTTTCTCTAAATGCTGATATCTAACCAACCTCTTGATGCAGGTCCTCTGCATAGGAATAGAGATTCAGAGATATTAGATAAGTTAGGTCAAAGAGTTTACTTAATGAGATCGAGATAACCAAAGTCCTATGACGTATGCTGTCACGATATAGTCATGCATCCTCTGACCGGAGACATAGGTGTTACTATATGTTTGAGTGTGTACATTTGGCAGACCAATAGGTTGATGACCTAATCAAGGTCTATACACCGGTGCGCTGGTGTACATACAGGGGCATATGAGTAATACGATCTCTAAAAGGGATCATACAGGTTCAGTTACTGAACCGGAAGACATGATCTCACTCATGAGATATTGGGGAGAATCAAATTCCATGCACGATCGTCTCGCTTTGGGAGATTGACTGAATTTGTAGGTTTTATATATACTTTTGGAAAGTATATGATCAATACCTGTGTATGATATATGCTTTTGGATAGTATATGATCGATACCAACTCCCAATAGTCAATTGAGAAACTTAATGATAAAACCCTGAAGCAGATAGTGTAAAATTGATCTTATACTTCGGGTTAGATCTGGGTCTTCCAGTATGCAGGATGTACATGTACTAGGAATACCTTAGGGTGATGTGATCATAAACGGTTGTATAACCATGACGCTTCCATTCCTAGGGAGTGATGAAACGGGTCTGGATTTTAGTGACTCCTCTCAGTAGAGAAGTGATCTGATCTTGGTCCAAATATTGGACATTGATCTGAATGTGATTCAGATGTAATGAGAAGATTAGATCTGCGGTCTTGATTTAATCAAGCATCTATGGGAGGTCCGCAAGATCTGGATTTCAGATGTGATCTCAATATCCAAGTCACTGTACGTTAAACAATACAATCGTCTTGTCCTTATCTCCAAGTATCCGTAGAGAAGGTGCATTATCCTTGAAAGAGTTCGGGATAATTTCATTGTTGATATATGTATCCGAGCATTGAGAAAATGGATAATTAAATGTGATTTAATTATCATGAATAATATGAATTTGATTCATATTATATGAAGAGTTATCTAAGATAATTAAATGTGATTTGATTATCAAAGATATAAATAATGTGAATGTGATTCATATTATTTGGGCACATGAGAATTGAGATCTAAGATGATTAAATGTAATTTAATTATCATGAATATTGAATTATGTGGATAATACTATCCATATTAATCATATATATTATAAATGTGATTTATAATATATAAGAGAGAGAGCTATTTGTAATTACATTTGTTAATTAAATGTTGATGTAAATTGGATTCACATTGGACAACTAATTGAAAATGTAATTTACATTTTATTTTGGATTGTCAATGTGGTTCACAATTTTCCAATGGCAAGATTGCAATATTTACAAAATAATAATGATTTATTTTTATAGAATAATTTACAACAAGTGTTGTTGTAAATCTTGAAGATTTCCATGGAATAATGTAATATCATTAATTCTCATGAGATTACATGAGATTGCCACCAAATCCTATATTATGGAAGGAGGCAATCTTCATTCCATAATCTCCATGCTTAATTAATTTAATTTGGGATTAAATCATATTTATTTATCAATATATATTTAATCTAAATTAAATTAATTGTTGTTGGTTTTTACCAATAAAATCTTGACCACTAAAAGAAACACAAATCAATGTGAGCCATTGGATTTGTGTTGTCCATGGAATGAGATCCATGGATCCCAAGATATTATAAATGGAAAGGCACCCCCTTTGCTCTTCTTTAGACAATGAAAACACAAGGCTCTTTCTCTCTCTCTTTCTCTCTACATGCCCTCTCTCTCTCTCTCATATGGTCGTCCACTATGGAAGCCCTAGAGAGAGTCTCCATCGTAGCAGCATCGATGTTATGCTGCCGGACTGATTGCTCGTGGATCTATGTCTCCTTCAGTGCGCCTCGCTCGTGAATAAGACATCGGATATCGTATGACGAGATCAGGAGATTTTTTGCTGGATCATCAACATGGATTGCAAGAAGCACGTGTTTCATCAACGTGCTCGCAAGTGTCTCCTCCGTCGGATCAGACTTGAGACAGGAGGTGTCTTCATTTAGAGACTCGATCACAACCACGCTTAAATAGGTAACTCTAATACTTGCTTGTGGTTTATATGAAATGATTAGAGAAGTGTTCTTGGATCATGTGGTTTCATCGCATGAAAAAATTTTAATTTATGCCGCCTCGAGCAACTAATACAGCTAGTCGCTCTTGATCGCATACGATGTGATCCTCACGTTTCTGTGATGCGCTTAAAAATCTCCCCATATCCTTCACATACACGATTTTCAAAGATCACTTGTATATACTCTCGATATTATTCTTTCTTACTTCCGTCTGTCTTACACCCTTAGGTCGATCTAGAATGAATTTTGCTATACTTAGGATGTGCTTTATCCTAAGTATAGGGGGGTGTAGACACCGTTGTGTTTTTCTCGTTCTGTTCTATTACCCTTGTTGTTGCTTATACTTAGGGTGTGCTTTTACCCTAAGTATAGGGGGGTAATATCGCTCATTTCCCCTTTTGATCATTCTCATTTTTGTATCGTCTGCTCCCTCGTGTGTCCCTCACATTTTTATTTTCTTCTCTATACTTAGGGATATTTTACCCTAAGTATAGAGAGGAACAAGATGAGTCGTTGAGTGTATACATTCTCTTGACCCTGATCATCTTCGGTTTTGAATCTGCTATCCTTAGGATTGCTTTATCCTAAGTATAGAGGAGATGATCCACTTCTTTTTGTTTACTTGTTATTCTTTGAGTCATTATAGTATAGGATTCTTTTCATCGATCTATACTTAGCCTGAGTTATGTCTTCCTTTGTTGTTTATTTGGTCACTGTGAGGACATAGTTCACGCTAAGTATAGGGGGTGTCGTATATATATGTTATATATACTTTAGAAGACATAACTCGTACTTTATCATATTTTTAATGATATGGCTCTCTAAAAGTATGGTGTATATTTTGGGGTTTTAAAAGCCGCAAGAAAATCGTAAATATGACTTATTAATAAAATGACTTAAAATATGTATAAAAATTGTTTTAAAACTCTTTGATATAATCCTTAAAAAACTTGAAAATAAAATCCTTGTAAGATCTTGTATAAAAACTGTATAATTTTGTATATAAATGTGTATAAAATCCTTTGTAAAATATATAAAATCCTTGTAAAATTTGTGTAAATGGAATTAATCAACTAACTCTTTCAAAAAGATCATAAAAATTGAACAGATTTAAAAATTCATTAAAAATTTGCAAAAATCTTTAAAAATCACTTAAAACATTTAAGCCGAAAAATGTACTTCATAAAAAAATTGTTGCATTCATTAGCATTTTTCAGAATGGGTCTAATTCTTAAACCGAATGGATCTAAGTCCGAGAGATGGAGCTTGGTTTAGGCAATAATCCACTTAATTCTAAAGGGACTTTATTAGGAACTGGAATTAAGACTCTTCAGGTCTTTTAGACTTAATTCTTTAGGTTCCATGAGACTGTGTTCGGAATTCAACTTGAAAGTGCCTAAGTAGGAAGCCCGGTGTCATCCGTTTAACTCTTCTCCATTTGAACCAATTTTTTGAACGCATGCACTCTATACTTAGCTCGACTTGTATGGG
Organism: Ottelia alismoides; assembly: GCA_037367405.1. NCBI lineage: Eukaryota > Viridiplantae > Streptophyta > Magnoliopsida > Alismatales > Hydrocharitaceae > Ottelia > Ottelia alismoides. The sequence goes on along the minus strand of JAZKJV010011681.1, from coordinate 358,168 downwards.
GCTTCGAAGGGCAATCTATTTTAGTGGTGCGTTTACATCCTTGTCTGACGGTGATGATGTCTTAAGACAGGAGAGATTGGGGTTGAAATAAGGCTTCAGATGAGGGAAGGATCTGCTGGCACAATTTTTTCCCAGACCCCAAAAAATAGACAGAATGAAAAGATACTATATCTGTCGAGGCATAAAATATCTATGCAGTGCAACAATTATCTCTACCAAAAAGAAGCCGAATACACCAAATACCAAATGACCACAATGATTCGAGCTTCATAAAAGCGTGCATGTCTTAGTGGAGACTTGGCTAAACTGGCCAAGCTTCACAGAAGATGTGATTACACTGATCACACCCAAGTTCTCTTCCCATTCTTCTTACTTCTTTCTATATTCGATTGTAGACACAACACGACCTGAACTTAGAAGGAAATACCTCCCTCCTCGAGGATTGAGTTGTTGGATGAGGGCCCAATGGGAGTGTACAACTGGATGGGCGGTTTCTTCGCTTCTCTAAGCGGGAAGAGCTAAATTCTTTCACATACAGTACAGATTTCTTTCAAAGCTGAAGAGTTTGCGTGATGAATAGGTGGATCTGAGCTGGCTGTTAAGGTGAACCTGGATAAGGATTTGTGGAAATTAAGGGATGTCGAGGCTTAAATCCTAATTCTAATAGAGTTCTGACACACTATTAATCCAAAGATCAGAATCCAAGCTCTAGATTTTTGGTGAAGTAAAAATTCAGTTTAAAGAAACAATATGTTCTAAGTTCTTTTATTTTCCTTTTTATTTTTCTTTTGCTTGCACTTATTTATATAATAAGTGTTGTTAAAGGACTACCAAAGGTAAAGTATAGGGGAATGATGAATCCGTGATTCATCGCCTTTATTCTTTCATTTTAGCTAAAATCCTTGGTAAAATACATGTAAATATCCATTAGTTCTAACTAATTATAATTCTTACCACAAGTGTTAATATTATGTATTTAACACTTATTTTATACAAAATAAAAGAATAAAAATAAAAGAAAAGAAGGTTGTAAATATAAAATATATACAGACTGATCATATCCCCGAAACCAGGTCAATATTACCGAATAAATAAATAAGTTGGGGAAGATAAGGATCTGAACATATAAAAGTACAAAGAAAATCCAGACCAAAAATATAATTTACCCATTTTCACCTTGTAAATATTTCACCTGTTTTATTTATTATTTATATCACCTCAAATCAAATCATTTTTTGTAAAAGTTGTTCACAGAAAATATATATTATTTTATAAAAAATATTAGGAAAATAACCTGTTGCCAAAAATAATTAACCGCAATGGACCGTAAAAGCCGCAAAAAGACGACTTCTAAGATTCATAACTATTTACAGAAAACTCCAAACGAACCAAACCCACTTTTAAAATCCGTTTTATACTTGGTACTATTTATTAAAAATGTCAAAAAAAAATCGAATAAAACCGGTGAGTTTTGGCATTTTGGACCCGTTTTATATGTATATTATACGTAGAAACTTCTTGTATTTTTAATTAATTAACCATAAACCCGATTAACTTAATTTCTTTTCCTAAAATCTTATAAAAATGTATATAAAAAATATAAAAATAAAACTAAGTTAAAATACCAATAAAACCTAAAGCCTCGCGGCCGCTATCTAAATTTTTCGGACCTCATAACTCGGTCATGTGAACTCCAAATTGAGCAAACTCATCTTTATAATTCATATTATTTAATTATCTACAAAATGACATTAGTTTCGCTAAAATCGGATTTAATATGAAAAATGCGATTTTCAGATCCGTATTAGTATATTGTACAACGTATCAAATATATTATTATTTAATATAGGTTATTTATTATATTTATATACTTATTAAATATTTAGTTATTAAATTAATTAAATTAAATTTATTTATTTATTTAATATATATTATTACTTATTATTAACTTATATAATTATTTTATATACTTGGTTATTTATTTAATAATTACTTAATTAATTATTTAATTATATATTTAATTATATTTTAATTAATTTATTTAATCTAATCATTTAACATTAATAATTTATTTAATTTAATTAATTATTTATATTTCTCTCTCTCCCTCTTTCTCTTCTCCTTCATGTCTTCTTCTTCCCTCTTCTTCCTGCAACGTCGCACCTCCTCCCGTCCTCCTTCCTCTTCCGCTGACGCTCCCGCCAACAACCTAACCTCCAGGTCGTTCGCCAACAACCCTGCGTTGCTGCCACCACCTAGCCGGTGACGGCACCCGATTTCTTGCTCCCCACGAAAACCATGCTATATATATCCCTAACCCCCCCCCCCCCAACTGTCGGATCCGCCATCTTTCCACGCCCGTTAACTCCAAGCGATATCTGGGGAGGTGACAACTCCGAGAAGTCTCCCTTGTCATAGAGAGGTTGAAGGGAGAAGGTAGACGCGATCACCGTTGTTGGTGTGTGAGCTCTGCTCCATTCCGCCGTGCGAGAGCCTCTTCCTCCGCCGGGCATCGAAGCAAAGATCTAGAGATTCGAGCTCTGTTTTCCACAGGCGATTACATTCCACTACCCTTGTCTGCACTTCCTTCTCCATGTTAGTATCCCTTCTCGATCGTCTTCCTCCGTCTTCTTTTCTCAATTATTTTATCTCCCATTCTGCAAATGAACTCCAAAACCCATATCTGACTATCCATTCCGTCATCATCATCTTCGTGAACTTCTCCGCTTCCCTTTCTATCCTCCAAATTTGTTCATCTCTGATCACACACGGTGATCGAAGCTCAGAGATCTCTTCATCACCTACAGATCTCTACCATTCACCAGTCCCTTGGATTTTGGTCGAGGACTTCCTCTTCGAGCCGAAGCTTTCAATTTGCAGGTCCTCTTCTGGAAGTTTGTAGCTTCATCCTCGAGCTTCATTTCTCTTGTAGGAAATTTGGAGCGAGAATTCTAGCCGAGCTTCTGGAAATCTAATCAAAATCAAGCAATAAAGAATTCGCAAAAGCATATCATGCACTGCCATGAGAAATGATTGAAATCCAAGCCTATACCTCAAAGTATCCATCGCTCAAGGCTTCGTAACTAAAGCACAACAACAATTGGGATCTCGAAAGATCATCGAGTAGATCTGAGCCTTTAATCTCATTAAAATAGTACACATCTGAAATCTATGTGCCATCCTCTCCACCGATTGAGCCTTCGAAGACAAACACCTGCACATTGAGATACAAATCAACATATCACCGCCACCGCTGATTCATTGAAATTGGGGAAGAGAAATTGAAGCATCAGATTCGACAGGAGCCGTCAGGTAGGCTCTAATCCGACGACATAGCACAAGCCACCGACTCACTGTTTAAAGTGCATCACGCATCTTGGAGCTGTGGCCGATCACGCGTAGTCCAGGGATTTTTTTACACAGAAGCCCCTATGCCTTCTGGTATTTCTTAACAGGTTCTGACAACTGGAGGAGCAAGCACGTGGACGGCACGGGGTACAGGGAATTTACGCAAACACCCTTGCAATTTTCATAATTATCCTACGTGCCCATCCAAGTTCCATATTACTCAAAATAAGCCCCTTTACAGTACCATATACCATATACATACTAAATCAAATACAAATATAAAAAAATAATAAAAATAAGTAAAATTACCTTATACTATACTATATATTGTATTAAATAAAGTTTTGCAAAATAAAAATATTTTCTATTTTTAATAAATCATTTAAAATAACAAAATTCATAACAAACTTTTAAAGTCATATAAAAAAATATCAAAACACCTCTAAAATTCCTACAAAAATTACTCTTAGTATATTTTATCGTATTTTGCATATTAAAACCAAAATAAAAGAAACATTAAATAATAAAATCAGTAAAAATAAAATACATTAAAACTTCAAAACTAAATAACTAAATAAATAAAATGAACCCAAAAACGCACAGCATATCATTTTGAAAGTGAAGTCATTTATTTTTAGATAAAAATAAAATAAAAATATTTGCTTCCTATTTTCAACTTTAAAAATTCAAAATACTTCACAGTTTTCAATAAGAACTCAATTTTCTCACATTAAAAATTAATCAAAACCCATAAGCATCCTAAAAACCTTTTAAAATCCATAAAAATAGAAAAACAAATTAAAAATATAAAAATAACAAAATAAAAATTAAATAAAAATTAAAACAATTTCTAAAATTAAATAAAAAAATCATAAAATACTTAAAAATAAAAAAATATAAAATTCATTAAAATCAAATAAAAATCAAGAAAATCCTTAAAAATAAAATAAAAATTAGGAAACCTTTTACCCTAGATTTTCTATTGTTTAACCCTAGTTTCAAACAGTCTGTCTCCATGAGTTCGACACTCTTATGCTTAATCGCTATACACTTAAGTTTAGAAGTATAAATAAATAAAAAAAGAAGATTAACTCAAGATTAATCTTTTCTGGTAAAACTCACCTGATTGATACAACGACCGCGAAATCGAATCTCTTTCTTCTTTGTAGGTATAAAGAAGCTAATCGGGTGGTTTTTTAGACCGACGATCTGACCGGATTGGACCAAACCGAAAACTGGCCGGTTCAACATCTGGTATAATTTTTAAAACCACGCAGTTAACTTTGCAGCAAACATTTCAGCCTTTTCTTTCTTCCCGAAAAAACGTAGTGTTTGATCACCTAAAGGCCTGATATGAATGTTCCAAACTGTTGGTCTTTAATTATTGTTTAATGTGGAGTGAAAATATTCTCCTGGCCTACCTCTAACCAAACTCCATTCCCCGCTTCCTAAGATAAAATGGAAATCTAGACTAGTTGTGGCATTTGTTTTTTGCCATATATAATTATATGTTTGGACAGATCCCCAAACGAATCTACCTTTGCCACTATCTGTACTAGAAACGAATCCATTATCTGCAGTTTAAGAGAAGACACTTTTCATAATCATGGCATATAAATCCGTTCAAAGACTGATACAGATATAGCAACTAAAACAAGTGCGTTAGATAATGTAATCAAATTGTGGAACAGTGGATACCCCAACACACACCGAACTTTGGCAGATGGGTGTCGGTCTCATGTCCCAAACATCAACGAGCCTATGATGAGCATATATATGTCCCCTTCCCTTTGCTGACTATGGCCTCTCATGTCTATTATATGTCCCAAACCGAACCCTAAAACACCCCCTGCATCCATAAATATTGTTGTTTCATATATTTCCTCCTGATCACCTGCACCAGCAGTTCTACTTGACAGATGATCTGCAGGATTAGTTACGCGAATACGCAATTGATCATTTGAGGTTAGATTTCCCTTCGACAGTAGTCTGCAAGTATATTAATCTGAATTATAGTTTTTAGGTTTCTCCCCAGAGACAAAAATATAAGTTCTGGTACGTGTCTTCTATACTGCATGTAGCGTTTAATGATCTTTGGATAAACGTAGGCGTCTGGGTTTAATCTCCATGTTTACATCCTTAGCTGTTTCCATGCATCATGGGAGCTCCTTTTTTTTTCATTGTTAATTTGTTTTGCTGATGTTTATGGGATAATCTCTTCGTGCTTTCTATTTCGATGCATTTTCTGTATGTTTTCGGAAAATTATGGGAGTCTGCGTATAAAAAAATATGAAAAGGGATGAATTCACAGGTGTTTTCCTTTGCTTTCAGTTCATGTTTGTGAACCAGAGACTGGAAAAAATTATTTAATTCTTTGGCACGATATAAATTAACAACAAAGGTCATAATCGCAAGTAAAAATAACTAGATCATGAGGTCACAATTTCGAGGATGGGGAGCAGATGTCTTGTCTATTTTTCTTCCAAAGGAAAAAGCTCTCTTTGATGCTAAAAACTAAAGTTGTCAAACGGTAGGAAAAGGTGCTCATGTCACTTTCTAAGTTCCAAATGGTTGTTCTCGAGTCATTTTATATACCATTCTGAAATGTGTATATTTTACCCAGATCTGTCATGACTTCAACAGTCAACTTCAGATTTAGGGAGTGTTTATTTTCGCCTTACAGATGAATTAATACCAAACATGATTTGAAGTTCAAGCTTCTTCTTTTTTTTCTTCCAGGTGCTGCAATTATTTAGGATTAGATCATATTAATTGGGGTGAACAAGTAACGAGATGAGTTGCTTATGAGGTATGCGCATTTATTCATTAATATTGCTCAGCTAGCAGGATGCTAACGGATAGAAATATATCCATATCCTTGTGTGATCTTACCCGTTTTCCCGAAGATATGTATATATACGCATACGACTATGTATTCTAGCAACGACTAAATTGCAGCAATAAAAAATTAGAAACATATTATAATTTTTACTTACGACCATAAGGTCAAAGATATTTTAGGCATGGATTTGTTAAATATAATAACGAATACATTGTAGATACAACTTTTTCACTACCCAACCATTAGCACCGATTTTTGCGAGACTTAAATCATCTCAAGTTAAAATTTTACTGCCTTAACTAAAAAAATCGGATGCCGCATATTGTTGCTAAAACATTTTTCCTTTATAATGGTTGTCAATGAATTTTTTATCGTCCGGAAAGTTTGCCCTTTCTGTAGCAATTAAAATTAAGATAATATTCGTTAAATATGTTGATAGAAACTCCATGACCACATTTAGTGCTGTCATTGACACGAGTATTTTTTTCTTGTACTGTAAATATCACTACAAGAAAAATGAATTGTGGCCACGGAATGTGGTTACGGAAACTTGTGGCCACAGAATTCCATGGCCACTAATTTCCCGTAGCCACAATCCGTGACCAAAGTCTTCATATAAGAGTTGTGGCCACGATAAGTTATGTGGTCACTTGTAGTGGCCACGGTATATTCGTGGCTAGAGAACTCTCGCGACGAGACTTGTAGCTACGGCTACTGGCCACGACGTGTCGTGGCCAGAGCCCAATTCTGTGGCCACAAACCCCATATCCGTGGACATAGTTCCATAGCCACAACTTGTTTTCCTTGTAGTGTATGTATGTTAGTTTCGAAAATTTTGATGGATGTGGATATAGATATTGAATGTGGTTTTGTACTTTTTGAAAGATACTGATTGAAAACTATGGTCGATGCATCCATGTATATATCCACCCACTGTTGTACATATACGTTAAACCAGAAAACAGTCTGTATAAATCCAACCCTAGTATCTCTCCGTCACTACAAGAAAAATGAGCTGTGGCCACGGAATATGGCTACGGAAACTTTTGGCCACGATAATTCCGTGGCCACTAGTTTCTCATAGCTACAATTCCGTGGCCAAAGCTTCATGCAAGAGTTGTGGCCACGACAAGTTCTGTGGCCACTTGTAGTGGCCACGACATATTCGTGGTTAGAGACCTCTCGCGACGAGACTTGTAGCTACGGCTACTGGCCAAGACATGTCGTGGCCAGAGCTCAATTCCGTGGCCACAAGCCCCACATCCGTGGACATAATTCTGTAGCAACAATTTGTTTTCCTTGCAGTGCGTCCAGGCTTCTACTGCATGCCCACCCTATTTGTTTTTTTCAATTAATCAAGCAAGTTGAACATGATAGTAAAGTGATGTTTTGGGCATTGCTTATCCCATGAATAATGTGCATCGCTCGAGTGATTGTCTATTTCTCACTAGCAAGTATTCATAAATGTATCCACTTTCAGTTATATTCACATTAGTATCCACTTTCAATGATACGGTATTATATTTTTCATATCCATGTGGTATCTAGACATGTATCAAGCACCTTGTGTGTGTGTGTAAAGTGGAAGTGATCGCCCATGATCACAGTGCAATCTCTCAAGCATCCACTTGTTTAGCCTTTTGCCCCTTCTTTCCCCACAACCTCTCTCTCTCTCCCCCCTCGCTCTCTCTCTCCATATATCTCTCCCTCTTTCTCTCTCTCTCCTCTAGATTTGAGTAGCCAACATGCTCCTCTTTGGATCTATCATTTGTTTCCTTGGTGGATGCTGGTCCTTTCTTCAGACAAAGATTCCCACTAAAGTATGCATGCATGGACCCTCTTTGTTTGGTATGATGCCAAGAGAAACTTTGTTAATGGGTAACAAGAAGACAATCCCGCTTGTAATGATCCACAATCCTACTATGTGTGTACTTATCCACTAGCACATTCCACGCCAATTGATAACAATAGTGTCATGATTGATAGCATCTTATGCAATCAAGGCTTTGAGAAAATTTGGTTAAGACAGTTTCTTAGACATTCAACCTCAGTCTGCAAAAAAATTAACCACGATTAGTTCAAATTTTGAAAAATAACTACAGACAAGCCTTGTTGTATGTATAATCACCAACATATAGTAAGGGTATGATATTCGAAGAGCAGTTCACCTGTCGCGCTAGAGTTTCCAGGAAGAGAGATGCATTTTTCATTAGGCTTTTTTATGAGGTCAAAATGGTAAGGAAGAGCAAGAGAAATGTAGACCTTGCGTAGACGTTAGATTCAGTTTCAATGACTCAATGTCCTACGCCATAAAAATTGATTTAAGAACGAGTTAGCTGCAAAAATCGATGAACAAACACCTGGCGGTGCGAAGCTAGTGAAGAATGTGCCATCATGGGATGTAGCTACCATGGGAAAGGATCGAATTGTATCCAAAGAACAAGGGAAAACGAAAAAGTGATCAGAGATGTGCACATATCAGAGTGTACCGGACTTTCTTTTACTTTGAGAGGTGAGATTAACATTCAAGCTATGATTTGCTATATAAGAATGTGTTAATCACGAGAAATTTAATACATTCCATTATTATTTTCTGCTCTTACAACGGGACATCAATCATCAGAATTCTTCATGGAATCCGAATCAATACATCGAATTAAAAGCAGATATTTATCTTCTTGTTCGACCCAAATGATTACAATGACGAGAAACGAAATCATAATATCTGACCTACCGAATATGCGAATTGTAGGTAAATCAATCATGCTTTTCCTAACATAGGATTTGAATTCTGGTCCATTAAATGGTGACCAGTGAATCCTTCTCTCTTTTTATTTCACCCACATGCAAATCTTTGTTGACTTGGCTTCCACTAATACTTGTTGGCATTCTACGGATCCACTTCCCAAAAAGACCACCAAATGACCTATCTAATAATAAAATAAACATTTTTTAAAATTTTCGGAAGGCTATTCTTATATCTTCAAAGTTGACAATGAATAAAATATTTACCACATGATAAAAAATAAATTTGTTTTGGCAAATGGAATATCTAGCTTTTTTGAATAACTTTAATATATATTAAATTAACTTAATGTATGGGATATATTTACATTCAACTGAGATAATGTTACTGATCAATTAAAAAAGAAAGTAGTAATAGAAAACAATATATATAATACAAAATAATGCTGTAGTAACGATATGAGAGCACTTGATTTTGTAATTATAACAACAAAAAATTATGATTAATGATAATTCATTCATTGCACAAAATGCATTGTCAAAGGTACGGTAGCAAAAGAGTTATGGCCTGATATATTCGTTGCCACAGCTATAGTGATAACAAATTTGTTTTATTTAATGTCTAGCAAATCTCCAGCTAAAACATTAACCAAAAGTTTGTTGTGAAAATATGAATAATATAAATACCAAATCTGTAAAATTTTGGTGCTGTTAGAGTTATTTGGTGTAGCGACTATATAATTGTCAATAAATCATAAAACAACAATCACATGTTGACGTTCGCGTAATATTTTGCGTTATTCTCTATATCCGTTGTCACATCTTTTGATGTTAACTTACAATGGAAGTCAAGTTTGGTGCTAAAATTTCATATAACGATGATTATATGTTGATTTTTTTGGTTAAAGTTTGTACCAATCATTGCTGAATTAAGAAGTAAAGCAACAAATTATGATATATTGTTAACAATATAGCAATGAATATTATATTTGTTATGAATTTAAAGTATGAATCAACAAATTATATTCCTTTGTATACTTAATATCAGAAAATATGACGAAAAATATGTTGTTTTAATTGTTGCTACTAAGTTGTTCATTACCGTAAGCTAAATATGTTGTAGTAATTGACGCTGCTTAGCAATGATCAATAAACTATGTAAAAAAGTCAACGTATTATGTTATTATATAAACTGCTTACATTAGCATTAGCAAAGGAGACCGAATTCGTTGGGACTTTTGAAGGAAAATTTATCAGGATGTTTTACTCGAATATATTTTTACTTGTCATGCAATAACATCAAATCAGCCAATATGATGCAAGAGGACTAACCTACTGTATCAAAATCCTGAAAATCACTTCACATTATTGAATTCTCCAAAAGACTAGAGGATTTTAAGTTGTGAAATCGATTTTGCTTTCTTGCAATTAACTGAAAGGGTCCACAACAGCAGGTAGGAAATGTCCTCGGAATCTACAAGCTGAGGAAGCAACACCAAGAAATGAAGTACATGAAAATAGGGATCCTCCCCGATACATTCTACACTGAAGAGGCATCGAGGTATGTTTCTACTCTACTATCAACCAGTTGCTCGCTAACAAATGCGTAGGGATCCTCCATGAAGTGCCCATATCCATCACAATGTTCTTTCAAAGAGAAAAATCGATATCATTCCATCTAGAAACAATGCAACAGGTGATAACCAGGAGAAGAATTAACCAAGAAACAGACCTACTATCAGACGGTCATGATTCCATCTCAAACCATGTAAATCTTCGTCTTATAAACACAAGCCATAAGCATGTTCTAGGACAGTGCTCCTTCTACTGGATACACATATTCAAGTTGGAATTACTAGTTCAGAACACCTGAACATGGGGTTAGAGAGTGATTACGACCAGGTGTTATAAGCTGGAATATGATGGTGATATGAGGGGATTAAAACATGGGTGCGGAACATGCCATAAACCTTTTGACCAGAGCTTCATCTCAGATATGTGCACTTTGCTTAAATACTCAGAACCATTAACACGATAATAGTAGAAACCCAACAATGCTAGTGAATCATTGAAGTACATGTGTCACAAACTGTGAGACGAGGGGCATATCACATATTTCCTGTAGTCGTCGAAACGTAATCGTTTCATACGGGTTTTTTTATCAGAGATGTAACAGCTAAACTGTTGGAGTATGTGTTATGTGCGCCCATTGAGTTGTAACAGGGTAAATGGATCATGGAGAGGATCCATTTACCCCATCCAGTGTTTAGTCCCACATCGTCCAGTGGTGGGACTTGGAGGCTCTGGAGAGGCTATATAAGGAGCCCCAGACCTCCTGTACTCATTGAGAAAAAGCAATGAAGCATATGCCCCTTTGAGGGCTTCTCCCGTGATTTCATCCCGCTCCTCACGGAGTAGGGTTCCACGTAAAATCCCGTTGTTCTTGTTCTTTATTCTTGTTCCATGTTTTAGCTTCTGCTTCCGATTTTCTAACATGGTATCAGAGCGGGTCGATTCTCGGAGAGTTTATGTTTAATTTTATTCGAGATTCGGTTATGAGAATCATTGTTCATTATTCTCGAAGATTTATGTTCGAAGATATGATTGGATCGTTCGATTTTGTTCTTGGTTTCATTATGAAACCCTAATTTATGGAGTTCTTCCCCGCAATCCTTCATCCATGGATTCATGCGGCGCGCTGAACCCTAGCCATCCTTCTTGCGGTTGGTAGCGTCCTTCTACGAAGGAGGACGACCTGTATCACGTGCCTGTGCAGCGCTCTACAGCAGTGTTCCAGTTTCCTGGCGATCCTCTGATCGCACCAGCGGCGCTCCATTCGACCTCAGGTAACTCCAGGCGCATCGCACGGGGGCCCCAAAGCCCTGCTGGCGGCCGCACCACCCACGCACTCGAGCATCTTCCTCGCCGCGAGACCTTTCTCCCCTCGCGGCGCAGCCCCGCGCGCTCCGGCCCCTCCCTCCACCTCTTGGCGTTGTTCCTTTCCAGGCGCATCTGCGCGCACCTCCGCACGGAGACCAACATCAAGCGTCGCATCCCCATATCTCCAGTCCCCAAGCAGCGTGCGTGAGCAAGGCGGAGCCTCTCCCTGGCTCCAGGTGGCGTCATCCTCCGGGCGGTGCCCACGCGCGAAATCCCAGGCGCATCTTCATCGCCACCTCCAGCGGTAGCCTCCCATCTCGTCAACAGTCGAGGCGGCGCACCCCGACTACTCAACTCACGTCTCCATCAGCGCCCCAGCCACTCGCGCAAGCACCCAGGGCTCGCACGGGCAGTGGCGCCCCCGCACGATCCCCATCTTCTGCACGCGGGCTCGTCGTAGCCCATGCCAGTCCTCCAGCGGTGCCGCTCAGAGGCGGCGGCACTCGATGATGCTTCGATTCTCCAAGCGCCTCGGACTCCCTTGGCGCAGGCGACGCTCGTGATTCACACAAGAGAAGAGAAAGGATTCCCACGATGGGAACCCTAGGTCCCTGTGTTGAATAAAAAAAAGGAGAGGGGTTATTTTATAAACCCAAATGTGAGCTGCAGAAAATTTAAAAAAAAAGGAGAGAGAGAAAAAAATGTGCCATGAGTTATAAAAAAAATTGAGGGGAGGCTGAGATGTTGGGCCATGTGGGCCGAGAGTTTGTGTAAAAAAAGAAAAAAAAAGAGGCTGCGTACAAGAAAAGCCGTACGCAAAATTTCGAAAATAAAAAAAAGGAAAAAAAAGGCGCGTACATTTGAAAAAGCCGTACGCAAGTATTTTGAAAAAAAAGGGGCTGCGTACAAGAAAAAAGCCGTACGCGAAGTTTGCAAAAAAAATGTGTTTTCTTTGAAAGAGTCGCATACAAAGAAAAGTCGTACGCAATTTTTAAAAAAATTGCAAGTAAAGCCGAGAAAATGTAACGGCTTATTTGGTATTATGTCCCCATTTATCTTGTCTTCTCCCAACTTAGTCAGCATCCATGTTTTCCGACAAGTATGGGAGAAAGGGGGAGTATATGTGTAGAGTCATAGATCATGTTGCAGATTCAGATTTCCAGACCGGTCAGATTGTTCAGACTGTACAGTTGATGATCAGACTCGACGTCAGATGTTTCCGAGTCTCCAGTTTCAGACACGAACGAGTGTGCGGTCATTTTCAGATGAGCATATGTTGCCATCATTGTCAGAGGTCCCCATCATTCTTCTTGTTGTTGTTCGGCCAGAGTTTTCATGTGAGCCATAGGGACTCCAGAGCAGAGGACCATTCCCTATGCCATTGAGGGCAAGGGTTTTCATGTGGTATCATAGGTACACCAGAGCAGTGAACCATTCTCTGAGCCAGATGAGAGAGACCTAGTTCTCCGACGAGGAGACTTCAGGCGCAAGTTCAGACTCGATGGTCAGATTCCGAGTCTTCAGTTGACTCACACTCCAGCCCGTTCGTCCTCCTCACCTGCACGGCATGAGAAGCAACATCCTCGACTGCAGCAATGTGCGCGTTGGGTTGATATTGTCCGTAGTGTCCTGTAGCGTTGAGTTGAGTTTATTTCTGTTTGTCCAAGCTGAGCATTGCATGCTCCAGCTTGAGGGGGAGTGTTGGAGTATATGTTATGTGCGCCCATTGAGTTGTAACATGGTAAATGGATCATGGAGAGGATCCATTTACCCCATCCAGTGTTTAGTCCCACATCGTCCAGTGGTGAGACTTGGAGGCTCTGGAGAGGCTATATAAGGAGCCCCAGACCTCCTGTACTCATTGAGAAAAAGCAATGAAGCATATGCCCCTTTGAGGGCTTCTCCCGTGGTTTCATCCCGCTCCTCACGGAGTAGGGTTCCACGTAAAATCCTGTTGTTCTTGTTCTTTATTCTTGTTCCATGTTTTAGCTTCCGCTTCCGATTTTCTAACATAAATCATGTCGTTCAGATGGAACACTTGATACTCAGCTACTATAGAACTGTTTATAGAGGTTCCCCTGTGTTTTTGTTGGCAACTATGAAGATGCTGTCAGTAAGTAGTCACTGATCTAAAAAGTCTAATTATGATGGCAAGGAAGACGGTCAGGAACGTGGAAAGCATAAGAGAAAGGAAAGACAAATTTAGTACTCCTCGACTTCATGTGCAAATGGAATAAAGCAAACTAAATAGGCAGAAGAATAGGAGATTACATATGAGACTGGTTGTGTTTCAAATGTAATTCAGATATATTTTTTTTGAATAAATAATTTAGATATATTGTAGAAATTTATGGCCATAATTTCATTTTTTGTATTAAAATAGATGAATAAATATTAAAGGATATGTTACATTTAACTGTGCAGGACTGTTCTATCAGACGTCCCCAGTGACCTTACCATTCAAGTCAACAGTACACGATATCGCCTGCATAAGGTACATCATTTCCTTGTAGATCATGTTTTTTTCAGATTACTTATCTCTATACTGAAAATAAATAAGTTCATGTTTTTTTTAGAATTTTATTTGAACAGTTAAGCACGCACACAAAAAATTCCATTAAGTGGACATTACATGAATCTAATATTTTTAAAATAAAAATACAAAAATACAAAAAGATTCTTTTTCCCCCCATCCAACCTATCCTGTGGTCATCTCTTCCCGTGTATATAACTCTATCAAGCACTTGATCCCCAAAATACGACCACCCACGACGTGAAGAGAAACAACAAAATGTAGCAGCACATCCAGGGAACTTTGCCTATCTGTTGATAGATGTCTTCAAGGATGGACACTCCACGATAAGAACATGAAGAAGACAAGGTAGAGGCCCCAGGAGATGGGAAATTGTGAATCGGTCTTCGCACCATTACAACTTCAATTCGAAGACCCATTGTTCCGAGTGGAACAGAAATTTCCACTGTAATTCTTACTCTTCTTTTGATTCAAGGCAAAAAAAAAACCTTCCAGGTGCATTGTCAAGTATAGGGACCCTTAAGGATGATCTCATTGTTGGACAGATGCTGGCTTAAGATGTCGAAGTAGGAAGTGAGGGAACTCCATAATCAAGAGGAAATTGGTAAATTACCACTAAATACACACAGCGAAGTTGGCATCTACAAAATTTCAGCGATGGGGACAAAGATGATGGGATTGGAGACTTTGCCAACGCAACGCATCCCATCAAGTAGCCATTAGTCATAATAGATCCTGAGCTCGAGGACGAAAGGAGGACATTGAAGAGAGGGATGGGGACAGTTGGGGGAGGACATGAGAAAGGAATATAGAAGCGAAGAAAAGTTTGACATATATATTATGGTAGTTCCCATGACAAAGGACCTCAACGTAAGAAGCTAGAGGAAGGAGGGAATGGCAGAGGTGTTGCCGCAGGAGGAAGAGGGTGTGACTAGAGGGAGAGTAAGAAGTCTGGAGAGGTGGAGAGACATCTCCATATGTTCCAATTTTTACAGATGTTTCTGAAGAGACATCCTTTGTTCTTTGTCTACACAAACACAAGGTTTTCTTGCAACAAGAGAATATGCTGCACTAAAAAATTATCAAAAGTTCACTGTATGCATCAAGATGTGCTGAAGGCATCAAAATGTGTCCAGCAATAGTTTCGAAAGTAGTGAGCTTACCAAAGTAATCAAGATCCACTATAGTTGCTTCGTCGTTGCATTCTAACTCCATGCCCATAGAAAGCTTATGGCTGAAACCAGAAAAAAATGTAATTAAGTTTAAGCCGGATCACTCCATGTATAATTTAGCAACTTTATTTTCTGTCGTCAAAGGCTCCATTCCTTGATTTTACTTGGTTGTTTGTGCAGTTACGACTGATGCAAGTTTTTTACTTACAATCTTCTTTAACTGTAGTTTCCGCTTCTTCTAAAGTGCGGATTGTTGCAACGTGTCTGCTCGGACTCCGACGACGCTGGGGAAACAGCTCCAGTGCAGCTTCACGACATTCCAGGAGGACAACAAGCATTTGAACTCTGCGCCAAGTTCTGCTATGGCATTGCAATCAAGCTCAGTGCAAGGAACTTTGTCCCCGTCATCTGTGCAGCGAAATTCTTGCGAATGACAGAGTCGGTATCGAAAGGGAATCTCTTGATGAAGCTCGAATCATTCTTCGACACATGCATGCTTCATGGTTGGAAGGACTCGATTAGTGTACTACAAGCAACTTCGAAACTCATGCCGTGGTCTGAGAACCTTGGAATTACTCAGCGTTGTATCGACTCCATTGTTCAGAATATCCTCAAACCACCATCAAAGGTTTGCTACCCAGGAACAACCAGAAGTAAATTAGTCTTCCACATAAATCTCATCCCAGACATTTTTTTCATGTAGGTTAATTGGGCTTACACATATACAAGACCCGGATACGATCCCAAGCAACACAAGTCGGTCCCCAAAGACTGGTGGACAGAGGACATTTCCGATCTTGACTTCGAAGTATTTCGGTCGATTATCGCTTCTTTGAAATCAACGAAGCAACTCCTTCCACAGCTGATTGGAGAAGCTCTGCATGTCTATGCATGCAAGCACCTACTGGATCCTGCAGACCCTACATCAGTTGAAATTTTTGGAGCTCGTTCAGAGGAGGCAGTACAGAAACAGCGGCAAATTCTTGAATCAATTGTCAGCATGATCCCGATGGAACACGGTTCAGTTTCAGGGAGTTTCCTTTTGAGACTGCTGAAAGTAGGTAATTACGTTGGGGCATCATCTTCCACAGTTGCAGAGCTTGTCCGACGTGCAGGTCACCAGCTGCATGAAGCAAAACCAACAGATCTTCTCTTCCCATCACCTTCAACCCCAAAAACATATGATGTCGATCTACTAAAGACGGTCCTGGATATTTTCTTGTCACAGTTCCGTCAGCCAGTACCAGAGCATGTCGCACGGCATGCAATGATATCAATGCAAACTGTTGCCAAAATTCTCGATTCCTGCTTGCAAGCACTAGCACACAATCAAAATATTCCGGTCAATAAGATTATAGAGTTGGCGGAGACACTTCCAGAGATAGTTCGTGCAAATCATGACAACCTCTACATGGCGATTGATATATACCTTAAGGTACAGTCATCTGACATATACCAAAGTTATATTCAATCTCCCATTGCTTACATTGAGAAGTAGCAATCGAAAACACAATAGGTTGAATTAATCTCATTAGGGTTCAAGCTTGTCACCACATATGAATCTATCATTTTAAGTCTATTTTCATTATGATACTCTTCATAAATTTAGCAGGAACACCCGGACCTGAGCAAGACTGAGAAGAAACAACTATGTAGAATGTTAGACTGCCGAAAACTATCCGGTGAGATGCGCTCCCATGCCATCAGGAATGAAAGTCTACCCCTAAGAACTGTGATTCAAGTCCTCTACATCGCACAGGAAGAAGCAGGGAGCAGCCAAGCCATGAAGCAGGCATGTCTGGCAGAAAGCCATGTGATCAGCACACTTCAAAGCCAGGGATCTACAGCAGAGCCAAGCATACCTGATAGGATGGAACGAGGAAATCAACAACTTGACGAAACAGAAAGCAAGATTTCAAGGCCGGAAAGATCAAGAATGACATCAGAGCGAAAGGCCATTACGAATAAGCTGGGAGATATCAATATCAGGGAGGGACAAGCAAGCAGCTCCAAACATAAGTAGCTGGGAAGGCTAATTTTGAGGGACTACTCTACCAGAGAGATACGATGCGTTTGCTCGATATCTAGATTCTGTAGTTTCCATTCTTTTATATCAGCCATGTATTTATCATTTTTAATTGCAAAATGGTAGACAGATCCACATCTCTTTTTCCTCTGAGTGTTCTTTTCATAGGATGATTATAAAATAGACCTTGCTTGTTAAGAAAAAATACGCCTTAAATTTCGTTTTTACAAGAAAAGTGTAGCAAGAAAGCACATGATCATCAAAAGTTAAGCACCACGGGAGAAACAACATCATGTTTCAAAATCTCCAACTCCCAGACAAGTGATATGTGAAAAACTGCACTAATTCAAGCCTTTCTGAACTTCCTTCCAACATGAATAAATAGGAAGAAGAAACAGCGAGATACTAATATTACCAAGCTCTATAAAAACATAATGTCATGTACAATAAACATGTACACAACAAAAAGAGTAAGGACGCCGATACAACGTGTACCATTGTCAAACTCAACACTACAACAGACTCAGTCCCTCCTTACTGTACACCCTCAGCAGTGGCATGATTAGATACCACTAAAAATAGGGACAGGCAGCATCCTCCCCTTCATCGTATCCAGCTGGAAGAACCCAAGTCCGGCAGAGAGGACAAGTGACGTGGTGATAGTCAAGCCATTTCTCGAGACAGACCGCATGAAAGAAATGACCACAAGGAAGCCGGTTCACCATCGAGTCCTTTTCAAATCGGGAGAGGCAAACCCGGCAATCTGGGTGAAGAACTGTCTCCGAGTTATCCTCAGCCCGGTCACCAAATCGGATGGCCTTGACTTTGGCCTTGAACCTTTGGCTTATGGAGTCGGTTGCAGTTGTGGAAGACGAATCAGAGTAGTCCAATTGGTCAGAGTCAAATAGATGGTAGCGATTCAGACCAATGGTATTAAGAATGGACCGGATGATCTGTTTGAAAAATGAGAAGGAGAGAGCAGTGTTGACCAAGACAAGCGTCAGAATACCATCAGAGGGGGTGGGGAGGCTGGATAGGCCCATCAGTCTGCTGGTGTTCTCCAAATATCCGATGTTCTCGTGTGAAGAGTCTGAAATGATAAACACAAACACATATTCAACAAAAACCATATACAAATACAGAATTATAACAGAACAAGTTAGTTCTAAAATGATCTTATTTCAAATTTAGTCATTACGGAATTCACTACAAAAACATATTAAGTGATATTATAACATGAGCTTTTGGTTCTATAATTGATTTACTTAAAATAATATCATTATGGAATACCGCCCAAAAGACCAGGGTTCAAATCCCCCTTTTGCAGGGGCTGCGTTAGGTAATCGACAACCAAAGTAAAAAATAGACGAATCTTTCAACATGGATTTGAACAAGAATCCATGTAGCCGGCCCTACTCGCAGTGGGAGAAGGTTTAGAACTTTTTTTAATATCATTATGGAATACATTTTTCACTTTTCAAGATGGATAAAATATATGAATTGTAACTCTAGAAAGACACTGAATCTAAGCTTTCAGGAGCGCCTAATATCATAAATAGACAACTGGATAAAGTAACTCTATCTTTTCCAGAAGAAGTTATTCCACCACATAATAAAGATAACATATCAAATCACCTTCTCGTTTCTTCTGAAATCACCTCAAGATCAACAACTTAAACTCCATCCAAGAGGAAAATTGTTCTATAGTCAACTTGTGAGCCACGTCGAAATCCACTCCTAAAGATGTACATAGATATTCCTTCTTATTCAAGGGATACCATCCACCAATGAATTCAAACAGAGTTTGGGTGATTGTATGACATCTAAAACAGTAAATCCCAAACAAAGCATTTCACACACATCTAGAAATATTATAATCAGCAAGATATATGTCGAGTTGTCTTAGAACAGGTTCATCTAGTATAGAACTAAATATCTAAGCGCACAATCCGCGAAAAAACATACTTCCAGATCCACGTAGCACAGTGATAGAAACCTCCCCATGCTTTGTATCAAAGAGATATGGCAACGCTTCTCTTTAGAAAAAGACACAAGTTTCTGCGGTGCGATATTTATTCCCTCAAACCTGATATTGGAATCTTTTGTTACAATGGCAAGAGTAATAAATTAAAAACGAGGAAACACCACAATTTAAGCTTTGTAAGGGGAGTGAGATCCTAAGATTCAGTAGCCCCATAACCAGACTTCCCAAGAACCATCTTAAAAGTCCAAAAGAGAACAAAAACCCGACCTTTCTAGGGAATTAGATTTCCACAGAACAAAAAGAAGGGCATTGATTTCAGAGGGACAACCTTTCCACTACGAAACCGGGCATTTCACTACGAGAACCCGAAAAATGCTTCAAAGATCCAAAAAGAAGAGCAAGATAGCAGCAAAAAAGGGAGCAAACGCTCAATCTCGAGCAGAGAAGAGAACAAAGAAGGGATTTTTCACCTGCAAAATGGGAAGAGGAGCCTCGCGGGCTCGATCTCGACCCGCTTCGGCGAAGGATAAAAGGCGGTTGATCAGATCTTTGCCCTGTACAAGACGGCAGCTGCAAGAGGGAGGGGGGAGGAGGGGAGAGAGAGAGGTTGAGGCCCTTGAGGGAAACAACGTATTTGCCACTTCGAAATATATATAGCAATTTGTTACCGGCAGCACCGGTCCCCCCACCACCACCCCCACTCTCTCTCTCTCTCTCCGTCGGAGTAGCTCAACCCATATTTACTGCCTGTTAGCAATTAGCAATAATAATAATAAGGGAATGGGCCCTTCAATTAATTATCCTGTTCGGGATTAATTACCTTGTACGGGGATTTTCACAAACCCCCTTATACTTATTCAATTAAAATTATAATTTTTTCACTTGTACCACCTGAGTTTTTCTAATGACACGTATTCTTAATTTTTTTGCTAACTACCCTTACCGCTTATGTCCTAAATTCTTAGGAAATTGTTAGGCTTCCGTAGACCATCAATGTTTTGATGTTGGAATCAAAATGAGGAATAATGTTTTTCGACTATTCCTCATCATAGATCTCTCTCGTAAAAACATATAAATAACGATCTTAGTGATATTTATTCTTCATTTTAAGTTTGTTTGTCGATCCATACTTGGAAAAAAAGTACAAATTGCTCCTGAATGAAAAGTGAATGCCTGTGTACGAAATATTGACTTTCTTGATATTTTATTATTATAAATTATATTTATATTTTTGGAATTTTTATCCGGCAGACCCTATAATCTTTGCCAATGACCTCTACGACCTTTGAAACATCGATATTCCTCCCTCGACCCTGTAAATTTGTTAACCTTTACCCTACAGACCCTGTGGTTAACCCCCATCCATTTGACCAGTATAACTAATCAGATTCTGTTATCTTCCTTTACATTATACCCATTTTATTTATCGAAATTTCTATAAGTGTCACTCCCTCACCCACGTCAGCCCCGTCCAGGTCGAGCCTCCTCCACCTCCCCTGTCTGCCGCCTCCCCTTCTCGAGTCCCCCCTCCCGATGCTCGAAGCCCCCCTCCTCTGCCGCCTCCCCTGCTCGAAGCACCACCGGCCACCGCCAGCCACCGCCCGCGCGAACTCCCTCCCCTCCCCCCCACCCCTCGAAGCCCCCTCCCCAGCGAGCCCCTCCCCTGCTCAGCTCGAAGCCCCTTCTCCCCCGGCCCTCGCGAGACCACCCCCCTCCCCCCCACGCTCGGAGCCCCTACCCTGCCATCGCCTCCCCATCTCGTAGCCCTCCCTCCTCGCGATCGG
This sequence comes from Ottelia alismoides, assembly GCA_037367405.1. Classification (NCBI taxonomy): domain Eukaryota; kingdom Viridiplantae; phylum Streptophyta; class Magnoliopsida; order Alismatales; family Hydrocharitaceae; genus Ottelia; species Ottelia alismoides. Next base: position 336,854 of record JAZKJV010011681.1, on the reverse strand, counting down.
AGCCCCTCCCTTGCCCTCCGCTCCAGCTCGAAGCCCCTCGTTCCCCGGCCTCGCAAAGCCTCCCCTCCCTGCGTGCGCGCTCGGAGCCCCTTCCCACCGCCTCCCCCATCTCGAATCCTCTGCCCACAGCACCCCCCCCCCCCCCCCCCCGCGTGCCCCTGGCCACCGCCTCCCTCCCCCATCTCGAATCCCCTGGCCACCGCCTCCTCCATCTCGAAGCCAAACCCCCCTCACCCGCGCGTGCTCGGAGCCCCGTTCCCTGCCCACCGCCCTAGCTCGAAGCCGAATCCCACTCCTCACAGACCGCACAAGCCCCCCCCCCTCCCGCCTGCGCTTGGAGCCGCCTCGCCTAGTTGAAGAAGCCCCCCAACCCCCACCACCGGCGCCTCCCCCACGTTGATTCGAACCCCCCCCCCCCCCCCCGGTCGCCGCCCGAAGCCCCTCCCCCTTCTCCAGCCCCGACAACCTCCTCCTCTCCAGCCTCAGGTGCAACCCGACTCGGACCACCACCAACCTCCTCCCCTCAGCCCGTGGAAGCTGTTAGAGGAGGGAGGACTTCTTTTGGTTAATTCTAGCTGTCCGATCTTAGATTGGTTGGATTAACTCGTTTTTAACCAAGGATGTTAACTCTAGATGTGTCAGTTTAACAGTAGGGTTCGTGGGGTAAGACGGTGCAAGTTTACGGGGGTGAGGGAGGAATTACTTTGTTTCAAAGGTCGTGGAGTAATTGACAAATATTATAGGGTCTGCCAGGTAAAAATCCCTATATTTTTTTAGCTTCGTAACATAATTGATTAAGATTTGTGTTCTCTAATCGTAGAATTTGTATTTTTTTTAAATTGTATAGTTATAAGCAAGATTTTTGAACTGAATCCGAGACTGAGTCAGAAATCCTAACAAAAAATTGGATCGGGTTGGATCATGGAATCAAACCGGTTCAACTGGATGATGATGCTATTATTTTAAATATCAAATTAAACCAAATCGGTAAGGGAAAAATTAGTTGAACCACGTAATTAAATCAGAATGGATTGGAACATGTACACAATACACACTCAAACACACTTGAAATAAATATAAAATAAAACATATAATTAAAATATATTACTTTATACATAAAATATTTTCTTGAATATGCAACATTAAATATTATTCTATATATATAAAAAATATTTGAACTAAATAATATAATTCATAATAGCATAATAATCATTATTATCCAACCTATTCAAAAAATTAAATTGGAGTAGTTGGTTGGTACTTTGTAATGGGTTACAAGAGGTCACGATTGCAAATATAAACTATAATTTGAATTGTGGTTGATTGGTTCAATTTCGATTGAACATGGTTAAATCGGATTGCAAATAGTCGATCAGACCGGTGGTTGAAAAATTGTGTCAATTTGATCCGAACTGTGAAAACTGATTAATCAGACTGGTCCATGTCCGGTTGATCGGTCCAACTGGTTGAACCGACCGATCCATTCTGGTTTCAATAACATTGATTATAAGCAGATATTCATCTTGTTTTATAACAAAAGCTCCTCTCCTTGCTTATATCCAATTCGTACTACTACAACTACATCCCCATCTTCATATTTACTCATGCAGTTCTCATCTCCATCTCCAAACCCAACATAACACAAACCACTAACCTCAATTATTGAGTATGGTATTGAACACCCATGTGAAATTTTCATTGCAACCATTTTTCTACTAAGACTGGCATTTAAAACTTATTGAATGCGTAAGTTATAATTTTTTACCAATTGTTTCCATGCACCCACTCTTTATCATAAAATAATAACAGATAGAGTTGGCACCAACACAAAATAGCAACCAAATCAAAGATGTCGCGGAAAATTGTTTTAACTCTACGTAGATTCTTAATAAAAACTCCTCGTCGAGAAATGACTCTATATATCCCAATTAAATCATGCCTCGTTATGTAGCACATCAACTAAACAATACTTACAAACAACTCATAATAATAACATAAATATCAAAACCTACATGTCACTATTAATAAAAGAAATAATGGCAAAATAATATTTTTAAGCAACCTACATATGAAAATAATGGTCTCAGTAACCTATTTTAATAATCCAAATACTACAACTTTTATATCATGACATGTACTTTAATATTGATAAATGAAAAAAAATATTAAGCAATATTTCCAAGCAACCTACGTATTTACTAAAAAATATTAAATAGCATGCTTAACTAAGTAACTCTCACGTGAGAACTTCTAACCCTAATCCTACAAAATAGTTGTCACATCTAAAATTGTATAAATGTACATGTACAACAATATCTATGAAGCGTGTAAGCTCGAGCATAGTAAGAACAATATGGAGCCATATGAGATATGAAACCAAGTCAAACCATGCATAACATTGCAGTGTTAATTGTTCTTATACAGTTCGTACTATCTATGGAGTGTTGAACATCAAATTTTGAATATTTGTAGATGAGGATAATAAAATAATATAATGAAATCCTTTTTATTTGTCTTATTAATCATAACGTATGAATGTGGTTGTTGTTGATGATTTGGATACTAAGGAGAGTTTAGATCAGACACTCCTCCCACGGGGACATAATGCCGTAGATGGTATCAGAGCAAGGATACTCCATTAGTCATCATTCTTATGTTTTGATTATAAATGGTATTCGAAATGTGTGGAATGTTTTAGAGTTCTCTAACTATGGTATGTAGTCCAACAGGAACAATTTCCAATAAAAGTCTAGGATGTGATACATTAGATATCTAATGAATGATGGTTGTTATTGATTCATGCATAATCATGTTACGTCAAGTGGTTGTGGTTGCTCACCAATTAGCGATGATGATGTATCTGCACCACAACATGGAGCAGAGATAATTAGTCATGGACCAAAGATTGCAGACAGTATAACAAAGGCTTGATGGATGTGAACAATCCATTTGTGCCTTCCATGGTGAGGATAGTGTTAGAGCTTCATCTCCACCTTCATCTATAGAGGATAATTATCATATGCATCATAAATTTTGTGCTAGCTATTACAAGGGTCAAGTACTAGAGTTTTTAGGAGTCACTACTCTTGAGGATGGTAATGCTTAGTTATAAAAGATTGATATGGTTCTCAAGGTCATTAAAGCGCCTGAAGACTGTTGGGTGCCATATGCCAAATACAATCTTACTAGACAAGTTAAAGCGATGGTAGACCACTTTGTCATGACATTCAACGCATCCCTTGATGTGGGATAATTTTAGGCTTCATTTGGAGAGCAATTTCTCCTCAACCACTTAGTTAGAAGAAAGATATAAGAAATGTTAGAGATGAAATAGGGATCGATGACATACAAAAAATACTAGATCAAATTTTTAGAGTTAGCAGGTCATTCACCATGCTCGAAATGTGCGAGAAGGAACAAATCCTAAAGTTTTATTATGGACTTTGACTTGACATTCAAGAGGATCTTTGCATTCATTTGTTCACTATTATTCAAGAGACCATAGAAGATATCTCACGCCTTGAGGGTCCTCACAACAATAATCAAACCTAAACGCATGGTCCAAAGTGAGCATCCATGTATTACATGTCCCTTCCTGGTTTGTAGAGGGGAGATCTCTTGGAGTTTGAATTCCCCCAAGAGGGAAGAGAGAAATCTTAGCTCGACTAGATAAAAAGGAGGATGTCCGACTGCAAGGAGAGGAATGATCTGCCTGAAGTCAAATAAGGTAGAATTGTTGGACATGCGAGCCCACGACGAGACATTATGCAATAAATGTTATTGCAAATATCATTCCCTGATCTGAAATGAAGAATAACCAATTTACATAATAGGTCCCTTAGTACAATTAGGGTACATAACCATGGTCATCTTGATGATCATACAGATGTTGATTCAATTATTGAATCATAGAGGCTGGTGCTTGGATGAATATTTAAAGAGTTAGATTGAGGACTCATCAAGTTCCGTCGAATGATTGTTAAGAGATGATCTCCAGCCTGAGTAGGAAATGGCAGTCCTTTCTCATTTGGTTGATATCTGACCGACCTCCTGATGCAGGTCCTCTGCATGGGAATAGAGATTCGGAGGTGACAGATTAGATAGGTCAAAGAGTTGACTTAACGAGATCGAGATAACCAAAGCCCTATGCCGTATGCTGTCACAATATAGGCATGCATCCTCTGACTGGAGATAGATGTGTTACTATATGTCTGAGTATGTACATTTGGCAGACCAATAGGTTGATGACCTTATCCAGGTCTATACACCGGTACGTTGGTGTGCATATAAGGGCATATGAGTAATATGATCTCTCAAAGGGATCATACAGGTTCATTACTGAATCGGAAGAGATGAGCTCACTCATGAGATATTGGGAAGAATCAAATTCCGTGCATGGTCGTCTCACTTTGGAAGCTTGACTGAATTTGTAGGTTTGATATATGCTTTTGGAAAAGTATATGATCAACATCGGGGTATGATATATGCTTTTGAAAAGCATATGATTGATACCGAACTGAAGGATATGGGTAATCCTCAAGCGCATCACGGAAGCGTGAGCATCGTATCGAATACGACAAAGAACGACTAGTCGGACTAGTTTTTCTATGCAGCAGAATTTTAAAAATTTAAACGACGAAACCACATGATCCATAAATCATTTATGAATCATTTCGTCTAACCACGTAGTAGATATAGGAATACCTATTGTAGCGTGGTTTTGATCGAGCTTCCAAGAGAAGAAGCCTCCTGTCTCAAGTCCGACATTCGGAGGAGACGCTTGCGAGCGCGGGGATGAGTCGCGGTGATCTTGCAATCCAAGTAGTTGTCCAAGCAAGGGAGCTCCTGACCTTGTCACATGAGATCGTGTATCTTCTTCACGAGCGAGAAGCACCAAAGAAGATGGAGTGCCAAGAGTCGTCGAAGCAATGTAAAACGACGAAGAGGACCTTCTTCCTTCTGGAGTAGGGTGGACGACCACCCAAGAGAGAAGGAGAAGAGGACACGTGAGAATGAGAGAGAGAAAGTAGAGAGACTCTGTCAAGTCGGTGTTTGTCAAAGAGTAAGGCATGCCTCTTCTTATATAGGGTTTCGGGAGTCCACGGATCCCAATACATGGACAAAACACAATCAAAGGATGAGATTGATTTGTGTTCCTTCCAACGACCAGGATGTTGTTGGTAAAACATAACAACAAGTGATTTAGTTCAAATTAATTAACATTGATAAATTAATATAATTAATCTCAAATTAGATCGCATTTGACTAGAGATAGGATAATGAGAAGACCATGGTCCTCTCCTAAAAAGGGGGTACGGCTATTCTACTCCTCAAGGAGAGTTGTAGCCGTCCTCTCTTGTTAGATAGGACTTGATCTATCTCCTCAATATATCATAAGATCTCATTATCTCATGATATCTCCTATAACTCTTGTCGAAAATAATTTTCACAAAAAATAATTCCAAATTATCTTTTGGAAAATATCAATTAAGCCATTGAAAAAATTATGAATCTCATTCACAACCCAAAATTAAATGTAATTATATTTTCAATTAATTATTCAATGTGAATCCCATTCACATTAACAATTAATCAACAAATATAAATCACACAAGTCTCTCTATAATGTATATTATAAATTGTATTTATAATATACATGGATAATTGGATAGTGCTATCCACATTATTCATATCCACATTAATTAAATCACATTTAATTATATTGGATACTCATTCTCATGCATTTAGATAATGTGAATCGAATTCACATTATTCATGATAATTAAATTATATTTAATTATCCATTTCTCAATGCTTAGATATAATTCAACCTTGGAATTATTCTTGAACTCTTTCAAGAATAAAGTTATTCTCCGCAGATACTTGGAGATAAGGACATGGAGATTGTATTGTTCCACGTATAGTGACTTAGATATTGAGATCACATCACAAATCCAGATCACACACAGACCTCCCAGAAATGCTTGATTTAATCAAGACCGCAAATCCAATCTTCTCATTGCATCGGAATCTTATTCAAATCAATGTCCAACACTTGGACCAAGATCAGATTGCTTCTCTACTGAGAGGAGTCACTAAAATCCAGACTTATTTCATCACTCCCTCGGAATGGAAGCGACATGGTTATACAATCGATTATTGATCACATCAACCTTGGGTATTCCTAATACCTGTACATCCTGCATACTGGAAGACCTATGATCAACCCGAAGATAAAGATCAAATTTACACTGTCATCTTCGGGGTTTCATCAACAAGTTTCTCAATCTTGGTCATTGGGATTTGATATTGATCATATGCTTCCCATACCTTCAAATTCGCATGTCTTCCGATTCAGAAGTGAACCTGTATGATCCCTTTGAGAGATCGTATTACTCATATGCCCTTATATGCACACCAGCTCGCCGGTGTATAGACCTTAGTTAGGTCATCAACCTATTGGTCTGCCAAATGTACATACTCAGACATATAGTAACACATCTATCTCTGGTCAGAGGATGTATGCCTATGTTGTGACAGTTTTCAACATAGGTCTTTGGTTATCTCGATCTTGTTAAGTCAACCCATTGACTCAACTAATCTGACACCTCCGAATCATTATTCCCATGTAGCGGACCTGCATCAAGAGGTCGGCCAGATATCAGCCAAATGAGAAAGGATTGCCATCTCCTACTCAGGCTGGAGATCATCACTTAATAATCATTTGATGATGCTTGATGAGTCCTCTATCAAACTCCTTGGATATTCATCCAAGCATCAGCCTCTATGATTCAATCAATGAATCAACAGCTGTATGAACATCAAGTTGGCCATGGTACATAACCCTTATTGTACAGAGGGACCTTTTAGTGCATTCATTCATTTAATCTCAGAAAGGGAGTGAAAAAACAATCAGTAACTTTTATTGATAAATCATTTATTACAATAATATTTATTGCAGTAATAGTTCGCCTCAGGCTCACATGGATAACAATCTCCCACTAACCCTCAGAACCATTCAGGAACAACCCTTAAACCCATACTCATTACATGCTGGTCAAAAACCTTCTGTGTCAGAGGTTTGGTAAGAGGATCAGCAACGTTGTAGGCAGAGGCCACCTTGATGATGATGATATCACCACACTTTTGAATCTCCTGAATAATGTGGTATTTCCTTTCCACATGCTTGCTCTTTTGATGCCATCTGGGTTCCTTCGCCTGAGCAATGGCTCCCGTGTTATCGCAGAGTAACTGGATGAGAGTATTAGAGGAAACTACGCCAAGCTCCAGGATGAACTTGTGCAACCACACCGCCTCCTTTGCAGCATCTGATGCGGCAATGTACTCGGCTTCTGTTGTTGAATCTGATGTAGTGTCCTGCTTCTTGCTTCTCCAACTCACAGCACCACTGTTCAACAGGAATACAAACCCTTATATCGACTTTCGATCATCAATATCCGATTAGAAGTCAGAATCTGTATACCCCAAGACTTGGAGATCACCATCTTCATAGACCAAGACGTAATTTTGCGTTCGTCTTAGATATTTGAATATGTTCTTTACCGTATTCTATTGTTGCTCTCCATAGCAAGATTGGTAACGACTTACCACTCCCACTGCATGGCAGATATCTAACCTAGTACACATCATGGAATACATTAAGCTTCCTATAGCTGATGCATAAGGGCATCTAACCATGGCTTTCTTTTCCTCAACAGTTTGATGAGCCATCCCTTTAGACAGGTGGATACAATGCCTTAAGGGAAGGAAACCCTTCTTAGAACTATCCATACGGAATCGTTCAAGAATCTTCTTAATGTGTCCATGTTGTGAAATATCCTCTTTTCTCGGTTTCTGAACAACTTCAGGCCTAAGATGTACGAGCCTTCTCCAAGATCTTTCATCTCAAAAGTATGGGATGGCCAAATTTTCACACTGGTCATCATCCATGTATCATTCCCAATGATAAGGATGTCATCTACGTAAAGCACGATGAACAATGGTGCTCCCACTAAGCTTCTTGTAGACACAAGGTTCATCAGGATTCTGCACAAAATCATAACTCTTTATGGTTTCGTCAAATCTGATGTTCCAATTACGAGAAGCTTGCTTGAGCACATAAATGGATTTCTTCAACTTGCATACTTTGCCATCCTCAATTATGAAGCCCTGGGGCTACTCCATATAGATATCCTCCTCTAGGTATCCATTGAGGAAAGCCGTCTTGACGTCCATCTTCCAGATGTCGTAGTCAATATATGCAGCTATAGCTAGCAGTGTCCTGATGGATTTAAGCATAGCCACAGGAGAGAATGTCTCATCGTAATCGATACCTTCTCTCTGTGTGTAGCCTTTGGCCACGAACCGTGCCTTGAAAGTCTCCACTTTCCCATCAGGTCCTCTTTTTCTCTTGAAGATCCATTTACACCCAATGGGTTTTACCCCTTTAGGTGGATCCTCTAGGATCCATACACCATTCTTATGCATGGAGTAAATTTTTGACTTCATTGCTAGCATCCATCTATCCATGTCATGAACCGTGAGTGCTTCATCAAATGAAGTAAAATCATTGTCAATTTCACTTGACACATGGAATCCATATCTTTCAGGTGGTGCAACCACCCTCAAACTCCTTCGAAGAGGTATGTATGTTTAATCTTTATTTATCTCTTCAGTTTCTGGTCTAGGAAGCTCAGAATCCTCAGGGGATTCAATGAGTTCCTCTACTTTATTTTTGTCTTGACCTTTAAGGAAATCATCCTCCAGAAATTTCATATCTCTAGAGACAAAAATCTTTTGGGTCTCAAGGTCATAGAGCTGGTATCCAATACCATATTTAACATACCCAATGAAGTAACACTCACGAGTACGAGATTCTAGCTTACTTGCGTCCACATTCTTCGTATGTACCAAGCAACCCCAAACCCTCAAGTGGTTAACACTAGGTTTGGTTCCATACCAGAGCTCATGAGGAGTCTTAGGTACATATTTGCTAGGAATCTTATTCAGGATATATATTGCAGTTTCTACTGCATATCCCCAGAAACTACGAGGTAAATGTGCTTTGCTCATCATTGAACGGACCATATCCATGATAGTCCTGTTGCGTCTTTCAGCAACACCATTAAGTTGGGGAATTCCAGGAGGAGTGAGATTGGAGACAATTCCATTCGCTTTAAGATACTCCTTGAATTCATCTAAGAGATACTCGCTACCTTGATCAGATCGAATTCGTTTAATCTTCCTATCAGTTTGGTTCTCAACCAAAGCCTTGAATTCTTTGAACTTTTCAAAAGTTTCAGATTTATGACGTAATAGGAAGATAAACTCATATCACAAATGGTCATTAATAAGCATCAAATAATATCGATATCTATTTCGAGTCGTGGTACTGAAGGGACCACATACATCGGTAGGTACTATGTCAATAATACCTTTGAATCTTATAACCTTATTATGGAAAGACAACCTAGTCATTTTACCTTGAATACAATGTTCACAGGTAGGCAAAGATTGAACTTGTAGAAAATCTAAAATTCCATCCTTTATCAATCTGTTGATCCTATCAACAGATAAATGACCAAGCCTTTGATGCGAAATCATATTTAAATGATTTTATTCTCCCTGGATCTTTTAGGATTTTTATTAGTGGTAGTAACATTCATGACATGCTCATCAATGCACAATTCATAAAGTCTACCAAAAGTCAAAATGCCATCCGCAATATATTTATCATAATGATTTATGACTAATTTATTACAGAAAAGGAATGAATATCCACCTCTAACAAGTTTAGATACAGATATCAAATTCCTTCTGACTTCAGGTACATAAAGACACTCTTTAAGTACTAAGACTCTACCACTAGATAATGATAGTCTACAAGTCCCGACGGCGACCGCTGCAACACTTACATCAGATCCCATCTGGATGACTATCTCCCCTTCTTCCAGATTCCTTGTTTCCTGAGACAAATGCAACAAATTGCATACATGAACAGAAGCACCAGAATCTATGACCCAACTTCCTTCTCTTCCAATGAGAAAACTAGTTTCAATGATGAAATAGATTTCATACCTGCTGGGCTTTACCTTTGTCGATTGACTTCAGGTATTCCAGGAAGTTATGCCTCCAGTGCCCCGGCTTCTTGCAGTGGTGACAAACGTCGGTTTTCATCGACGCTATCAGTGTGGATGCATTGGAAGATGAGCCAATGCATTGACTCTTCTTCTTTCTCTTCTACGCCGGGCCCTTCTGAGAACCTTGCTTCCGACCGCGCTTCCTTTTGACACGTGCAACCATTACACTGCCAGAGGGACCATCTTTCTTCATTACGTCTTCTGCAGACTTTAATGCAGCAAGAAGTCCAGCGTTAGTCAAGTCTAACTTGTTCATGTGGAATTAAACCACAAAATTATTGAAAAACTTGGGAAAAGATAGCAGAATGAAATCAGCTTGCATGTCTGCATCCATATTTGCCTCAAGAGTCTCCAGCTCAGACAAGTACCCAAACATTTTGAGTATATGCTCTCATACTGAAGTTCCTTCCTTCATCTTGCAGCGAACGAGTTCTTTCATAATGTTATAACGCTGGGTGCGGTTAATGTCACCAAACATATCTTTCAGATTCTACATTATCTCCTGGCATGTGCTCATCTCCACATGTTGCTTCTGAAGAACAATGGAGAGTGAACCCAGGATATAGCATCTAGCCAAGACATGATCTTCATCATACTTGTCATTGTAATGTTTTCTTCCTTCGATTTAGGGCTTTCATGCTTGTCTTCTGTGCGCATATAACTTATGCGCTCAACCGAGAGAACAAGCTCTAAATTACGGATCCGATCCGAATAATTCGGTCCGGTCAACTGGTTGACCTTCAGAAGCCTGCTATGGGTTCATGGACTTCATTTTCTGAAATTAAGAATGCACTACATCAGATCATATAATTATATATATTCATTTTAAGATATTTGATTAAGGCATTTTAAATCAAATTAGTCTTGCTTTGTCAACTTTGAAAGTTTATTCCCTTAATTACTTTCAAAAGCAAGAGATATACTTACCGCTATATCTCAAGCAAGAACTGGGATCTCCTCTTTATCTTTGTCAATCCAATAATATGAGAACCTATGACTCCAATAAAGAGAAACGGGAAAACATTATGCCTTGTAAATCCAACTTGCATTTCCCAATCAGTCTTTAACACCCGGGCCCACCACCCCTAAGGTGATGTTGACTCGTTGTTAATTGAACCAACCGTCAACATGAATATAACTTGCTATGCTCAATCCAATATCGCCCCAATAATATGAGGACCCGATATTGGGGTCACTACGCATACGTCCTTACTCTTTCGAGAAGCGAAGAGCCCGATCCAAATGGATCGTATGCAAGAGCTGTCACTTCGGACAGGCATCTCCCACATACAATATCTGGCGACGGAAGCCTTCGCCTTGACAAGAGACCATGGATGTCACTTATGTGATCCTCCACCTCATATTCAAATTTTAATTAATTATTATGAATCGTATTCATATAATTAATTCTTCAAAGGGAAATATACGTATATTCATAATAGAGTGTTTTTAATTGGATATAATTAACTTAATCACATTAAATTAATTTTCAATCCAATTCAATCAACAAACTTGATTTTACTTGAATATATGGTATTATCTCAAAGTACGTATTAATTCGAATTTTAATAATTAGAAAATACATCATGATCTCTCAGGCATCATTCGTTCCCTACCCGTTGTCATGGCAAGTACCGGCGGGAGTGGGACAGACCGCACTTGGTGCAACCTGCTACCTCAACGCTCCCCGACTAGACACCATATCCGCCTCGGGAAAAAATAATGCCGAGCCAATCACTTTGTACTTGAGATGATCATCAGTTCTTCAACTGAAATTATACCATATAGTAATAATCAAAATCATTTTGATTATAAGGAAATTTGCTAGATAAATTCCCAAAGCCTATTCAAGTAACATGTTTGTTGAAAGTATATCAAGCAACCAATTGCTGATCTAGATCTAATCTAATCATTCATTGGTTGAGACAATGTCATTTAAGGGAATAATTATTGTTCTAATATTTCTCAAATATTATCCAAAATTATTCCAGAAAATTAACTATTAATTTCGCAATTTTTCTTAAACGACGATCATAAGGTTTCAGATAATGATGCAATTTCTAACAGTGACCCTCACTAACTAAAAATAGCATATCTCATTCATTTTAAATCTAAATTAAGCAAAATCAATTTCCAGAGATTGATAACTTGATTTAAAAACGAAACTATGAGATAAACACGTATTTCCAAACGTTTTAAAATCGTAATTAACATCTTAATTACGTCTCTAATCGCCATCCCTGAAACAGTGGACATATGGTCAATAAAACGATCATATCTTGAGCAAACATAATCCAAATTACGCAAACTCAAATTCCACATTTTTATTATTTAAAGGGTAACATTATCTAATGATAAATTCATGTTTAAATATTTTTAACAGGACCGAAAAATTATCACAAGACAGGGCTATGAAAATTAAAATGCTAAAATCTTCACGAACCCAAACGAGCCCAAATTTTCGTAGGTTCATGGATCATATCGAAAATCTCTGTAAACCTATCTCTGATACCACTTGAAGAATACGGGATAATCCTCAAGCGCATCACGGAAGTGTGAGCATCATATCGAATACGACGAAGAACGACTAGTCGGACTAGTTGTTCTATGTAGCGGAATTTTAAAAAATTTAAACGACGAAACCACATGATCCATAAACCATTTATGAATCGTTTCGTCTAACCACGTAGTAGATATAGGAATACCTGTTGTAGCGTGGTTGCGATCGAGCTTCCAAGAGAAGAAGCCTTCTGTCTCAAGTCCAACATTCGGAGGAGATGCTTGCGAGCGCGGGGATGAGTCGCGGAAATGTCACAATCCAAGTAGTTGTCCAAGCAAGGGAACTCCTGACCTCGTCACATGAGATCGTGTATCTTCTTCACGAGCGAGAAGCATCAAAGAAGATGGAGCGCCGAGAGTTGTCGAAGCAACGCAAGACGACGAAGAGGGCCTTCTTCCTTCTGGAGTAGGGTGGACGACCACCCAAGAGAGAAGGAGAAGAGGGCACATGAGAATGAGAGAGAGAGAGAAAGTAGAGAGACTCTGTCAAGTCGGTGTTTGTCGAAGAGCAAGGCATGCCTCTTCTTATATAGGATTTCGGGAGTCCATGGATGTGAAATCTCGTATTTTCTTTTTCCTAAAATCTGGAGTACTTTTGACATCCAGAAATTCAAATAATCATGCTATTACGCAGATCTCGTCAAGATCTTTCCAACGAGCCCAAGAACACCCAATTCCGATATTCATATCTCAAGTTATCGATGTTTTAAGTATAATAGTTGGGACCCATATATGGATCCGAACCATATCCGAAATTGCACCCATTTTCACCTCTCCCTCTATAAAAAGAAGTAATAGGCTACTCTCTCAAAGCTCTAGCCACCACCATCCTTCTCTCTCATTGGAGCACCACCACCTTGGTCGGTTTTGGTCGCCGGAGGACCGTCGTCGACGTCGGAGAAGGAGCATGTAGGAAAGCTCGAAGTCACCTTCATACATACCTCCGCGCTACAATCGAGAGACAAGATGCCGAGAGAACATCCTTGGAGGTAACGATGTCCCCATCCCTCTTGCTGTTAGTTTCCACATTTTTCTATTAGTCTCATATGATTGGACATGCTTAGAGCTTTGATCTTATGGTGTATTTCATATACTAGTAACGATGAATACCCCCCTCTTATTGTTGGTTTCCACGTAGTCGTCCTATATTCTTGAACGTTCACTAAACCGTAAGATTTCTTATATCGTGTTTATGTTATAATTTTTGTAGTATCTCATCATACCCCCCTTAAAGTCGTATATCATGCAATCTCCAGTGAATCGTTTTGCGATTTGATAATCATATTTCGGTGGGGCTGATTTTCTTGTTATAACATCCAAGGATAGGAAATGCCATACTAAGTAAATTTATTGTTACTTACGAATACATAATACTTCTTATGTATGGTTATGCATTGGACTGGAGATGTTTTTTTTTTCTGTATTGGGCTTATGCTTATTTTCTTGAAGAAGGATTTACGTTGAGTTTCTGATCTTACCAATTAAAGCCAATCGTATCAGTTTTCTTTTCTTTCATACGTTACCTTAAGAACAACACTCGATCTAATGATTATTGCATTCCTCTCTTTAATTATGAAATTAGTGGAGGAGGTGGATTTTAATGATGATTGGCAGAGCCAACACCTATCGTAAGAATAATAAATATATCTCAAAATTGTTGGTATACGAAATTGCTAATTAATTTCATTGACAAATACTCTTTTGTAACGTAGCCACCATTACTATTTTGCATTAGCCATTTTGATTGCTTGTTGCAAATTATAATTGAGGTTGTCTATGTGAAGATAGAAGTTGATATATTAGACATTAAAAATTTTAAGGCATTAGCACCATCTTTGCATCGATAGGTACGAGTGATTAGTATATCTACGAGGGTTCGATATTAACTCATATCAAGGAGCTAAAAAACACTCTCCTTTCAATTAACAGATTTACATAGACGACATCTCTCAAATTTTCTTTCAATTAACATATTTACATAGACGTCATCTCTCACATTTTTATGAGATGGGAGATATAGTCTATACTTAATAATTATTTGAAAATAATGTACACGACGAGAATTAATGTACATGTATAGAGCATGCACAGAATATGTAACTACCAGTATTATATATTTTATAAACAGTTTCTCTTTTCATATTATGAATCAACGTAATGATATCTTCATATATGTAAATAATCACAAAACGTATTATGCCTTCTTTTCAATAGAAGTTGATATTAGATTTTCCATGGGATGAATGAAGGTAGTATATTATCTCAAAGAGAGAGAGAGATCTCATGATTGATACATATGAAGAACTACAGTTCTTATGGTTAAAAAAAAGAGAGAATGAGGAGAACATCTAACGTTGTATAATTATAGAAACCATTACATTCCCTCTAAATTTTAGAAAAATAGAGTGATGGTCTAGATGCACTAGTAACCGTTGATATTAGCTAAATATATGACTACCGTGAGAGTTCTAAGCATTCCTTTGTGATGAAGTATTATGACAACAGTACGTTAGATTTCCTACATAGAGTCGCATTAAAATTTCTGAAGGTAATTATCTTATTATGAGTGAGATTTCATGGTGATGGAGTAGATGGAGATAGGCGCCTCAGGGGATTGGGCATGCACCCTTGAGTCTCGGGTAGATGCCTTGAAGGTCACGATCCCAACGGACGAGTTGGGTGACGCGTTGCACCTAGCAGCCCGGTAGTATCTAGAGTCGCTCGACGGAGTTGGCAGGTGGCGCGGTTGGCATTCTTAGTTTCTCACTTCTACACGATTTTAAGACTCGATTTAAAATTAGATATGACCGCATATAATTTTACTTCGAGTATTATTATTGTGAGAGGTGTTCTGGGATGTGGTTTGAAGTTGGAGAAATTGAGCTTATGATCTTTCTCATGTTCTAGTTGAATGCATGTTCTTGAGGATTTACTCAAGATGAATATCAAGTTCCCGCATAGCAGAGGCCTACGAGTCGCGTACTTGCATGTGCTAAAATAATACGAGAAATGATTATTGATCGGGTGCCAGAAATTGTATACCATTGTGGACTCCAATCAACTTGTAGAAATATCAAGATTTTGATGGTGATGCTTAAATGATTATTATATAAATGAATAAAAATAAATTATTATGTGATCCAATGCGAATCAGAATAATTTGGTGTGTTTATCAATTTCTACAATTTATGCATGTATCATTTTATAAAATTGAGTATACCTTCTTGCCTACCCCTACATTAGTTATTATAGTGTTTGTCTCGTTGCTGGACAATTGCTCATAACGTTACCCTTGTGTGAACCCAATAGGTGTAGAGCAGCAGCTGCAACAGTAGCGGCTTTTGAGGAGATCAGACTTTTCTTCGTCATACTCGCATCAAGCAGGGTGCGTTCTACTTAGAGTAACTTATTTATTTCTGCATTATTTTACGTTCTATTTAAGAGATATTGTAGTGGGAAATTTGGAGAGTTGCTTCTACAAAAATATAGCTATATGATGTATCTCATTTTATGGACATGTTCTTGATGATTATGGTTATCAATGAGAATGGACGGTGCATTTTACTTTTCATTTCACATTATTCTCTTATTGTTATTTTTATTTCAAATGTTAGTCTAATGTGCATAAGATGGTTTGTTGAGTATCATAGATCGTGGGCGTAGTTGGACCGTAGGTCCGACGCTATCGTTCTGTCGGTTTCGATAGCGGTGGGACGGGACATCACATATGGTATCAGAGCCCGATACTCCATTCTCTTTTTTGCATATTAGAATTGTTAACAATATTTGAAATATAAATATAGCGACAGAGTCTTCTGACTTTGTCATTAGTAAGGAAAATAATTCTAGTTCTGTTTAAAGTGTCCATTGTCTCTCTAACCATGGAAATAATTTTTTAATATAATGATTCTCGTAGGGAATCATGTCGCCTCGTGTTGACCCTGATATTGCACAACAGTTGGGCTTACTAGTTCAGGCCGTACAGGGTATACAACAACGTCAGGAGGTATTGGAGCAAAGGCTCCTTCAACAGGATGATTCCTCGTACCAGCCCTCTCGTGAGGAGGAGGGCAGTGTTCACCCTTCGGTGTCTCTGGACCCGGAAGGATCAAATGACCTAGAGACGCTGCAAAAACATCAAACGACCTACGCAGCATATCAGAGATCTCAGTTGACATAATTCTTTGGCACTAGCATGCCAGATGAGGCTGAGCTATGGCTGGATCACGTATCTAAAGTGTTGAGGATGATTCATGCTCCTGAAGAGTCTTGGCTTACATTTATGGAGTTTTCACTAGCAGGTTATGCTGAGTGTTGGTGGTTCGCCATCAAGGAACATCTAGAGGATCCCATAACGTGGGAAATTTTTCTTGACGAGTTCCCTACTCAGTTCTATCCTGATCACTGGGTTGAGGATCAGAGGAGGTTATTTGCTGAGCTGGAGCAGGGGTCAATGACGGCCCAAGAATACCTCATTCGTTACATTGAACTCTCCCGCCACTCACCAGTGACTACTACTATTCCTGAGGAGAATTTACAGAAGTTTATCCCGGGACTACGTGACGATGTGAAACACCAGCTATCTGCATTAGATTTCACTTCCATCAAGGTGGTAGCTGCTAAAGCTACCAAGATGGAGGCAACTTAGAGTCGGCTTCAGGGGAGTCCATCACATTTCCAACCACCTCAGCCCGGGAGATCTGCTCGTCGAGATTTCTACAGAGCTCGTAGAGAGCGTCGTTTCCACCCAGTGGCTACCACTCCTACCATTAGCAGATTTGCCCCTACACCTACTTTGGAACAGGGCTTGGCGGGTCGCGGTACTACTTCCTTCCGCTCTTCGGCACACTCGTAGAGTCGCAAGACAGGAGGTGCTAGCCTTGTCTCGGGAGGCTCCTTTTCTCAGCCAGGAGATCGTAGGTGTTTCCACTGCCAACAGCCGGACCATTTCAAGGCCAAGTGTCCCTTACTTGTCGGCAGCTCAGGCAGTCATCAATCAAGTGTACGACCAACTTTCTCACCCGCACAGTCACATGGTTCAGCTTCTCGTCGTGGAGGTCGAGGCTTTCAACGTCCTCCACCACGACAAACCTTCAGTGCTGAAGGTTCTAATGCCCCATCACACCTGCAGGGACAATTGAATGCAATCACACAAGAGCAGGGCCGCGCCTCAGGAGCTGTAGTGCGAGGTATGATTTCAGTGCATGGTATATACTTACATGCTTTATTTGATTCGGGAGCTACGCACTCCTTTCTAGCACATCGATTAGTGCTCAAATTAGATAAAGAGCCAGTATGTGTTCCATCTCCTTACTACATCAAGGGCCCAGGGGGATAATTATTCATAGTGCGACAAGCAGTGGAGAATGTAGCAGTGCAGATCGGCGGGCTTTTATGCATATCTTTTACTCATTCGGTTAGAAGATTTTGATGTCATCTTAGGTATGGATTGGCTCGAGCAATATCACGCATGTCTTGATTGCTTCGAGAAGACGATAGTGTTCCGTCTCCCGGGCATACCTACCTTTCAGTTTGATGGACGTACCTCAGATAATGATCTTGTATGTATCGGCATTGAAGGCCCAACACATGCTCGATCAGGGTTCCATAGGTTTTCTCGCCCATGTTGTGGAGTTATCCGTTGAAGATCGTATGATTGAAGACGTCAAAATTGTACGAGATTTTCCTGATGTATTCTCAGAGGAATTACCTGGACTACCGCCAGAGAGGGAGATCGAATTCGAGATTACTTTGATACCCGACACACAACCTATCTCCATTCCTCATACAGAATGGCACCAGCCGAACTCAAAGAACTCAAAGTACAACTGCAGGAGTTATTGGAAAAGGGATTTATACATCCCAGTACATCACCTTGGGGAGCACCGGTCCTCTTTGTAAAGAAGAAGGATGAGTCTATGCGCTTGCGCATCGATTACAGGCAACTGAATAAAAGGATGATAAAGAACCGTTACCCACTTCCACGAATAGATGATCTTTTCGATCAGTTGCAAGGTGCAGCGGTATTCTCAAAGATTGACCTACGATCGGGTTATCGTCAATTAAGAATTAAAGACACAGATGTGCTTAAATCTGCTTTTCGCACCCGATACGGTCATTATGAGTTTGTGCTTATGCCGTTTGGACTCACGAACGCACCTGCCGCGTTCATGGACATGATGAACAAAATTTTCCATCCATACTTAGATCGTTTTGTGGTAGTGTTTATTGATGATATCTTGATTTGCTCAAGCGATGAGCATGAGCATGAACAACATCTGCATACTATTCTTGAGACACTCAGAGAACACAAGTTGTATGCAAAATACAACAAGTGTGAATTTTGGCTTATCGAAATAGCTTTCCTCGGTCATGTAATTTCAGGAGCAGGTGTGGCAGTTGATCCAACCAAGATAGAGGCATGTCCTGGGAGCAGCCCAAGACAGTTACTAAGATACGCAGCTTCTTAGACCTCACCGGCTACTACAGACATTTTGTTAGGGGCTTCTCGCAGCTAGCTCTACCACTTACTCGTCTGAAACAAAAAGATGTTCCTTTCATTTGGAGAGACAAGTGCGAGCTGAGCTTTCGCACGTTGAAAGAAAGACTGACCAGTGCTCTGATTCTCACCCTTTCTTTAGGCTCCTTAGACTTTACGGTGTATACTGATGCATCAAAGGAGGGTTTAGGAGCAGTGTTGATGCAACGTGGTCATGTCGTAGCATATGCATCACGACAACCAAAGAAACATGAACGGAACTACCCTACTCATGACTTCGAGTTGGCAGCTATAGTCTTCGCGTTGAAGATGTGGCGTCACTATCTATATGGGGTCACGTTTGAGATTTTTACAGATCACAAAAGTCTCAAATATATCTTTGACTAGTGAGAGTTGAATATGAGGCAAAGACAATGGATGGAAGTGTTGAAGGATTATGACTGCACTATCTCTTACCATCCGGGTAAGGAAAAT
The DNA here is from genome assembly GCA_037367405.1 of Ottelia alismoides. Classification (NCBI taxonomy): domain Eukaryota; kingdom Viridiplantae; phylum Streptophyta; class Magnoliopsida; order Alismatales; family Hydrocharitaceae; genus Ottelia; species Ottelia alismoides. The sequence continues at coordinate 317,183 of JAZKJV010011681.1, read as the reverse complement.
GTAGTAGCTGATGCTTTGAGTAGAAGAGCACATACCAAGGGAACCGCAGCATGGCTACAGACTTGGGATATGCTCACAACACTTAGTGAGTGGCACCCCTTTGATAGTTCTGCAGACGCTGTAACTGTACCTGCCAAGTATAGTGGACTATTGGGATAGGATTATGCATGGTCAGCAAACATATCAGAAATTACAAGACTTATTCCATCGATGCCTGAAGGAGGAGTTTGATGGATTCAGAGTCTGTGAGTCCATCTTATGGAAGGGGGACCGTGTCTGTGTCCCTGATGATGGTGAGTTAAGGAGAGACATCCTAGATGAGGCTCACTGTTCTAGATTATCTATCCATCCAGGGAGCACCAAGATGTATAGAGACCTCCGTCAACACTTCTGGTGGGAGGGGATGAAGAGAGATGTTGCAGAATATGTCAGTCGTTGCCTTACGTGCCAATTGGTGAAGGCAGAGCACAAACATCCTCTTGGCTTGTTACAGTCACTTCCTATTCCATTGTGGAAATGGGAGAGTATCTCTATGGACTTCGTGACATCCTTACCTCGTACAGTAGGTGGATATGATGCTATTTGGATTATTGTGGATAGGTTGACTAAGTCTGCACATTTTATTCCCGTGAACATGACATGCACTCCGGTGGATTTGGCCAAACTATATATTCAACATGTTATTCGCTTGCTTGGGATTCCCAAGGAGGTTGTATCTGATAGGGACTCTCGTTTCACGTCACATTATTGGGGAGAATTCATGAAGGCCCTAAAAACTGAATTGTGTCTTAGTTCAGCATATCATCCGCTGATGGATGGACAATCAGAGAGGACAATTCAGACTCTTGAGGATCTGCTCAGAGCATGTGCCATTGAGTGGCAAGGATCTTGGAAGGATCACCTTCCTTTAGTGGAGTTCACTTATAACAACATCTACCATGCTAGTATTAGCATGGCACCTTTCGAGGCATTGTACGGGCGAAGATGCACTACTCCCTTTTGTTGGCAGGAAGTGGGTGACAAGGGTATTTATTCCACTCAGATAAACGAGGACACAACAAGAGCTGTGGAAACAGATAGGAAGAAATCATTGACTGCACAGAGCCATCAGAAGAGCTATGCTGATCAGAGACATTATGATCTTGAATTTGATGCCGGATACTTTGTATTCTTAAAAGTATCTCCAATGAGAGGTATTCAAAGATTTGGTGTCAAGGAAAAGTTGGCACCACGGTCCATTGGCCCTTTCGAGATTTTATCTCGTATTGGGAAAGTAGCATACCGAGTAGTACTTCCCCCTCACTTGGCAGGCGTTCATGATGTATTCCATGTGTCAAACATCCGGAAATATATTCGAGATCCTCGACATGTGATTAGCTATGAGGACCTCGCGGTTGAACCGAATTTGTCTTTTCCTGAGGCACCCGTGCAGATTTTAGACAGAGCAGTCAAGAGGTTACGACGGAAAGACATCCCTTTAGTCAAGGTATTGTGGCAAAGTCAGAATATTGAGGAGGCCACATGGGAGCCTGAGGCAGATATGCGACAGAAATACCCCTATCTTTTTGAAGGTATGTTCACGAGACCCTATTTCAATCCTCTTTAAGATTTTTATAAGTTTCGTTCTCTTTAAGATTTTTATGCCTGAATATAAACCACATTGGAAACTTATACGTTAAATCCTACGTCTCGAGGACGAGATTTCTTTTAAGATTTTTATGATGTGAAATCCCGTATTTTCTTTTTCCTAAAATCTGGAGTATTTTTGACATCCATATAATTCAAATAATCATGCTATTACGTAGATCTCGTCGAGATCTTTACAACGAGCCCAAGAACACCCAATTCTGATATTCCTAGCTCAAGTTATCGATGTTTTAAGTATCATAGTTGGGACCCATATATGGATCCGAACTATATCCGAAATTGCACCCATTTTCACCTCTCCCTCTATAAATAGAAGTGATAGGCTACTCTCTCAAAGTCCTAGCCACCACCATCCTTCCCTCTCATTGGAGCACCACCACCTTGGCCGGTTTTGGTCGCTGGAGGACCGTCGTCGACGTCAGAGAAGGAGCTCCGATCGAAGATCCACGACCACCATCACGTAGGAAAGCTCGAGGTTACCTTCGTACACACATTCGCGCTACAATCGAGAGACGGAAATATCATTTTGTCTGAGCGGAGATCCCGAGGGAACATCCTCAGAGGTAACGATGTTCCCATCCCTCTTGCTGTTGGTTTCCACATTTTTTTATTAGTATCATATGATTGGACATGCTTAGAGCCTTGATCTTATGGTGTATTTCATATACTAGTAACGATGAATACCCCCTCTTACTGTTGGTTTCCACGTAGTCGTCCTATATTCTTGAACGTTCATTAAACCATAAGATTTCTTATATCGTGTTTATGTTATGATTAGTATCTCATCATACCCCCTTAAAGTCGTATATCATGTAATCTCCAGTGAATCGTTTTGCGATTTGATAATCACATTTCGGTGGGGCTGATTTTCTTGTTATAACATCCAAGGATAGGAAATGCCATGCTAAGTAAATTTATTGTTACTTGCAAATACATAATACTTCTTATGTATAGTTATGCATTGGACTGGAGATGGTTTTTTTTGCATTGGGCTTATGCTTATTTTCTTGGAGAAGGATTTACGTTGAGTTTCTGATCTTACCAATTAAAGCCAATCGTATCAGTTTTCTTTTCTTTCATACGTTACCTTAAGAACAACACTCGATTTATTGATTATTGCATTCCTCTCTTTAATTATGAAATTAGTGGAGGAGGTGGATTTTAATGATGATTGGCATAGCCAATACCTATCGTAAGAATAATAAATATATCTCTAAATTGTTGGTATACGAAATTGCCAATTAATTTCATTGACAAATACTCTTTTGTAATGTAGCCACCATTACAATTTTGCATTAACCATTTTGATTGCTTGTTGCAAATTATAATTGAGGTTGTCTATGTGAAGTTAGAACTTGAAATAGTAGACATTAAAAATTCCAAGGCATTAGCACCGTCTTTCCATCGATAGGTACGAGTGATTAGTATATCTACGGGGGTTCGATATTATACTCATATCAAGGAGCTAAAAAAACACTCTCCTTTCAATTAACAGATTTACATAGACATCATCTCTCAAATTTTCTTTCAATTAACATATTTACATAGACGTCATCTATCACATTTTTATGAGATGGGAGATAGAGTCTATACTTAAAAATTATTGTTACATGATGTTCACGATGAGAATTAATGTACATGTATAGAGCATGCACAGAATATGTAACTTCCAGTATTATATATTTTATAAACAATTTATCTTTTCATATTATGAATCGACGTAATCATATATTCATATTTGTAAATAATCATGAAACGTATTATGCCTTCTTTTCAATAGAAGTTGATATTAGATTTTCCATGGGATGAATGAAGGTAGTATATCATCTCAAAGAGAGAGAAAGAGATCTCATGATTGATACATATGAAGAACGTATAATTATGGAAACTATTACATTCCCTTTAAGATTTTAGGAAAATAGAGTGATGGTCTAGATGCACTTGTAACCGTTGGTATTAGCTAAATATATGACTACCGTGAGAGTTATAAGCATTCCTTTGTGATGAAGTATTATGACAACAGTACGTTAGATTTCCTATATAGAGTTGTATTAAAATTTCTGAAGGCAATTATCTTATTATGAGTGAGATTTCATGGTGATGGGGTAGAAGGAGATAGGCGCCTCCGGGGATTGGGCATGCACCATTGGGTCCCAGGTAGATGCCTTGAAGGTCGTGATCCCAATGGATGAGTTGGGTGACGCGTTGCACCTAGCAGCCCGGTAGTATCCGGAGTCGCTCGACGGAGTTGGCAGGTGGCACGGTTAGCGTTCTTGATTTCTCACTTATACACGATTTTAAGACTCGATTTAAAATTAGATGTGGCCGCATATAATTTTACTTCGAGTATTATTATTGTGAGAGGTGTTCCGAGATGTGGTTTGAAGTTGGAGAAATTGAGCTTATGATCTTTTTCATGTTCTAGTTGAACACAGGTTCTTGAGGTTTTGCTCAAGATGAATATCAAGTTCCTGCGTAGCAGAGGCCTGCGAGTCGCATACTTGCATGTGCTAAAATAATACGAGAAATGATTATTGATCGGGTGTCAGAAATTGTATACTGTTGTGGACTCCAATCAACTTGTAGAAATATCAAGATTTTGGTGGTGGTGCATAAATGATTATTATATAAATAAATAAAAGTAAATTATTATGTGATCCAATGCTAATCAGAATAACTTGGTGTGTTTATCAATTTCTACAATTTATGCATGTATCATTTGATAAAGTTGAGTATACCTTCTTGCCTACCCCTACATTAGTTATTATAGTGTTTGTCTCGTTGCTGGGCAATTGCTTATAACGTTACCCTTGTGTGAACCCAACAGGTGTAGAGCAGCAGCCGCAACAGTAGCGGCTTTTGAGGAGATCAGACTTTTCTTCGTCATACTTGCATCAGGCAGGGTGCGTCCTACTTAGAGTAATTTATTTATTTCTGCATTATTTTACGTTCTTTTTGAGAGACATTGTAGTGGGAAATTTGGAGAGCTGCTATTACAAAATCATAGTTATATGATGTATCTTATTTTATGGACATGGACTTGATGATTATGGTTATCAATGAGAATGGATGGTGCATTTTACTTTTCATTTCACAGTATTCTCCTATTGTTATTTGTATTTCAAGTGTTAGTCTAATACACATAAGATGGTTTGCTGAGTATCATAGATCATGGGCGTAATTGGACCGTAGATTCGACGCTCTCGTTCCATCGGTTTCGATAGCCGGAGGGGCGGACGTCACAATGGTTCCCAATTTATGGACAACACACAATCAAAAGATGAGATTGTTTTGTGTTCCTTTCAACGGCCAGGATATTGTTGGTAAAACACAACAACAAATGATTTAATTCAAATTAATTAACATTGATAAATCAATATAATTAATCTCAAATTAAATCTCATTTGACTAGAGATATGATAATGAGAAGACCATGGTCTTCTCCTAAAAAGGGGGGACGGCTACTCTACTCCTCAAGGAGAGTTGTAGCCATCCTCTCTTGTTAGATAGGACTTGGTCTATCTCCTCGATATATCATGAGATCTCACTATCTCATGATATCTCCTATAACTCTTGTCGAAAATAATTTTCACAAAAAAATAATTCCGAATTATCTTTTGGAAAATATCAATCAAGCCATTGAAAAAATTGTGAATCTCATTCATAACTCAAAACTAAATGTAATTATATTTTCAATTAATTATTCAATGTAAATCCCATTCACATTAACAACTAATCAACAAATATAAATCGCACAAGTATCTCTCCAATGTATATTATAAATCGTATTTATAATATACACAGATAATTGGATAGTGCTATCCTCACTATTCATATCCACATTAATTAAATCACATTTAATTACATTGGATACTCATTCTCATGCATTCAGATAATGTGAATCGAATTCACATTATTCATGATAATTAAATCACATTTAATTATCTATTTCTCAATTCTCAGATATAATTCAACCTTGAAATTATTCTTGAACTTTTTCAAGAATAATGCGTATTCTCCACAGATACTTGGAGATAAAGACAGGGCGATTGTATTGTTCCACATATAGTGACTTGAATATTGAGATCATGTCTCAAATCCAGATCTCACGGACCTCCCAGAAATGCTTGATTTAATCAAGGTCGAAAATCTAATCTTCTCATTGCATCTGAAACTTATTCAGATCAATGACCAACACTTGGACCAAGATCAGATTGCTTCTCTACTGAGAGGAGTCACTAAAATCCAAACCTGTTTCATCACTCCCTCGAAATGGAAGCGTCATGACTATACAATCGATTATTGATCACATCACCCTCAGGTATTCCTAATAGTACATCCTGCATACTGGAAGACCTATGATCAATCCGAAGATATAGATCAAATTTACACTGCCATCTTCAGGGTTTCATCAACAAGTTTCTCAATCTTGGTCATTGGGATTTGGTATTGATCATATGCTTTCCAAAAGCATATATCATAACTCAAATTCATGTCATACTTCTAAAGCATGACGACCATGCATGGAATTCGATCGGTCCCAATACCTCATGAGTGAGCTCATGTCTTCCGATTCAGAAGTGAACATGTATGATCTCTTTGAGAGATCGTATTACTCATATGCCCTTATATGCACACCAGCTCGCCGGTATATAGATCTTGGTTAGGTCATCAACCTATTGGTTTGCCAAATGTACATACTCAGACATATAGTAACATATCTGTCTCTGTTCAGAGGATGTATGCCTATGTTGTGAAAGTTTTCAACATAGATCTTTGGTTATCTAGATCTTGTTAAGTCAGCCCATTGACTCAACTAATCTGACAACTTCTAATCACTATTCCCATGCAGAGGACCTGCATCAAGAGGTCAGTCAGATATCAGCCAAATGAGAAAGGATTGACATCTCCTACTCAGGCTAGAGATCATCACTTAATAATCATTTGATGATGCTTGATGAGTCCTCTATCTAACTCCTTAGATATTCATTCAAGCATCAGCCTCTATGATTCATTCAATGAATCAACATCTGTATGATCATCAAGTTGGCCATGGTACATAACCCTTATTGTACAGAGGGACCTTATAGTGCATTCATTCATTTAATCTCAGAAAGGGAGTGAAAAACAATCAATAACTTTTATTGATAAATCATTTATTAAAATAACATTTATTGCGGGAATGGTTCGTCTCGGGCTCACATGGCTAACACGAACTCCCAATAGTCAAATGAGAAACTTAATGATAAATCCCGAAGGAGACAGTCTAAAAAAGATCTAAAACTTCGGGTTTATTCTGGGTCTCCTAGTATGCAGGATGCACATGTATTAGTAATACCTGAGGGTGATGTGATCATAAATAATTGTATAACCATGACGCTTCCATTCCGAAGGAGTGATGAAACATGTCTGGATTTTAGTGACACCTCTCATAGAGAAGTAATCTGATCTTAGTCCAAATGATGGAAATTGATCTGAATGTGATTTAGATGTAATTAGAAGATTAGATCTGCGGTCTTGATTTAATCAAGCATCTATAGGAGGTCCGTAAGATCTGGATTTGACATGTGATCTCAATATCCAAGTCACTATACTTGGAACAATACAATCGCCCTGTCCTTATCTCTATGTATCCACGGAGAAAGCGCATCATCCTTGAAAGAGTTCATGGATAATTTCATTGTTAATTTCATGGATAAAATGGATAATTAAATGTGATTTAATTATCATGAATAATATGAATTTGGTTCATATTATTAGGAGAGTTATCTGAGATATTTAAATGTGATTTAATTATCAAATATGTGAATAATGTGAATATGATTCATGTTATTAGAGCACATGAGCAAAGAGATCCTATATGATTAAATGTGATTTAATTATCATGGATATGAATAATGTGGATAGCACTATCCATGTTAATCATATATACTATAAATGTGATTTATAATATATTAGAGAGAGCTACTTGTGATTTATATTTGTTAATTAATTATTGATGTGAATTGGATTCAGATTTGATGATTAATTGAAAATATAATTTACATTTTGTTTTGAGTTGTGAATGAGATTCACATAATTTCAATGGCATGATTGATATTTTCCATAAGATAATTTGGAATCATAGGAGATATCATGAGATACTAAGATCTCATGATATTTTGGGGAGATAGACCCATTCCTCTCAAGAGGAGTGGATGGCTACAACTCTCCATGTGGAGAGGAGTAGCCGTCCCCCCTCTTTTAGGGATGGAAGTTGATCTTCTCATTATCCTATCTCTAGTCAAATGTGATTTAATTTGAGATTAATTATATTGATTTATCAATATAAGTCAATTTAAATTAAATCACTTGATGTTGTGTGTTTATAATAACATCTTCGCCATTGAAATAAACACAAATCAATCTCAACCATTGATTGTGTGTTGTCCATGGATTGAGATCCATGGACTCCCAAAACCCTATATAAGAAGAGACACCCTTGCTCTTCGGGAGACATGTTTTACGACAACAATGAATGATCTCTTCCTCTCTCTCTCTCTCTACATGGCATGTGCCTCTCTCCCTCTCTCTCTTATGGCCGTCCACCATGGAGCCATTGAGAGAGTCGTCATCGCCCCAACATCATCGTTATGCTGCCAGAGTATTTGTTCATGGATCTCCGTCTCCTTCGGTGCGTCTCGCTCGTGAAGAAGACGTGGGATCTCGTGTGATGAGATTAGGATATTCTACGCTTGGATCATCAACTAGGATTGCGAGAAGGACGTGTCTCATCAACGCGCTCACAAGCGTCTCCTTTGTCGGATCGGACTTGAGACATGAGGCCTCTTTATTTAGAGACTCGATCGCAACCACGCTTCAAGAGGTAGACCTTATACCTAATTATGGTTTAGATGAAATAATCCAAGAAAGGTTCTTGGATCATGTGGTTTCATCATATTAAAATTTTTAAATTCCGCTGCATTGAGCAACTAGTACGACTAGTCGCTTCCGAACGCATTCGATGAGATCCACATGTTTCCATGATGCGCTTGAGGATATCCCCATATCCTTCAAGTGATATCAGATCCAGGTTATGGTTTTTTGGATACGATCCATTAACCTAAGAAGATTTGGCTCGTAAGGGTTCGTGAAAATTTTTATGCATTTCGATTTTCGTTGTTCTTTTTAGTGATAAATTTCTGCCTTGTTTAAAATGTTTAAACTTGAAACTATCACTTGTATAATGTTCTCCATTAATTAAAGAAATCGTGGGATTTGAGTTTGCGTGATTTGGAATCCAATAACTCTAGTTATGATGTTTTTAATGACCATATATGCATTGTTTTGGGGATGTCGAATAATGACGTAATTAAGGAGTTAGTGACTGTCTTAAAACGCCTAAATATTATTATCACTTGATTTCTTTTTTAAATCAAATTATCAATCTCTGAAAATTGATTTTGCTTAATTTGGATTTAAAATGAAAGAGATTTGTTAATTTTAGTTAGTGAGGGTCACTGCTGGAAATTGCAATCTTTGTCAACAACTTTGTGATTGTCATTTAAGAAACTTATGAAATTAATGATTAATTTCCTGGAATAGTTATAGATAATATTTGAGAAATATTTGCATGATAATTGTCCCCTTAAATGACATTGCCTCAACCAATAAATAATTAGATATGATCTAGATCACCAATTGATTACTTGATACACTTTCAACAAACATGTTACTTGAATAGGTTTGGGAATTAGTCTAGAAAATTTACTTATAATCAAAATGATTTTGATTATTACTATATGGTATAACTTAGGTTGAAAAACCAATTATTATCTCAAGTACAAAGTGATTGACTTGGCATTACCTTTTCCCGAGGCGGATATGATGTCTAGTCGGGGAGCGTTGGAGTAGCAGGTTGCACCGTATGCAGTCTATCCCACTCCCATCGGTACTGACCATGACAACGGGTAGGGAACGGATAATGCTTGAGAGATCATGATGTATTTTTCAAATTATTAAAATTCAAAATAATACATATTTGAGATAATACCATATTTCAAGTAACAAGTAAAAATTATTTGTTGGATGTTAATTGGATCATTAATTTAATATGATTAGATTAATTGGAATCCAATTAAAATTAAAACACTCTATAATGAATAGATTTGTTATTTCCCTTGGAATAATTAATCATGATGAATATGATTCATAATGATTAATTAGAATTTAAATATGAGGTGGAGGATCACATAAGTGACATCCATGGTCTCCCGTCAAGGCGAAGGATTTCGTCACCAGGAATTGTATGTAGGAGACGCTTGTCTGAAGTGATAGCTCCTGCATACAAGCGCATCTAGATCGGGCTCTTTGCTTTCGAAAGAGTAAGGCCGTATGCATAGTGACCCCAATATCGGTTCCTCGTAATATTGGGGCGATATTGGATTACGCATAGCGAGTTCTAATCCTGTTGACGGTTGGTTCAATAAACGACCGGTCAACATCACCTTAGGGATGGTGGGACCGGGTGTTAAAGACTGAATTGGTAATGCAAGTTGGACTTGCAAGGCGGAATGAGTTCCCGCTTCTTTTTATATGAGTTGTAGTTTCTCATATTATTGGGATGCAACAAAGTTAGAAAGGAGATCCCAGATATTGTTGAGATATATTGGTAAGTATATCTCTTACATTGAAAGTAATTAAGGGAATGAAAATTCAGTGTTGACAAGGTAAGACAACTTTGATATAAAAATTCTAAATCAAAGTAAAGTGTGTGTATATATATTTATATATATTTATGCAAATTTCTTATTTCAAATAATCCTTCATTAAACCCACTCAATAATATACTCAATAATAACCAATAAAATATCATGGATTGGATCCATGATCAAGATATTGTACTTCCAATTGAACACATATTGTACGTGGTTGCAATGTGCAAGTTTCCTCATAATATTTAGGAATGCCAATTAAATAGATAATAGGACTACAACCCTAGGGTTTATATGTCTCTATAGTCTTGATCTCTCATCGAATGTACTTTGGAAGTGACATATTGATGATGATCGTAATTGTTGAATAATCCTTATAAAATTCTAAGAAGATGTTCTGGCATACATATGTGCTCTTGACATTTAATCATAAATGGCATGCTTAATTGCATCATGTAGAATGGTATCTCTATAAGAGATGATGTATTCAAAATGTTTGAGTACCTGCCTGAGCCAAAGTCTTTAAGAGTTTCGATGTATATAGATATGATGAGTGTCATCATCCTACTATCTATACTCTAGTCATTCATGAAGCTTCATAATGTTCATATTGTATGAATTAAATGAAGCATATATAAATATCGAAATACTCTTATATTGAAATCTTTTGAATTCAACATAAGAGATCCTTTTTCTTAAGCAATGGTTGTTTACAGTTGAAAGGAGCGCAATGGAAGCATGGGTTGGACCCAAGTTAGAAGAAAAGTCAAAGAGTTGATTGTACTTCTATGGTTTCCACACATATGACATCCAAAGACTTGGATGAATGCTAATACTGCAATGAGCTGATGTGTTGATAGTATGACTATCAAGTCTATCTAGATCCTTAGAGAAGGACCTGGATAGTGCATCAGAATGATCTATGTTTAATCATTGAAATTGACTTTCTTATTGGATAAGATTAAAAGTCTAATAATTGTATCTCTTTTTTTCTAGTAACACTTGCAATTGGTTGCATATGTTTTAAAAAATTCGAGAAATTTGATCTTAAGGTTTAATAGTTATCCACATGGATGTTGATGCAATTGTTGCGACAATTTCTATTGGATAGATAGACTTCATATTTTCAATGGAAGAGCCCTTAGTCTTAGAGAATGTCTCTACTACTTAGATATTAGAAAACACTCATTGTTTATTTCTAAATGTTGGGAATAAACATGAATTCTGTAATAGACCTATCATAAAGATTTATGATGGATATATTTCAGATAGTACTCTGATATATGGAGGACTCTACTAAATTAGAAAATTAATGAATGGTTCATTAACATTTCTAAATACTGGAAATTAAACCTCATAAGATCAATAGGAGGATAAATATCATTTGATGGCATTGGACATATGTCTCTTGATGAGATCAATAGACTAATAAGAGGTGAAACTTTAGAATGTTTAAAATTTCAAATCTTACATACTTGTGAATATTGTACTCAAAGTAATAATGTCCAATGCACCCCTCTTTTATAATGGTGCAAGATGTCAAGGTATTCAAGATCTCATACATATTGATGTATGTAGATCATCTATATCAAAGAGAACATTAATGATAAGTGATATCCATTGATGATTATTTGTGATATGAGTTTTCTTCCCTTCACCTTAGAAACCTTTGAAATGTTCAAAGATTTCACAATTTTGGTTTAAGAACTAAAGTTTGAAGGAATATGAAAATGAATTTGATCTAACCAAGGTAGCATGTATCATGAATTCAAGGAATACCTTATGGAGAAAGGAATTTTCATTCCTATCTCAATCCTCCAAATGAACCTAAACTCAATAGAGTTAAAGGGAGATACAATTGATCATGTGTGACATGATTTGATAAATGATTAATCTTAGCATGATTATCTCCTAGTTTCTAGGTATATATATGTAGTAGAGACTACATTATATATCCTTATAAGGTTCCATGCTGGTAAGCTGGAATCTAGCACCAGAGAGTGCTACTTCATTAGGACAATAAAGGATGGTATTGGATACCTACTTTATGACTTTGAGATTCTTAAAAGATCTCATCTCTAAGGATATGATTCTTAGAGTATGATTCTCTTGAGAACCAAGATGAAAATGAACTGTGGGAAAGAATCAAGATGAAAATGAAGTGTGGGAACTCATTTAATCTTGAGAAGATAATGAGGCTCCTGAAATCAGAAACTGTAAGGATAATTAAAGTTGAAACACTAATACCTCTACAAATGAGTTTGAGGATGAATTCCATGTGTCAGAGAAATCTGACAATGATCGAACTTCATGTGATGAAGCTTCCAAAGATCAAGACATGAAAAGATAGATTTTAGCAATAAAGTCTATAGTAGACTTCATATACAAGTGTTGTATATGGTCCCTCGAGGATCCACCTATATGGGTAAGACCTGTTATGGTGTAAATGGATCTTCAAGAGAAAGAGGGAACCTGATGAGAAGGTAAATACCTTCAAAGCACGGCTCGTAGCCATGAGCTACACACCAAAGAGAAGACATTGCTTGCAATGAGACTTGCTCTTCAGTGATCTTGATTAAATCCATCAGAATATTGCTAACTATAGCTACACAACTTGATTTTGACATCTTCAAGATGGAAGTCAATTTTGCATCCCTCTATGAATACCTATTCGAGGATATTCATATGAAGTAGTCCCATGGCTTCATGGATGAGGGATACAAGGTGTGAAAGCTAAGAAATTCCATCTATGGACTCAAATAAGCTTCTTGTAGTTGGAACATAAGATTTTATGAACTTATAAATGTTATGATTTCAGACAGAATCTTGATTAAATGAAGATGGAGTTGATATGTTCTAATCTGAGGCACCCACAAGTCAGCCAAGACTACATATGGCTCTTCAGTCGCATTACCATGGAATTGGGGTAATTGACTTATAAAATGTGGCTTCAGTTCATAGTTAATCTCTGGCTGAGGTGGCTGCAAATAATTCCTCACTCTGTACTGCCCATGATTATATGCGGCTTCCATTGATGGTTCTCCCTCAGCATTCAACTGCTCAGGTTGTTCCCTCAGTAACTGATGTTGCTGCTCAGATGCAGTCAGTCTTGCAAAAATCATCTGTATTGGGTCTTCATTATGTTCCTCTCATGGTTCCTTCCTGGGAAGCGGCTTAGGCGGCTTCTTATTCTTCTTCTCTTCACCTTCAGAATGGGAGAAATCAGAGTCAATAGAATGGAAAGATTTAGAATCAGAGTTATCGAGGTGAGAGTCTTCCTCGATGTGATCAGGAGATAAAGCAAGAGTATGGGTTTGACCTTCTTCCCGGAAGCTGAAAGAATCATAAGAGGAGGATTCACGGGAAGGGTGTCCATGAACCGGAGGTGGTCCTTAGTAAGAGTGCCTTCGAACCTTTGAGATTGGAAAAGTTGTGGCGGTCAGAGAAGGGTTCACGGAGTCCAAACGAGAATTACCATAATTTTCCATTCTCGATTCAAAATGATCAGCAAGAGGTTTACGGTTCATGATCTAGACTCAAGTGTGCGATACTCATTGATTATCTATTTTCTACGCACAATCCAAACACAATACAAGGGTTTGTTTCACCAACTCAACTCAAAGTGAAGACCGTGAATGTTCGGTCAATTATCTTGTCAATTTTTAGAGTTTGGTGATAATACAATATATCAGAGCGGTTAAAGCGAGCTGTTAGGAACCCAATGCTCTCAGGAGTCTGGCCTATCCCAAATTAGATCTTTCCCAGCCAGTATGAATTGCAGACCGTTTACCGGTTACCCGATCAATTCAATTTGTTAAGGACGTCACGGGCCCCTTTACCAGCTACCGGAGAGATCCTCACTGGAGAACGACTAACCCAAGATAGTAGTCTGAAAAGAGTTAGGGCGTGGTCTATCCTAGTGTTCGGGTCGCTCCTCGCTGCAAGATAAAGTCAAACAATGTCGGGGTTGCTCTCCCGCAAGAATTCTTGATTTTATGGGTTCTTAAGATCGGCTATATTTAACAGTCCCAATTTTAATTAGGTGATAACTTGAAGAATTTAAATGAGCACAAATACACGTCTACTATCCAGTCCCAATTTCCTTTAGAATTATGTGATAAAACAAGAGGGAGAAATTCAGGAAAAGCCGATGCATGCGGAAAACTATGATGAATGCTCAGTTTGAAGACTTATAGTGAATCCTCGCACTCTCCATGTGGGATGCTAGACAGAATTGAAAAATTACTCTAAATGAATGCAAGCCGATGAAAAACCACACCTAAGCAGAAAGTTCTATTAGCGGGAAAGAATTGAGTTAAATTTTGGCTAAATTGAACGATCTATGTGCATCTCAGTTAATGTGTAGTGTGGCCTTAGGTCCTACGAGCACAATCAAAAATATAAATGCTCTGAGAGCCGTATGTGCAGGTCAAGTCGAGCCCCACCCTCACCGGAGAGTGAAACAGGCCACGACACACCACAGAAAAGAGTTCAGAGTCTTTTTACACAGGCGAGAGTCCAAACGGACACCGCTGTAAATGAGCAATTGATTACAGAACTAAAATTGCAGAAATTAAAAACCTAGACTCTACGCTCTCTCACGACTTGACTCGATCTTAAATTAATTGCGGCTTTTCGGATGTCGGTGAAGATGCTTTGGTTTCTTGAAAAAACGCTCCAAGTACGCCATGTACCTCGCAAGAAAAATAAGAGAGAAGATGTAAGAGAGTGACTCAAAAATAATCAAAAATAAAATAAAAGAAATAAATGCTGAAAATAAACGTAGGAAATAAAATGAAATTACAATGAAAAATTCAGGGGTCAGACTACCTGAATGCAGAAAACTGAACGAAAAATTTCAAAACACAAAACTAAGCCGTTTGCCTCCCTGGCAACGGTGCCATCTGACGGATCCGTAAATCGTGACTTTAAAAGTTGTTTTTATTTAACATGCGTAAAATTAATGGTTTGTCGTTCAATGTAGGCGGCGATCGGAATCGGTCAAGAAATAACCACAAATATTATTCGTCAATTTTAAGCAAGTGGTTTTATGCTTATTTTACTTGGGCAAGTCCCAAGGTCGATCACAAGGCAAAGGAACAACATATAATTTTGTCTATCAAGATTCGTGCACGATTTTCGAGGCGATCTTTTTTTGTAATTTTTAATGCAAATAAGGGATGCAAGATGCAATTTCGGCCTATTTTAGGGACCAAAGCGTAAAATTCGATCAAACGATGTCCGAAAAATATGAAACTTGGCCGAGATGATAATTATGAGAAAATGAATGCACTGAAAGTTTTTGGAATTTTTTGGATGCAATAAGAATTTTTTATAATTTTTTAATGCAAACAGAATGAATTTCAAGACTTAATTATAATAAATATTAAACCTACTTGTTTTCAAGAGATAAAATTATCTAAGACCTATCACTATGTGATGGATCTCAGAAAAATCCTAAACCTTGAAAATGTAGGGTTTAATACCTATTAAAAATTAAATAATAAAATATGAAAAATAATTTTTATCGAGAAAAGTATGCATGTAATTGCAAATCTTTTTGGGCACAATGTCAAGCACAATTAACTCTACAATATTTGATTTTTCAGGAATTTTTAGACCAATGGTTAATCAATGGCAAATTTAATAGCAAGAAATGGGTAAAATTCGCAATTTTCCACAGAATAATTGATTATTAATTAACCATCAATCAAAAAATATCCACAATATGTCAAACAATAGAGAATTAATGGAAGAACATCATGCTATTTTTTGGATAATTGAATAATGCAAGGTAGAGGTCTAAAATGAAGAGGGAAGATAGGGGTGTTTCTGCAAAATACTGTAAATAAAATGTGCAGGGGGCCTAGATGCAATTACCGATAAGTTAGGTGGTTTCTCCGCAAAATTCCAGCCAATCACATGCCGTGCACGTGATCACTGGTTGGTGGCGGCGTGTTGGTAAATAAAGGGTCCTCCGGGAGCATGAAAGCAATTCTCCCACCCCTACACGTGTGTATCACGTGAGATGGAATGGTTGGCTACTGACGTTTCCTCCTCATGTGTTGTGCACGTGGGAGGACCTCAGGTCGGGCCCGGCGCTAGAGGCTGATGGGCGGATGGTCTGGCGGAGCTCCGGAGTGCTCCCCTGGTGTGGTTGACACGGCGGTGGGCGCTGACGCAAGGGGGCGTGAAGGTGGAGTCGCAACTGGCTGGCATCGAGGTCGAAGAGGTTGTCGGTGATGCTCAGAGGTCGAAGTCAAGTCGGTGGAGACAGCTCCTGTCGAAGGAGACCTAGTCGTGGACAGAGCTTTGTTGAGTAGTCGAAGAAGATGTCGATGAAGCTGGGCAGAGAGGCGGTGGTGAGGATGGTGAAGGTGTACGGTGAAGTGATGACGATGTCGAAGATGCGATGGCGTTGTCAGAGGGGAAGGCGGAGGCGGTCGATGAAGGGGATAATGATAGAGAGAGAGAGAGACAGACAGATCGGAGATGTAAGCTTGCGGACGGAGAGAGATGTCAGCGATGGTGAAGTGAGGGATACCTGAAGATGAGGCTCGACGGCGGTGTACGACCGGAGCGAGGCAGCGGCACTTCGGCGGAGCTACGACGAGGACGGGAACCTCGGATCTTGCAGGCGAGTCGGGGCTGTCACTTCCAGAATGGAGTACAGCGGATGGCTTGGTGGGGGGGGGGGGGGCGTTCGGAGGTTGAAGACGCCCAGCAGCCGTTCGACCGGCCGCTGATCGAACGGCCATAGGGGAACCACGTAGCGACAGGGGGGAAGAGGATGCGGCACGTGCGGAGCACCTGCCTGGGGGCACGTGCGACGCACGTGCGGTTTCTTTAATTTTTTTAATAACAATGAATAAATAAAAAGCCCAAAAAAATGCTAACATGTGGCGGCCACAGGGGCGGCCACGTGTCATCACTAGAAAAATCGAAGAAAAAGATTTTGTAAAATCAAAAAGAAATAATAAACAACCTCGGTTCGAAAATGTTCCTTCACTAAAAATGCTCGTCTCGATGAGATCTACAACTTTCATGAAGATATCAAAACCAAAATTGATTAAATGTATGAAGTGATATTTTTGGGTATCCCATGTACATAGAATACCTAGATTTTGGGGTTTTCTAAATTTTTTTATCATTTTTAGACCAGATAAAAATCTGAAAAAAATATAGAAAAATAAAAGATAAATAAATACATCTAAATCTATTTTTTGGATTTTTATTAATTAAGAAAATATGTACAAAAATATCGGGTCAAAAACCGCTAAAATACACAACGTACAAAAGAGGCCCAAAACCCAACTTTCACATATGAGCTCCGATTTACTTGAACTTAGTCTTGTTTTGAAGGTAATTGAATGTGCATTAGTTTAAAAGTGAGTAGGATTAAATTGGACACAGGATGGGGAAGATATGGGGCTTTTAGTCCGAAAATCCTGAAACTAGGGTTTGGGTTTTTGGTCCACTTAACAGGATTAGTGATTTTTCGGTATTTTTCATTATTCTTGTTAGTGATATGTACACAATGGAGTGGTTTTGGATCATTCATAGTTAGCATGAAGGAGTTAAAAATCAGGGAAGTTGGGTTATTTACAAGTCAAATTGTCTTGGATTTTTGGCTTCTTATTTTGTGCAAACATAATGTATAACATGCAACTCTTATGAAAACATGCATGAATGCTAATTATGCAGAATAAATGCAGAAATGTTGATGATTTTGAGGGAATTGACTTAATGAATGAGATTTAGAGTGATGAATCCGAGATTCATCAATGTACCATGTGAAGCTTAGTGGGAGTGTCATTGTGTTCATCGTTCTAAATGTAGATGATATCCTAATTATTTGGAATGACATAAGGATAATAATAAGTGTTTTGTAAAATAGCTATTCCATACCTTGAGATATGATCTCAAGGACACCTCTTAAATATTAGTTTTGAAAGTGTTCAAAAGCAAAGAGAAGAAGATATTGGGACCGTTACATTAATAGTACACCTTGGACTTGATCCATTTTATGGAAAATTCCAAGAAAGGCTTCCTTCCCTTAAGATATGGTACCAACCTATCTAAAGGGATAGCACCTAAAAGATTGAGGAAGTGAATTCTAGAACTACTTGTCTTTGTGCATTAGTTACGAGAGGCTGAGTGTATGCTAGATGTGTACAAAAGTTAGATATCTGCCATGCAGTGGGAGTAGTAAATGTTACTAATCCTACTAAGGAGATAAAAAACTTGATTGCAGTGATAACAACATCTTCAAAGATGAAAAGATTTTTGAGATGGTGATCTCAAAGTCTTATCTTCAAGAAGTTAAGACTTTATAGATAGTGATCTGAAAGGTCTTAATTGTGGATACCTTAGGAGATAGAGATCTCCAGGAATAAGGGTATTCTAATAAGGATTATGGACATACTAGTTATAATAATTATTAATCTATAGTGTCAAGGACACTATAACTGACATGATTGAGTATTGGTTGCATAAGATGCAACATTCGCATTGGATGTGAACACTGTTACTAGGGGATATGCAAGCGCCGTAAAAGGACTTGGTGTAGTCTCTTGGGAGCAGAGTGTCTGATCAGCTTACCTATATATTTTTCTAAATAGCCTATGATTGTCACATGGGTTCGGGTTTAAATATTAGCCCATTATTGGCTCTTTGGGCTAGTGGGAGATTGTTGGACATGCGAGCCCACGACAAGCCATTATGAAATAAATGTTATTGCAAATATCATTCCCTGATCCGAAATGAATAATAACTAATTTGCATAATAGGTCCCTTAGTACAATTAGGGTTATGTACCATGGCCATCTTGATCATACAACTGTTGATTCAATTATTGAATCATAGAGGCTGGTTCTTGGATGAATATCTAAAGAGTTAGATTGAGGACTCATCAAGTATCGTCAAATGATTGTTAAGAGATGATCTCCAGCATGAGTAGGAGATGGTAATCCTTTCTCACTTGATTGATATCTGACCGACCTCTTGATGCAGGTCCTCTGCATGGGAATAGAGATTCAGAGGTGACAGATTAGTTAGGTCAAAGAGTTTACTTAACAAGATCGAGATAACCAAAGTCCTATGTCGTATGCTGTCACGATATAGGCATGCATCCTCTGATCGGAGATGTGTTACTATATGTCTGAGTATGTACAGTTGGTAGACCAATAGTTTGATGACCTAATCAAGGTTTATACACCTGCGCGTTGGTGTGCATATAAGGTCATATGAGTAATATGATCTCTCAAAGGGATCATACAGGTTCATTACTGAATCGAAAGACATGAGCTCACTCATGAGATATTGGGAAGAATCAAATTCGTGCATGGTTGTCTCGCTTTGGAAGCTTGATTGAATTTGTAGGTTTTATATTTGATTTTGGAAAAGTATACAGTCAACACATGGGTATGATATATGCTTTTGGAAAGCATATGATCGATACCGAACTCCCAATAGTCAAATGAGAAACTTAATGATAAAACCCTGAAGGAGACAATCTAAAAGAGATCTAAAACTTTGGGTTTATTCTGGGTCTTCCATCATGCAGGATGTACATGTATTAGGAATACCTGAGAGTGATGTGATCATAAACGATTGTATAACCATGACGCTTCCATTCCGAGGGAGTGATGAAACAGGTCTGGATTTTAGCGACTCCTCTCATAGAGAAGTAATCTGATCTTATTCCAAATGTTGGACTTTGATCTGAATGTGATTCAGATGTAATTAGAAGATTAGATCTGCGGTCTTGATTTAATCAAGCATCTACAGGAGGTTCGCAAGATCTGGATTTGAGATGTGATCTCAATATCCAAGTCACTATACGTGGAACAAGACAATCGCCATGTCCTTATCTCCAAGTATCCGCAGAGAAAGCGAATTATCCTTGAAAGAGTTCATAGATAATTTCATTATTGATAAATGTATCCGAGCATTGAGAAAATTAAATGTGATTTAGTTATCATGAATAATATGAATTTGATTCATATTATGAGGAGAGTTATCTAAGATATTTAAATGTGATTTAATTATCAAAGATGTGAATAATGTGAATATGATTCATGTTATTTGAGCAAATGAGCAAAGAGATCCAAGATGATTAAATGTGATTTAATTATCATAGATATGAATAATGTGGATAGCACTATCCATGTTAATTAGATATATTATAAATGTGATTTATAATATATTAGAGAGAGCTACTTGTGATTTATATTTGTTAATTAATTATGATAAATTGAAAATATTATTTACATTTTATTTTGGGTTGTGAATGAGATTCACATAATTTCAATGGCATGGTTGATATTTTCCACAAGATAATTTGGAATCATAGAAGATATCATGAGATAATGAGATCTCATGATATTTTGGGGAGATAGACCCATTCCTCTCAAGAGGAATGGACGGCTACAACTCTCCATGTGGGGAGGAGTAGTTATCCCCCCTCTTTTAGGGATGGAAGTTGATCTTCTCATTATCATATCTCTAGTCAAATGTGATTTAATTTGAGATTAATTATATTGATTTATAAATATAAGTTAATTTAAATTAAATCACTTGATGTTTTGTGTTTACAACAACATCTTAGCCATTGAAACAAACACAAATCAATCTAAATCATTGATTGTGTGT
This sequence comes from Ottelia alismoides, assembly GCA_037367405.1. Lineage (NCBI taxonomy): Eukaryota > Viridiplantae > Streptophyta > Magnoliopsida > Alismatales > Hydrocharitaceae > Ottelia > Ottelia alismoides. The sequence continues at coordinate 296,190 of JAZKJV010011681.1, read as the reverse complement.
TGTCCATGTATTGAGATCCATGGAGACCCAAAATCCTATATAAGAAGAGGCACCCTTGCTCTTCGGGAGATATGTTTTATGACAACAATGAATGCTCTCTTCATCTCTCCCTCTACATGTCATGTGCCTCTCTCCCTCTCTCTCTTATGGCCATTCACCATGGCGCCATTGAGAGAGTCGTCATCGTTGTGGCATCGTCGTTATGCTATCGGAGTATTTGCTCGTGGATCTCCGTCTCCTTCGGTGCGCCTCGCTCGTGAAGAAGATGTAGGATCTCATGTGACGAGATCAGGATATTTACTGCTTGGATCATCAACTTGTATTGCGAGAAGGACACGCCTCATCAATGCGCTCGCAAGCATCTCCTCCATCGGATCGGACTTGAGACAGGAGGTTTCTTCGTTTAGAGACTCGATCGCAACCACGCTTCATGAGGTAAAGCTTATAACTAATTGTGGTTTAGATGAAATGATCCGAGAAAGGTTCTCGGATCATGTGGTTTCATCATGTTAAAATTTTTAAATTTCGTTGCATCGAGCGACTAGTACGACTAGTCACTCCCGAACGCATTCGATGCAATCCACACGCTTCCGTGATGCGCTTTAGGATCTCCCCATATCCTTCAAGAATGTCTTAACCAAACCTGATCCTTGTCTTTCTTCTACTCTCTTCAACTCATCTAGTGAATCCTGATGGTCGAGGGCTAACTGATGCACTTGATAACATATCATCTAGCTCTCTTTTATAGTCAAAGTCTATTTTTGCATGGAAGCTAAGCGGATGAGAAGAAAAAGTCTAGCTTCATATTTCATTAATATATTTTAAATACTAATTTAAAATTGGTTAAATAATAAAAAAATAATCAAGTAGATTTTTGAATTTAAATAGAGCAAAAGTAGAAATATACACATTTCGTACGTCAAGGATATTACGAGTACAACCAAATTCCAGTTATGTTTTATACCAGCATGAGTGTTGCCATTGTGGGATCGAAGAGTCAACCATAACTCACAAGTGTAGTTGTTGTGGTCAGCGAGGCCATAGTCTAGCTAAATGGCCACAGTAAACCATTAGTGCTAGGCACATGGTGAGTATTAAGTTGAATAAGGCTATCTCAAGACTTATGACTAATGTAAGTAATTTTGATGGTTATCATAATTTCTCTTTTGCAATGGAAAAATCTTATTACTAGTGGCACTATATGTATGCGGTAGTGCTTGATATATGTAAAATTTACATGTTAATACAAGTGTATCTATAAAATAGTGATTTGACGAGAAGAATGTACTTACTCCATGTCATTATTGACTATTGTTTAGATATAATTCATAAAAGATAAAGAATGAACAATTTTGGAAAATATTGGTGTCATGTTCTAGTAGTGTGATAGAGATTCATATGAGATAGTCTACACCGTATTGTAAGACAAAGTTATGAAATGAAAGAATAAAGTAAATTGAAATGATTTGAATCTTTTAAAGATTGTTATTTCTACTGCAATAAAACCGATTCTTTTAAATAATTTTATCACTGGAGGTGATAACTGTAATCCCTTTAAGATAATTATCATCGACTGCGATAAAAAAGGTCATATTAAGATAGTTATCACTACCATGATAAGTGGAATTTTGATACAGATGCATCTTTCAAAGTGATACGAGAAATTCTTTTATATTGTTATTGCCTCCATGATAAGATTCTTTTAAAATTGTTATCATTGTAGGTGATTACTATAGATTTATATATTATTATTATAGATCATAATGAATAAGTTTCCGACACTAATGATATCTTTACATGTTGTAATGGATATTTGATATGATATAATAGATGGATATAGTAGATGATATGTATAGACATAAATTATAATCCATAGTACATCTGATGTCTAAGGGCGAGACTTTATTTAAGATTGTTATGATGTGAAAACCGGGTTTTAGCACATAACTTGATTAAGTTAGTAATAACCAAATGGTTGTAGCCTATTAGAAATTCATGAAATTTTTAATTTTGAGCCGATTATGGCATGAAGTAGCTTGTTTGATGTGTATCGTCCTCAGGAATCCATTGTATCTGAAATTTTACAAATACAAAGGAGGAGTGAGATATGATCTTTTTAGTGAAGAGAGGTCAATTGTAAAGTGGTCATATGGGATTTGAGGGAGACCTGCCAACTGATCCACACAAGTCTGAGTAAGAGGAATATAAAATTTCCTTTGGGATACTTTCTCTTCTCATTAGAAACCCTAAGAACCACCAATCATCTCCCACCTCCCAAGCTCAACGAAGCTACACTAAAGCATCACCGGATTTGCAAATCACCACCATTTTTTGAAGATAAGCTTCCTCCCGTAATCCTTTAAAGGATCTATCATTAGAAATGTAAGATCATCTACCCCTCTTCATTAACTTTGAGATTTTGTTAGGGGTTAGACTTAACCAAGGCTTTCTTGTGATTTAGAAGTTACCGTAATCATGATAATGTGTGGGAACGACTTTGAATGTTGATATGGGTTGTGCGCAAGAAAAATAATATAGGTACGGTCCCTCCCCTTCAGATTTATCGTGATTGTTGACCATACATATGCTTCCTATAAGATTTAATCCCTACTTGCTTGATGGTTCTCCATGGTGTACTGTTCTGAAGTGTGGATCATGTTCATAATTAAAATGCTTAACAGAGATGTGTTAATGAATCAACGTGTATGCTAAGTTAAAAATGATAGAATAGAAGATGTATTAAATGTATTTTTAGTACGTGTATGGACTAGGTGCAAGTTAAGATACTTGAAAGTACCTAAAATGCTTGCACATGAAGGTATATGTTGAGGGAATACTCTTTAACATCCTCAGCTTAGATCCTTGAACTGTTATCAGGGAAAACTGGCCCTAACAACTTGTTGGGCTTAACCTCGCTTAAGCTCAATAACAACCGCCCAAAATGCTTAAGGCTAATTTAGTAGGACCAGTTTCCTCGATAACATTCTAGGGACCTAAGCCCAAGAGGTTACAAATGGTATCATGGCAGGTTCCCTCCAATAGTGGAAAGTGCTACCGGAAAGATTGATCCACCCCTACTAAGAGATAGGAGGAAACGGTTGCATGGAATGTTGATAACTGAGATTTTGTGAGGGTCTAATGTAGTCCACACAAGGTGATAATTACACCGACGCTGAAGCGACCGCTCACGAAATCCCAATTAATCAACAATTTAATCCATAATTAAGAATCAAGCGATGAAAAGCAATATATGTGGAGTTAAAATTTATTATAACTCTACAATGTATGTGTATAGGTGTAAGTACTGTAGAGGTCAAACACAGGGAGCAAAAGAGAGAAAGGAGGCAAATAAATGAACAAAATCATGTGTTTCTTATTGTCTATGTATTTTTGTAGGCTTTAAATTTTATATATTTTTTATTTTTGTTTTTTTTTAAAATTTTTTATTTGTTTTAATTTTAAAATTTTATATTTTTTCCTTTTTTATTTTTTAATTCTTTATTCATTAAAATCTATAAAATGAAAAAATATATAAGACTATTAAATATATAATAATAAAGATACAAATATAACTAAAACTAAATAAAAAATACAAAATTAAATATTTTCGGGTTAAAAATATTTTTTTACTGTTTTTGTGTTTTTTAAGGACATCTACTAATTTTTATAGATTTTTAAAGTAAAAAATATTCCAGATCAAGGATTAAATTAAACATGTTGAATTAATTTGGAATTTTAAAATAGAAGATAATGTACACAATTAACCAAATCAATTTCAAAAGGTAAATATTAATATAAAGAAAATTAGAAAAAGAAAATGATATTTTTGGAATTTCTAAGAATTTTTTAGATTTTTATAAATGATTTTGGGCCTTTTTTATTTTAAGGTTTTTCTTTTTCTATTTTTAATGAATTTCGGTTTGAAGGCTAAAAATACATAAATAAGCAAAGTATATTCTTTTTGGGAATTTTTCAAATTGATTTATATATTTTTTGGTATTTTTAAAGCTAGACAAGGAATATTTGTGCTCTTTTTTATTTTTATAAAATAGGAAAAGGTCATAAAATGCAAATCTAAAAATATGACATGAAAGTATATTACAACATGAGCTTAACCATATTTTGATATTTTTTAGAGCATGGACACTATATTTAATAAATGGGAGAAATGCATAAATAATCAATGAACTAGCAGGGGTATATATGTAATTAAAATAAAGATCACGTGCCTTTCTATAATTTTCATAAAATTATATACTAAAATTAAAAATTCTTAGACCAAAATGAAATGTAAAGTAATAGGGTCTCAAGTGCAAAATGCCCACCTCACGTGGGAGAACACGTAAGGTGAGAAATGGACTCGTCTACAATTATAATAAACTTCAGGGTCTGATACTCAATTTTACCAAAAAAGTTAAACGTTACAATTAAATTACAAGACTAAATATTAAATGAAAAAAATGGGAGATTAAGTATGCAATTTTACCCCGCCGAGGTGCGATCCAACGATGGAGAACACACCACTTATCCACGCATCAGCACCTCCTCACTCGATGACGTTTCATGCTGAGTGACCAATTAGATCTCTAAAGAGATCAGACAGCTATGGGAGTGCTCGATGGAAAGGCTGCTGTGAGATCTGGAGCGCGGGGAGGAACGGACGGTAAATGGATGAATTGGAAGAGCTCGAAAGAAGATCTATCAGGTAGAGCTTCCTCCGACCGAATCTCCTCGCCTAGGCACCCAATTCATTGCTTAGATGCTCGGGAGATTGATGGAGGTGATCCGCAACGATAGGCCCCCTCAAGATGGGCCAAGGAGCTTAGGAGATGCTCCGACGAAGTCTGGGACCTGGAGCCTTTTTTGAACTTCAAAAAACCCTGCAACAATGATTTCTCCCTCTGTCTTCTGCATGGGTTAGTAAACGGTAAAAATGTGAAGCTCGAGAGAGCTTCAGATGGGTGTATGGAAGTATGGATTGCTCAGATGGGAGTGCTCCAGCTAGATGACAGAGTAGGAGCAACCATTCCTAGATCCTAACGAGATCTGGTTGAATGGATGGTGGCTGGGCGAAGAGAAGTGGAAAGGAAAAGACGAGAGGGCGATAGGCGGGTCAGCAAACGAGCGGAGTATAGTGAAAATGTTCGCTGGAGCTAGCCTCTTGCGAACTACGAATCAAGGATTACAAGCTAAATCACACAATTGAATCACAAATAAAATGAACTAAATGAAATCTAACACTAATATTATCCTAAAAAGTGGATAAAATTACCTCAAGCGATGATGGGCCGCAAAGTGGACCTCACAGCGGCGATGCATGCCAAAGATGGGAGGAATTCGACCATAAACCACGCCTGGCCTCGCTTCGATCGGTTGGAGAAGCTCCTGTCACCGCCTTCTATCCAGGGCACGAGGAAGGTGGTCAAACATGGTCCAAAGCGATTCAAAAATGAGAAGAAGGGCTCAGAGCAAGTTATGTACATGGTGACAGGGATGGCTGAAGAATCGTGGGATAGCGGGCAAGTCGATGCTCCTCGATGTAATAGATCGAACACGTCTGATAGGGCTATGATCGAGGAGAAAACGTTCTGAAGAAATCCAACCAAATCGATGATTGCTTCGACTTGAAAAAAGGGAGAAGAGAGGGTCAAACGCAGGTTTGACAACCCTAGGACCTCTGTCAGAGAGTTAACCGAGGTCAACCTAAGGTGAAACCTGGTTTGTTCATGTGGACCAACCAGAAAAAGATGACTTGAAATTATTAGAAAAATCGATAATAAATAATAACTGATTTAATTAATTTTAAATTATAAAATAAAAATGTTTATTATTTTCTATAGTATTTTATTATTATTTTTATTTTTTGAACTTATTTATTACAAGTTTATTAGTACATTTATTTATTTTTGGGTAATTTATTTTTATTTTGTATTTTTGATTTTATTATTTTACCTTCTTATTTTATAAAATTGTAACTTTTTTAGGTACATAAATATATTTTTATTATATTTTTATGACGTATTTCATACACTAAGATAAATAAGGGTATATACTATATAGTTATAAGTATAGATATCCCATCTATGTGTTTTGTATGCATATTTTATTTGAATATTTTATTTATGATTTCATTATGTTTTAAATATGTAAAAATGTTATAAATAATATTTACGAAATCATAAAATTTTAAAAAATATAAAAATAGTAAATAAAATGAATATTTTATATAGGTAAAATATACAATAGTGGTCAAAATCTAACTTTTACAGCTTAACTCTAAAAAATATGAAACTACCTTCACGAAATAGCTTATTAAAATTTGTATATAATTAAAGGTTATTTGATACATTTTGAGTTTTTATTTGAGAGAGATGGGTCTAAGAAATTGGGATTTTGCCTTTTTATTTAGAGTATAATTTGTACAATGTATATAATTTTTTTATGAAATCAATTTTGTATTTTTCTATATATTAATATCTACAACTTTCATGTACAAAGTTTATTTATTTGAGGTATACAAAGTGGAACATAAAATAGGAGCCAAAAATGAAATATTAATGAATAAATAAATGGATTTTTTAATGTATTATTGGCCCTTATCTCCCCCAACTTTATTCCTTGTCGACCCAGTCATCAAGATGCCTAGGTCACGGGGTTTAGGGTCATAAAATACCTTTAGTATTTTATTTTTTTCTTTTCTTTTTTTATTTTATAATTTTTACATTAAAAGCAATATTTTATATACATAAATGGAATAAAGAATGGATGTTAATTTGTACAAAATAATGCTATTTACATGCATTAGCTAGGATTTTTAAGGCCAAAATGATAGAATAAAGTTGATGAAATGGGTATTCATCACCCCCATACTTGCCTTTCTAGTCCCTAGCAAATATTTATACAATAAGTGCAGAAAAAAAACCAAAGAAAAGAAAAAGAAAGAAAGTGGATTGAATTTAATTCTCAAACTTGTCTTCACAAAATCAAAGTTTGGATCTCAAGTCGGACCTTTAGATTTTTAGTGCGGTTGGAACCTTAATGGGAATCATATTTGAAACAAAACCTTCGATAATCCCAAAACTCTGCTCAAGTCTCCTCAATATCTAGGTCTGAATACTTCAACTCATACCCAAACCCTTGTGACTATGAATCTCACTTGTACAATGCATGTGATAGTGGATCCCCTCAACTGGAATGACAAAGAGACTAACTTCTCCAACATGACAACCCAATGATTCACCAATCCAACAACTCCTTCCTCACGTAGCGGGGTATTCCCTTCTAAGTTCAAGTGGCAACCAGCTCAAGAGGAGGGAGTGAAGAGAAGAATGGATGGTAATCAGTGCAGCTACCTATCTAGGGATGCATGACCAGTGTAGTCAAGTCATCCAGCTTCAGGCTCACATGATATGACTTTGAATCTCAAGCTTGTTATTGACTATACAAATATATATACTCCAACAGATATTTTATTTTCAATCAGACCTGCCTACTCTTTTGGAGTTTTTGCTTTCTCTCTTTTTTTGAAATACTATCTATAACAATATTTATATATGGAGTTTTTCCTCTTGAGCTAGAAGACTATCCCACTTTTGAAGTATTATTGCAACCCACACTCTCCACTCTTTAGACATCTCTGCTACTAGACATGTTGGGGTGCACTTACCTCCCTAGACAAGGATAAATGTTTCCACTTGTGTGCATCTCATACCGTCAAATCCAATCACCTCACCACTCCAACTGAGTCGAGTCAAGTGAAAGGTGCAAATGTTTCAAGTTAGATCATGATCAACAAGAGTCATACGTGCATCTCGAAAAGTTCTAGTTAGGTAGTTGAGGTGTCTTGAACCCATCCTTGAGTCTCAAAGAATTAAGTCTGAATAGACCTGAAGTGCCTGAAATCTAGTTCCCATAGTGTTCTAGTGAAATTAGGTGCATTAAGGTCCAACCAAGCTCCAATCATCGACTTTACTCAAACTAGTTCAGTTATCAAACTCAATCCGAAAAATGCGAATGCTATGCAAATGCTATGTACAATGCAATGAAAATTTCTTGTGATGTAATTTTCAAAGTTTTGAACTTTTTATGGATTTTTTTAAAAAAGATTTTAGAAATGTTTTTGAAATTTTTGGTTTTACAAATGTTTTTGGGATTTTTTAAAACAAAAGTTTTTGGAATAAAAGATAGGTACAAATATTTACACGGGGATGCATCTTATATTTACAAGAATTAGGCTCCTTAAGAATTTACACAAGGGATATGTTATTATTTTTATAAACACACACATATATATAGTTGGTTAAACGTGTTTATTTATTGAGATGATGTATATATTCCTCAAACTCATTTGAAAATTATTTTACAAATAATTTTGAAAAATATAGTCCAAAATAACTTTTGTAAATAATTTTTACAAACATTTGAAAACATTTTACAAAGGTTTTTCAAAAAGTATATATAGATTTTTCAAAATATTTTTGCAACCATTTTTAAAACCATTTGTAAATAGTTTTTCAAAATATTTTTATTTCACATAAAGAAAATAAATTACAAATAAAATATTTTTACAAAGTTGAAAATATTTAAGAAAACATTTTATAAATAGTTTTCAAAAGATTTTTCAAAAATATTTTCAAACTATTTTTCAAACATTTTGCAAAAAATATTTTTACCTTATTTATTAATCAGTATGTACAAAAAGAATTTTGAGGAATAATACACATCTTTTATTAAGAGATTTAATGAATTTTATAGGTATATAAATATAGTATTTTATACATTATTTTGGACATAATTATTGAAAATACGAAAGTACGAGTTATGGCTTAAAGTATATATGTAATATATACGACTCCAATATACTTAGCTTGAGCCAAGTCCTCATATATTAAAGAGAAAAGAGAAGATATAACTCGTACTGAGTATAGAAAAGCCTAATAATAAACGAATGAAAGAATGAAGAAATGATCAAATGAGAAGTCGACCACCCCCCCTATACTTAGTATCAAATAAACCTAAGTATTGCTGATTGTGCCCAAGGCAGGGAGGGTCAAGGGTGGGAATGAACAGATCGTACTCAGACTGTCTCCCTCTATACTTAGGGAAAGATATCCCTAAGTATAGACAAGAAGAGGAGACAGTAGAGGAGATCAAAGAATGAAACAACTCGATGTGCACACCCCCCCATACTTAGGAAAAAGTACGACCTAAGTATAGTAGACTGTCAAAAAGGAGTGACACCTTTTCGGAAGAAAATGAAAACAAAAAGAAGAAAATACAGATTAAGATGGAAGAAGGGATCGAAGAGAATGTACACATCACTCCCCCTATACTTAGGGTAAAAGAACCCTAAGTATAGGCAACAACAAGAGTGATGAAATGGACGAAGAACACTCAACTCGTCCACCCCCCACTATACTTAGGACAAAGTACGTCCTAAGCAAGGCAACATGAAAATGGGTTGGATGAGCGAAATGGTGGATAGACAGAGGCAAACAAAAGCGAATATACAAAGAAATGGATATACAAAGGACCAAGAAGGTAGAAAGTGGATCTTCTTGCGAGACTGCTGAGGAAAGGATCTAGCAAAGTGTGAGAAGGCACAAATGGTTCAGTGGAAGAAGTGTGGCTAGGTCTGGCCTGAGGTGTCTCGCATATATCATAGTGAAAAGGCTCGAACTCATCAATGGAAGTAGTCATGTCAAGTCCAACCTAGCGAGTCTCAGCTAGGTAAAAATAAAAGGGAACGAACTCATCTATGGAAGTAGTAAGGTCAAGTTCATCCTTTAAGGTATCAACTAGATCATCAATATCAACAAAAGGCTCGAATTTATTTATAAAAGCAATTAGATCAAATTCGGCCTTATAACCCTCTACAATATCTGCCCTCCGCTCAAAGGTATCAATCGTGTAAATCCTGTGGATGTCATCAACACAACGATAGTCACAGGAAGAGGAAACTCCAAGGTCTATGCTTTTCGAGTCTTCCTCCGTGGGGAGGAATTCTCGGGTCTCATCATCGGTCATAAAAAGCAAACCTCTCTAATATTAGCATATAGGTCAAAGGCCTTGGGGTCGGCTAAAGCAGGTGTAGTCACATCAGGTGCAGGTCTCTGGTGATCAGTAGGTGCAATAATAACCACAACGCTCCCATCATCAGGACGGAAGCGAAGCTCTCATTATCCATAACCAATAACGACTCTCGCTGAGGCGAGAAAGGGTCATCCCAGGATGACTGGAGAGTGCTCCCCAGTTGTGGAGGTCTCCATGGGAAATACAACAAAATCGAAAGTGTACCTCATGCCCTGAATATAGATGACAATGTTCTTTGGAATATCCTTTAGTCTCTTTGTTGATCCATCAACAAACTGAATGATCATCCTGTTTCTCTTAAGATGCTCTAAGTGAAGAGACTGTACTAATGAGAAGGGTATGATGCAAATTGAAGCACTGCCGTCGAGGAGAGTATGATCACATGAATAGTCAGAGATAGTGCATCTGATGAATGGTGTAACAGTATTCCCTTTCTTAGAAGAAGGGCAGTGAGAGATGTGTGGGTAGTGGCCATGGTCAAGATATGACGCTCAGATATGCTCCTTCGCTTTATCTTCTTAGGTTGAGAAGAAGATAAATGGGTCATGGCTTGGCGAAGTGGGGCATCAATGATCTCATGAATAGCAGCTACCACTTCGGGTCCAGTCAATATTTTTTTGAATTTTGGATCTCCTCCACAACAAGGAGGAGATCAGAATCAACATCTACACAAGGATGACTAAGAGAAGTCGGTACAGTGTCATCTTTTGGGGTCAAAGGTGGGACATGGAGTGAATGAATGTGTGGTCAAAGAATCTAGCATATGGGCCCTCACCTCACAGTCTTACTCAACGTCGTATCTCCCGAAATCTTTTTGTATTTTTAAATTTTTGCTCATTTTTTGTATTTTTGGCAATTGCAAGCTCTCATGGGTGTACTCAAATGAATCTGGAGGGGAAAGTCGGATAGGATAGCAACATAGGTCACTGACAATCAGTTCTTGCTTATGGGATAACGTTGGATGGGCATCGTAGCTCACAATTGCCAATTTCTACTGGATTATATATATTTCTTACTGATTTGAATTTGAATTGGATTTCTTTCCACACTTTACAAACAACGGCAAGTTCAGGGCTCCATTTGCAAGCTTCATGGATCTCACTCTCTCTTCAGCTTTCCAATCCAACCACTTGACCATTGCCTCACTCACTTCCCAGCTAGCTTGAGACTCCGGATGAAATGCTCGTGCAGACCCCCCTACTTTCAATAACACCACATGAATTTTGGGGGGGGGGGGAGGCTACTATATATTTGGGGGTTGAATCGATCATTCTCCCTCCCCTTTTTTTGAGAGAACGGAATGGAAGGAAAGTAATGAAACCTGTGATTTGTCCTCTTTCCTTCCTCACTCTTAGTCCTATCTTCCTTCCACCTCTTCTTGATGCTTGTTGCTTTCCCTTGCTTTCCTTTTCTTGATAGATGGTCTACTTCTCTCTTGGACAACTGACCTCATTTGCGAGCTATAACGAGAGTGACTTTCGTGAGTTTGGAGGAACTATTCTCACACGTGCAAGGTCAGGTGAGACCACTTTTCTAGCTATGTCAGATGCACCTCCTCAAAAGTCAGAGGTAGAAAATTTGAACCCTTCGGGATTTTTCTCGTCAGCATAATAAATCCAGAGGGTGAATAATCAATGTAGCTCTTATTTAAGCTAGTGAGGTCATCAATCCTCGAATTCATATGATACATGATCTGGGTCATGGTCTCAAGTGTGGACAACATAAGAGGTGACTCCCAAAGCTCAGTCTCGGGTGGGTGAGGTGGTGGAAAATGTGACGATGATGGTGGGTCAAAATCCGAGTCATGAAACAGTGGGTTAGGTGGATATATACAAAAAGAAGATTCGGGAGCAAGATCCTCCTGATAAAGGGAGGTGGATCAAAATCAAAATTCGCTTCCTGAAATAAAGGATTAGCCTGATATGTACAAATGTCAGGAGCAAAGTCTTCTTGGAAAAATGGAGGTAGACTGGTTGGAGGGTATGAGGGATCCGCAAAGTCCGGATAAAAAGTGCTCCGGTCAGCCATTTCGAAACAAAAGGAAATGATCAGGAGAACACGATGGTCAAATCAAGAGATGTGAGAAAAATGCATAAATGCATAGAGAAGATATAGTATGCACACAATCAATCACAAACAAACACACACAAAACAAAACCCCTCAATTCACCTACTCAACACGGTGAAGATCGTGAAAGTTCGGTATCATTATCTTATCGATTTTAGAAATAGGTAAAAATAAAAAATTGCACAAGCACTAAGAAGGCCTGGGATTGGTGCATTAACCTTAGTGTGTACATGATCAAATCAAAGCTAATACAATGAAAGGGTTACTCTCCCCAAGATAAAGATTTTTTGGGTTCATTTTAGGGTCGAGTAAGCTTAGCAGTCCCATTTTTTTTGTTCTTATTTTTTTGGATTTTTGATGGAAATGCACGAGCTTAAGGGGATCAATTTTTTTAGCAATCTAGGATCAAATCAGAGGAAGAGAGTCGAAAAAGCAATGTGAGGCAAAATCAATGATGCATGCTAAGTATAAATGCTCACCTTGCCTCTAGCTATCTTCATGCAAGGATGCTAAGCAGAATCGAAACCTATCTATATGTAGACGCAAGCCAATGAAATCGCCTTAGATGAGAATATGCTATTAACATGAAAAAATATGCTAATTATCTAAAAATGATACCAAGGTCAGATCTTCGATGCTACTCGGTGCCCGCCACAACAAGTCTTGCTCACATTGTATGCATCCTCTCTTGGCACACGGTCTCAAGTCGAAATAAATAACAATTCAAAATTTTACTAAGTTCAAACGAGAACTATAGGTGCATGCATCGGTAATTAGGTGTTTGGCCTTAATCTATCATCAATAAGATCCTAAGGTAGGGCTCAATCACATAAAATAAAGAAAAATAAAATCAAAAAAACAAAGAAAAATAAGAGCGATGCAAAACACGACAAAATCGATAAGGAAGCTAAGGGAATAATCCCTCAGGTACTGGACCTCAAGAAGAAGGGAAGAGTCTTGGAGAGTCCTGAAAATTACAATAAAATATTTCTCTCTCACACATAAATTACAAAATAAATACAATGAAAGAAAAGTGACATTGTCTTCAAAAATCCCTCAAAGTCTCCTTTGTTGCTAGGTCAGAAAATTGATATAGATTCACGTGGGTGCACAAGCACTTCAAAGAGGGACTCCCTCGATCCACGATCCTCGCAACAAAGTCAACAAAAAAGGGCAGTTAGACAATTCAACAGATAATATCAAATAAAATAGAAAAATAACCATAGGAGAAAATAAAGACAAGCAAGAAGACATGAGTAAAAACCAATCTATGCGACGTTGCTCCCTGGCAACATCGCCATTTGATAACTGAGATTTTGTGAGTGTCTAATGTAGTCTACACAAGGCCAGAACTACACTGTCGCTGAAGCGACCGCTCATGAAATACCAATTAATCAACAATTAATCCATAATTTAGAATCAAGTGATAAAAAGGAAAATATGTGAAGTTAAATTTTATTATAACTCTACAATGTATGTGCGTAGGTGTATGTATTATAGAGGTCGAACACAAGGAGCAAAACATGAGAAAAGAGGCAAATGAATGCACAAAATGTATGCTTGTTGTCTATGCATTTTGTGGGTTTTAATTATATATATATTTATTTTTTTATATTTTTATTTGTTTTTAATTTTATAACTTTCTTTATATTTTATATTTTTAATTTCCTTTTCTTTGTTAATTATAAAATGATATATATAAGACTATATATATATAATATAGGATAATATAGACATAAATATAACTGAAAATTAATAAAAATTACAAAATTAAATATTTTAGGGGTTTACATATTTTTTACTATTTTTGATTTTTTAACGATTTTTACTAATTTTATTTATTTTTAAAGCCAAAAATATTCCAAATCAGGGATTAAATAAATAGGCCGAATTAATTTGGTTAGAAATAACAAATAATGCAAAAAGTTTTCCAAATCAATTTTAAAAGAAAAATAATATAGAGAAAATTTAAAACAAAAAAAAATGATATTTTTGGATTTTTTAAGATTTTTTTGCTTTTTATAAAGGATTTTGGGGCTTTTTAATTTTTAAGGGTTTTTCTTTTTTTTTCCTTTTTACTGAATTTTGATCTAAAGGCTTAAAATACTTAAATAAGAAAAACATATATTTGGGGGGTATTTTTCAAAATTATTTTATTTTTTTGGTATTTGTAAAGCTAAACAAGGAATATTTATGCTCTTTTTTATCTTTATAAAATAGGAAAAGTCCTAAATGCAAATATAAAAATATGGCATGAAAATATATTGCAATAGGAGCTTAACCCTATTTGTTGGTTTTTTGGAGCACGAACATTATAATTAATAAATGGGAGAGATGCACAAAAAATCAATGAACTATTAGGGGCATATATGAAATAAAAATAAAAATCAAGGGCCTTTCTACAATTTTCACAAAATTATATAACTGAAATTAAAAATTCTTGGGCCAAAACAAAATACAAAAAGTAGCAGGGGCTTAAGTGCAAAATGCCCACCTCACGTGGGACCGTATGTGAGGTGAGCTGGCATGGACTTGTTTGCAATTGCAATAAACTTCAGGGTCTGACTTGCAATTTTACCAAAAAGTTTAAACATTACAATTAAACTACAAGACTAAATAGTAAAATACGACAACATGGGGGATTAAGTATGCAATTTACCCCTGCTGAGGTGCGATCCAACGACGGCGAACACACCCCTTATCCATGCGTCAACACCTCCTCACCCAATGACGTTTCGAGCTGAGTGGTCCAGATTAGATCTCTAAAGAGATCAGACGGCTATGGAAGGGCTCGATCCAAGGGTTGTTGTGAGATCTGGAGCATGGGGAGGAACAGACAGCAGATGGATGACTTGGAAGAAATCGGAAGAAGCTCCACCAGGGCGAGCTTCCTCCGGGAGAATCTCCTTGCCTAGGCACCCAATGTCACTGCTTAGATGCTTGGGAGATTGCTGGAGGTTATCCATAGTGATAGGCCCCCTCAAAATGGGCGAAGGACATCAGGAGATGCTCTGATAAAGTCTGGGACCTAGAGCCTTGTTTGAACTTCAAAAAGCCCTGCAACGGTGATTTCACTCTCTGTCTCTTGCATGGGTTAGTAAATGGAAAAAATGCGAAGCTCAAACGAGCTTCATTTGGGTGTATGGAAGTATAGGTGGCTCAAATGGGAGTGCTCTAGCGAGGTGGCGGAGTAGGAGCACCCAATCCCAGATCCTAACAAGATCTGGTTTAATAGATGGTGGCTAGGCGAAGAGAAGCAGAAGGGGAAAGGCATGAGGGCGATAGGCGGGTCGGCCAATGAGCGGAGCACAACGAAAACGTTCGTCGGAGCTCGCTACCAACAAACTATGAATTAGGGATTACAAGCTAAATCACGCAATTGAATCACAAACGAAATGAACTAAATGAAATCTAACACTAATATTAACCTAAAAAGCGAATAAAATTACCTCACATGGCGTTAGGCCGCGAAGTGGACCTCACAGTGGCGATGCATGCCAGATATGGGAGGAATTTGACCCTAGACCACGCTTGGCCTCGCTGCAATATGCCGGAGAAGCCCCTATCACATGCTTCTATCCAAAGTACGAGGAAGGTGGTCAAACATGGCCCAAAGTGATTCAAAAATGGTAAGAAGGGATTGAAGCAAGTTATGTACACGGTGACAGGGATGGCTGAAGAATCGAGGGACAACAGGCAAATCGATGCTCCTCTGCCCAAGAGATCGAGCACACGTGATAGGGCTTGTATCGAGAAGAATAAGTCTGAAGAAATCCAACCAAATCAATGCTTGCTTTGACTTGGAAAAAAGGGGAAAGAGAGGATCAAATGTAGGTTTGACAACCCTAGGACCTCGGTCAGAGAGTTGATCGAGGTCAACCTTAGGTGAAACCTGGTTGGTCCACGTGGATCAACTAGTAAAAAACAGACATGAAATTATTAGAAAAATTGATAATAAATAATAAATGATTTAATTAATTTTAAGTTATAAAATAGAAAATGTTTTTTATTTTCTATAATATATTACTATATTTATTTATTTTTTGAACTTATTTATTACAAGTTTATTTTTAAGGTTATTTTATAGGTATATTTATCTATATTTTGGGTAATTTATTTTTATTTTATATTTTTGATTTTATTATTTTACTTTCTTATTTTATACAATTATAACTTATTTTTATATACATAAATATATTTTTATTATATTTTTTCTGATGTATTTTGTACCTTTAAATAAATAAGGGTATATATTATATACGTATAAGTATATCTATTTCATCTATATTTTGTGTGCATATTTTATTTTAATGTTTTATTTATGGTTTTATTGTGTTTTAAATATGTACAAGTGTAATAAATAATATTTAAAAAATTATAAAATTATAAAAATAATAAATATTAAATAAAATGAATATTTTATATAGGTAAAATATACAATAGGGGTTCAAAACTTAACTTTCACCTTCATGAAATAGTTTATTAGAATTTGTATAAAATTAAAGGTGATTTGATACATTTTGATTTTTATTTGAGAGATATGGGTATGGAAAGTTGGGATTTTGGCTTTCTATTTAGAGTATATATTGTACAATATATTATTTTTTTGTATAAAATCGATTTTGTATTTTTCTATATAGTATAACCTACAACTTTCATGTATGCAGGTTTTTATATTTGAGGTAAAAAAGTGAAACATAAAATAGGTACCAAAAATGAAATATTGATTAATAAATAAATAGAAGATTTTATGTGTTAATGACCATTATCTCCCCCTTCTTTATTCCTTATCGACCCAGTCATCAAGATGCCTAGGTCTCGGGGTTTAGGATCATAAAATACCTTTGATATTTTATTCACTTTCTTTTCTTTTCTTTATTATATAATTTTGGCATTAAAAATAGTATTTTATGCACAATAAATGGAATAACGAATGGATGTTGATTTATACAAAATAATGCTATTTACATGCATTAGGTAGGATTTTTAAGGCCAAAATGATAGAATAAAGGTGATGAAATATGTATGCATCAAGTGTGTTACCATCATTGCCACTGAGAATAAGTGATGGATCATGCAACGAGGATATTGCAAATATAAGTGGGGAAGATTGTAACAACCTCAAAAATAGTCCTGTAATGGAAACTCGTAAAGTGAAGCCGTGTCTCAACCAGAATGGTGCATATATAAGTGGGGGAGGTTGTAACACCCATATCCCCAAACATAGTCCCACAACAAAAACTCACAAAGAGTGTGTGCATGTTATAAATGGTGGGGTTACTACTTGAAAATTTGAGCTTAAGTATTTTGGGTGGTTGTCAATGGGTCCCATTGAGACGAAAACTCAATAAGTTATTAGGGTCAGTTTTCCTCGATAATGAACCAAAGACCTAAGACAGTGATTGCTACAAACTCCCATAGCTCAGATTTTGTAAAGTGGCAAAATTATGTAAAATATTTGAGTTTTATTTATTTTTCTAAATCTATACGTGAGTAAACTGGAGTAATATGATGTGTAATTAGATAATGATCGAAATGAGCTTTCTAATGCACAAAAAAAACACCTCAATCGCAGATGTGTAGCTTCCGAAATCGATTAAATAAGTTGAACAAAAATCAAACCATAGCAGGTTACCTCATGGCATGTCATGCCATGGCAGGATACCATAATAGGAAGCCATGGCATGTCTCCATGTTAGGTTGTCTATAGCAGTTCGCCATAACAAGTCGCCTATGGGAAGTCTTTATAGTAGGTTATCACATAGCATGTCTCCCATGGCAGGTCGTCCATAAAGGACACCCATAGTAGGAGTCCATGGTAGGTCATGCCATGGCAAGTCACCCATAGTAGGAGTCACATGACAAGTTATCGTAGCATACAGCTTATCATAGGTCACTAGTTCTCTCGTTCTAACATGCTACAAACGTTATGGGGAACGTACTCACGTTATTAGAATTGTTAATAACGTTATGTCACAGTTGGCAGGCTATATTTGAACTATAGCATACCACTTTTTGAACCCATGCTTTGCCACCATCTAAGACCATGGTAGTTCACTCATGCACATAGTTTGACACCATTCAAGTCCATGACATATCACCTTAAATTCATCGTTTGAGACTATTTCACTCATGGTAGGCCACTTATTGAATACACTAATGAACACCAGGTTAGGTCATTAGTTTAACTATTGTTGAATACATGATAGGTTATAATTGGTGACTCTTTGAAATGGAATTAACTGCAAGCTTGGTTCACATATATATCACATGAGTACTACAATACTTACATAGTTTTAGTGTCCGTTACATGTAACATGTGTAGATATAACCCATAGACTAAGGAAAGTGAGAGATGACAAGAGCAAGGCCTAATGAACCAAACTAGTGCTTCCATTCCTTTTCGGCCTGTGTTTATTGGACTAGTTGCAGGTGCCCTCTCTTTTCCCAGAAAGGAGGGGTATTGATGCAGGAATATTTTTCCCAATGTTCTCCTTGTTCTCTGCAGACGCTACACAAGAGAAGAGAATAGAGAAGAACAATTGCAGTGCACTAACTCCATTCTTTTTATTCTGCAAGTGCTACAAGGAGAGCTTTGGCCACCTCCTATTTCTCCCTAAAATCTTGGTTGCATAGCGGATCGAGTTTGAGTGTATCATGAGCTTGAAGGTGTGGCCACCAGCTCCCGTATAGAAGATCTGCAGACACCGTTCTCTTTATATATATGGTGATATCTTCTCCCTCTTTAGCTCTCTTTTTGTTTGGTGGTAGCATTTTTGTTGACATACCAATGTACAAGCTTTGGGTTTTGTATAGCCCCTCATAGAAAATATGTTCATCACCATTCGTACTAAAGGGGCTTTCGATGGGGTTTCCTACATTAAGAATCACTAGGTACATATGTGGTTGTGTTTGTTGCTTGATTTGCTTGCTCAATTATTCTTATGGTATTCATCCTTATTATCCGTTTAGATCTTGTGGCAAGTAGTGGTATCTCACTTACATCCCACACATTAAATTTTGAAGAAGATAAAACCTCATGGGGTGTGGGGCTAAGCTCACCACGTCAGTCATGGTACTACTATTGTCATGGAATATGACATTCCATGGCTGCATGTGACTTTGCGAACGCTTTTTTCTTCGCATTTATTCCATTGTATAGACTTGTTCCTTTCATGCACTTTTTATTCATTTAGATCCAACTAAGTATTTACGTAGAGTTTCATACCATGCTCCAAAGTTTCTCCAATTAAAGAATAATCTTATTATCATTAATTATAATTACACCATGATTCCTGTAATCTTACCCTACTTAGTCCATATGCACGGATTGTTATCCAAGAATTAGTAAGATTACACAGGTCATGGTATAATTCATAAAAATCACGTTTTAGCTGGAGTTATGGTGTAACTCGTGAAGATTTTAGGAGTCACCGTTTAAAAATCCTTGTTTTCCTGAACCACTTAACTAAAAGTTTGATTTGCAAATTAAGATTACTTTTCATATTGTATTAGAACCCGTTCAATATTTTCGAAGAATCTTCACGCTTTTTTTTTAAAAAAAATCAATTGTACTACCTATATACATTGTCCTGTAAATACTTCCGTATTTTACCAACTTGAACCCGAACGTCACCTGTTACATAGTCTTGTGAGCATTATGGTGCAATGTTGATTAAGACTGAATAAGGTATTGGCTGGAGCAGTAATTAAGGATTTTTATCACTTGTGTATTTCTTAACTTCTACAATATTAGTTACACTTTTTTCTTTTTTTTTGCAATATCAGTTGTGCCCTTACATGCAAAGGAGTATCGTGGTGCCTCTGTATAAGAACAAAGGAGACATTCAAAATTGTTCAAATTACAGAGGTATCAAGCTGATGAGTTACACTATGAAAATTTGGGAACGTGTGATCGAAAGAAGGTTGAGGCAAGTTTCCCAAGTAAAAGAAAACCAATTCGGATTCATGCCAGGTCGCTCAACTATTGAAGCCATCCATTTGCTGAGGACAACAATGGAGATTTATAGAGCTAAAAGGAAGAATCTCCATATGATCTTTATTGATTTGGAGAAGGCTTATGATTCCGTCCCACGAGAGATACTGTGGAGAGTTTTGGAGAAGAGACAAGTACCTGTCCTATACATTAATCTCATAAAGGATATATATGATAGGGCTTTATCTTGTGTAAGAACCCCGATAGGGAAGACTGACTATTTTGATATCAACATTGGTTTACATCAAGGTTCAACTTTGAGTCCATTTCTTTCTACTTTGATTATGGACGAGTTGACAAGTCACATTCAGGATGAGTTACCTTGGTGTATGTTATTTGCTGATGATATAGTGTTGATTGACGAGACTAGAGATGGAGTAAATGAGAATCTTGAGGTTTGGAGACATGCATTGGAGACTAAAGGTTTTCGTATAAGTAGGGCTAAAACGGAATATATGGAATGCACTTTTGATGGAAACAATGGTGAAGGAATCGAGGTGAAGATTGGTGACGATAACATTCAAAAGAGAGATTCTTTTAGATATCTGGGATCTATTTTGCAACATGATGGGGAAATTGATGGAGATGTTATTAATAGAATAAATGCAGGCTGGCTAAAGTGGAGAGGAGCCTCCGCTGTTCTCTGTGATAAGAAAATTCCTTTAAAAATTAAAGGAAAGTTTTACAAAGCAGCCGTGAGACCTGCTATGCTTTATGGTTCTGAATGTTGGCCTGTGAACCATAGAAATGTGCAGAGAATGGCTGTAGCAGAAATGAAAATGCTAAGATGGATGTGTGGACATACGCGTAAAGATCGGATTCGAAATGATGCAATCAGAAATAAAGTTGGTGTAGCTCCGATCGAGGATAAGATGCGAGAAAACCGCTTAAGATGGTTTGGTCATTTGCAAAGAAGGTCAACTGATGCACCGGTTAGGAGATGCGAGTGTTGGGATGTTGAGCCGGCTAAGAGAGGGCGAGGACGGCCCAAAAAGTGTTGGAAAGAGACTATACGAAGGGATCTTAGTTTTTTGGATATAAGTCCGAGATTGACCCAAGATAGATTTGAATGGAGGCGAAGAATCCATGTAGCCGACCCTACTTAATTGTGGGAAAAGGCTTTGTTGTTGTTGTTGTTGTATCAGTTGTGCCCTTACCTTTTTATAATCCGTCCTTCTATTGAAGTAAAGTAGGATCATAACTGATATTACAAAGGTACGGAATTACGAATTTTTTTAAAATATAGGGGTACAACTGATATTAAAAGAAAAAGAGGGGTGTAACTGATATTGCAGAAGTTTAAAAAGGCATAAGTGATAAAAATCTAATAATTAACAAGTGGTTCAATGGGATGAAACACAAAAAGGGGAGGGAGAATGTGAGCAGCAGAATAAATGAGATGGTGTGCATATATTCAATTAATTTTAATCAAATTTTTTATTTTTAACACCATGGCAAAGGGCAAACTAGCATTTGAATGTTTTTGTAAAGTCAATCATGTGAGGCATTCTTTTAATTTTAAATATGATATTTGCAGCAGCATTTC
Source organism: Ottelia alismoides (assembly GCA_037367405.1). Lineage (NCBI taxonomy): Eukaryota > Viridiplantae > Streptophyta > Magnoliopsida > Alismatales > Hydrocharitaceae > Ottelia > Ottelia alismoides. The sequence goes on along the minus strand of JAZKJV010011681.1, from coordinate 274,488 downwards.
TTTATTATCGTAAGCTTATCAGGAAATTCATATAGAAGCAAAAGTATATTACCTTGTTGGCCTATTAATAGTAACTAAGTATATACGAAGGTTGTTCATAAAAAAATAGAGGTAATACAAGAATTAATCGAATTTCGAGTAAGATTATCAGCAAATCAAAGTTGGTGATCGCCAATAAAAAACGATATAACACGACGGTCATGTTGATGGCGATTCAGTTGTGGCCACATTCCTTTCTTAGCCCTATTCTTTTACTTAATCAGAATTGGATTTCGATAATACAAAGTTCTGATCGTCTAGCTAGGAGTGGATTTTTCTCCGTGAACAAAAGACAAGTGGTGATGTGGACACGCATGTTGCCGGCATTCTTCTCATCTTTTGCATTGAAAAGTGTTGTTTCTAGAACCATGGGGTTCTTTCTTAAGTTTGAAGGCTCTCCATCTCTCAACGTGTTAATCTTCCTATCACCCCTTCCCCTTTCAATCCCTCTTTACTTATCTGAGAATAAGGAGGAATTTTGTTCATGTAAGCCTTCTCCTAGATCAAGTATGGGCTCAACTTTAGCTATTGTAGTCCTTTGCTCTAGGATTGTAGTTGAAAGAATGTCCTCAAAATGAGTATATATAATAATTGACATTCATTGCAAAATTCATTGAAATTTGTAGCAAATAACGTATCTGTCATTATATGCCTTTATTCAGATACTTTCTTTTGACTATTTGTAGAGCTAGCAACGATGACTACAACTTTTAAAGCAGATGACTCGTTTCCTCTTTCCCCCTACCTCCTATATATTGTTCAGTGTTTTGTTGTTACTTCTGTAAATTTGACACAAGACGGAGTGTATTGAATTGTGCAATAACAATAATTCAAAATAATATTATAAAATGAAATTTTACAAACTACAAAGATAGAAGAAAAGGTGTAAATCACAATCGACATGTTGATTTTAATGTGGGAACCTACATGGGCAAAAATAATAAAGTAGAAATTCATGTTCTAAAAGAATATCCTCTTGGCTCTCTTGGTAAAGCAACCTTTCACTATCTTTGCTACCTTGGAAGCGTAACACATCATCATGTAAAACTTGGACACTTCTTTGGACAACTTCCAAGAAAGATTTTAATTATCACCCGCAAAGAAAGGAACCCACCACTCATGCTCATATTTACAAGGCAAGCAACAAAGATGCCTTATTAATAAATAATGTTAAAACACAAGCTTACTTGGGATTGATAAATGGGGAACACGTCTTGAGTTTCTTGTTCAACTTGGATGAACCTCGATCTGCACTTAAGCTCGTTAGAGCTTGAACAACTAGAGTGAAGCATAGAAAAAAATAAGAGAAATTTAACTCATAACTCGCTTAGGATGTCTATGAATGTAACTTTTATGAGTTCTTAGCTTAAGTGAAGTGTAAATGGACTTAGGGGTCCTATTTATAGGCTTAGAAGTGCTTAGCGATCATTTAGGGTAAGTAAAGAAGCTTGGGTAAAAGGTTACCAATGGCTAGAATACAATGTCAATTCATAGACCAATATAGTCAACTGGAGGAAACGGTTAGTTAGCTAAATACTGAATTAATCGACTAGTATAATAGGTTAATTCAAATGGAAGTCACAATGATCTTTGAAATTACGATCAATATTCCATAAAGTGATCGTTGGGCAGGATTTAGTCAATTAAGATTTTGGGGTAGCAGACTAAAAACAAAGATAACAAGCATCTTTACAGGAATATGTATTGATTGACTAATATAAAGATGATCGGGAAGAATGTATAGTTGGCTAAGAATATCCATAAAGTGATTTTTGAGATTGAAGATTAATCTACTGGAAAAGCTCAATAGTTGACTTAAGGTAAAATTAGTCACCTGAAAAAAGTGATTATGCTAACTTTATTTTGGATTATTTCTGCTTAATTATACATTAAGAATATAAAAAAGCTAGAAGACATGTTTTTCCAAAAAATAGAAAATATGTAAATTTTCAGAGTTCTTGATTTTTGCAAAGTCATCCTTTATTGTCATCCAATTATCTTGAGCTTCGTAGACTCCAAATCATAATTTTAATAGTATATGTGCTTTTGAAATGTTGATCGCATTAATCTCTAAGTCTTTCCTTAATTTGCTCGGATTCGTCTTTCTTCCTTTAAATTCCATAAATTCTTTCTTCTTCAATCCAACTTTCATACATTTCTTTTTTTCATCTACCTCAAATATTAGTCTCACAAAAACAAATATACATATATTCTCTTTATCTGTCAAAATCCAAGTCACTAACAATCTTTTCTTTTTTTGTTAATGACAAAATTTATATTTAGTTTCAAAACTCTTAATTTTCTAGAATTTTTCTCCCTTAATCAAATATTGATTACCTCATGTTTCTTCTACCTTTTTGTTATTATAAAAAATGTATCTACTTTATAGTCCTTGGATTTCCCCTTATCAAATAAAAGTTGCCCCTCCCTGAATCAACTCTCCCTTTATGTAACTTCATTATAGTAAAGCTCTCTAACTCCCCCCCCCTAATCGTAAACATAGGTTTCATCATGAAAAAGTTCTTCTACGCTTTTAATTCTCCACCTATTGATATAATTTAAGAGTTTTTTCTAAATAACAAAAGGTATTTTTCTTATTGAAATCGAATGTTTCGATACCAAATATTTTAATACTTTCTTGATATGAAAAAGCATTTTAGTGTTTACTTAATAGTTAATATCAAAGGTGTTTATTTACTAATACCAAATATTGTAAGAAGGTTTCTTCTTTTCTCTCCCTTACTAGGTAATTTTCTTAACTTAACATAGTAGATTTTTTCAATCCTTTGAAGGGTTCAACATTTTCTACATTTTTTTCAAATCTAAATATCATTTTATTCCTTGTAAGAAGTTTCTTTCTTTTACTTGAATCTTATTATTCCTTCAGTTTGAAAAGAACTTTAAGAAAGTAATAATAAAAACGAATCAATTTTGGTGTTGTTATTAACCAATTTAATAAAAGCAGAATATATGTTTAAATATAATTTAAATTCAGCCTCTTAAAGAGTCTTCTTTCTTTCTTACAAGGGAATTTAACTTCTTTAATCTTTTCTCAGTTATCTTGTTAAGAGGATCATGCATGAACTAGATCTTGATCCAAAATAATATTTAATCATAACTAGATGGTCAATACCAATAATAGTGTCCTTAAGGTAGTACTAGGGGGGAGGGGTGTTGTACAATGAGGGTTATGGGGCAATGGGCTTGGGGCATACTGGAGGAAAAGGGAACGAAAGGGTCACAAGCTCGGGTGGGACATCCGAGGGTCATACGGTTTCACAAGGCGAAACCGTAGTCGATGTGTTGACCACTCAAGAGACCCTAATCAATCAACAATCAACCTACAATATAAATCAAGCAACAAATATCAAAAGTAGATTAAAATTAATTATTATATTTTTTCTCTACAACTGGATGTATAGCAAGCGAGTACGTAGAGTTCGAACCACATAGAGCAAATATAGTAGCCTATAGTTATTCTTGAACAAAATGTTTACATACAATCATGTCATTTATCATGTACATATATATTGTATGTTTTATTTTTTTTTAAATATTTTGAGATTTTTAGATTTTTAGATTTGTTTTTCTTTTAGAATATATAATATGGCTATATATATGTTATATATAGAATGCAAGTATATATAGATATAAATACAACTAAAAATTACCAAAAAATACAGAATTAAATATTTAAGGGTTTTAGATTTTTTTACAATTTTTGTGATATTCTGGAGAATTGCTAATTTTTATATATTTTTAAAATAAAAATAGCTTAAAACATGGATAAAATAATTGGCCGAGATTGAAATAAAAGTTAAAAATAGAAAATTGAATCTAAAATTTTCCAAATCAATTTTAATATTTAGATAATAATATAGAGCAAATTAGTAAATAGAAAAACATGCTCTTGGATTTTTTTGGAATTTTATATATTTTTATCAAGGTTTTTGGGGTTGTTTGATTTTTAAGAGTTTTGTTGTTCCATTTTAATGATTTTCTGTCTGAAGGCTAAAAAGACATAAATAAGCTAAATAATTATGGGATTTTTACCTGGTAGACCCTATAATTTTTTGTAATTACCTCTACGACCTTTGAAACATCATAATTCCTCCCTCGACCCCGTAAACTTGCTAACCCTTACCCTACAGATCCTGTGGTTAACCCCCATTAATTTATCCGTTAAAAGTAACCATATTCCGTTATGTTCTTTTATATTATATCCATTTTGTTTATCCAATTTACATTGTGTGCCACTCCATCATCGGAGAGCAGTTGATCCCCCCGTCCCCCCTCCCCCCGCCAGCGCCAAGCTTTGAGCCTCGCCACTGCCGCCGCCGAGGAGCCTCGCCAATAGCTCCTCCTTCCCCTGGCCACCGAGGAGGCCCTCCTTCCCTCCTCCCCTGCTCGAATGGCCCGTAGGTAGGAACCCCCCCGACCTCCGCCCAGGTCCCCTGTTCAAGCCCCTCCCCGTCACCTCCCCCCTCCCCCAGGCGGGTGTTTCCCTCCTTCCCCCCCCTCCAGCCCCTCCACCATCCCATCTACAGATTTCCTCATGGCGGTCTGATGGGTCCCCGCCATCTCCCACTCCAAGTTCTCAAAATGTGGCACCTTTCTCATTTTTTCTCATGTGAGTTACAATCGTAGAGTCGATCTCACCTCCAAAGATGAGAGCTTTCCATAGTATGACCTCGTTTTCTAATGTGGGTCGAACCTCCCAAGCTCCCTGCTCCTCCTCAGCCGATGGAGCCCCCCCCACCCCCCGCGTCGCCGCTGCTGCTCCAGGCACCCCCTCCCCGACCACCGCTTCTCTCCCCCGCCGCTGATGGAAGCCCCCCACTGCCACTGATGGAGCCCCTCCGCTGCTGATGGAGGCCCCCCTTCCCCGCCGTCGCCCCCCACCGCTGATGGAGCGCCCCCACCCCCCCACCGATGGATCCCCCCTTCCCCCGTCGAAAGATTCCCCCTCCCCCTCACGTCCCTATCGATGGAGTCCTCCCTCCCCTAGTCGATGGAGCCCCCATCGCTGATGGAACTTTGCAGGAATTTTTTTCTATTCTTTTTTTAGTATTTTGGATAATCCTAACCGTTCGATGGTAAATTGGTTAGGTTAACTCAAGGCTAGCCCAAGTAATTGACTCAAATATAGTTAAAATTGATAGCATGGTTTGTTGGGTAGGACAGAGCAAGTTTACGAGGTCGGGGGAGGAATTAGGATGTTTCAAAGGTCATAGAGGTAATTGGAAAAGATTATAGGGTCTGTCGGGTAAAAATCCCAATATTTGTTTTGGATTATTTAGAAATATTTTTATATTTTTTTGGTATTTTATACACTAGACATGGATTGTTTGTGCTCTAAATAATTTTTAATAAATATAAAAGGTCCAAAATTGTAAATACAAATCATGACATGAAACTACAAGCAATCAGGAACTTATGCCCATTTTTTCATGATTTTTGGAGCACAATAAGTATATTAGATAAATTCATCAAAGATGAAAAAATAAATTTGCTGGCAGGAGCATACTTGTAAATAAAATAAATTCAAGGGCCTCTGTGCAATTTAACCAAAAATATATAACGTGCTTTAAATTTTTCTGGACTAAAAATAAATCCAAAATGTTCCAGGGGTATATTTTCAAAATGGTCACCTCACGTCGGATGACACATGAGGCGACCTGGCATGGACCTAAATGTGGTATCCATAAAATACAAGGGTCCACATGCAATTTTTCCATTTTATTTATATGTTACACTTTATTTATAATATTAATAAATAAATATACAAAAAGGTAGGGTAAGGTTTGCAAATTACCCCTATAGGCGTGAGAGTGAACGGTTAGATGAGCTTCACTTATCCACGTGTCGCCATCCGCACGGCTGACACCAGTTCGACCGTGGACGGTGGAGATTAGATCACCAGCGGGAGATCTACATCTGTAGCATGCGATGATCCAACGACTTGACGTGTAACAAGAGAAGGCAGAGGATCGGATAGCAACGAGAGGGTCTAGATGAACAACCCAAGAAATGGGCTTGGATGAGCTTCAATCCTCAAAATCCTCGCGCACACCGATCCTATGTCACTGCTGATGATCCCAAAGGTCCCCCGGGTCCCTCCCGTGTTCATTGGATGTATCAAAAATGCCCCGAAGGGTCCCGTTGGCAGCAAGCATCGGAGTAGGACCTGGGAGGTTCCTGAAGTGCAGATGGGCCTCGAAAAGGCTCTCTTAGAGTTCCTTTCCTGCAACAAATGGTTAGGAAAAAAAGGCAAAGCTCCAGGGAACTTCAGGTGGTGGAATGTGTGAGAGTTGGGCGAGATGGACTCCCTCTAGAGAGCGGCGGAGGAGGATGGAATGATCACTGGATCCAAGCAGGATCAAGGTGAGTCAAGGTGCGTCGGATGCGTAAGATGCGAAGGGGAAGGATTTGGGATGATTACGGTGACGGGTAGCAGATGACTATGCATATGAGGGTTCGCCAAAGCGGAGCTTCGGTGAACTATGAATCGAGATTATTAGGCTAAAACTTCAGTCTAAATGCTAAAATAAATGCGGAAAATTAAATGCAGGGATCGGAATCTATCTAGGAAAGAAAGAAATGCAGCTCGTACCTACCGGTAAGGGCAGGGAGCAGAGGAGGTTGGAGTGCCGCCGTGGGGTGCACCTTCGTCCTCCTAGAGCTAATATGGACCGCAAGGACACTCCTCTTGTCACGAGGAAGCTCTCTCGACCAAGAAATAGGGCTCCAAGACTCGGAACAGTGACCAAAGAGGGGAAGGAGGTCGAAGGTTCTTATTTATAAACATGTATGGGTACCTTACTGATGGTTGGATTGGAAAGAATCTTGGCTAAGTCTAGGCGATTTGCAGGCCCGGCTGATACCCTGGAATATCAATGATGAATTTCTCTTAAGGAAGCGAGCATGATAGATCAGTGGGTCAAGCGGGAAAAAGGGAGGAAAATCAGGGATTCGACGATTCTGACGAGTCAGACATCTGAAGGGGGAGTTGACCAGCAGTCAATAAACGCTGTGATCTGATTGGTCCATGTAGACTCACTACAAGACAAAACTGAATATTTATTCAAAATGAATTATTTAAAAATAGTAAATGATTTTATTAAGTTTTGTGTATAAAATAAAAAAAAATGTTTATTATTTTATGTAGTATTTTATGATGATTTTTATTTATTTTTGAGGTTATTTATTAGTAGGCAATTTTTAGGGGTATATTTATTGGTATAATCATCTATGTTTTGACTAATTTATTTTTACTTTGTATATTGTATTCTCTTATTTTATGTATTTACAACTTATTTTTAGGTACATAAATATATTTTTATTATATTTATATGATGTTATTTGTATCTTTAAATGAAAAGGTATATATTATATAGGTATATTGATTGTATATTTATCTATGTATTTTGTACATTATTTTATTTTGATGTATTTTCTTGGGTTTTACTTTAGCTTTATATTTTTACTAGAATATAAGTAATATTTACAAGGGTCTAAAAATATAAAAGAACAAATAATAAAAGAATAAGATCCACTTTTATTTATTTCGAGTACTAGCATATGTATTTTACCTATGTTTCTATATAGATTTATTTTCATTTGTGTTCTCTTTTGTTTTTAATATAGTTGTAATATGTACACAAGTTATAAATAATAATTAAAAATTTATAAAAATATAAGATTGTAAAAAGAATAAAGAATGAGTAAAATAAATATTTTATTTGGGTATACTATACAATAAGGGTCCAAAACCTAACTTTCATATCTTAGCTCCAAAAAATATGAAACTACCTTCATTAAATAGATTATTAAAAGTAGTATATAATTAGAGGTTATTTTGATATATTTTGAGTTCTTATTTGGAAGATATGGGTCTGGAAAGTTTGGGTTTTGGCTTTTTATTTTGTGTATAAAAAGTACACTGTGCATTATTTTTGTACAAACTCAATTTTGTATTTTTATTTACATTATTATCACAACTTTCATGTACAATGTTTATTTATTTGATGCATAAATAATAAAGAATAAAATAGGTGTCAGAAATGCTTTATTGGGAAATAAATAAATGTCATTTTATTATATTTTTGGCCCTTGTCTCCCCCTACTTTATTCCTTGTCGACCAACTCAATTTTTGACTTGGTCCCAAAGGTTTAGGGTCATAAAATGCATTTGATATTTTATTCTTTTTCTTTTATTCTCTTTATTCTATAATTTTGGCATTAAAAACAGTATTGTTTACACAATAAATGCAATAAATAATGAATGCTATTTTGTACAAATTAATGTTATTTACATGCATCAGCTAGGATTTTTAAGGCCAAAATGATAGAATAAATGTGATGAAAGGGAGATTCATCACCCCTCTATACTTGCCTTTGCTAGTCCCTAGAAAATACTTACGTAATAAGTGCAGAAAAGAAAAATAAAGAAAAGAAAAAGAAAGAAGGTGGATTAAATTTAATTCTCAAACTTGTCTTTACAAAATCAAAGTTTAGAGATTAAGCCGGACCTTTGGAATTTTAGTGCGGGCTGAACCTTATTGGGATCTTATTTGGAATACAACAACCTTTGAGAATCCCAGAACTCTGCTTAAGTCTCCTCAATAGCCAGGTCACAATACTTCAACTCATACGCAAACCCTTACGACTATGAATCTTACTTGTACAGTGTAAGTGATAGTGGCTCTCCCTAACTGAAATGACAAAGAGACTGACTTCTCCAGCTTGACAACTCATTGATTCCCCAATCCAACAACTATTTCTTCGAGGAGCAGGGTATTCCCTTCTAAGTTCAAGTGGCAACCCGCTCAAGAGGATGGGGTGAAGAGAAGAATGGACGGTAGCCAGTGTAGATACCTATCCTTGGATGCTTGACCAATGTAGCCAAGTCATCCAGATGCAAGCTCACATATCATGACTTTGAAGCACAAGCTTGCTTATTGACTATACAAATACATACACTCCATCATGCATTTTATTTTCAATTAGGCCTGTCCATTTTTTGGAGCTTTTGCTTTTTGGATTAACTATATACAACAACATTTACATAAGGAGTCTTTCCTCTTGAGCCAGTAGACTATCCCTCTTTCGAAGCATTATTGCAACCCACACTCTCCTGTCTTTAGACGTCTCTGCTACTGGATGGGTCGGGTGCACTTCCCTCCTAGATGAGGACAAATGTTTCCACTTGTGTGTGTCTCATACTGACAAATTCAATCCCCTCACCAGTCCAACTGAGTTGAGCCAAGTGAAAGGTGCAGGTGTCCAAGTTAGGCCATATCAACAAGAGCCATGCGTGTGCTCCAAAATACACTACTTATGCAATCAAGAATCCATGAACCAAGTCTCACGATCCTAAAAGAATTAAGCCAACTAGACCTGAAGCACCTCAATTCCACCTCCTATAAGGTTCCTATTATTAGGTATAGATTTAAGGTCAAACCAAACTCCATTCTTCAGATTTTATTTAGACTAGTTCAATTATCAAACCCAATCCTGAAAATGTGAATGCTATGCCCATGATACGTATAATGGCAGAAAAATCTTTTTGTGATGCCATTTTCAAAGTTTCGAACTTTTTATGGATTTTTTACTTTTTTTGGAAAAAATGGTGCAATTTTTTGTATTTTTTTTTAAAAATTGCAAATGTTTTTGGGATTTTTGGAAACAAAAGATTTTGGTTAAAAATGGTACAAATACTTACATAGGGATGCCTCTTATATCTTCAAGAAGTGGATTTTTAAAGAATTTACAAGGGTTAAGTGATCCATTTTATAAATATGTATATACAATTAATAAAGAATTTAGTGTGATGTACATATTCCTCAAACTTATTCTAAAATATTTGACAATCAATTTTTAAAATTATATTCCAAAATAATTTTGCAAAGAATTTTTACAAACATTTACACACATTTGAAATAATTTTGCAATGGTTTTTCAAATATATATAAATTTTCACAATATTTTTGCAACCATTTTCCAAAGCATTTGCAAATCATTTTTCAAACATTTTTATTTCACACAAAGAAAATTTTACAAACAAAACATTTTTACAAAGGTTGAAAATATTTTACAAAATATTTTTCAAACAACTTACAAAAGATTTTTCAAAAGGGTTTCCAATATATTTTCCAAACATTTTACCTGATTTATGAATCAATGTATACAAAAATTTTGAGGAATAATATGCATCTTTTTATTATGTGGTTTTAATGAATTTACTGGGATATGTGTTGTGTTTTATAAAGTATTTATCCATAATTATTATTAAAAATACGAAAGTACGAGTTATGGATAAAGTATATACACAATATATATGACCCCCTATACTTAACTTGAGCTATGTCCTATAGATCAAAGAGGAAAAGAGAAGCCATAACTCGTACGAATATAGACAAGTCGCAAGAACTAAGGAATGAGGGAATGAATATAGAAATGAGAAGTTGACCGTCCCCCTGTACTTAGGATCAAATAATCCTAAGTATAGCAGACTGTACACCAAGTCGGGATGGTCAAGGGTGGGGATAAACAGATCGTACTCAGGCTGTCTCCCCCATGATTAGGGTAAGATATCCCTAAATATAGACAAGAAGATGAGACAGGGGAGGGGATCAAAGAATGAAATAAATCGGGGTGCACAACCACCTATACTTAGGACAAAGTACATCTCAAGTATAGAAGACTGACAAGAAAGGGTGATGCACACAAATTTATATATATATACACACATATATACATATATATGTATGTGTGTATATATATATATATATAAGTAACAAAAACTAAAAACAAAAAGAAGAAAACATGAAAAGAAGAAAATATAAAAGCTTAAAGGAAAAGTTTTTTAGTGGCTTTATCTGAATCTTTTGATGATGCTACTGATGTGGATGTATCTTCATAGCGTAGTACTCGGATAGAGTCGACAACGTCTAAGAAAGTGTCATGCTCGAGGTAGGGGTTCAGTAATTGACCGTTGTTGACAAATGGTTGTGCGTCAGGAGATAATTCTGATATCACAATACTTCCATTGTCACGTACTTCTTGAACTTTGAATGGCCCTGTCCATTTGATTTTTAATTTGCCCAGGAAGATCTTCAACTTTGCATCGAATAGCCACACTTTCTGTCCAGTCTCGAAGGTCTTTCATCTGATGTGCCAATCCTGCCAGCGTTTAACTTTCTCCTTGGAGATTAATGTGTTATCACATGCATAATCTTGAAATTCTAGAAGTCTGTTCAAATCCTCTTTCCTCTTCTGACCACCATATTATGAGTCCAAATTACAAATGTTAACTACCCACAATGATTTATAAATCAGTTCCACTAGAATGTGGCATGACTTTCCATATACAAGGCAATAGGGCGACATGCAGGGATAGCTTCTACCCAGTGGCTCACATAATCAACGGTAAGAGGGATGTGCTTGTATCCTTGACTGTTGGAGAAAGGTCCCCTGAAATCGATCCCCGAAGCATCGAATACATCTTCAATCTGAATGATCTTCAAGGTCATGGAATCTTTAGCTATAAGGGTACCTTTCAGTCATTGACAGACAGTGCAATGTTTAACGTATGCTGCAACATCCTTGAATATTGTAGGCCACCAGAGGCCACACTACAATACTTTCGTTGTCGTTCTATCTCCAGAGTAGTGTTAATGAAACCCAATTTCATGCTCTTACTCACTGAAATTAACCCCCTAGCTTATACCATGAGTCAATAAAAACCGGATTAATCCATGTAATTATCTGACCCCTTGAATAAATAAAAAATAAAAAATGGCAAAATATAAATTCGTAGTTTTTTTACCCTAAAAAACGCTCACAACATATTTCTCACTTTGTTTAACCTCTTCTCTATTTTTGGTCAACATGAAACTTGTAGATCTCATCAAGATCTACAACTTTCATGTTTTGCATTTTTCCAAAACTGGTCTCCTTCTCCCTCTTATTTCACCTTTTCTCTCTGAATAATCTGATTGGGCCACATGGCGCCTTCTCGTTGCGCCATGCGGCCTGGTCCCTTGCACGCCACGAGCCTCTCTCTATCTGCCGTTCGATTACTCTCTCTCCCTTCAGATCTCCACCGTTCTTCCCACCTCTGATATCAACCACCCAATCATCCATCAGAACCCATCTGAACCGTCCATGAGCGCCTTCTCCTCCTTCAGCCACGTGTCGCTTCGTCTGCTGACTGATTGATCTCTTGTCGCCTTCATCACCACCGCACATTACCGCTCTATCTTCGACCATTTGATCAGCTCCCAGATTGCATCTCACTTGTTCATCAGCGCCCTCCTATCGTTACGACACATGGCACTCTCTGCGCCCTTCGTTCCATCCTCCATCGATCTAATCATGTTCGCTCCTTAGCGCCCATGTCACAGCCATTGGATCGCGAGATCCAATGGTGGAGGCTTAGTCATCAACCTCTGATGCCCTCGCCCACGTCGCCCCACCTCACAAAACCTCCGCCCCTTTCCTATTTTCGCGATCGCAACCTCTACCTTCCCCACTCACTAGCTACTCCCGGACCAACCTCACTCGTCCACAATCCTCGCGGGAGCCATGTTCGCCACGACACCTCCCCTCTCACTCCATATCTCCCGGTCAAACCACTCCTTTTGCCATCATAACCACTACTTCTCTCCGATCAAATATGTTGGCTCCTCCCCACATACACTGGTCCGCCTTTACGAGGGGCTAGGCCCATCCCTCTTCCACCTCCCTGTAAGAAGGGGAGGTGCGATGATCGAGCGACGATGACCTATGCTTCCAGTGAGACCCATGGCTGATGTCGGCCAGGTCTATAGTGGCCCCGCCCCGCCAAGATGCTCCCCGTAGCCGGGGGAGTTCAATGATGACCCCGAGCTTCTCCAAGAAGCTCGAGCCCAGGCCTCGCTCCGCCCAACCTCAGGTAAGCTCCACTGATCTTCTTTGTATTTCCCCCCTTCTTTTCTCTTAGTTAATCAGGCCTTCTCACGCTCCTTCACTCACCATTAACCATTGACCAAGCTTTCCCATTCAACCCCCATTCACGTGCCACATTCGCTTCAACCTCCTGTCTTCCACAACCTCAGACCACCTTCAACCCCTCTCCTCCGGGCTCGTCGAAGAAGACAATAGGCCACCGCCTTCCTCGCCTCACATGGCATTCATCTCGTCTCACTCCATATGAGCACTGTGCTTTGGCTATTGGACCTAATGCTGCAGGTACCAGCCACCTCAATAGCCGGAGCATCACTGGATCCCATTTCACAAACACCACCTCCAGCATACAGGCATCCTCTACTCACTCCAGATGACCCAAACGCTTCACCGAGCTTCAAGCATGATATCTAGGTGGTCAAGAGCAGTTGGGGGTCTTCATCGATGCCAGAGATGAGCGATGGAGCTAGGGATCCTTCGCCGGAGTCCTGGTTCTGCTGCCAGTCATAGCAGAGGAGGGCGGTACAACCACCATAGGATGTACCACCCCGGTGGTCATCCAACGACGTAGGAGGGTCCACGTCGACGTTGTTTGCAACTTCTAGCTACCGTATGATCGTGATGATCGGGCAATCTTTGATCGTCCACGCATCTTCTCTTAAGCAGATCCGAGCCTCAAAACCAGACCTATAGGCTCAGGACCCACGAGCCATCTCCGAGCCATATCCGAAGCCGAGGCTTCTCCCAAGCCACCGCCGAAGCACAAGAGCCCTCCGAGCCTTCAGTGACAACCGAGCCTAGGCCCGTGTGCTCTTCACGTGTGGTCTGGGTAAAATTTGCAAGGAGGCCCTCAGAACTACTCCAAATTGCATCCAGGTCCAGAAGCACGCGCAAACCACATGCGCATGGGGTATTTTGCATACCAACCCTCACGGGTTTTAATAATTACAAAAATACACCCGCGCGTGTGGGTGAATTACAGGGAAGGCCCCATATTTATTTTATTTGCATTTTAGTCCCTCTCAGGGACCTGTTTGCTTATTATCTTTTATATTTTCTTGCATTTATGCCCCAGATTTCATTTGTTAATATTTTGAGCATCGTATATCCGTTTTAGTTGATTTTGGTCTCGTTTTGAAGCTCGTTTCATTGTCTTCTTGATAGCATGCTTAGAATTCTTTTTTGACACTATGAATTTTGAGGTATTATTTTAATTGCCAAGTGTCGTTTATACAACACGTTTAATGCCTTGCCTTAATTGATTTAATGGAACTTGATTCATAATTCTATTCCGAATTCGACTACATCTTATTGCTCAAATATTTTAACTTGTTAGGGTATAATTACATTGCATTTCTTTACATCTTGTTGCATGTTAAAAAATTAAAAAATGCATTGTTCATGTTTAATTATACATATTGCCTTGTCATCATGCATTCATTGACCTACAAAGAATTAATTCAACACTTAGTTCAAATGATTAGAGGTTAAATGATACTAAAGAGGCTCATGTCCCTGAGTTCGACCTTGGGCTTACCCAAGTAAAAAATAAATCGACCATTTGATTTAACTGATATATTAATTAAATGGTCTTTGACGCATTCGATTCGGCCAACTACAATGCATTAAAATGACTTATTAAGAGGGTGAAATTTGGGTACGTCAAATTGCGCCATTGTCGGGCATACTGCTCACCTTTCGTATTTAGATTTTTATTTATTCAATTAAGTGTTTGTTTTTAATTAATAGGTCAATTTGTTCATGTTGTCTTGCATCATTAAAAAAATTTTCGATTAATATCTAACATTTACTTTTGTGGCTATGCCCTTGATGTTCAAGGCAGTGAGGAGCAGGTGTTACCCCGTTGTGAGGAGCCGCAGAGGCAATTTTGGAGAGAAATTGAAGAACAATAAAATGACTTGCATTTTTATTTCTGACTATTGTAATAATCATCTTTAGAACGGTCTTCGATTGAAGACTCACGCTTGAAAATGAACGACTTATATGTGGTTGCGTGGGGATCGCCCCACTTGAGCGTCGACCTAGGACCAGGCACGGGGCTCTTCGAGATATTTTCACATTCTCTATTTTACATGTTTCATCATAGGTAGGACACACAATTAATTAAGATGCACGTAAACATTGCTTCACCTAACCAAAATTAAAAATGTTCTTCCCCGCTAATAGAAGCATGTTAGGTGCGGTTTTCTTCTCGACTTGCATACATTTGGATTTGGATTTAATTCAGTCCGAGTTTTTCACAAATTTTTGCTAAGGCACTGCATGTTTTCTTGTTTAGTCTAGATCATGGTTTTTATCGACTGCATGGCTTTTTCTTGTTTAGTCTAGATCATTGAATTTGAGCTAAGTAGTACGTGTCTATGTGCGTCTCATTATGAATCTTATCAGATTAGTGAATCTTCTAAGATATGTGTGGCCTAAATTACGATGGGCACAAACAAATTTGATGCTAAACTACCGTGTGCCTAATCCTTAATTTCGCCACTCAAGTCAAGCCCCACCCTCGCCGGAGAGTGAAACAGGCTCGACACACCACAAATAATGTCTAAGTCTTTTTACATGCACGAGCTCTCAAACAAGAGCCGCTATAAATGAGCAAGATAAATAATTACAACAATTTACAAAAGCTCTCTCAAAAACAAATAAATTATCCTCGCACTTCAGCAGTCGGCGCTCCTCACGCCCGTCGACCTCCGATGTACTCCAAGTCCACCAGGCCCTCGCAAGGTAAATAAGATTTATGTTAGAGAGATAAAAACAAGATATATACAAAAATATGAAGAGAAATAATTGCAAAAAAAGGAATAAATACAAGTGGCTCGGGGGTCAGACTACCCGAGTAATTAAAATCTAAATCTAAATTTTTAAACTAATCCCTAAGCCGTTCACCTCCCCGGCAACGTCGCCATCTGACGAGTCGCTAAATACGATAAATAATTCGGTCACGTTGTAATATGTGTACTTAGCGATTCGGTCAGAATCGAGAGAAGATCTCCGTGAAGAGTGTCTCGGCTTGATTTATATCCCGGGCAAGTCCGGGGTCGAACTCAGGGAGGCAAAGGAACAACTTGGGTCTAATTCAAAAACTTAGGTCTAGATATTCAATGCGGTATTTTTTTAGATTTTTTTTATGCAAAAATCAAAGCAAATGCAAATGCGGGTGAATCAAGACACTAAGAAAACATACAACAAGGCCAAAATAATTTTAATGTCAAATTAACCCAATTCAGCCAAATTATATTTTTCCTAAAGTCCTAATCCAGTGGGGAACATAAAACACATTTTTTTTGTATTTTTTAGGTTTAAAAAGCAATAATTAAAAATGCACACTTTTTATGGGTTTTTTCGCAATTTATCACACAAACATTAAGCAAAAATTATGAAAAAGTATTGGAATGAAAACATGATGCAAGGAAGCTATAGTATTTTTTTTGGAATTTTTTGACAAGTTATGAATTTTTATAGATTTTTTAGTGGAAACAGAGTGACAGTGAGTAATTAATTCCTAGTTAATCCATTTTATCAAATTAATCAAAGTGCAATTATCTCAGAAAGGTATTTTCATGTGGCACACAAAAGACTTGAAAGTTTGCAAAAATGATGTCTGTGGATTTAATTAAAAATCAAATACTAATTTCACTCTTTGAATTATTTCAAGCACAAGACAACTCCAATGGATGTAAAATTTGGACTGTAACTCTATCATATTTCAAGGCATCACATATATTTTTTGTGGAATTTTTAGAGCAACAGTGTGTGAGATATAAATTAAGAGACCAAAATGGGTAAACTACACAGAATTTCAGTTAACCATTTTTAATTAATTACCCATGACTCACAAAAATACAAATAAATAGTCAGAATGTAGAAAATTAGTTGCTCCTCATGAAGACATTTTTTATTAAATATAAAGAAGTATAAATGAGGTCCAAATTAAAGTGCAAACATAGGGGTGTCTTTGCAAATTCAGAAAATGAGAATACAACTTGAAATTATGCACAGGGACTAATCTGTAATTATAAAAACTATGAAAGACATATTTACAATTTTTACATTAAAATAATAGAGAAAAAAGTCAACCTTTCTTCTCCCTGGAGCCCCGATGGAACGAAGAACCCAAAGAGCTATGGCGGAGGCGGCGGCCCCGCGCACGGCCGCGAGGAGGGCGAGGCGCGCGACTGGTCGGCGGTTGTGGTGGAGGGGGCGGCCGCGCCGGCGGTGGCTTGGACGGGGGTGCGGCGGTGATGGCCTAGGATGGAGGCGACGGTGATGGCCTGGGAGAGGCGGGGGGCCGAGGCGGAGCTGGGGCTCCCGGTTGGCGTAGCGGAGGCGGCCGCGCGGCTGGCGCGGCGGAGGCGGCCACGCAGCTGAGGTAGAGGGGCGGTGGCGGTGGTGGGCGGCGCAGCCGCCTGTCGTTGATGAGAATGGGCGGCGGCGGTGGGTGCTCCCCCACCGCTGCTGCGGTTTTTTTTGTTTTTTTATATTTTTTTAATTCTTTTTTTTTGCTGTAATAGAAGGGACTTTTTTTGTTTTTAGTTTTTTATTTTTTTCTTAAATTTTCTTTAAACTGGGATTTAACATGAAAAAAAGGAAAAAATGATGATGGTGAGGATGATAAAGTAAACAAATGGGAGAAAGAAAAATGGTGTGATGATGGTGGTGGAAGGGATGATATGTGTTGTACTAAAAAAAATTGCAAAAAGACCAAATGAAGTAAAATGAAGGGAAAATTTACCTACGATGATACGGTCGCCTATGAAGTGCTCTCGTGAGCACGGTCTTCGCTCAAATCGCCGGCGTGCGATGAGCTCGAGCAGCGCGCGGTTGCGGCTGCGATGTTGGCCAAAAAGCCAACGGATCACACCGGAGAGAGGGCTGTCGTCGCTCGATCGCGGTTGCGTCGCTGTCACCGATTCAACTCTGGAACTTGGCTCTCCTCACATAAAGATGGATCAAAGGCAAAATTGAGGAGAATGAGAGGTATATAAAGAGAATGGAATGAGAGGTTATTAAAATGGTGGGAGGTTATTTTATTAATGGAGTTGAATGTGAGGTTTAAGAAATGGTGGGGTTGAATGGAGGTTGGTGGTAGAAGAGAGTTGAATGGTGGTTATTGTAGAGAATGTAAAATAATTAAATAAATAAAATAAAAATAAAGTAGGCTACTTTAAATACAACAAAATAAATAAGGAAAAAATAATGGTGAATTTACAAGTGAATACAAAACACCATGTACATTTTTTTTAATAAGAGATATTTACAACGGAAAAATACAATAAAATAATATAAATAAAATACAACACAAGCATGATTTTTTTGTATTTTTAGAAATTAAGAAAGGTAAAATAAAAAATTAAAGAAAGAATGAATATATACATGGTATATAATGTACATCCAGGTCCCAAAATCCAACTTTTGCAAATGAGCTCCGATTTTAATGAAACTACTTCCGTTGGATAGATAATTTTCTAACTTGAACTTTAAAAGTGAGTTTGATGAATTTGGAGTTCATACGGAGCGGGAATTTAGCTTGGAAGTTGGACTTTACGGCTTTTTCTCTTTGGGATCTAGGAGCATTTATTCGAGATGAAATTTGTTTTGTATTTTTATATTTTTATGTACATTTTTATAAACAAGTTAGAGAAAGAATTAGGCAAAAAGGAGTTGAAATGAAATTATTAAAAAAATACATGAAGTTTTGGGCTATTTACATGTATAAAACTCCTTTATTTTTGCGGCTTTTTATGTTAATTCAATTTGTACAATCTTATATACAATAATTAGTGTATTTTATTTACAAGAGTTATTTTGTTAATTTATTGATTTTATGGACATTTTTCTGGGATTTTACTCGGGGATTTTGCTAAGATCAAGATATTGCGATGATGAATCGCAGATTCATCACCCCCCTATACTTAAACTTTGCTAGTCCTCGAGCAAATAAAGAATGAACAAGTTGGGTTAACCCCTGACTGTGCATGTGAATACAAGACTTGATCCGTTCAAGAACTCTCGGTTTTAGAGATCCTAAAATTCTAAGCTGAACCAAACTCTAGTCAAAAGGTACCCAATTTCCCTAATCATCAAACTCTCTTTTTATACATATATATATAAGGGATATGACTTTAAGTGTTGACCGTAGTTACAAGAGTAGAGTCACCACGTCACCCAAGGTTCCAGTCCAAGAGACTCTCCTATGGACCCGATCCTCAACACTACGGAATAAACCATTTCTTGCATCCAATCCACCGTCTCTTTAGTTGTCAGACTTGAAAGTGTAGGTAGAAGGCCAGTTGATGGAGGGTATAGGATTGTGTCATTTCTTCTCTCCCTCTCATTGGAACAAGGATCCTCTCAAGTGCCTTATTACGCAACACATATTTTTGGTGTTGATCAGTGCGTCCGTCAAGAGAAGTTGGAGTCGTCTGCACTTGTTTTCCTGGGAGTACACCGGGGTGTGCCTTTTTTGAGTACCTATCGTACCTTCTACACCCAGACTTGTAGCATTTACGATGCAGAGCCCTTTTTTGGTGCAAGCCCGACTCCTGGTCCTAATAGCGGTGGTCCAAGTGGACACTTTGAAATGGTTGGGAGCGCTTGCCTTTGGTGGAAGCTCTTTTGATAATTGACTTTGTGGAATGAGAGCTTTTCTTTGACATTTCATTTCTTTTGTAGTATTTGTGGCTAGCTCCACTGCTTTTACCAAGAGTTGGCGCACACTGATCAACGTTTTTTTTTAATTTCATCAAACCCTGGTACATAGGTAAATGTCAAGAGATAGTACAAGAACCATGTTCTCATACTGGCTAAAGATGCTGACACTCATGTTTCATGAAGCCTTCATTGATTTTATCCCATCCTCGAGTATCATCAAATCAAGTCCAAACTCAAATCCCCCATCCCAGTTCCTCAAGTGAAATTTCAACTCATCTCATCATAACTGCAGTCGTGTATGTGAGGTGCTGATCATATTCTTTAAGGTAGAGACTAAGCATGCAATATAGCACACAAATCTTTCAAACTAGGGAAATGTGAATAATTAAGTCCAAGGACCCTAATGACTAAGACTGGTTAACTCAAAATCTCAAGAGCTCGTAAACCAAGTATTCTTAAACATCACTAGTCTTGTGTGAAAGTGAATTGTGTCAGGGATTAAACCAACTTATTAGTTAGTTTTTTTTAGTTTTAGTTTTTAGTTTTTTTAAAGTTTTAGAAAAAGTTTTTTTTCAAAAAGTTTTTTTTGACAAACAAAGGCAAATAATTTTTTTTTGTTAGAAAAGTTTTGCTTTTTTTTCAAGAGTTTTTTTTAAAGATAAGTAAATAAGAAAAGACTTTTTTTAGGAAAAAGAGTTTTTTTAGGAAAAAGAGTTTTTTTGTTGTTTTTTTGTTGTTTTTTTTACCCACCCCATAATTATTGTATAATAATTGTATAATATATACAAAAATACGTGAAAGTACGAGCTATGGGTAAAGTATATATGTAATATATACACGCCCCCCTATACTTAGCTTGTGCTATGTCCTCATGGCACTAGGTGACAAAAAGACATAGCTCGTACTAAGCGTAGGAAAGCTAAAATAATAAAAAGTATAGAAGTCGATCCACCCCCTATACTTAGGCTCTGGACAGCCTAAGTGTATAATAAGAGCGAAAATGGGGCGGACGAGGTCAAGAGGAGAAATGATGAGTAAATACACATGGCGGGCATCGGTCCCCCCTATACTTAGGCTTTGGTCAGCCTAAGTATAGGACAAGAGTAAGTGTGAGAACCGATGTGATCTCGAGAATATACAAAGAAGGGAGAATATGCACAAGAGTGATTGAATCTTCTAAGATGTTGAATCTTGATGCTGCATCTTCATGAAGAGTAATAAGATGTATCTGCTATGTGCTCACTCTGTATGAAGTTGATGACCTCGACTTGGACTAATTGCTCTTTCGAATCAACAAAATGCTTCAACAGTTGTCCATTCACTACATGAGATTGTGCACCATCTGTGAGATCAACTATCTCTACACTTCCATTCTCGTGCACTTTCTTAACCACAAAGGGACCCGTCCATTTAGATTTGAGCTTCCCATGGAACATCTTCAACCTGGCATTGAACAACCATACCTTTTGCCCAGAGACAAAGTTTTTGCACCCAATGTGCTGATCATGCCATCTCTTTACGTTGTCCTTATAAATCAAACTGTTGTCATATGCCCTGTTTCGGATTTCCACGAGCTCGTTCAAGTTCAGTCTCGGCAAAGCTTCCCTAGGTGACAACTCCAATTAATCTTCTTAATTGCCCATTCGGATTTATGAATCAATTCTGCAGGCAAATGGCATGGCTTGCCATAGATCATTCTAAATGGTGAAGTACCCAATGGTGTCTTGTAGGCTGTCCTATAGGCCCACAGAACTTGGTCCAAGAGTTGAGACCAGTTCTTCCTATCGGGACGAACCAATTTCTGCAAAATACTCTTCACCTCTCTGTTCGAAACCTCTGCCATGCCGTTGGACTGTGGGTGGTAAGGACTAGTAACTCTATGCTCAAATCCATAGTCCTTAGCTAAAGATCTCATATCTCGATTCACAAAGTGGCTACCCCCATCAGATATCAAAACTTTTGGCACCCCGAACCTAGCAATAATATGATCTCTCATAAACTTACAAACAGTTTTGCTGTCTGCGGTTCGGGTTGGGATAGCCTCCACCCACCTAGATAGATAGTCAACCGCCAACAATATGTACTCATGTCCTTGGCTGTTGGGAAAGGGACCCATAAAATCTATGCCCCATGCATCAAAAACATCACAAATAATCATCGGTTGCATGGGCATCTCATCTCTCTGTCCAACTGTCCCTCCCATCCTTTGACAAATCGGGCACGACCGCACAAAATCAATGGCATCTCTAAACAAGGTCGGCCAATACAATCCACATTGAAGTACTTTGTGAGCGGTTCTCTTTCCCGAATGGTGTCCTCCAGCCTCAAGTGAATGACAATATGTGAGGACACTCTGGTATTCCTCCTGAGGAACACACCTTCTCTAAACACAATCCGATCCTTCGAAGAAAAGGAAAGGATCGTCCCAGTGGTATCTCCTCGAATCCGACTTCAGTCGATCAATGCTGCTCCTAGTCCAACCATGGGGAACCTGCTTGGAGACAAGATAGTTCACCATGTTGGCATACCACGGGAGTGAGTCAATAACACAAATTGACTCATCTGGGAAGGTTTCTCTAATCCGCTCATGATCAGGAGAATCCTTAAGTTCAATCCGAGAAAGGTGATCAGCCACAACATTCTTCACTCCAGGTTTATCTTTTATCTCCAAATCAAATTCCTGGAGGAGTAAAATCCACCTAAGAAGATGCACCTTCACGTCCTTCTTTTCCATTAAGTATCGAATGGCTGTATGATCAGTATAAATTGTCACCTTAGAGCCCAAAATATATGATCTGAACTTCTCGAGGGCCCATACTACCGCGAGCATTTCCTTTTCAGTCACTGTATAATTTTTCTATGTAGGATCTAAAACTTTGCTCGCATAGTGAATCGCAAACAGAATCCCCTCTCGCCGTTGTCCTAACACAGCTCCTATAGCTAAATCTGAAGCGTCAGTCATGATCTCAAAGGGGAGAGACCAGTCAGGAGCTTGTAGGATAGGCGAGGTACAAATCTTCCTCTTCAATAGCTCAAAGGCCTCCAGACACCTGTGATCTACAACAAACTCTGTGTCTTTCCCTAAGAGCTCAGTCAGTGGGCGGGCGATCTTTGAAAAATCCTGAATGAATCTCCTATAGAATCCAACATGCCCTAAAAATGACCGCACTGACTTTACGTTGGTAGGTGGATCAAGTTTCTTGATCACCTCCACCTTGGCAGGGTCAACCTCCATTCCCCTTTTGGAGATGACATGCCCCAACACGATACCCTCCGTCACCATAAAGTGACTCTTCTCCCAGGAGAGTACCAGATTCACCTCTCTACACCTCGTGAGGACTCGGTCCAAGTGCGCTAAACATGTATCAAAAGAATCACAATGGACCGAGAAGTCATCCATGAACACTTCCAGGATATCTCCCACCATCTCGGCAAATATGGCTATCATGCACCGTTGAAATGTGCCCGGGGCATTGCAGAGCCCGAATGGCATGCGCCTGAAAGCATAAGTACCGAATGGACATGTGAATGTGGTCTTTTCCTGGTCCTCAGGGGCTATGGCCACCTGGTTGTAGCCTGAGTACCCGTCAAGAAAACAGAAGAACTCTTTCCCTGCAAGTCTCTCCAAGATCTGATCAATAAAAGGCAAGGGAAAGTGATCTTTCTTGGTCGCAGCATTCAGGCATCTATAGTCAATACAGACACGCCATGATGTGGGTACTCGTGTCGCGATCTCTACCCCCTCCTCGTTGGTGACCATCTGAATTCCCAACTTCTTCGGGACAACATGAAGTGGGGCCACCCACTTGGAGTCAGAAATAGGGTATATGAACCCTGCCTTGCACCATTTCTCAATTTCTTTCTTCACTACTTCCCGTAGATTGGGGTTAAGTCTCCTCTAGAATTCACGGGAAGGTCTCATATTATCCTCAGTGAAAATGTGGTGCGAGCAAAGAGCAGGGTTGATGCCTACGAGATCCGACACTGTCCAGCCTATTGCTTTGCGGTTCGTCTCTAAGACCTCTAACAACCTAGACTCCTGTTCTAAAGTCAAGTCTGAGCTAATGATGACATGATATATCTCTTTGGATCCCGCAAGAAAGGCATACTTAAGTGTAGGAGGTAGTGATTTCAGTTCTGGCAATGTGGTATCATCAAGCAGATCTGGCTGAACTGAATCTGAATCTGGTTCCGTGCTGCATGAAGGTGGGCTAAGCTGAGTAGTACTCGCCACCAAATCAGAAGTATCGGGAGTCGGATCGTCAAAAGTATCCAAACAATCGGCAAAAGCCACGTCCGACTCGTCATCTATGTCCCATGATTGTTCCGAAGAGGATGGAACTGACAGATCCCGATGGATCTCTAAGTCATCATGAGAATAGGTTGATGCATCTCTAGTAAGATCAGACAACACCTGACAAACTGCATCATGCACTATATCCTCTCCAGATGAAAGGGTCTCGCTCTGTCCTAAAGGATTCTGTCCCCAAATCCCAACTGTGCTAATCAAACTGCAACCTGACTCTGAAGATGAGTACTCTGTGCTACTCTCTGAATCGGGTCGCTGACACTTGGTTTGCTTCATCTCAAGGTTCACCTCTCCGCCTGAAGAACGGAACTTCATCATTCCCGTACCATAATCAAAAGCTGCGCCTGCGGTCCTAAGGAAGGGTCGCCCGAGAATGATCTGAAATTCTCTCCAATGATTGGGGGTCTCCATGTCCAAGACTGTGAAGTCCACCTGATAGTTCCGCCCCTCAATCGAGATAACGACGTTCTTCACTTCTCCCTTAGGTCTCTTCATTGAACGATTTGCGAATTGGAGTAAAGCTCTAGATTTGCGAAGTGGTCCCAACTTCAATTTCTGATATAATGCTAAGGGAAGTAAGTTGATTGATTAAAGAACCGTTATCTAAGAGTGTGCGTGCAAACGCAATGTCGTCAATACGACTCTCCACATAGTGAGCACCCATGTCTCTCTTTTTCTTTGGCAAAGTCTGATTCTTGAGACAATAGGTTGTGGCTACTGATAAGACATGTGTCTTTATATTTCGGTTGTCTTTCTTCCTGCTAACCCTTCTAGGTGTGCATCTCACCTTAAGGTATTTTTGGAAGGCAGGATGGTTAGCCACATATTCATCAAATGGCACCTTAACTGTGATGTTTTCTTTACAAAACCGTGCCATATCGGGGTCATCTTTCTGAATCTTTTTGATGCGCTTTCCTGCCGTAAGAGCACGGGGGAAAGGGATTGAAGCTAGGGAAACAGAGGATGAAGAATCTGAATCATGAACTGAAAGATCATTCTTTGACTTAACGGAAACAGAGTTCTTCATACAAGAATCTTTTCGATGCAACATGGACTCAAAATCTAAACTATCTACTACAGGTTGTGGAATAGAAGCTGGAGTGGTATCCGCCACAACCGGAGATGCAAGGTCCTCCGTAGACTCAGAATAATATCCATGCTGACGATGCTGCATACGTGCTCTCCTCCTCCTCTCGGCTCCCTGAGTGGAAATCCTCGAATGGTGCTGATGGGGCTCTGAAATATGATGCCTCTCCTCCTCGTCCTCTGAAGACTCCTAAAGTAGAGCTCCAGAGATGCCCCTCCTCGAGTCCCTCGCCCGGTCAGGTACGACCACGGTCCTTCCGCTCCTGAGTGACATGTGGTTAGCCTCGTCACACGAAAGAATCTCATGTACAGATTTAGGAGATGCTGAATAGTATACCTGACCAAAGTGCTGCTGAGAACTAGAACGGTTCAGGCTATTGGGGTTAGCCTGAACTTGGGCTGGGATAGAGGTAGAGGGTGCAGTCTGCTCGTCTCGCCATCTGGACAGGCGGTTGACATCCACCCGTAAGTCCTGAACCTCGTTCCTGTAGGAACGTAGCTCGTCGAGTATCTGCTGTTGAATATCCACGGGACTAGAAGATGAAGGAAGTGGATAAGACTGGGAAGAAGAACGGGAAGACTGGCCCTGCTGGCCAGTGTACTGCCTCTGCTGCTGCTGCTGCTGGGGTTGCGGGCCCTGCTGGCCCGTCTGGTAATGGCCCTGTCGGCCATACTGCTGGTACTGCTGCCTCTGTTGCTGGGGTGGCTGGAATCCAGGGCTCTGCTGTGAAGGAGGTGGTGCGGAGGTGAATGCGGTGTTGTGAAAGGTCGGGGGACGCTGATAGGTCTGTCGGTCTCCCGTACTTCCCTGCCTGGCAGGGTCCTGAGTATACCATATCCCATTCACCTCCCAAACTAGGGAAGGCTCCTCCTGGACTGTCTCTGCTACTGGAGGTGGCTGTTGGAAAGAGTGGGTGTAGGATTGGTCCTGCTCCCACGGCTGGGGTTGCCCTGACACCAACTGCTCCTGAACATGGTGAACTCGGAATACGGGAGCAGAGGGTGCAGTCACGGCAGGTATCCTTATCTTAGATATCTTCTCAGTCAACTCCTCCATCTGTTTTGGATGTTTGGAGACGCTCCGTTCTAACTCATCAATCCTCCTGTCGATCTTCTCGACTACAGTAAGCTTGTCAGCAAGAAGTCCCATGCTAGGGATCACGTCCTGAGAGAGATCGACTATAGCTGATTTTCCCCCTCCAAATGAGAGTGAACTGGGGGATGGTGTATAGGCCCTGCTGGCCAACTGTGAGCGGCTAGTTTCAACCATCTGCTCGAATACCCTCCAGACGGTATCCGCTCCTCGTGATGCATAGCTGCCTCCACAGGCAGCGCTCACTAAACCCTACATCTCAGGGTTGAGACCAGTGAAGAAGGATTGGACCAAGATGTTATCATCTAATCCATGACACGGATACTTTTGCAGGATGTCCTTGAATCTTTCCCAAGCATCACAGAAGGCTTCATGGGGTAACTGGGAAAAACTCGTAATTCGCATCCTCATCATGTTAGTTCTACTCAAAGGGTATAACTTCTTTAGGAATAGGTCCTTGAACTGAGCATAAGTGGTGATGATGATTCCAAGATTCTCTACCCAGTAATCGGCTTTTCCACCCAAGGCAAATGGAAGGGCTTTGAGCCTAATATAATCCTGGCTAACATTATTATGTTTGAGGTTAGCACAGATGAGCTCAAAGTCCCTTAGGAATGCATATGGCTCCTCAGAAGCATTCCCATCAAAGTGTGGCAACAGGTTCAGAAAATGCGGCTTCAATTCAAAATCAACAGTGGGTTCGGCCGGACTCAAGTAGTTATGAATTTGATATTGTCCGGGGTTGTATGCCGCATCCATTGGTAGTTGGACCCCAACATTTAACTGTCCCAACTAAGCTCTCAGTAATGCTTGTTGCTGCTCAGATGCAGCTAATCGGGCTAGTATACTTCTCATCGGGTCTTCATGGTTCTCTTCTTCCTCTTCTTTCTTCTTTGGCATTTTACTCGAGTCTTCTTTATGTCCTGAATCAGCAATGTTTTCTTGATTAGAAGAGGATTTATGAATCATGATATTCTCACCAAGGCGATGGTCTTCCTCGGTGAGGTGGGACGAGAGAAATGGAATGGTTTGAGGGTAACCATCCCGAGAGTGAGTGATCCTGGGCTCAAGAGGGTCATGAGTCCAGGTTGATCCAAGTTGCGCTTGGACCTTTGAAGACGTACTTTTTGAAGGGTTCAACGAGAGATTCGCAAAGTCCGAATAAATATTCCCCCAATCAGTCATCTTCGATGTCAAAAGAACCGATTAGATCACGATAATCAATGAGGAGCTAGTTCTACGGTGCACGTTAATGTGCGGAGTGAACTCACACAATACAAACGCAATTCAAACCCCCAATTTCACCAACTCAACACGTGATGGCCGTAAGAGTTCGGCCGAATTATCTGGTCAATTTTAGTTGGTGAGAATACAATCTTGGAAAGATTAACGAGCTGTTAGGTGCCTGTATTTTCCTACAGAGTGGCCCGATTCTTACGACTAGTTTGACCTACTTTCAGCCAGTATAGGAGTAAGTACGGACCGTATAAATACGGCTACCCGTTCCTTGAGAACTAAAGCGTCCTGTAAACCTCCCACTCTGCTAAGGAAGTCCGGACCGTTTACCGGCTACCCATAAATCCTCACTGAAAAGTAGCTAATCGCCTAAAAAGAAAGAACCAGTAGTAAGTAAGAAATCCAGACTTGGCTCTATCCTAGGGTCGTCTCTCTCTCACTTGCAATTAAAACAAACAATGAGGGCTTTATGCACCCGAGAACAAGGGTTCTTTTTATTCCAATTAATTAGATCGATCTGCTCAATTCAGTCCCAATTTTAGAGTTAGGTTATCACTTGAAATTTATGTGAACACACAAGCACGTCTACCGTTCAGTCCCAATTTCCTTTTGACCTTAAGTTGTAAAACAAGATGGGAATCGGAAATCAGAATGCAAATGAAAAACTATGATGCATGCTCAGAAGAAGGTATACTTACAGTGAATCCCAGCACTCTTCATGCATTATGCAGAACAGAATTTATAAATATTACACTAAATGCATGCAGATCGAGAAAACCGCACCTAAACAATATACTTATTAGCGGGGAAGAATTGATTGAATTTGAGCTAAGTAGTACGTGTCTATGTGCATCTCATTATGAATCTTATCAGATAAGTGAATCTTCTAAGATATGTGTGGCCTAAATAACGATGGGCACAAACAAATTTGATGCTAAACTACTGTGTGCCTAATCCTTTAATTCGCCATTCAAGTCAAGCCCCACCCTCGCCGGAGAGTGAAACAGGCTCGACACACCACAAATAATGTCTAAGTCTTTTTACATGCGCGAGCTCTCAAACAAGAGCCGCTATAAATGAGCAAGATAAATAATTACAACAATTTACAAAAGCTCTCTCAAAAACAAATAAATTATCCTCGCACTTCAGCAATCGGCGCTCCTCGCGCCCGTCGACCTCCGATGTACTCCAAGTCCACCAGGCCCTCGCAAGGAAAATAAGATTTATGTTAGAGAGATAAAAACAAGATATATAAAAAATATGAAGAGAAATAATTGCAAAAAAAAGAAATAAATACAAGTGGCTCGGGGGTCAGACTACCCGAGTAAATGAAAATCTAAATCTAAATTTTTAAACTAATCCCTAAGTCGTTCGCCTCCCCGGCAACGGCACCATCTGACGAGTCGCTAAATATGATAAATAATTCGGTCACGTTGTAATACGTGTACTTAGCGATTCGGTCAGAACCGAGAGAAGATCTCCATGAAGAGTATCTCGGCTTGATTTATATCCCGGACAAGTCCGGGGTCGAACTCAGGGAGGCAAAGGAACAACTTGGGTCTAATTCAAAAACTTTGGTCTAGATATTCAATGCGGTATTTTTTTTAGATTTTTTTTATGCAAAAATCAAAGCAAATGCAAATGCGGGTGAATCAAGACACTAAGAAAACATACAACAAGGCCAAATTAATTTTAATGTCAAATTAACCCAATTCAGCCAAATTATATTTTTCCTAAAGTCCTAATCCAGTGGGGAACATAAAACATATTTTTTTGTATTTTTTAGGTTTAAAAAGCAATAATTAAAAATACACACTTTTTATGGGTTTTTTCGCAATTTATCACACAAACTGTAAGCAAAAATTATGAAAATATTACTGGAATGAAAACATGATGCAAGGAAGCTACAGTAATGTTTTTGGAATTTTTTGACAAGTTATGAATTTTTTATAGATTTTTTAGTGGAAACAAGGTGACAGTGAGTAATTAATTCCTAGTTAATCCACGTTATCAAATTAATCAAAGTGCGAATTATCTCATAAAGGTATTTTCATGTGGCATACAAGAGACTTGAAAGTTTGCAAAAATGATGTCTGTGGATTTAATTAAAAATCAAATACTAATTTCACTCTTTGAATTATTTCAGGCACAAGACAACTCCAATGGATGTGAAATTTGGATTGTAACTCTATCACATTTCAAGGCATCACATATATTTTTTGTGGAATTTTTAGAGCAACCGTATGTGAGATATAAATTAAGAGTCCAAAATGGGTAAACTACACAGAATTTCAGTTAACCATTTTTAATTAATTACCCATGACTCACAAAAATACAAATAAATAGTCAAAATGTAGAAAATTAGTTGCTCCTCATGAAGACATTTTTTATTAAATATAAAGATGTATAAATGAGGTCCAAATTAAAGTGCAAACATAGGGGTGTCTTTGCAAATTCAGAAAATGAGAATACAACTTGAACGTATGCACAGGGACTAATCTGTAATTACAAAAACTATGAAAGACATATTTACAATTTTTACATTAAAATAATAGAGAAAAAAAATCAACCTTTCTTCTCCCTGGAGCCCCGATGGAACGAAGAACCCAAAGAGCTATGGCGGAGGCGGCGGCCCCGCGCACGGCCGCGAGGAGGGCGAGGCGCGCGGCTGGTCGGCGGTTGTGGAGGAGGGGGCGGCCGCGCCGGCGGTGGCTTGGACGGGGGTGCGACGGTGATGGCCTGGGACGGAGGCGGCGGTGATGGCCTGGGAGAGGCGGGGGGCCGAGGCGGAGCTGGGGCTCCCGGTTGGCGCAGCGGAGGCGGCCGCACGGCTGGCGCGGCGGAGGCGGCCGCGCGACTGAGGCGGAGGGGCGGCGGCGGTGGTGGGCCGCGCAGCCGCCTGCCATTGATGAAAATGGGCGGCGGCGGTGGGTGCTCCCCCACAGCTGCTGCGGCTTTTTTTGTTTTTTTTTATATTTTTTTAATTCTTTTTTTGTTGTAATAGGAAGGGACTTTTTTTGTTTTTAATTTTTTATTTTTTTCTTAAATTTTCTTTAAACAGGGATTGAACATGAAAAAAAGGAAAAAAATGATGATGGTGAGGATGATAAAGTAAACAAATGGGAGAAAGAAAAATGGTGTGATGATGGTGGTGGAAGGGATGATATGTGGTGTACTAAAAAAAATTGCAAAAAGACCAAATGAAGTAAAATGAAGGGAAAATTTACCTACGATGATACGGTCGCCTATGAAGTGCTCTCGTGAGCACGGTCTTCGCTCGAATCGCCGGCGTGCGATGAGCTCGAGCAGCGCGCGGTTGCGGCTGCGATGTTGGCCAAAAAGCCAACGGATCACACCGAAGAGAGGGCCGTCGTCGCTCGACCGCGGTTGCGTCGCTGTCACCGATTCAACTCTGGGAACTTGGCTCTCCTCACATAAAGATGGATCAAAGGCAAAATTGAGGAGAATGAGAGGTATATAAAGAGAATGGAATGAGAGGTTATTAAAATGGTGGGAGGTTATTTTATTAATGGAGTTGAATGGGAGGTTTAAGAAATGGTGGGGTTGAATGGAGGTTGGTGGTAGAAGAGAGTTGAATGGTGGTTATTGTAGAGAATGTAAAATAATTAAATAAATAAAATGAAATAAAGTAGGCTACTTTAAATACAACAAAATAAATAAGGATAAAATAATGGTGAATTTACAAGTGAATACAAAACACCATGTACATTTTTTTAATAAGAGATATTTACAACGGAAAAATACAATAAAATAATATAAATAAAATACAACACAAGCATGATTTTTTTGTATTTTTAGAAATTAAGAAAGGTAAAATAAAAAATTAAAGAAAGAATGAATATATACATGGTATATAATGTACATCCAGGTCCCAAAACCCAACTTTTGCAAATGAGCTCCGATTTTAATGAAACCACTTCCGTTGGATAGATATTTTCTAACTTGAACTTTAAAAGTAAGTTTAATGAATTTGGAGTTCATACGGAGCAGGAATTTAGCTTGGAAGTTGGACTTTACGGCTTTTTCTCTTTGGGATCTAGGAGAATTTATTCGAGATGAAATTTGTTTTGTATTTTTATATTTTTATGTATATTTTTATAAACAAGTTAGAGAAAGAATTAGGCAAAAAGGAGTTGAAATGAAATTATTAAAAAAATACATGAAGTTTTGGGCTATTTACATGTATAAAACTCTTTTATTTTTGCGGCTTTTTATGTTAATTCAATTTGTACAATCTTATATACAATAATTAGTGTATTTTATTTACAAGAGTTATTTTGTTAATTTATTGATTTTATGGATATTTTTCTGGGATTTTACTCGGGGATTTTGCTAAGATCAAGATATTGCGATGATGAATCGCATATTCATCACTTGATCACCTAGGTTAATGGAAAATGGGAATGAGGGGTAGACGATGATTTCTTGATTTATGTGCTCACCTTAAATCAGTGATAACCTTAAGCAAATAATTTAGGACTGATAATTGCAAGTCAACCTAAAATGGAGTAAAATCTTGTTTGGGAGAGCAAAACCCGCGTTTACATAGATGGTTTTATTTGACATTTTTCCCACGTAAACTAGAATGTTTTTAATCACCAATAAAACCGACAAGATAATAAACCAACAGTTGTTGGTTTCACGAGTGAGTTGGTGAAATCAAAGGGTTGTGCATGCTTATTTGATCCTTGGTTGCTCCGACACCTCCCCTAGACCTTAGGAACTCCATTCATCTCTGAAGATTCATCTGCTCATGTGTATATCCATCCGACTTCTTCATTCACCTCAGGTCTCTCCCAACATCAATTATCCATCTTTATACTTAAGCTACTTTCAGCCTAAGTATAGGGGGGACCTAAATCCCCGTGATTTTCTTACCCATCTTTCCTTGCCTTAATACTTAGGTTATTTCTAACCTAAGTATAGGGAGGTCCTCCTAAGTTCCCGTATATTTTTCTATACTTAAATGGACCTATTTCCTTGTATCATCTAGTGCTATGAGGACATAACAAAGTTTAAGTATAGTGGGGTTATACCGCATATACATTATTTATATTTTAGCTATATTTTGAAAATTTTGAAAAATTTGAAACTTTTTGGCTAAAGTATTATCTCTTGAACTAAGTGGACAAATTTGTTTTCAAGACTTTTCTGTATTATGTTACACTATTTTCAAAGAAAAAATATTTTTGAAAATGATTTGAAAAATGAGTACCTCTTATTTTGAAAAATTGTTTGAAAAATATTTGGAAAATCTTTATTTGTGTGACATGGTTTGGAAAATAGTTTTTCTTGATTTAAAGGATAGTGAGTCTAACTTGTGTTTTTAACCTTAATCCAAAAATCCATAAAAATGAGAAAACCCAAAAATCCTTTAAGAGTCAATTTGACTACTAAACCCAAATAAGTAGTCGCGTTCATTGTGGGCTCACCCTTACCAGAGTAGGTGGTTTAGAGGACATCGCGTAAGGCTCCGTCCTCAAGCAACGGGCTCCAGACTATACTTACACCTATACTGGGTGAATGCAGATGCATCTACTCATTTGAGTTTAGGCAGTCATTATGTCTTTTAAAATCTTCATAAAATTTTCAAAAAAAATCTGGGATGAAGGAGTTGGATTAAATCCCCTATTTTTCACTTCCACACATGATCAGAGAGGTTCGAGAACAATCAGTTTATGAGCTCTTGAGATTTTAGGTTAATCAGCCTTAGCCATCAGGGTCTTAGACTTAATCATACACATTTCCCTAGGTTTCTAGATTTGCATGCTATATTGCATGCTTAGTCTCCTACCTTAAGAATATGATCAGCACTTCACATGCACGACTGCGGACTCAATGAGATGAGATGAAATTTCACTTGAGGGACTGGGATGAGGGATTCAAGTCTGGACTTGATCTAATGATGCTCGAGGATGGGATAAAATCATTGAAGGCTTCACGAGACCTAAGTGGCAGCATTTTAGCCAGTATGAGAACTTAGTTCTTATGCTAATATCTTAATTTTGAACTAAGTGCTAGGGTGTGAATAAAATAAAAATGTTGATCAGTGTGCACCAACTCTTGGTAAAAGCAGTGGAGCTAGCCAAAATATTACAAAGCAATGACATGTTAAAGAAAAGCTCTCATTCCACAAAGTCAAATATCAAAAAGAGCTTCCACCAAAGGCGAGAACACCCAAAAAATTTCAAAGTGTCCACTTGGACCACCGCTTTTAGGGCCAAGAGTCAGGCTTGCACCAAAAAAGGGCTATGCATTGTAAATGCTACAAGTCTGGGTGTAGAAGGTACGATAGATACGCAAAAAAGGCACACCTCGGTGTACTCCTAGGAAAACAAGAGCAGACGATTCCATATTCTCTTGACGGACACACTGATCAACACAAAAAAAATGCGTTGCGTAATAAGGCACTCGAGAGGATCCTTGTTTCAATGAGAGGGACAGAAGAAACGACACGATCCTAAACCCTCCATAAACTGGCCTGTCACCAACACTTCTAAGTCTGACAACTAAAGAGACGGTGGATTGGACGTAATATTTGATTTATTCCCTAGTGTTAAGGATTGGGTCCTTAGGAGAACTTCTTAGACCGGGACCTTGGGTGACGCTTTGTCTCTACTCTTGTGAACGCAGTCAACACTTAAGTTCATATACTTAGTTTATATGTATACAAGAGAGAGTCTAGAAAACTAGAGGAATTGGATGCCTCTTGATTAAGGCTAGGTTGAACTCTGAAATTTTGGATCTCTAAAATTGAGAGGACTTGAACAGATCAGATCCTGTACGCACATGCACAAGGGGGTTAATCCAGCTCATTCATTTTTTGTGATGCTCGGGGACGAGCATAGTTTAAGTATAAGGGGGTTGATGAAACCCAGTTTCATGCGCTTAATTCGTTGAAATTAACCCCCTAGCTTAGACCATGAGTCAATAAAAACCTGATTAATCCATGTAATTATCTGACCCCTTGAATAAATTAAAAATACAAAAAAATGGCAAAATTAAAATTCGTAGTGTTTTTACCCTTAAAAATGCTCACAAAATATTTCTCACTTTATTTGACCTCTTCTCCGTTTTTGATCAACATGAAACTTGTATATCTCATCAAGGTCTACAACTTTCATGTTTTGAGTTTTTCCAAAACCGACCTCTTTCTCCCTCTTATTTCACTTTTTCTCTCTGAATAATCTGATTGAGCAACATGGCGCCTTTTAGTTGCGCCACGCGGCCCGGTCCCTTGCTCGCCACACGCCTCTCTCTATCCGCCGTTCGATTACTCTCTCTCCCTTCAGATCTCCATCTTTCTTCCCACCTCTGATATCAACCACCCGATCATCCTTCAGAATCCATCTGAACCATCCATGAGCGCCTTCTCCTCCTCTAGCCACGTGTCGCTTCGTCTGCCGACCGATTGATCTCTTGGCGCCTTCATCACCACCGCACGTTACCGCTGTATTTTCGACCATTCGATCGACGCCCAGGTCGCATCTCACCTGTTCATCAGTGCCCTCATATCGTTACGACACATGGCGCTCTCTGCGCCCTTCGTTCCATCATTCATCGATCTAATCATGTCCGCTCCTTAGCACCCATGTCTCAACGGTTGGATCGCGAGATCCAATGGTGGAGGCTTCAATGTCAACCTCCGATGCCCTCGTGCAACTAGACGTACGAATTCGGGACAATCTTTGTGACACTCTCCTAAACCTACAACTCTGCTTAATCTTCTCAAAGATTGTTGTCACTATATTAAAATTGAAAAGATAAGCAGCCAAACTCTAATGTGCCTTCACAAACGTGGGGTTTGACCTGTGTTTTCTTTGCGTGTTTATTCTCTATCCTTTGACTTGACCCTCGTGCTCTTATCAATTCTCTTGACATCAGAGATGGATTTCTCTGGGGATATCTGTTCGAATCTTGTTGGACACATCACAGAACCCCTTAGATTTTACGTCTCTTCAGATTCGAGATGACCCTCTTCTTGAATCCACTTGGTCTTAGGATGACCCTCTTCCCAAGTCCCCTTCACGGTTCAGTCAATCCCGAAATAACCCTCTCTTCTACTCTCCTCCTACCAAAGAAACTTTTAACTTTGGCAGAACTCCTAAACCTTCAACCCATCTATCTAACTCAGATGTATCTGTATCTGAAGGTGAAAAGGAAGTCAAGATGTCTCCCAAGAAGAACCTTGAGGAAGACGAGGACAATGACCCACTGTGTGCACTTTTGGCTAAGGTTACCGCAACCGAACAACACAATGCAATGCTTAGAGTGAAAATGGCAGAACTGCAATGAGGAGAAATGGCTATTGAAGACACATACCTCATTGAAATTGATGAAGATTATAATTAGTTGAGGCATGTACCTCCCGAGGATGCGTTCAAGCAGAAACTGCATTTCCTTGCGTTGCTACCTAAGTTCAGAGGGAACAATCATGAGGAACCATATGCATTCCTATGAGACTTCGAGCAAGTTTTTGACAACCTATCCCACCCTAGGATTAGTCAAGACTACATCCGATTGAGAGCTGTCCCCTTTGCCTTGACCGATAAGGCAACATACTGACTGAAAAACCCAAGGGAAGTGGTCATCACATGGGCCACCTTCAAGATAATGTTCTTAAAGAAATTATAGCCAATTTTTAGAATTAAATAGATGAGGATCATGCTCACAAGCTTTACCCAGTAACTGAATGATCCATTCCACGAAACTTGGGAGAGGTTTACAGACCTGATCCAGAAATGCCCCGGTCACGGGATAAACAAAATGATGTTGGTCCAAAGTCTTGTTAGTGAACTAAACCCTGAAACCCAAGGGTTAGTGAGTGCATCTTACTGATGAAGCTACATGGGATGCCATGAAGACATCGTCTATAAAGTGTTTGAGAAGTTAGCAGAATCTAGCCAGGAACAAACTACCAATCGAGCCTACACAACTAGCTCACTTTCACTCCTATCTAAGGAGGGAGAGTGAAATTTGGGTACATCAGGTGTCCACCAAATCCGAGCAAGTGATAATGCTCGAGGACACTATGTTGCTCCGCTTAGGGAATGCACCTGCGCCAAATACAATCCGCTCCTTCCCTGAAAAAGAGGGGATCTTCCCATTGGTAGAAATGAATCGTTGACAAGAATTTGTTCTTCTGAATATTCGTCCATTCATGTGGAACTACGCCTAAGATGAGGTAGTTGAAAATATAAGCATGCCAAGGGAGTGAATCCACTGCCAGGATTAACTCGTCAGGAAAGGCGTCTGTGATGGGTGCACTGCTCAGTGGAGCATCTTGCAGCTCTATTCCGGAGAGGTGATCTGTTACCACATTCTGAACTCCAGTCTTATCTTTAATTTCCAAGTCGAACTCCTGGATGAGAAGGATCCATCTGATCAGTTTAGGCTTGGCATCCTTCTTCTGTTGTAAATATATGATAGCAGAGTGGTCAGTGTAGATTGTGATTTTTTATCCCAAGAGATAGGATATGAACTTCTCAAGGTAGAATACCATATCCAACAATTCTTTCTCTGTCACAGTGTAGTTTCTCTGAGCTCCATATAATGTTTTGCTAGCATAATGAATGGCATAGGGAGCCTTGTCTTTTCTCTGTCCTAGAACGACCCCAACTGCAAAATCTGACGCGCCTATCGTGATCTCAAAAGGAAGAGACCAATCTAACGGCTGTAGGACTGGTGCTTGAGTGATTAGATCCTTCGACTGATTGAATGAAAGGAGAACCTGCTGATCATCATTGAATTTTGTCTCCTTGCACAATAATTCTGTAAGAGGTCGCGCGATGCGGCTGAAATGCAAATGAATCTTCTATGGAATCCCACATGACCTAGAAAGGACCTCACATTCTTGACTATCTAAGGTGGCTCAAGATTGGCAATTACATCCACCTTTTCCAGGTCGACTTCCATGCTACGTTTGGAAATGAAGTGACCCAACACAATCCCCTCTGTGACCATGAAGTGGCTCTTTTCCCAAGATAATACTTGATTGACTTCACGACATTTTCTGAAGTACTCTGTCCATGTGCTCAAGACAAGAATTGAAGCTATCACCATAGACGGTAAACACCTCGATAAAACTGCCAACCATCTCAACGAAAACTGCAAGCATGCATCTCTAGAATATCGCTGGTGTATTGCACAGTCCAAAGGGAATTCTCCTGAAAGCATAAGTGTCTAACATGAAAGCAAAGGTTGTTTTCTCTTGATCTTCAAAGGCAATTGCCACTTGGTTGTACCTAAAGTACCCATCCATAAAGTAGAAGAACTCCTTGCTAGCAACTCTTTCCAAAACTTGATCAATGAACGACAAGGGGAAGTGGTCCTTCTTTGTTGCTACATTAAGGTAGTAGTAGTCAATGCATACAAGCCAGGATGTTGGTACCCGAGTATATATCTCCTCCCCTCTATCATTTGTAACCACAGTAAGTCCTGATTTCTTCGGAACTACATGCAGTGGGCTTACCCATTTGGAGTCGGAGATATTATAAATGAAGCCTGCATCACACCACTTCATGTTTTCTTTCATAACGACGTCCCTCAGAATTGGGTTCAATCTCCTCTGAAATTCACCTGATGAGTTGGTATCTTCTTCCAAGTAGATGTGGTGGGAGCACAAAGTAGGATTTATCCCATGGAGATCGGAAACGTGCCAACTGACGAGTCACTAAATACATGATATAATTTGTACTCGTTGTAATACGGGTACTTAGTGGATCGTTCAGAACTGAGTCGAATGTCTCTGTGAAGAGGACTCGACTTAAATTTATATCCCGGGCAAGTCTGGGGTCGAACACAAGGAGCAAAGGAGTAACTTTGGGTTATTTCAGAAAATTTAGTTCTAGGTTTCCAATGCAGATTTTTTTATATTTTTTAATGCAAAAATAAATGCGAATACAAAATAGGGGTAAATCAAGTTAATAAGAAAGCACATAACTTAACCAAATTAAATTTTAATACTAAATTAACTCAATTTAGCCAAATCATAATTTGTTTCTACAAACCTAATCTATTGATGAACACAGACTATATTTATTTGAAATTTTAGGGGTTAATATGCAACAATAAAAAATGCACACTTTTTATGGGTTTTTACACAATTTTTCACTCTAGCAGAATGCAAAAATTAGGAAAATTTTATTGGAAATAAAACATGATGCAATGACTCTACAGTACTTTTTTTGATTTTCTGACAATATATGATTTTCTTATGAATTTTTTAATGAAAATAAAGTGAGTGTGAGTATTGAATTTCAAATAAATCCACATTATCAATTTATCTAGAGAGCGAATTATCTCAATAAGGTATTTATATGAGAAATCCAAGAGAGTTGGATTTTCACAAAAATAATGTAAGTGGATATAAATAAAAATCACTTACTAAAATCACTCTACAATTTATATAAAGCACAAGACAACTCCAACTAAGATGAAATTTGGACCCTAGTTAAAGCACAGTTCAAGGCATCATTTACGATTTTTTAGAAAATTTTGGAGCAACCGCAAGTTAAATATGAATTTAAGAACTCAAATTGGGTAAAATATGAACTTTTCCATTACATAATTTTGATTAATTACCCAAAACTCACAAAAATACAAATAAATATCCAAAAGATAGAGAATTAGTTGCTCAACAACATGACATTTTTCTTTAAAATAAATGTTGCTAAAAAGTTGTCCACATTAACATGAAAACATAGGGGTACCCGTGTAATTCTAGAAAACAACTTTGAATATAAAACATGTGCGTGAACTTTTTTGTAATAATATAAACTTGAATATAAACAATGAAATTTTAAAAAAATTAAAAAAATGAATCTTCTTCGTTCTACTTTTAGGGAACCGACATGATTACGTGGATGGGGGCGATGCGTCGTAGCCCGCATGAGAGAGGGACGGTGGGCTCCTAGCGGAGGGCGTCGACCTCAGGTGGGGGCGCAAGCATGGAAGTGCGACAGAGCTGACGGCTGGAGGTGGCAGGCACGACGGAGCGGCCTGCGAAGGCTGCGGGTGGCGACGATGGTGATGAGCGGGTGGTTGGGTAGAGGGCTGGCGGTGAGGAGAAGCGGTGCATGGCAGAGGGAGGGTCACAAAAACGGTTGCGACCTTCTGCATGAGGAAGGTGGGCAGCGGTGGCCTGGAGGAGCAGCCTGGAGCGACGACACGGATGGGTCGCGCTACTTTCTTTTTTTATTGGGATTTTTACCCCACAGACCTTATAAACTTGGCCAATTACCTCCATAACCTTTGAAACAACCTAATTCCTCCATCGACCCCATGAAGTTGCCAACTCTTACCCCATGAACCCCTCGGTTAATCTATTTGAAGCCTGTGAGGGTTCTTGGGGTAATTTATAGGGTCGATGGAGTAATTACATTGTGCAAAAGGTCATAGAGGTAATTTAAAAAGTTTATAAGGTTTGCCGGGTAAAAATCCCTTTTTTATTTTTTTGATTTTTTGAAATTTTTTTACTGTTGTATTGTGATGGAAATCTCTTTAATTTATTTTTTCATATTTTTTTATTTTTCTTAAATAGGGAATAACAAATGCAAAAATGATGTGGTAATGAAGGTGGTGTGATAAAAGAAATAAACAAATGAAGTTGTGTGGGCGGTGATTGACGAGCCGCGAAAACTCTTCTTTAATTTGTGTGAATTATCATTTAAATTTGACGTTTCATTGTAGACGGGAATTCGAAATCAATAAGGAAATAATTACAATAATTTATTAAATTTTTAATCGGCGTGGTTTTATGTTTATTTTACTTGGGCAAGTCCCAAGGTCGAACTCAAGGACACAAAAGGAACAACCTAGAATTATGTTTATCAAAGTTCACACACGATTTTTGAGATTGTATTTTTTTGGTATTTTTAATGTAATTTTGAGATTCAAAATGCAAATGAGGCCAATTTTAAGGACTAAAATGCAATTTAAACAAATGATATCCAAAAATAATGAAACTTGGCCAAGATGTGAATAATGATGGAATGGACACAATTTTTTGAAATTTTCAGATGCAAGATGAATATTTAAAGAATTTATGAATGCAAATGAAGTGAATTTCAATATTTAATTATAATAAATACTTAACCTATTTATTTTTAGTGGATAAAATTATCCAAGACCTATCACTAGGTGATTGATCTCAAAAAAAATCCTAAAACACAAAAATACGAGTTTTAATACCTATTAAAAATTAAAGATTGAAATATGCAAAAGGATTTTTTTAGGACAAACCATGCATGCAAATGCATTTCTCATGGGGCACAAGTTAAATACAATTAATTCTCTAATCCTTGAATTTTTAGTAATTTTCAGATCTATGGTTAATTACTTATCAATTTTAAGACACAAGTTGAGAAAAATATGTAAATTTACACAAGAATAATAATTATTAATTAACCACAAAGGATAAAAATATCACAAGCATACCATAATGTAGAGAATTAATTGAAGATCACAATGCTATTTTTGAATAATAAAAAAATTTCATGTAGAGGTATAATACAAAAGGGGAGCAAAGGGGTAGAACTGTAATAAAATAAAAGAAAATAATGCAGAGAGAGGGACTTTAATGAAATTACCTAGACCCTGGGGGGTTGATTGCAAAATTGCCAGTGGGGCACGTGCCGTGCATGTGCCCTCTGTATAGTTGGGCTATGGCTGGAAATAGTGCAATCCTCGAGGGTTTGAATGCAAAGATTTCCCAACGCACGTGCCACGCACATGCGCGGGGGCCTCCGGACTCGAGCCCTGCTGAGGGATGCGGAGTGAGGAGGTCCTATGGCGGAGGCGTGTCCCTGTGGGGGCTCTGGGTGGAGCACCAGTGGCTTGTCTCATGGACAAAGGTGGAGAGGTGCATGTGGAGGATGACATACGACCAGCATGCGTCGGAGCAGGGGGCAAGAGTGTGCTTGGAGTCAACGAAGAACTTCAGGGGACGTTGATGAAGCTCAGAGGCACGACTGGAGAGGTGGAACGATGGTGGAGTCGGATAAAGATGAGCCTGAGACTCCAGGCAGTCGTGGAGGCGTTGCAGAATTCCTTGGAGGAAGTGGAGCACGCTTGGGATTAGAGAAGAATGTCGAAGGCGATCTGTGAGATACGTGGCTTGACAGTCAAAAGAAAAACAGGAGCAGAGGCCACGAAGTCGAACGATGAAGATGCAATGAGGCTTTTGGCCTCGGATCTCGCCCGATAGAATAGGGAGGGGTTGTGCGGTCACCATTGGCATCCTCCTTTTTTGCGGTTGGAAATAGTGTGATCCTCGGGGGCTTGAATACAAAGATCCCCCAATGCACGTGCCATGCAAGTGCGTGGGGCCTCGTAACTCGAGCCCGATTGAGGGACACGGAGTGGGGATGTCCTCTAGCAGAGGCGTGGCCCTGCTAGGCTCTAGGCGGATCACCGGTGGCTTCTCTCCTAGATGAAGGCGGAGAGGAGAAGGTGGAGGCTGACACACGGCCATCGGACGTTCGAGCAGGGTGGCGAGAGTGCGGTCATAGTTGACGAAGAACTTATGGGGATGCCGATGAAGCTTGGAGGTGCGACTGGAGAGGTGGAGCGACAACAGAGTCAGATGAAGATGAGTCTGGGACTCCAGGCGGTCATGGAGGCACTGTGGAATTCCTCAGAGGAAGCGGAGCACTCTTAGGGTTGGAGAAGAAATGTCGAAGACAATTTGTGAGATACGGGTCTCGATGGTCAAAAGCAAAACTGGAGCAGAGGCTGCGACGTCGAACGATGGAGCTGTAACAAGGCTTTTGGCCTCGGTTCTCGCCGGATAGAATAGGGAGGGGCTGTGCTATCACCACCAGCACCCTCCTCTTTTGCGGTGCAACGACGGATGAAGGAACGGTGTAGTGGTGACGTTTCTTTAATAGGGAGAGGAGTTGGCAGCCGTCGATGGCAGGTTGGTCGATTTGGGGAGACGACGACGAAATCGGGGGGATACGATCTGATGGGGTGGCTGACGAGATCGGATTATAAGTGGATGGCGTCGTCTAATTTTGGAAAGAGGGAGGAGATGGTAGAGGCACGGCCGTAGATGGAAGAGAGGTGGCAGAGATTTTGGAGATGCGGGCGACGTCGTTGATTGGGAAAGAAGGCTGGAGAAAGAAGAGAAGTAGCAGACGTCCGATCGACCGAGATCGGACGGTCTGGATGCTGACACATGGCAACATTTTATTTTTTTAGTTTTATTTTTTTTAGTTTTTTATTTTTTTAAATTTTTAATAAACCAAATTTAAATATATAAAAGGGCTAAAAAGGGGTGGCACGTGGCAGCTCCAGGAGCTGCCACATGTCACCACTAGAAAATTCGAAAAATAAAAGAAAAAGAAAATTTAAAAAGAAATAGCAAACGGCTCCGTATCGAAAAATTTGCTTCAAGAAAGTTTCACGAAACTTCCATGAAGAGACCAAAAACAAAATCTATCATTTGTAAAAAAATGATATTTTTGGGATATCCCATTTACATAGAATACCTTGATTTTTGAGTTTAATAATTTTTTTAATATTTTTAAACAAAATAAAAATTCGAAAAATATAATAAATCAAATATAAATATTTACATATTAATCTATTTTTTGGGTTTTTATTAAGTAAGAAAAAGAAGAAATAAAATAAAGTACGAAAAAGACAACTTTGGTGCAAACAGTTAGTGAAGACTCAGACTCTGTGGGTTTCTTTGATTTCAATCTCATTTTGGATCTAGAGTTTTGTGTATTTTAATAATACTTTCATCAAAGAAAATAACGTAAAATGAAATAAAATAAAATGAGTTAATTAAGTACATAAAATAATAGGTTAAAAACCGCTAAAATACAAAATGTACAAAAGATGCCCAAAATCCTACGTTCACATATGAGCTCTTATTCACTTAAACTTGGTCTTGTTTTGAAGGTAATTGAGTGTACATTAGTTCAAAAGTGAGCAGGATCAAATCAAACACTGTATGAGGAAGATATCAATGTTTTAGTATGGAAATCCTAGAACTAGGTTTTGAGTTTCTGGTCCATTTATTTAGGCTAACGAATTTTTGTATTTTTCATTTATTCTTGGTAGTAATATGTACACAATGGAGGTGGTTTTGGGTCATTTGGGGTTAGAATGAATTAGTTAAAAATCAGGAAATTTAGGCTATTTTACATGTTAATTGGACTGACATTTTTGGCTTCTTATTTTATGCAATTATAAG
Organism: Ottelia alismoides; assembly: GCA_037367405.1. Classification (NCBI taxonomy): domain Eukaryota; kingdom Viridiplantae; phylum Streptophyta; class Magnoliopsida; order Alismatales; family Hydrocharitaceae; genus Ottelia; species Ottelia alismoides. The sequence continues at coordinate 230,877 of JAZKJV010011681.1, read as the reverse complement.
TGATAAATTGTAATTCTTATTATTACATGCATGAATGCTAATTATGCAGAATAATGGATAAAATGCAGATGAAATTTAGGGATTTGAGCTTAATTAATGTATTTTAGATTGATGAATCCGAGATTTATCATCCCCCTATACTTAAACCATGCTCGTCCATGAGCATCTAAAGAAATGCAATGAGGTGAAATGAGATTGGGTTCCATACCAAGACCATGAGCTGAAGCTGAAAATAGAACTAGATCCGACTTTGTATTATTAGTTTAGTGGAACTTCTGTGAGAATTAGAATTTTAAAATCAGCAGCCTCCAAGTTCTACACATCATTGTCATAGTTTTGGCTTAGAAGTTATCTTAGATCAATCCTCCTCCCAAAGCATACCCTATGAACATTGAACAATCGACTCATATGTGTGAAAGGGTTTAACTCTTCCCATCCAAAATGACAGATTACCATGCAAACCTTCTCTCTAATAACATGTTATCGGGGAGTCAGGTATTTCTTTCTAAGGTCTGTTGTGGTGTGTTCACATTCGAATAGAGGGAGAAATTAGAAGAAGGAGAAAAGAACTGGAGGGTGACCAGTGTAGTCACCTCTCCTTGTGGTCGGCCAGTTTAGCCAAGTATCCACCAGGATCTGCAGGTTTTCTTGAAGCTTGGACTCTTTTTTGGTCAAAAGTTTATTTGGTAGTAAACTTCTTTGTATTTGGATTTTTGGTAGCTCTGCATGGATCTTGTTGCGCCCCTATGGATATGGAATCTTTTTTTCCATACATGTTTTAGGGTCTTAGAAAAGATTATTTCCAGCCGTCCATCCCTTTTCCGAAGCTTTATTTCAACCCCTACTCCGATCTTTAGATGTCCATGCTACCAGAAAAGAAACTCACACAGTCTAGCAACACCTTGTCCGAGTTGAGCTAAGTGCATAGTGCGAGAGTACAAATTAATTCCTTATTCCAAAGACGTACCCAGAATGAAGAGACCGGGTTAGACACTAAAAGTTAAACGCTGCACATTATCATGTGGAACTCGAAGAATTAAGTCATAGACCTGAAGCTTCTAAAATCCTATTCCTCGGTGAAGTTCCTCTAAAAATTAGGTGGTTTAAGGTCAAGTCCATACCACTCTTGGTTTCTGCTCATTACTCGGTTCATAACCCTAGGGCTTTTCACAAATGCAAATGAATGTAATGCTGGATGAAATGCAAGTGCGTGAAATGCAGACACATTTTTTTGAGTCTTTTTTTAGAGAGATTTTTCTAAATTCAAGGTTTTTTTGCAAAAATGAATACGAAGCTGTTTTTTTTCAAAATTTTTGGTTGGACACAGTCAGTGTTAGTTGCAAAACATTTTCTTTTATTTTTTATTTTTTTGAAGATTTTAACAGTTAGTTACCCATCCCGTAAATACATATAGACTTATGCAAAAGTACGAGCTATGGGTAAAATATATACACAGTATATATACACCCCCTATACTTAGCGAGTGTTGTGTCCTTGATGAATTCACGATTCATCATAGTAAAAGATGAAAAAAAAAGCTTTGTTCCTGAGTAATTAGCTGCATTTCATCATCTATTTCGCATTTTTAACATTCATGCATTTAAAACTAATATTTGCATTTTAGCACTCATAATTGCATTCATAATCATCTTCACATTTTCACCCAACGTTATGTACTTTTAACTAATTCATGCTAACTCCAATTGACCTCAAACCACTACCATTATGTACATATTACTAACAAGATTAAAGGAAAAATACAAAAAATACTTACTCAAATAACTGGCCCGTGAGATAAAACTTTATTTTCAGACCAGACAAACTAAAATGCTCATATCTTCCTCATATAGTGTACGATTTAGGTATACTCACTTTTAAAATAATATATATTTAGAAACCTTCAAAACAAGACTAATTTCATAAAAATCGGAGCTTGTATGTGAAAGTTGGGTTTTGGACCTCTTTTGTACGTTTTGCGTTTTACCTGTTCTTGACCTATGGTTTTATATATATCATTAACTATTTTTCTCTTATTTCTTTTTCATCTTTATTCTTTGATGAAAGTTTTAGTAAAATCCACAAAAATCCAAATTCAAATCAAGACTGACATCAAAGAAATTGACCAGTCTGAGTGTCCTTTGCAAGTCTGTACAAATTTCTCACTTTTTCTTCTTTATTTTATTTTCTTATTTTCTAAAATTCAAAAAATAGATTATTATGTAAATATTTATCTTTGATTTTATCATTATTTTTCTCGATTTTTCTCTTAATTAAAAATTACAAAAATTACAAAACCCAAAAATCAAGGTATTCTATGTACATAGAGTACCCCAAAAACATCGATTTACACAGATGACCTCTTTTGCTTTGGGTCTCTTAATTAAAATCGTAGATCTCATCGAGACAAGCAATTTTCATGTTGAGCACTTTTTTATCCGAGGTTGTTTTCTATTTCTTTTGGAATTTTCATTTATTTTATTTTCCAAATTTTCTGAAGCTGACACGTGGTAGCTCCTAGAGCCACCACGTGTCAGCTGTTTTAACCCCCTTTTATTTTAGTTTTTGCAAAAAAATATTTATAAATAAAAAATAAATAATTTCCTCCACCTCACGTGCAACGCACGTGAGGGCTCCCTCTCTTCCCTCTCTAGTCAACTTGACAAAACCCACCTCCTTCCCCTTATATCGTCGTCGCCCAACGACTCTGAAACCACCGTCCCTTATCCCCTCGCCAACTCCCTTTCTATATAAGCCATCATCATTAACGAGATCCATATCCACCATCTTCACAAAGAGAGAGAGAGAGAGAGAGAGAGAGAGAGATCCGATTGCCCATAGGTGACAGCTACGTTGGTCCACCATTGAGCAACAACACTCGTCTTCATCGGCGAGATCCTCGAGTCCAATCCTCATGTTGCAGCAAGTCCTTCAGAATCGCTGTTGAGCCTCTTGTTTCATCCTTGCCGGAATCGATCGAGGCGACGACGCACTGAAGATTTCTAATCTTCAACACCTTTCAAGTGAGAACTCTACCAGGTATCCTCTTTACTCCTCATTCTCTTTCCTCTTTTCCTTCATCCCACGTTCTCCTCCTCCGTTCACCACTTCAATCTCCCACTCCCCTCTTTTATCCTCATTCCCCTGTTCTCCCTATCGTGCCACCATCTCCATCCCCATTCGACTCGAAACCCCATTCTTCTTCTTTTCTCCACCCCCTGTTCTGCCACAATTCCCCTGTTTCTCTTATCGCACCATCTTCTCCTCCACCTATCGCACATCAACCACGTCCACCACGCCACTCCGTGCACCCACTACGCAACCTCGATCACCAATTACAGTCCAGAACCCGCTTGCGCTCCAGGCACCGCGACAGGAGGCTCCTCCTTCCCCACTGGGACTCGTGCACCCGTGCATGAGACCACATGTTCCCCTCCTTCCTCGACAACTCCTAGCTAAGCCAGGAGCTGCCGAGGCCTCCGCACCTTGCAGCCGGCCGCATGCAACTGTCAGCCCACATGCGCGGACCCAGACCTTCACAGTCTACCGCGTGTTCGCCATTCTGCCAGCCGCTAATTCCACCGCCAACATCAGCTACGACGGCCACCTCTAGTAGGTCGTCGCCATCTTGCCACCCGTCGCCACGCCCAGGTCTACGCATGCCCACGCCAGCAGGAAATCGACTACGTCACTGAGATGCCTGCACCAGCTCGTGAAGTACCCCTTCTCTCGCGACCCTTGAGACCATCGATGAAGAAGGGGTGCAACACCTCACGTGCTTCGCACTCCCTTATTTGGGTCAATTTTGCCAACACCCCCGAAGGTTGGCAAAATCATGAAGAGCCCCCGCCATCCCAAGGTCATGTGAGGTGCCCGTGAGCCCTGGAAAAATTTCGTTCCTACCCTCCAGATTTTGGTAATCTCGTTTCAGTCCTTTCATTGCATTTCTACATATTTTGTAATTGCATATAGAACCCTATGTTCTCCATTTATTTTAAACCTTATTCTAGCACCATTTTATTATGTGAAAAAATTGCATGTTATTATTCAATTAATTCTCTACTTTGTGGTATTCTCATGATATTTATTCTTTGTGGTTAATTTATAATAATTGTTCTTGAAAATTGACATATTTTGCCCAATCTGAGCTTAGAAATTCATATAAAATTAACCATAGCTCCAAAAATTGCCAAAAAATCACGGCTCATAGAATTAATTGGTAGGAGCATTATGCCCCAAAAAATTGCATTTGCTTACATATTTTCTCTAGAAAAATCATTTTGCGTATTTTACTAATCGATTTTTAATAGTTATTAAATCCAACATTTTATAGTTTAGGATTTTTCTGAGATAGATCACCTAGTGACATATCTTAGATAATTTTATTTCCTGAAAATAACTAGATTTAATATTTATATAATTAATTAGTGAAAATCTCATTGTTTACATTTTTTATTCATAGAAATTCATTTTACATCTAAAAATTCCAAAAAAATACAATACATATTTATCATCATATTTCACATTCCCACCAAGTTTGAGGATTTTCGGATGTAATTTGATCGAACTTTGCATTTTAAACCCTTGAACTTTGTCAAAATTTCATTTTCTTCATTTATTTGCATAAAAATTACCAAAAAATATCTATATGAAAACCTGACTTCGAGATCGACTTTAAGACACCCTAAAGAGACAGTTGCCTCCCTAAGTTCAACTTTGGAACTTACCAAGTGAAAAAAATTTCGGCGCCCGCTTTAATTTGAAATTAATTAAAAGAGCGGTTTTTGATCAATCGTGAATTTTTCCGACTGCAACAAATCGTCAATTTGACATTTTTAAAAGGGGGACTTCACGGTTCTTCAGTACTCAGAGCACAAGAAGCGTAGAGAATATATAACATGGGCTAAGCGTAAGAGAGTGAAAAGGAAAAAGAAAAATAATAGAAGTCGACCCACCCCCTATTCTTAGACTTTGATCAGTCTAAGTATAGAAGAAGAGAGAAAATGAGGCGGTCAGGAGATGTGAATGAGGAGAGTATATACATATGGGCATCGATTCCCCCTATACTTAGGCTCTGGTCAGCCTAAGTACAGAAGAAGGGTGGAAATGGGGCGATTGTGAGAAGGATTGGATGAGGAGAGTGGTATATACAGATGGCATCGGTCCCCCTATACTTAGGCCTTAGCCAAAGTAGAGGAATAAGATGTAAAAGGAGACCGATGGGGTCGGGCGGGGGAAGGGTAACTGATTAATTAAGGCAGTTTTTGGTCGATCTTTTTGTGAGACTGAGGTGGGAGATCGTAATGATATGTAGAAGATGAACATATGATCCCAACCATCGTCAGTGTTATCCTCAGAAGAATCATGCTGGAGAATAGACGAAGCATTTGAATCAGGTGATATCCAGCTATCATAAGATTTATCCTCAGAGGAATAGTATTTAAAAGTGCAGGCACTCCAGATATTCTTATTCTTAAGCTCCTTTATCAGTTTGCGCTTAGTCTTGGGGACAACCGATTCGTCCTCGGATGAATATTCAGAAGCGTCCGTCTCTGTCAAATGATAAGATATTATTCCAATATATTTAATGAGACCAGGATAATCTTCTTTGGATGAATAATAGTGAGGAGCTGGAGTCATCCAACGGGAATCGATGTTTGGATCCTTGTGTAGATAGGGTTTTAGAACTGCCGAACATACCTCACTCATGTAGATTACCTTGTCCGGACCTGATGAGGAATCATTAGACGATTCCTTTTTCGGCATGTCAAAGGTGACTTTCTATTTAGATGAAGGAGCAGCCATCTTTCTTGTTGTCTGTGAAGGTGCTGGTCCTAGGAGTGAGGTGTTTACAATTGAGTCTCCAGATGAATAACCACTGAAAATTTTCTCCCTAGTCGGTGTATGTCCCGCGTATTTGTTCTTGGTTGTCTTAATGTTGGTGCACTCCTGAGTTGGATTGAATTGGTCAAGGTGATCACAACCGACTTAGGATGCGCTTATGCATATGTCTAAGGATCATAATAGAAGTCCTTTCCCATGGTGAGAGCAGTGGGAAATGGAACAGTGGGGAGTCTCTGAACTACTGGTTAGTGCACGTCCTGCATATTCATTCTCAATTAACTTGATGCTGGTGCATTCCTGTATAAGGTTGATTTGATCAAATTGGTATGAGGAGATTTCGACCGACTCAGGATGCATCCATGCATATGTCTCAGGATCATATAAGAAGTCAGTTCCCATGGTGCGAGCAGTGATAAATGGAACAATGGGATGATTCTCTAAACCAATAGCCTCTTCAATAGTCGCTATCTTAGGTGTAGCAGCGGGGTAGGACTCATCTACTGCTTGATGGTTACGGATGTTGACAACTTCGTGGTTTTCTTAGAATATCTTGTTTCCGCAAAGACTGGGTGAGATCAAAGTGCTCCCAATGCTGTAAAATTGATTTCCCGAGTCTCGTAATAAATAATTGCCTTAGCCAATGCCAAGAATGGCTTTCCGAGAATGATTGGAGACTGAGTGAATTCTCCTTGATGCTAAATATCAATGATCGTGAAGTCCACTTTGAGTGTAGCACCTTCGAATGTAGTGATGACTGAAATGGTTCCTCTCAGTGGTTTTATCGATTGATCATCCAGTTGAATGATCTCTCTTATCTTCCTGATAGGTCCGGGTTTGAGTTTGTCAAATACAGAGGTCGAGAGGATATTGATTGGTGAGTCGTCATCGATTCGAGCATCGATAAATATTGTGTCTTTGATTCTACAGTCAAATCTGGGCAACCGCTTCACTATGTGGCTCTTGAATTTTCTCCTCAACACCAAGGAGGTGGCCATTGACAAGATATGTCTTTTAGTCTTTGTTCTCATCCTGCCAACTTTTTCATGCATTAAATTGCTCATTACAAACCCTTTAAGGTCGGGGAAGTGTTCAATGGTCTGTATCAAGGGATGTTCAAAAATCAATCTTTTCTCTAGTGCTTAGATCTAGATTCTTCAAATCTTCTTCACTTTCAATTTTTACATATTTTTCCGATTTTTCCATTTTTTTCAGAGTTTGGAATATTTCAATTTTTTGGTATTTCTGTGTGGGTGTGGTGATGTGGTGCTTTCCGTAGATGATGAGGGGTTTTGATTAGCAGAGTAAAAGTCAGAGTCATCCCTAGGGGAGTAATATGCAGAGGTGTCGCTGTAAGAGTCTTCCCTAGGGTGATCATAGCCTATGGGTTTCTGAATATCCTCGGGTTCTCAACATTAGTTCCAATTATTTCATCCTCCAATTGCATACCCATTCTTCCCATAAAATGAAATTAGTCGGTTAGTGAAATTTCTGAATTTTTCTTCCATTATTTCATATCTCTTAATTATCCTCGAAATGTCACCCTCCAAAGAATTTTTAGGATCACCATGTCAGTAGTCTATGTGGTTTCTTGAATTTGAGATCCAGTCATTGTATCTTCATTTTCATGTATGAGATGGGAGAAGATCCTCTTGGAATATCCATTGTATGATCATTATCTATTGAAAATTTCTCCTCAAAAACCATGGAAGGAGTCTGCTCGATAGGATAGAAACCATATGTCTCATACTCAACATGGTGTGACTTAGGCATGTATTGCTGATTTGAGTAGAGTACATTCCTTTGGTCATGATTGGTTGGACCCTTATACCGTCGAGTCAACATACAGGATTTATGTGTGTCGATATCATCAGTCTAGTCCTCTGTATGAGTGTCATATTTGAAGATGGGATAGTCTCGGTTAATCCAAGATGGAAGATTTAAAGGTGCGAGCCAATCCTCTTGATCTCTTCAGATTTCCATTTTATTCCCAATGGTCAAATCGAATTGTGGATTTGTGAAGTATTGACTTGTTCCAACAATATGGTGAGGAGAGATTAAAGTCAGTTGGAGTTTTTGTCCCAGTCGGTCATTCGTCACAAAAGTGATTTGATCTTAAAATGGTTCATGAGTTCCGACGAGAAATGGGTCAATCCAAGATGGTAGTTTCTCATTTGTGATCAAGGTCGGGAGAGGTGGAAGATGTGATAAAAGGTTAAATTTGATTGGATTCATCCTATAGTTTGAATCTCCCATGAATGATAGATTGACATTTACATAGTATGAAGGATGGATTGTATGATCAAAATATAGAGGATTGACATATGAAGAAGTGGAGACCTCAGTCGGCTATTTTTTGTATGATCCGAATATAAAGGATTTTCATTCATGGAGTAGATCAGATTTATAGAATATAAAGGATTTTCATTCATGTAGTAAATCAGATTTATAGAGAGGGTTGGATCTATTTGTGGGTGAGAGTCTCTTGTGAAAGTTGGATGATGTCTAGTTGGAGATGGTTTTGAGGCTTTAGGTTTGATTGAGACGAATTCATTTTTCATAGTATAGATCTGATGGGTACTCGGACAAATGTCTCGTCATCTTTGAAGAAGGTGGATGAGTGGTCATGATAGATATTGTTTGAAATTTTTAAAATATATAGGATATTCAACAATAGAAACTAGAAGTTTCAAATCAAGGAGAGTAGTGGCATAAGTGTGCGGTTTTTTATTTTCGAATTAAGCTCATACACACCAATGCAAACACAAATCAAATCCCATGTTCACTAACTTACACAATGAAGTTGCAAGAGTTCGACAAATTATCTTTTCAATTTTAGTTGGTGATAAATTCAATCTTGGAAAAGCATTAGCGAGCTGTTAGGCGTCGAAAATTTTCTTAAAGACTGGTCCGAATTCTTACGACCAATTGCATCAACTTTCAACCAGTATGGGTGTATGTACGAACCGTAAAATGGCTACAAGTGTTACTTAAGGACGAAGCCTTATACAGTGTCCTTTAAACCACCCACTATGCTAAGGAAATCCAGACCATTTTCCAGCTACACGTATTTCCTCACTAAGAAGTAGCCAATCGTTTTTTATAGAACCAGTATTCTCAATGAAGATTCCGGAGCTGGTCTCTAACCTTAAGTGTCGTCTCTCGCTCACTCAGACAAATAAATGAATCCGTAGTCGGGGTAGCTCTCTAGCAAAAATTCTTGATATTATGAGTTAATTTAGTCGGCTTTATTTAGCAGTCCCAATTTTAATTAGGTGATCACTAAAAAATTAGGTCAGCACAAATACATGTCTACCGTCCAATCCTAATTTCCTTTAAAATTATGTGACGAAACAAGAGGGAGAAATTCGAGAAAAGCTGATGCACATGAAACAATGATGTATGCTAAGATAGAAAACTTACAGTGATTCCTCGCATTCTCTGTATGGGATGCAATACAAGAATTTAAAAATTATTCTAAATGGATGCAAGCCAATAAAAACCGTACCTAGTAGAAAGTTCTATTAGCCATGAAGAATTAATTTGAATTTTACTAAGTTGAGTGATCTAATGTGCGTCTCAATTAATGTGAAGTTTGGTCCTAGGTTCTATGAGCATGATCAAAAATTCTAGAAGCACTAATAGCCATATATGCAGGTGTAACATACAAACCACTCAAGTTGGGCCCTGCCCTCATCGGAGAGTGAAACATGCCACGACACAACTCAGAAAAGTTTGAGGTCTTTTTACACACACGAGAGTCCAAACGGACACCGATATAAATGAGCAATTAATTACAAAAAATTAAAATTGCAAAAAAATCCTAAACTCTATGCTCTCCCACGACTCGGCTCGATCTTAATTTTATTTGTGATTCTTCAGACGTCGGTGAAGATGCATCAATTTTGTGAGAAAACCACTCCACGTACGCCGGGTACCTCGTATGAAAAATAAGAGAGAGAGAGTGTAAGAGATTGACGCAAAAATTAATTATAAAATAAAAGAAGAAAAATGCTGAAAATAAAATAAATGCAGAGAGAAAAATGGAAATATATAGTGATGAGAATTGGGGGTCAGACTACCTGAATAAGTGAAAAATGTGGCATTATTTTACTAGACAAAATCTAAGTCGTTTGCCTCCCCGGCAATAGTGCCATCTGACGAGCTGTGAAAACCCTTCTTTGATTTGTGTGAATTATCATTTAAATATGACATTTCATTGTTGGCGGGAATTCAAAATCTGTCAACAAATAACCACAGTAATTTAATCAATTTTTAATTGGCATGGTTTTATATTTATTTTACTTGGACAAGTCCCAAGATCGAACTCGAGGAGGCAAAGGAATAACTTAGAATTATGTCTATCAAAGCTCATGCACGGTTTTTGAGATAATATTTTTTGGATATTTTTAATGCAATTTTGGGATGCAAAATGTAAATGAGACCAATTTTAGGGACTAAAATGTAATTTCAATCAAACGATGTCTAAAATTTATTAAACTTGGTCGATATGTGAATAATGATGAAATGAACAATTGTAATATTTTTGGAATTTTCGGATGCAAGATGAATATTTAAAGAATTTATGAATGCAAATGAAAAGAATTTCAATATTTAATTATAATAAATATTAAATCTATTAATTTTTAATTGATCTCAGAAAAATCTTAAACCTCAAAAATATGAGTTTTAATACCTATTAAAAATTAAAGACTAAAATATTTAAATGACTTTTATAGGGCAAACCATCCATGCAAATGTAATTCTTTTTTGGAACAATATTAAATACAATTATTCTCTAATTCGAGAATTTTTGCAATTTTCAGAGCTATGGTTAATTGCTTATGTATTTTGAGGCACAAGATGGGAAAAATATGTAAATTTCACAAGAATAATAATTACTAATTAATCATAAAGGATAAAAATATCACAAACACACCATAATGTAGAGAATTAATTGAAGATCACAATGTTATTTTGGAATAATAAAAATAATGTCATGTAGAGGTCTAATACAAGGGGAATACTGGGGTACAATTTCAATAAAAAATAAAATAATGTAGAGTGAGGGACTTTATTGAAATTATGTAGACCCTGGGGGGTCGATTACAAAATTCCTAGAGGGGCACGTGCCTGGCATGTTCCCTCTAGATGGTCAGAGTCTGGCTAGAAATAGTGCGATCCTCGGGGGCTTGAATACAAAGATCCCCCAATGCTCATGCCACGCACGTGCGCGGGGGCCTCGGGACTTGAGCCTGGCTAAGGTACGTGGAGTGGGGAGGTCCTCTGGAAGATGTGTGGCCATGCGAGGCTCTGAGAAGTGCACCGGTGACTTCTCTCCTGGACGAAGGCGAAGAGGAGAAGGTGGAGGCCGATACATGACTAGCGGACGTCAAAGCAGGGGGGTGAGAGTGCGGCGGAGTCGACAAAGAACTTCTAGAGATGCCGTTGAAGCTTGGAGGTGTAGCTGGAGATGAGCCTGAGACTCCAGGCGGTCGTGGAGTCACTGCAAAATACCTCGGAGGAAGACTCGAGAATTCCTCCCTGTTGAGGAAGACTCGGAAAGCATGGACCTCGGAGTTCCTTCTTCTAGGACTTGGCGTTGTGTTGATGACATCCGCAGGATTTACATGATTGACACCTTAGAGCGGAGGGCAGATTTAGAGACCAGACAGGACGGACATGATTCGACTACTTTCACTGATGAGTCCACTCCTGTTCACGTAGATACTGATGAGCCAAAAACCGAATTTGATTTGATTGCTTTTATTCGAGAATTTGGGCCTTTTAATGAAAAAGATTATCCGGTTGAGATTATAGAGGATGAACAGAGTTCGACTACTTCCACTGATGAGTTCGTTCCTTTTGGTTTTGACCTGGACGAGACCTCGCAGGATGACACTGAGTACACTACTTCCGATGATGATGAGTTCATCCCATTTCACTTTGACACTAGCAAGACTCCCAAGGCCGGACCTAGTCGTACTTCTTCCACTCACCCGTCTGTGCCTTTACACCCTAGGGCCCCTGAGGATCTTCACTCTGTCGACCCTGATCGGCTTCCGTCCACTGTGGACCCCGATGTCGACCTGTACCATACCAGATCTATTCCTCAATGGTCCCGCAAGAAAGTTCGCTTTCAACATTCTTGATCATCTGTACATCCATCTCTGTTGTATATTCACTTGTGTGTACCTCTGTTCTCTCTACCGTATTGCTCGTCCACCCATTCTCATGTTTGCCTTGCTTAGGACGTACTTTGTCCTAAGTATAGGGGGGTAGACGAGCCGAGTGTTCATTCGTCACTCCGTTTCATTACTCCTGTGTTGCCTATACTTAGGGCTTCTTTTACCCTAAGTATAGGGGGAGTGGTGTGAATATCCTCTGGTCTCTTCTTCCATCTTCATCTCTTTTCTTCTTTTCTTCTTTTCTTCTTTTCTATCTTCTGTATCTATCAAAAGGTGTCTCCCCTTGTAGACAGTCTTCTATACTTAGGACGTACTTTGTCCTAGGTATAGGGGGTGTGCACCCCGAGTTGATTCTATTCTTTGATCCTCTCCATTGTCTCCTCTTCTTGTCTATACTTAGGGATATCATACCCTAAGTATAGGGGGAGACAATCTTAGTACGATCTGTTCATTCCTACCCTTGACCCTCCCTTCTTTGTGTACAGTGCGCTATACTTAGGATTATTTCATCCTAAGTATAGGGGGGATGGTCGACTTCTCATTCGTTCATTCATTTCTCTATTCATTTATTATTTAGATTTTCCTATACTCAGTACGAGTTATGTCTTTTTTTTCTCTCTGATCTATGAGGACATAGCTCAAGCTAAGTATAGGGGGGTCGTATATACTCGTATATACTTTAGCCATAACTCGTACTTTCGTATTTTCTTAATAATATGGCTATTAATTCTTTAAAATTCATTAAAAACCCTAATAAAAGGATGTGATTATTCCTCAAATTCTTTTATATATACTGATTAATAAATAAGGTGAAAATGTTTTTTGCAAAATGTTTGAAAAATAGTTTGAAGATCTGTGTGAAAATCTTTTGAAAACTATTTTGAAAATGTTTTGTTACATGTTTTCAACCTTTGTAAAAATGTGTGGCTTGAAAATTTATTTTCTTTGTGTGAAATAAAAATGTTTGAAAAATGATTTGCAAATGGTTTGAAAAGTGGTTGCAAAAATATTTTGAAAAATCTATATATACTATTTGGAAAACCTTTTCAAAATGATTTTCAAATGTGTGTACATGATTGTAAGATGTTTGTAAAAATTATTTTGGACTATAGTCTTCAAAATTGTTTGAAAAACCAGTGTCAAATAAGTTTGAGGAATACACACATCTCACCTAAAATTCTTTATAATATATACGCATAAAATTGAGCACTTACCCTTGTATATTCTTAAAATCCACTTCTTGTATATATAAGAAGCACTCCCGTGTACATATTTTTAACCTAGCTTTTAAACAAAATCTTTTTGTTTTCAAAAATCCCAAAAACATCTCCCACTTCTTTTTCTTTTCAAAAATCTTGATAGTTGAACGAGTCTAAATAAAATTCGGAGATTGAAGCTTGATTGGACCTTAAAATCTACCTAATAAAAGGAACCTTATAGGAACTGGGTTTGAGGTACTTCAGGTCTAGTTGACTTAATTCTTTGAGGATCACGGGACTTAGTTCAATGGATTCTTGACTGCCTAAATAGAGTATTTCGGAGCACACACACGACTCTTGTTGATAATGACCTAACGTGGACACCGACACCTTTCACATGGCTCAACTCAGTTGGAGTGGTGAGGGGATTGGATTTGCCGGTATGAGACGCACACAAGTGGAAACACTTGTCCTCCTCTATGGAGGGAAGTGCACCCCAACCCTTCCAGTGATGAGGGATTCTAAAGACGGGAGAGTGTGGGTTGCAATAAAGCTTCAAAAGAGGGATAGTCTACTGGCTCAAGAGGAAAAACTCCCGATGTAAATGCTGCTGTGAATAGTATTTCACAAAAAAATGAAAAAAAAGAGACAGGCCTGTACAAAACTAAAATGCCTGCAAATGTTTGAATATGTCGTATAGAAAATAAGAAAGCTTGAGTTCCAAAGTCATATCATGTGAGCCTGCAGCTGGATGACTTGACTACACTGGTCTTGCATCCTAGGATAGGTTGCTACACTTGCTGCCATCCATTCTTCTCTTCACCCCCTCCTCTTGAGCCGGTTGCCACTTGAACTTAAAAGGGAATACCCCGCTCCTCGAGGATGAAGTTGTTGGATTGGGGAATCATTGGGTTGTCATACTGGAGAAGTCTCTTTGTCATTCTAGTTGGGGAGAGCCACTATCACTTACACTGTACGAGTCAGATTCATAGTCGTCAGAGTTTGCGTATAAGTTGAGATATTTCTAACTGGCTATTGAGGAGACTTGGACAGAGTTTTGGGATTCTTAGGGACTGTTGGATTTCAAAACCGGTTCTCATTAAGGTTCCGCCCGCACTAAAATCCAAAAGGTCCGACTTAAGCTCCAAACTTTGATTTTGTGAAGACAAGTTTGATAATTAAACTTAATCCACATTTCTTCTTTTTCTTTTCTTTGTTTTTCTTTTTTGTACTTATTGCATAAGTGTTTGCTAGGGACTAGCAAAGGCAAGTATAGGGAGATGATGAATCTACGTTTCATCATCTTTATTCTATCATTTTGACCATAAAAACCCTAGTAAATGCGTGTAAGTAGCGTTAATTCATGCATTTTACCATCCATGCATTATTGTGTAAATATTGTATAAATGCGATTTTTAAAGCCAAAATTATAGAATAAAGAAAAGAAAAGAAAAAGAATAATATATTTTAAATATTTATGACTCGAAATCCCGAGACCTAGGCATCTCGATGACTAGATCGACAAGGAATAAAGTAGGGGGATATAAGAGCCAGAATACAATAAAAATACACTTTATTTTATCCATTCTTTATTTATTTTGAGACCTATTTTTGGTTCCACTTTTTATACCTCAAATAAAGAAACTTTGTACATGAAAGTTCTAGATAATTTCATATAGAAAAATACAAAATTGATTTCACTCAAAAATAATGTACAGATAAAAAGTTATGGTCTGAATAAAATCCTAGAATCCCAACTTCCCAGACCCGTATCTCACAAATAAAAACTCCTAATGCATCAAACTCACCTTTAATTGTATATAATTTAAAATAAGCTATTTAGTGGCAGTGGTTTCGCATTTGGTGGAGCTACGGTTTGAAAGTTGAATTTTGGACCCCACTTGTATACTTGTACAAATTAAAATATTCATTTTATTATTTATTCATTATTTTTATAATTTTATATTTTTATAATTTTTTAAATATTATTTATAATTTATATGTGCATTAAAATCAGAATAAAAACCTAAATAAAATACCAAAATAAAATACTTGTAATATAATACATAGGTATGATACCTTTAAATATACCTACATAAAACATACTCCTATTTTATTAAGTGTATAAAACACTTTAGAAAAATAAAATAAAAATATATTTAAGTGTATAAAATATTTTAGAAATTTATAAAATAATAAGAAAAAGTAAATAAATTAAAAATACAAAATAAAAAAAATAAAATATTAAAATATATAGATAATATACCTATAAAGGGTATAAAAGCAAACTTATAATTATTAATCTCGAAAAAATAAATAAAAATCATAATAAAATAATTCATAAAATAATAAACATTTTTTATTTAATAATAAAGAATTAATTACTTCGTTTTCTATTTTTAATCGATTTTACAAATGATTTTTTTCAGGATTTTTCGTAGTTGGTCCACATGGACCAACCAGGGGGTCTGGAGAGTTGACCGGCAGATCAACTCTCTGACCCACTCCTGCAGCTCGTCAGAACTGCGTTTTTAGCCATTTTCTCCCATATTTCAAGGTCGCATCTTTCATTATTTGGCCTTGTGCCCTTCACGACTTTTTATCCCCATACATCCCTTGTACACGCCCAGGCCTGATATTGAGCATTGTATTACGTGTGTGCCTTATTTTCTTCGTCCTTTGGGCCGGGTTGACCATCTCTCTGACCAAGGTCTGTACAGTGTCAGATCTGAGTTTTTTGGCTTTTTCAACAAATTTTGGAGGTCACGCCTTTCACTATTTCGTATCACTTTCTTCACGACTTTTCTTCCTCGTGGCTTGATCATACTCGCCCATGCCTTGGATTGGTCTTTGAAGCCACGATTCGCTCGTTCCACTTCGATCTTCACACCGACTCGACCACTTATTTAAAAGACCCCCTTCCTCCATTTTCAGATCTTGAACCCTTTTTGCCCCTTGCCAAGCTCTCCTTCCTGTAGGTCCTGGATAGAGGAGGTGACAGGTCCTCTCCGGCCTCCTTGCGGAGGCGTTTGGCGGAGTAAATAGGTGTCTCCACCCTCATCTCTGGCCGTGGTCTTGAGGTTTACTTCTTGGTTTTCCCAACCAATGGAGGTCGTTTCTATGTTTGTTTTTCTTGATGCTTAAATAGCCAGTAATCTAGATTTTGATTGATGCATATTGTTTGTTGATCCATCGATTAACTAGCCTAGATTTCTCGATCGAACACCAACACCGGAGCTCTTGAGCTCCGGTGTTCGTTTCCACTCCATACACCACCATTCCACCCTCGTTCGCCCAGGGAACACTCTACTGTCGACCTTGGTTTTTCTCTGCAGGTCCCAGGGGTCGAGAGACGCCATCAGGAGTCGGGTTTTGCCAAAGAATAGGTTCCTGGAGCCACGCCAGTTTCTTGACCTCACGGCGACGCATCCGTGCCCTCCTGGCCATTTTAGCACCGCCGGAAGGTAGAGCATCCCTCTAGGAGCTGCTGGACTTGCTTTGAAGCAGCACTCAGTGGCGGAAGAGGAAGATCAAGTCGCCGGAGGACCTTCTCGCCGTGGACTCCTCCCAGTTCGTTCACCGCCCCTGCCCGCCATCGGATCGCCTTGGGCGTGGGTATTTTGTGTAAACCTCCCTCACCATTTTTGTAATATTTTATTAGTACTGAATCATTCATTGGCTGTTTTAAACTTTTGTAAGATTTGCAAGTTTCCCCCTGGATTTCTATCTAATTACATATATGCCCTTGCGAGTAGTGTAGTTTCTTATTGTTGTCTCTATTTATTGCATGCATCTATAAAATTCCAAAAATCACCAAAAAATCGTCATAAGCTCCTGTTGCATTGTATATTCACGTCATATTTTTATTTTTCATTTTTATTGTATTTTATTATTTATAAAAATTCAAAAACTCTCATTTTCAGTACTGTTTGCATTATAAAAACTATAAAAAATAGAAAAACACCTCAGAAAATTGTTAAAAAAATATATTTTGTGTCTTTTAGTATCTTTTAGCTTCAGACCAAAAATCATTAAAAAATACAAAAGAAAACTCCAAAAATTATAAAACCCCAAAAAGCTTCCTAAAAATCTTAAAAATTCTACAAAAATCCTAAAAATACAATTTCATTTTCTGTATCTTCCCTGATTCATTATCTTTAAAATAAATTAATTTGAGGAATTTTGAACACCATTTGATATTTTTCATCCTCATTTTAGTTTTAGCCAGCAACCTAGTTCATTGTTTTCTAGTATTTTTACCTTCAAAAATACCAAAAAAATCATAAAAGTCTAGAAAAATCACAAAAACATTATAAAATTATAAATAGACCAAAAATATTTTATTTTCTGAATTTTTGTTATTTTTATTTATTTATTTTTATAAATACCTTAACTCTCTCTTTCCTTATTTTGTATATATACTTTATTTTATCTTTATAAAGAAAAAGGAAATATAAAAAATATAAAATACAAAAAGAAAATATAAAATCAGTAAATTAAAAATCAAAATACAAAAATATAAAATTAAAAATAAATAAAAAATATAAAATTAAGACCCACAAAAAATAGCAGAGTTAGACACTTGATCACACACACACATTTTGTGCATTCACTTGCCCCGTTCTACCTGTCTGCTCCCTGTGTTCGACCTCTACACATACTTGCACCTATACACATCTTTGTCGTAGAGTTATAATAAATTTTAAGTCCACACCATTTTTCATTGCTTGATTTCTGTTGTGGGTTAATTGTTGTTTTAATCCAGGATTTCGTCGGAGGTCAAATCAACAACTGTTGATTCACCTTGTGAATCGACACGACCTCTTGATTTTCTGGGATAAACAAATGGCGCCGTTGCCGGGGAGCAACAACACGTAATTCGATTTTTTATTTGTGATTGTGATTGCTTGTCTCTTTCGCGGCTTTTATTTATTTTATTTGCTCTTTATTTGGTATTGCTTGACTTGTCTAATCATCCTCTTTGTTGACCTTGTGCGAGGAACCGCGGATCGAGGGAGGCGCTCTACCCTAGGCGCCTTGGCACCCACGTGACGGTGACATGAGATTTCTGACCTAGCATTGAAGGAGGCAGGGAGGACTTGAGAAGACTGTCACATTTTGAGTATTTTTGTCTTGCATTTATTTCTGTAATTTTTGTGAGAGAGAGACCATTTAATTTGTAATAATACAGGTACCTCGGACACTTCGGACACTCGGGCCTAATTTCCAAGTGATTGTTTACTTGGGGGCTCACTGCAGCTTTTATCGGTTTTCATCACATTTTTATGTTGTTTTCCGATTTTCGATTTTATTTCTTTTGTGTGATTGAGCCCCTAGTTTTAGGATTGCTTGCGATAGATTAAGGCCAAACACCTAATATATCTTGCATGTACCTATAGCCACATTTGGACTTAGTCAAACTATAAAACAGTCGCATCATCATCTTCGATCCTACGTGCCGCGAGCCCACTCTGCCAAGCGCTGCTCCTGAACTCGATTTGTCGCGAGGAGGAGGCGTGAGCCTAGACCGGACTCTTGGATTGAGGATCAGTGACCGACTTGTGGTTCTTCATGATAATAGCAATTTCTGAAACTTAGGGCGATTTCATCGGCTTGCATTTGCACATAGATAGGTTTCAATTCTGCTAAGCATCCTTGCATGTAGAGTGCTGGAGGCAAGGTGAGCATTTACGCTTTAGCATACATCATTGTTTTGCCCCTTGCATTGCTTTTCCGTCTCTCTACCTCTGATTTTGCCAACCTAGGTGCTAAGTAAAACTGACTCCTCGTTAGGCTCGTGCATTTCTCACTAAAAATAAAAAATGTGATAACTAATAAAATTGGGACTGCTAATAGTACTTGACCCTAAAAAAGATCAAAAAGAAAAATATTCTCTTGGGGCGAGTAATCCCCTCATTGTCTTCGTTTTACATTGCTCGCACACACGCTAAGGACTAGTGTCCAAATCCCATTTCAGCCCCCTAAGTGTGTGTGCAATCTTTGACTTCTCACCTAACTCTAAAACAGATAAGATAAAAAGACCGACTTTTCGGTCTCTACCGAGTTGAGTAGGTGAATTAAGGGTTTGTATTGTTTCATTTCTTGATTGTGATTGTTTTGTGTGTGTTCTAGATCACCTCTGCGCATTTGTGCCTTTTTCTCACTTCTCTTGACTTGTTCATCGTGCTCTCCCGATCATTATCTTTTGTTTTCGAGATGTTCCCCTGGAGCGTATTTTATCCGGACTTTGCGGACTCCTCGTTCACTCCAATCGGTCCACCTCCATTTTACCAGGAGGACCCTCCTATTTTTTCCGATTTTTGTACATATCCGACCAAACCACTATTTCAGGATTCGGACTTTGATCTTCACCAATCACTTCCACCACCATCACCTACACATTTCGACAATCCGCTCTTCCTTGAGTATCCTGATCCGGAATGTGATTTTTGTCCACACCCACCACCCACAATCGACACACCCGATCCTAAGATTTTGGAGTCACCTTTCATGATATCCACATTTGAGACCTTGAATCAGATGATGGAGCATATAAATTCGAGGATTACCGGCCTTACTAGTTTAAATAAGAACCAAAATGTCGCTCCGTTCTTTGAGGATATGGATTCATGTGAGGATTTCCATGAAAGCTTGCAATCGCCAAAAATACAAAAAAATGAGAAAAATTTAAAAATCCAAAAAGAGTTCGGGAGACCTTTGATCGAGTCAGACTTTAAGGAGAGCACCCACTTGCCAGATCCTTTGTCCACACATTCATTCACACCTGGCCCCACCTTTGACCCTGAGGATGCCGCTGTACAGACTGTTCTTGGCATGCCTCGTGTATATGCTGATTCCGACTTCCTCCCTTGTATGGAGGAGGTCCAAAAATTTAAAAAAATATTGACTGAACCCGAAGTGGTGGCCACCATACATGAGATCATCCGTGCCCCACTTCAGCAGGCCATGCCCGATTTATCTATTCCTCTTTCTAAGAAGATAAAGTGGAGGAGCAGATCTGAGCGTCACATTCCGACCATGGCCACTGCCACGCCATCTCACATCGTCCCATTCCTAGGAAAAAGAACACTGCCACACATTTCATTAGCTGCACCATCTCTGACTTCACATGTGATCACACTCTCCTCGACGGCGGTGCTTCGATTAGCATCATACCCCTCGCGTTGATACAGTCTCTTCACCTAGGGCCTTTAAAGAAAACTAGGATGATCATACAGTTTGCTGATGGATCAATAAAGAGGCCAAAGGGTATCCTTGAAAACGCCGTCATATCGATTCAGGGCACGAGCTACAATGTTGACTTTATCGTATTTCCCATGGAGACCTCCACATGGGAGCACTCTCCAATCATCCTGGGACGACCATTCCTCGCCTCTGTGAGGGTTGTTATTGACTACGGATCAGGAGAGATTCACTTCTGTCCTGTTGAAGAAAGCGAAGTGTTGATCACCGCACCCACTCTCGACAAGAGACCTGCACCTGATTCGACTTCACCTATCTTGGCTGACCTCGAGGACCATGACCTTGATGATACTATCAGAGAATTTTGCTGCTTATTGGATTCCACTAAGACCCAAGAATTCCTCCCTGTTGAGGAAGACTCGGAAAGCATGGACCTTGGAGTTCCTTCTTCTGGGACTTGGTGTTGTGATGATTACATCTGCGGGATTTACATGATTGAAACCTTAGAGCGGAGGGCAGAATTAGAGACCAGACATGACGGACATGATTCGACTACTTTCACTGACGAGTCCGTTCCTGTTCACGTAGATACTGATGAGCCAAAAGCCGAATTTGATTTGATTGCTTTTATTCGAGAATTCAGGCCTTTTGATGAAAAAGATGATACGGTTGATATTATAGAGGACGAACAGAGTTCGACTACTTCCACTGATGAGTTCGTTCCTTTCGGTTTTGACCTGGACGAGACCTCGTAGGACGACACTGAGTACACTACTTCCGATGATGATGAGTTCGTCTCATTTCACTTTGACACTAGCAAGACTCCCAAGGCCGGACCTAGTCGTACTTCTTCCACTCACCCGTCTGTGCCTCCACACCCTAGGGCCCCTGAGGATCTTCACTCTGTCGACCCTGATCGGCTTCCGTCTACTGTGGACCTCTATGTCGACCTGCACCATACCAGATCTATTCCTCAGCGGTCCCACAAGAAGGTTCGTTTTCAACCTTTCTTATCATCTGTACATCCATCTATGTTGTATATTCACTTGTATGTACCTCTGTTCTCTCTACCGTATTGCTCGTCCACTCATTCTCGTGTTTGCCTTGCTTAGGACGTACTTTGTTCTAAGTATAGGGGGATGGACGAGCCGAGTGTTCATTCGTCACTCCGTTTCATTACTCCTGTTGTTGCCTATACTTAGAGCTTCTTTTACCCTAAGTATAGGGGGAGTGGTGTGTATATCCTCTGATCTCTTCTTCCATCTTCATCTCTTTTCTTCTTTTCTTCTTTTCTTCTTTTCCTTTTCTATCTTCTGTATCTATCAAAATGTGTCGCCGCTTGTAGACAGTCTTCTATACTTAGGACGTACGTTGTCCTTGGTATAGGGGATGTGCACCCCGAATTGATTCTATTCTTTGATCCTCTCCATTGTATCCTCTTCTTGTCTATACTTAGGGATATCATACCCTAAGTATAGGGGGAGACAATCTGAGTACGATCTGTTCATTCCCACCCTTGACCCGCCCTGCTTTGTGTACAGTGCGCTATACTTAAGATTATTTCATCCTAAGTATAGGGGGGACGGTCGACTTCTCATTCGTTCATTCATTTCTCCATTCATTTATTCTTTAGATTTTCCTATACTCAATACGAGTTATGTCTTTTTTTTCTCTTTGATCTATGAGGACATAGCTCAAGCTAAGTACAGGGGGGTCGTATATACTACGTATACACTTTAGCCATAACTCGTACTTTCGTATTTTCTTAATAATATGGATATTAATTCTTTAAAATTCATTAAAAATCCTAATAAAAGGATGTGATTATTCCTCAAATTCTTTTATATATACTGATTAATAAATCAGGTGAAAATGTTTTTTGCAAAATGTTTGAAAAATAGTTTTAAAATCTATGTGAAAATCTTTTGAAAACGTTTTGTTACATGTTTTCAACCTTTGTAAAAATGTGTGGCTTGTAAAATTTATTTTCTTTGTGTGAAATAAAAATGTTTGAAAAATGATTTGCAAATGGTTTGAAAATTGGTTGCAAAAATATTTTGAAAAATCTATATATACTATTTGGAAAACCTTTGCAAAATGATTTTCAAATGTGTGTACATGTTTGTAAGAAGTTTGTAAAAATTATTTTGGACTATAGTCTTCAAAATTGTTTGAAAAACCTGTGTCAAATAAGTTTGAGGAATACATACATCTCACCTAAAATTCTTTATTGTATATACGTATAAAATTGATCACTTACCCTTGTAAATTCTTAAAATCCACTTCTTGTATATATAAGAAACACTCCCGTGTACATATTTTTAACCTAGCTTTTAGCCAAAATCTTTTTGCTTTCAAAAATCCCAAAAACATCTCCCACTTCTTTTTGTTTTCAAAAATCTTGATAGTTGAACGAGTCTAAATAAACTTCGGAGAATGGTGCTTGATTGGACCTTAAAATCTACCTAATAACAGGAACCTTATAGGAACTGGGTTTGAGGTACTTCAGGTCTAGTTGACTTAATTCTTTGAGGATCACGGGGCTTAGTTCAATGGATTCTTGACTGCCTAAATAGAGTATTTCGGAGCACACGCACGACTCTTGTTTATAATGACCTAACTTGGACACCTGCACCTTTCACATGGCTCAACTCAGTTGGAGTGGTGAGGGGATTGGATTTGCCGGTATGAGACGCACACAAGTGGAAACACTTGTCCTCCTCTAGGGAGGGAAGTGCACCCCAACCCGTCCAGTGATGAGGAATTCTAAAGACGGGAGAGTGTGGGTTGCAATAAAGCTTCAAAAGAGGGATAGTCTACTGGCTCAAGAGGAAAAACTCCCTATGTAAATGCTGCTGTGAATAGTATTTCACAAAAAAAATGGAAAAAAAGAGATAGGCCTGTACAAAAATAAAATGCCCGCAAAAGTGTGAATATGTCATATAGAAAATAAGCAAGCTTGAGTTCCAAAGTCATATCATGTGAGCCTGCAGCTGGATGACTTGACTACACTGGTCTTGTATCCTAGGATAGGTAGCTACACTGGCTGCCATCCATTCTTCACTTCACCCCGTCCTCTTGAGCCGGTTGCCACTTGAACTTAGAAGGGAATACCCCGCTCCTCGGGGATGGAGTTGTTGGATTGGGGAATCATTGGGTTGTCATACTGGAGAAGTCAGTCTCTTTGTCATTCTAGTTGTGGATAGCCACTATCACTTACACTGTACGAGTCAGATTCATAGTCGTAAGAGTTTGCGTATGAGTTGAGATATTTCTGAACTGGCTATTGAGGAGACTTGGACAGAGTTTTGGGATTCTCAGGGACTGTTGGATTTCAAAACCGGTTCTCATTAAGGTTCCGCCCGCACTAAAATCCAAAAGGTCCGACTGAAGCTCCAAACTTTGATTTTGTGAAGACAAGTTTGATAATTAAACTTAATCCACATTTCTTCTTTTTCTTTTCTTTGTTTTTCTTTTTTGCACTTATTGCATAAGTGTTTGCTAGGGACTAGCAAAGGCAAGTATAGGGGGATGATGAATCTACGTTTCATCATCTTTATTCTATCATTTTGACCTTAAAAACCCTAGTAAATGCGTGTAAATAGCGTTAATTCATGCATTTTACCATCCATGCATTATTGTGTAAATATTGTATAAAATGCGGTTTTTAAAGCCAAAATTATAGAATAAAGAAAAGAAAATAAAAAGAATAAAATATTGTAAATATTTTATGACCCGAAATCCTGAGACCTAGGCATCTCGATGACTAGGTCGACAAGGAATAAAGTAGGGGGAGATAAGGACCAGAATACAATAAAAATACACTTTATTTTATACATTCTTTATTCATTTTGAGACCTATTTTTGGTTCCACTTTTTATACCTCAAATAAAAAAACTTTGTACATGAGAGTTGTAGATAATTTCATATAGAAGAATACAAAATTGATTTCACTCAAAACTAATATACAAATAAAAAGTTATGGTCTGAATAAAATCCCAGAATCCCATCTTCCCAGACCCGTATCTCACAAATAAAAACTCCAAATGCATCAAACTCACCTTTAATTGTATATAATTAAAATAAGCTATTTAATGGCAGTGGTTTCGCATTTGGCGGAGCTACGGTTTGAAAGTTGAATTTTGGACCCCACTTGTATACTTGTACAGATTAAAATATTCATTTTATTATTTATTCATTATTTTATATTTTTATATTTTTATAATTTTATGAATATTATTTATAATTTATATGTGCATTAAAATCAGAATAAAAACCTAAATAAAATACCAAAATAAAATACTTGTAATATAATACATAGGTATGATACCTATAAATATACCTACATAAAACATACTCCTATTTTATTAAGTGTATAAAACACTTCAGAAAAATAAAATAAAAATATATTTAAGTGTATAAAAATATTTTATAAATTAATAAAATAATAAACAAAAGTAAATAAAATAAAAACACAAAAAAAAATAAAAAATAAAAATATATAGATAATATGCCTATAACGGGTATAAAAGGAAACTTGTAATTATTAATCTCGAAAAAATAAATAAAAATGGTAATAAAATAACTCATAAAATAATAAACATTTTTTATTCAATAATCAAAAATTAATTAATTCGTTTTCTATTTTTAGTCGATTTCACAAATGATTTTTTCCAGGATTTTTCCTGGTTGGTCCACGTGGACCAATCAGGGGGTCTGGAGAGTTGACCGGCGGGTCAACTCTCTGACCCACTCCTGCAGCTCGTCAGAACTGCATTTTTTAGCCATTTTCTCCCATTTTTCAAGGCTGCATCTTTCATTATTTGGCCTTGTGCCCTTCACGAATTTTTATCTCCATACATCCCTTGTACACGCCCAGGCATCATATTGAGCATTGGATTATGTGTGTGCCTTATTTTCTTCGTCCTTTGGGCCGGGTTGACCATCTCTCTGACTAAGGTCTGTACAGTGTCAGATCTGAGTTTTTTTGGCATTTTCTCCAAATTTTGGAGGTCACGCCTTTCACTATTTCGTGTCACTTTCTACACGACTTTTCTTCCTCGTGGCTTGAGCATACACGCCCATGCCTTGGATTGGTCTTTGAAGCCACCATTCGCTCGTTCCACCTCGATCTTCACACCCACTCGACCACTTGTTCAAAAGAACCCCTTCCTCCATTTTCAGATCTTGAACCCCTTTTTGCCCCTTGCCAAGCTCTCCTTCCTGTAGGTCCTAGATAGAGGAGGTGACAGGTCCTCTCCGGCCTCCTTGCAGAGGCGTTTGGCGGAGTAAATCGGTGTCTCCACCCCCATCTCCGGTCATGGTCGTGAGTTTTACTTCTTGGTTTTCCCAACCAATGGAGGTCGTTTTTATTTTTGTTTTTCTTGATGCCTAGATAGCCAGTAATCAAGATTTTGATTGATGCATATTGTTTGTTGATCCATCGATTAACTAGCCTAGATTTCTTGATCGAACACCAACACCGGAGCTCTTGAGCTCTGGCATTGATTTTCACTCCATACACCACCATTCCACCCTCGTTCGCCCTGGGAACACTCTACTATCGACCTTGGTTTTTCTCTGCAGGTCCCAGGGGTCGAGAGACGCAATCTGGAGTCGAGTTTTGCTAAAGAATAGGTACCTGGAGCCGCGCCAGTTTCTTGACCTCGCGGCGGCGCATCCGTGCCCTCCTGTCCATTTTGGCGCCGCCGGATGGTAGAGCATCCCTCTAGGAGCTGCTGGACTTGGTTTGAAGCAGCACTCGGTGACGGAAGAGGAAGATCAGGTCGCTGGAGGACCATCTCGCCGTGGACTCCTCCCAGTTTGTTCACCGCCCCTGCCCGCCGTCGGATCGCCTTGGGCGTGGGTATTTTGTGTAAACCTCCCTAGCCATTTTTGTAATATTTTATTAGTATTGAATCATTCATTGGTTGTTTTAAACTTTTATAAGATTTGCAAGTTGCCCCTTGGATTTCTGTCTAATTACATATATGCCCTTGCTAGTAGTGTAGTTTCTTGTTGTTGTCTCTATTTATTGCATGCATCTATAAAATTTCAAAAATCACCAAAAAATCGTCATAAGCTCATATTTAATTGTAGATTCACGTCATATTTTTATTTTTCATTTTTATTGCATTTTATTATTGATAAAAATTCAAAAACTCTCATTTTCAGCACTGTTTGCATTGTAAAATCCATAACAAATAGAAAATCACCTCAGAAAATTCCCAAAAAAATATATTTTGTGTCTTTTAGTATCTTTTAGCTCTACACCTAAAAGCATTAAAAATACAAAAGAAAACTCCTAAAAATTATAAAACCCCAAAAAGCTTCCTAAAAATCTTAAAAACTCTACAAAAATCCTAAAAATGCAATTTCAGTTTCTATATCTTCTCTGATTCATTATCTTTCAATTAAATTAATTTGAGGAATTTTGAACACCATTTGATATTTTTCATCCTCATTTTAGTTTCAGCCATCAACCTAGTTCACTGTTTTCTAGTATTGTTACCTTCAAAAATACCAAAAAATTCATAAAAGTCTAGAAAAATCACAAAAATATTATAAAATTATAAAAAGACCAAAAATATTTTATTTTCTGAATTTTAGTTATTTATTTTTATTTATTTTTATAAATACCTTAACTCTCTCTTTCCTTATTTTGTATATTTACTTTATTTTATCTTTATAAAGAAAAAGAAAATATAAAAAATATTAAATACAAAAAGAAAATATAAAATCAGTAAATTAAAAATCAAAATACAAAAATATAAAATTAAAATCAAAGCCTCCTCCGTGTCGCTTGGGTGCTTTGGCTCTCTTAGGATTGTCTCCTTCGCTCCACGGGCCCTCACAAGAAAAAGAAAAGAGAATGTATAAGAAACACAATTCTCAAATATGAGAAAATGTGGAACAAATGCAATGAATATGAACAATGGAATAATGTGGTTAAAATATAAACATATATGTACAACAAAGAATAGCAGGTCAAAAGAGAAACCTAACTACCCTCGCCGTGCCTTCTTGGTAACGACGTCATTTTATTGACGGAAAATTTTTGGGGTTTTTGATTTTTTTATTTTATTTCCCCGGCAACGGCACCATTTTGTTGGCACGTGACCTTCGAGGATCGATAATTATTGATATGAAGTCGTCGTTGTTTCTCCCCCAAAATCCCGTGACAAACAAACAAATTATTTTGCTACTTATTTGCCTGTATAGCAGACATGATCGAACTCAGGGAGGCTATGATTCCCGAAGGCTATTCAATTAATCTACAAAAAATCAATTAAAAGAAAAAGGAAATCTCAAAGGCAAACTATCCTTCATTTTTGTGAAATTTTTCTCTTTTTATATTATTTTTATATTTTTATTTCTATTTTTTTATTTTCTGATTTTCAATTTTTTAGTGATTTTAATTTTTCAATTTTTTTTAAATCAAGAACAATATACAGAAAACAAGAAATACACACACCAACTCTTTTTGTAATTTTCAATTATATCAAAATACTCAGAAAAATCCAGAGAAAATATTTCTGTGTTTTAAAGATTTTGAAATGTTTTTTTAGAATTTTTGAAGAATTTTCAGATGTTTTTGTATTTTTTTCTAAAAATTAAACAGTGACAAAAATTAGAAATAGTGCACAACCTAGAGTAATTTGCAACATAAAAATATTTTAAGTGCCCAAAACTCATGGCAATTATTTTTATGATAAAATAGGGATGATTATCTACATATAGAGACTGAAATCAAGATTTTTAGATTTTCGTAGAAGTTTTTATGATTTTTAATTTTGTTAGTAATTTTCAATTTTTTGGGTTTTATAAATAATCTAAGCATTAAAATTGGAAAGATATTAAAAGACACCAAAATACACCTACAGTAATGTTGTTGGAATTTCTGTGTAAATTTTCGTATTTTTATGAATTTTCTAATTTCAAGAAGACAAAAAGATGTTCTTTTGATTTTTTAAAAATATAAATGACAATAAAAATTTATGAAAAATTTATACAATGATAAAAATTTTGAATAAGAACATACATAATTTTTTTGAGAATTTTTTGAACAATAAAAATATTTATTCTATCAATAAAATCATGCAAAGTTTATGTCTGGAAGCGCAAAGACGTAACTGCAAATATTTAAAAGTTTTGTACTGAATATAAAATAATAAATGTTTCGGGTGAAAAGTGAAAATTACCCAAATGTCACATGTGTAACACGTGATCTTCTGAAGCTCAGGGGTGTGTCTGCAATTTCGAAAACCTTTGGGAGACTAAAATGTAATTTTCCCAATAAAATAATCCCTAAGGTTCTTTTAGCCCTTCGTTCTTCTCAAAGTCCAAAAGGTGGAGGAACCAAGGGGGCGGCCGCCGCCCATGCGGCTTGGAGGTGTGCGGAGGAGGTGCGTCGGTAGGACTGTTAGCGGCCAAGAGGCTTCGCGTGACGTGGCTGAGAAGTCGGAAGACATGGCCGTAGGAGATGGAAGCCACCAGGGGGAGGCGTGCAAGAGCGGTCGGTCTGTTGGTGGCGGCCTCCTAGGAATGGAGCGGAGGCAGTGCGGAAGCGGCCTCTGGAGGCGGAGGCGCGGGCCGCTCTAGAGTAGGCGTTGGGCTGGGGCGCAGTGGCATGCCTACGAGGAGGGGCGGCGCCGCACCTCGCGCGAAGGGGCGCAGTGCCGGGAAGAGCCACACTGGAGGGAGCGCGAGACAGGGGCGGTCTAGAGCCTACGCGGAGGCGGGCCGTGTCGGCGGAGCGGGCGCCGCCCGTTCTTTGATGCAGAAAATTTCTTTCTTTATTTATTTTTTTAAATATTTTTATTTACAAAACTGATAAAAGAAATGTGTTTTTTTTATTTTTTTAGCATGAAATGTAAATAGAAAGAGAAAGAATTTTTTATTTAGTTTTTTTAAATTGTACTGCAAAACAAATGTTAAAGAGTAAGAAAACAAATATAATTATTTATTTATTTTTTTATATAGTTTTTATTTATCAACAAATTATGAAGAGAGCATGATGACTTGGTCCTAAATCAAATCATATGGAAGATGTAAATGAATGCGGTTCTGCGGAAGATGGCGGATGGAACCAGATCTCCGACCACCGTGATCGGAGGTGAGCGATCGTGCGAGGTAGAGAAGAACGCATAGAGGTCGAGAAAGTGATATAAAAAATTGATTTGGTGGTGATCAAATAGTTATGGATTTTTAGATCTAAATAAAAAATGACCGTGAAATAAAGATGCGACAATTTAAACTAAGATTCATCTAGGACAAAAATACAAAGAAAATGACGGATCTCACTTTAGGAGCGGAAAAGACCTTGATCACCTCGACAAAGGCCGACGCACTGTCACCGGACGGCTCGAAGGCTAGGCACCCTTCTATGACAAGAAGATTGTCTGAGATCGGGCTCCTCTCACCAAAGATTGGTTGAGTTGAATGATGGAGAAGGAGCCATATAAATAGAAAAGAGAGAGAATGAAATTTGAATTTTTGGTTGAAGAGATAAGAGAGATGAAAATTGAAATGAGATAAAGATAAAGAGAGATAAAAATATTTACAACGGTTAACTATTTTTTTGTATTTTCATCACTTCATTTATTTGAATAAAAATGTTATTTTTTTATTTTTTAAGGTGGTTAATTAATAATAGCAATTATATACATATAACATATACATATATGACATTATATACATGGGTAAATGAGCAAATATTTTTTAAAATTTTTTATTTTTATTTTAAATATTTAGTAAAAATATTTACAAATATATACAAATACAATATTTACAAAATACATGGAAAAATTGCACAAACCACCCTAGAAAACCAACTTTTTACTCGTGACTCCAAAAGTTATGAAAATATAGCCATTTTAAAGATAATTTAATTTCGAATACAATGGAATAGAGTTTGGTTCAATTTGAGTTCATATGGAGTCGAAATTGGTCTTTCAATTATCGCTTAGTGGCTTTTTCCAAGTGTGGTTGCTTTTATTCTATATATGATTTAATTGTGCAATTATTTTTATTAATTAGAACACATTTTTATTTACAACTTTTGTTTTGAATGTTATTTGATTTTAGGTCTATTACTGTACAAGAAAAATAGTGTAGTATACAAATGTACACAACACACATTTTTTTTTGAATTTTATGATTGAGGACCCTATCTCCCCCTACTTTAATCCTGGTCGATCAGGTCAAGTCTTGACCTTCTCTAGGGGTTCGGGTTAGCCTGTATCTATTACATATATACAGTCTTCCTTCTTTTTTTATTTTATTTTCTTTATTTTTTCTTTCTTTCTTTATTTATTTTAGGTTAAAATGGTAAGAGGTGTACAATATTGACACACAAATGCAAGTTAGTAAGAATATGGAGTTAGTATTATATATAGTTGTTTTATAAAGGATTTTTAGCTAAAATAAATGAATAAAGATGATGAATCGTAGATTCTTCACCTCCTTCAAACCTTTCTTCACATCGGGCATGTATTCCACGACGTTCATCAAAGGAATCTTGACAATCAAATTATTGATTCATAACTTCAGGATCAGATAATGCACTTTTTTATTTTATATTTTTTTGGAATTTTCTATTGCTTCAGGAAAAGGAATATTTACAGTACTGAAATCAGAGATAGAGTTTTTTTTACAACAAAATCCTTGTCAACAATATTCTGTATATCCTGATCACAAAAAGGGGTACACGTTGGAGACGATGATGCTGGTGCTGGTGGACAAGTAAAAAGTGCGGCTTCTGCTTCGTTGGCTGGTGTAGGATCGACTGCGACTGACGGCTCCACAATGGAAGGCTATGCTCCACTTAGGATTCAAACATCTTTTTGGTCTTTTTGGCTTTTCTGATTTTTTGGTGTTTTTACTGGTGGTGGTGGAGGTGAATGGCAACTGCCATGGCTCCTCCTCCTTCTTCTTACTCACCCGTCCCTGTAGCTGATGCAACTGATGCAGAATATGACGATTCACCTGTCAAATCTTTATTTTCCCATGACTTGTGGCATATGGAAGTAAAGTACTACCATTCCTAAGAGTGACAACATTAGAGAAAGCAACATTACAACCATCTAACTCTACAGGTACATAGTGGACATCACATTCTACCTGCTCTTTACTTTTGAAGCTATTGGGGTTCACTTCTATTTGCATGGAATGGATGTTTTGGTGGCAGTCAGGTCGTCGAGCTTTTTCATCATATCTTCTAGGCCTTTTACAAGTTGGGCCGAGAAATCAAGGGTAGGGTTCATTGGATTCACCTCAGAAGTTTCAGCATGCAGACCACATTGTGGCTGATTATTGTGGGATTGAGTCAGAGACTGTTGATGTGGTTGAGCAGGTGGAGGAAGCTGGTACTGCTGGAATGAGGGAAGAGGGTATTGTTGATGTGGTAGCTTCATATTGGTGATACGGCTGTGATGGGCAGTACTGTAACTATGCATACTGTTGGTTCTGCCTCCATTGGTTACTGTATTGCAGAGGATGGTGATATTGAGGCGGAGGTTGAGAGGACTGCCCAAAACGACCACCTTGAGGTTGGTTGTAGGCCCTGTTGGCTTGTGGCTAGCCCTGTGGGTGTCCAGTAGGACGAGCTAGCTTTGCATCATTGCTCCATACACCATTGACTTCTTGTACCAAGGGTGGTGGTGGGAAGGCTGGAATGGAAGATGGAAGGAAGCTTGGCTGGTAGACTACCATCTGTTATTGCGGCGGGCTCTAATTGGGCGCTTAAATGTAGTACACGTGTTGGATTGTTGGTGGTTGCTGACTCGGCTGAGGTTGTTGTGACTGTGATGGCTCATCCTTCTTCTCAGCTGGAGTCTCTATAGATGGTGTCACCGACTAGACTGAACTGATGGTACTCACCATCAGCTTCAACTGCTTGGTGATTTGGTCCAACTTGTCTAAATGATGCATACTCTTTTCGATCACAACGAGCTTCTCATGATCCTGTGATTATTTCTCAATGATATCAACCATTAAGAGATGGCCCCTAATGATGATGAGGTTGGAGCTCTCATCTCTCTCCGCCTCACGAGACGCTGCCATATGGACTTGCTTCTGGTGGATCTGTGGTTGGTTCTGAAAGGCACGAGAGGATGAGAGGGCGACCTATCCTTTGGCCTTTTCTTCAAATATAAGCTAGACTACATCTTCATCCCTATTGAAATGTGATCTCCCACATGCTATGTCAACGGGCCTTTGCTCTCAACATTTAATCTCCCAAAAAAATGTTGGACTAGACTGGTCCTCGATATCTCATGATGGGGACACTTTTCGTTCAGGTCTGTGAATTTCTCCCAGGCTTCATGGATGGTCTCGTGGGTATCATGGGAGAAGTTACTGATCCTGGCTCGCATCTGATTGAGCCGACCGAGACGATAAAATTTGTGCAGGAAGGAGGATTCAGTTCCTCCCATGTCATCACTACCTTTCCCAAATGATTGACCTAGTGGAGGGCCTTGTCTTGTAGACTGAAGGGGAAATGCCATCATCTTCATTATGTCTAAGGAGACATTGGGGTAGTGGATAGGTCGACAGATGCGTGAGAACTGTTGCACGTGAATGTAAGGCTCTTCACTGGTGTTTATGTGAAATAAAGGTAGAAGGGCGTGAAACTGAGGCTTGAGATCAAAGTGAGCATATACCAATGGGATGCTAATCCATTTGATAATTAGGGACATCTGAAGGTCGTACGGTTTCACAAGGCAAAACGGTAGTCGATGTGTTGTCCACTCAAGCAACCCTAATTAATCAGCAATCAATAGATAATATAAATCAAGAAATAAATATCAGAAAGTGGGTTAAAATTTATTATTGTATATTTTTTTCTCTACAACTGGATGTATAGCAAGTGGGTACATAGAGGTCGAACCACAGAGAGCAAATATGGTAGCATATAGTTATTCTTGAACAAGGTGTTTATATACAACCGTGTCATTTATCACGTACATATATTTGCTTTTTTGTGGGTTTTAAATTTTAATTTTTATTATTATTTATTTTTTATATTTTTTATATTTTTATATTTTTTTCTTTTGGAATATATAATATAGCTATATATAGGACATATATACAATGCAAGTAAATATAGATATAAATACAACTAAAAATAACCAAAAAATGTAGAATTAAATACTTTTAGGTTTTAGATTTTTTTTACTATTTTGTGATTTTATGGAGAAATTTGCTAATTTCTACATATTTTTAAAGTAAAAAAGTAGCTTAAAATAGGGATAAAATAATAGGATGAGATTCAAATGGAAGTTAAAATCGAAAATTGAATCCAAAATTTTCCAAATCAATTTTAACATTTAGATAATATTATAGAGAAAATTACAAAATAGAAAAATATCTTTTTGGATTTTATTATAATTTTATATATTTTTATTAATGTTTTTGAGGTTTTTCGATTTTTAGGAGTTTTGATTTCCATTTTTAGTGATTTTTGGTCTTAAGGTTAAAAATAAATAAATAAGCAAAATATATGTTTTTGGGATTTTTAGAAGCGTTTTTATATTTTTTTGGTATTTTGTACACTAGACATGGACTGTTTGTGTTCTAAATAATTTTTAAAAACTCCAAAATTGCAAATAAAAATCATGGCATCAAAACTACAAGCAATCAAAAACTTACATTATTTTTTCATGATTTTTGGAGCACAAAAAGTATATTAAATAAATTCATCAAACAACCAAAATATAATTGCTAATAGGGGCATACATGCAAATAAAATAAATTCCAGGGCCCTCTATGTAATTAACAAAAATATATAACATTCTTTGCATTTTTATGGACAAAAAATAAATACAAAATGTTCCAAGGGTATATTTTGTAAAATGGTCTCCTCGCGTGGGACGGTACGTGAGGTGACTTGGCATGGACCTAAATGTGGTATCCATAAAATACAAGGGTCCACATACAACTTTTCCATCTTATTTACACATTACACTTTATCTACAGTATTAATATATAAATATACAAAAAGGCGAGGTAAGGTTTGCAAATTACCCCTATAGGCGTGGGGAGCGAACGATCAGATGAGCTTAATTATCCACGTACCGCCATCTGCACGGCTGGTACCAGTTCGGCCATAGACGGTGGAGATTAGATAACCAGTGGGAGATCTACGGTTGTGGCGTGCGATGATCCAACTGCTCGGTGTAAAACTAGAGCGAGCGGAGGATCAGACGACAACAAGAGGGTCTGGACGAACAACCCAAGAACTGGGCTCGGATGAGCTTCAATCTTCAAAATCCTCGCGCACATCGATCCCCTGTCACTGCTGATGATCACAAAAGTCCCCCAGGTCCCTCTCGCGTTGATCGGATGTATCGATATGCCCCGAAGGGCCCCGTTGATGGCTGGCAGTGGAGGAGGACCTGGGAGGTTCCTGAAGTGCTGATGGGCCTTGAAGAGGCTCCCTTGTAGCTCCTTTCCTGTAACAAATTGTTAGGCACAAAAAGAAATGTAGCTCGTACCTGTCGAAGAGGGCATGGAGCAGAGGTGGCCGAAGCATCACTGTGGGGTGCCCCTCTGTCCTCCACGAGCCAATATGGACCACAAGGACACTCCTCCTATCACAAGGAATCTCTCTCGACCAAGAAATAAGGATCCAGGATTCGAAACAATGACCAAAGAGGGAAAGGAGGTCGAAGGTTCTTATTTATAAACATGTATGGGAACCCTTATTGACGGTTATATTTCAAAGAATCACGACTAAGTCCAAGCGATTTGCTGGCTCGGTAGATATCCTGGAAGATCAATGATGAATTTCTCTGAAGTAAGCGAGCGTAATGGATCGATGGGTCGAGGGGGAAAAGGGAGGAAAATCAGGGTTCGATGGTTTTAACGAATTAGACGCTTAGAGGGAGAGTTGATCGGCGGTCAACAAGCACTTTGATCTCATTGGTCCACGTTGGCTCACTACAGGACAAAACTGAATATTTATTCGAAATTAATTATTTAAGAATATTAAATGATTTTATTAATTTTGAAGTATAAAATAAAAAATATTTATCATTTTATGTAGTATTTTAGGATGATTTCATTTATTTTTTGGCGTTATTTATGAGTATTTAATTTTCAGGGGTATATTTATAGGTATATTCATCTATGTTTTGACTAATTTATTTTTATTTTGTATATTTATTTTGTTATTTTATTATCTTATTTCGTATATTACAACTTATTTTTAGGTACATAAATATATTTTTATTATATTTTTATGATGGTATTTATATATTTAAACAAATAGGTATATATTATATAGGTATATTAATTGTATATTTATCTATGATTTTTGTACTTTTTTTTATTTTGATGTATTTTCTTGGCTTTTACTTTAGCTTTATATTTTTACTAGAATATAAATAATATTTACATGAGTACAAATATATAAAAGAACAAATAATAAAAGAATAAGATCCACTTTTATTTATTTACAAGTACTAGCATATGTATTTTACCTACTTATTTTCTTTTGTGTTTTCTTTTTGGTTTTAACAAAGTTTTAATATGTACATGAGTTATGAATAATAATTACAAATTTATAAAAATATAAGATCGAAAAAATAATAAAGAGTGAATAAAATGGATATTTTATTCGGGTAGACAATATAATGAGGATCCAAAACCTAACTTTCACATCTTAGCTTTAAAAAATATGAAATCACCTTCATTAAAGAGCTTATTAAAAGTTATATATAATTAGAGGTGATTTTGATATATTTTGATGTACAAATAAAAGGGTTGGTAAACAAAAGGAGGGTTGCTAAGATCACTAGAACTAGATGGTGGAATCTTCCACTGAAGCAATCGAGCCTCAGGGAGAAGGTTTTAGAAGATTTATCTTGGGATAGTAGTGGAAGTGCAAATGAGATGTGGGAGGCAGTAGCATCTTGTATCCGAAAGGTAGCCAAAGAGATGCTAGGCGAGTCAAAGGGTGGAGCCCCATTTTAAAAGGAGGCTTGGTGGTGGAGTGAAGGGGTGCAAGAGAAGCTAAAAATTAAAGGAGCATGCTTTAAAGCTACGTCTAAGGATAGAACAGAGGAAACTGTCACAAACTACAAAATAGCAAAGAAGGAAGCAAAGAAGGCTGTAAGCGAAGCTAAGTCGAAAGCTTATGATGTTTTGTATAAAAATCTCGACTCTAAGGAGGGCCAAGAGGATATATTCAGGTTGGCCAAAGCAAGAGAAAGAAAGACCAAAGACCTTTCTCAAGTGAGATGCATTAAGGATGAGGAAGGTCACGTGCTTGTTACTCAGAAGGATACAGAGACTAGATGGGAGCAGTACTTCCATAAACTTTTCATTGGGGAAGGAAATAGAGAGATCACTTTGGGTGATCTAGCTAGCAGTGGAAGTTACTTGAATCGTACAAGCTATAGACGAATACAAAGAAAGGAAGTAGAGGAGGATTTGAAGGTTATGAGACCTGGGAAAGGTGTAGGACCAAATGACATCCTTGTAGAAGTATGGAAAGTTTTAGGTGATCGCGGTTTGACTTGGCTTACGAATCTATTCAATGTTATTTGGCGAAGCAAGAAAATGCCTGAAGATTGGAGGAGAAGTATCGTGGTGCCTCTTTATAAGAATAAAGGAGACATACAAAATTATTCAAATTATAGAGGTATCAAGCTGATGAGCCACACTATGAAAATTTGGGAGCGTGTTATCGAGAGAAGGTTGAGGCAAGTTTCCAATGTCAAAGAAAACCAATTTGGATTCATGCCAGGTCACTCAACTATCGAAGCCATATATTTGTGGAGAACAATGGAGATTTATAGAGCTAAAACGAAGAACCTCCATATGATCTTTATTGATTTGGTGAAGGCTTATGATTCTGTCCCACGAGAGATATTGTGGAGAGTTTTGGAGAAGAGACAAGTACCTATCCTATACATCAACCTCATAAAGGACATGTATGATTGGGCTTTATCTTGTGTAAGGATCCCATCTGGGAAGACTGGCTATTTTGACATCAACATTGGTTTACATCAAGGTTCAGCTTTGAGTCCTTTTCTTTTTACTTTGATTATGCACGAGTTGATAAGTCACATTCAGGATGAGTTACCTTGGAGTATGTTATTTGCTGATGATATTGTGTTGATTAACGAGACTAGAGATGGAGTAAATGAGAAGATTGAGGTCTGGAGACATGAGTTGGAGAGTAAAGGATTTCGTATAAGTAAGGCTAAGACAGAGTATATGGAGTGCACCTTTGATGGAAGCAATGGTGAAGGAATTGAGGTGAAGATTGGTTATGATAACATTCGGAAGAGAGACTCTTTTAGATATCTGGGATCTATTTTTCAACATGATGGGGAAATTGATGGAGATGTTACTAATAGAATAAATGCAGGTTGGCTAAAGTGGAGAGGACCCTCTGTTGTTCTCTGTGATAAGAAATTTCCTTTAAAAATTAATGGAAAGTTTTACAAAGCAGCCGTGAGACCTGCTATGCTCTATGGATCTGAATGTTGGCCTGTGAACCATAGACATGTGCAGAGAATGGCTGTAGGAGAAATGAAAATGCTAAGGTGGATGTGTGGACACACACGTAAAGATCGGATTTGGAATGATGCAATCAGAAAGAAAGTTGGTGCTGCTCTGATTAAGGATAAGATGCGAGAAAACCGCTTAAGATGGTTTGGTCATTTGCAAAGAAGATCAGCTGATGCACCAGTTAGGACATGCGAGTATTGAGATGTTGAGTCGTCTAAGAGAGGGCGGGAACGACCTAAGAAGTGTTGGAAAGAGACCATACGAAGGTATCTTTATTTTGTGGATATAATCCCGGGATTGACCCAAGATAGATCTGAATGGAGGCGAAGAATCCATGTAGCCGACCCTACTTAATTGTGGGAAAAGGCTTTGTTGTTGTTTGTATTTGTTGGATATGGGTCTGGAAAGTTTGGGTTTTGTCTTTTTATTTTGTGTATAAAAAGTACAGTGTGTATTATTTTTGTATAAACTCAATTTTCCATTTTTAGTTACATTATTATCTACAACTTTCATGGACAAATTTTCTTTATTTGATGCATAAATAATAAATAATAAAATGGGTGTAAGAAATGCTTTAGTATGAAATAAATAAATGTGATTTTTGTTGTATTTTTGGCCTTTATCTCCCCCTACTTTATTCCTTGTTGAACAACTCAATTTTTGACTTGGTCTCAGGTATAGGGTCATAAAATACCTTTGGTAGTTTATTCTTTTTCTTTTCTTCTCTTTATTCTATAATTTTGGCATTATAAACAGTATTGTTTACACAATATATGTAATAAATAATGAATGCTATTTTGTAGAAATTAATGTTATTTACATGCATTAGCTAGGTTTTTAAGGCCAAAATAAGAGAATAAAAGTGATAAAATGAAGTTTCATCAGAGGGGCTCAAATGTTAAAATATTTTTAACCAAACAATGGTTTGAAGAAACTATGGTTCGATTCATGTAATAAATGGCCAAACTAATGGCGGCACACAACTAATAAAAAGGAAAGGACCTAAGGGCACAAGTGTGATTAAAAAAAGTACAAGCATAAGTGTATTTTCATAAACTTGGAGGGGAACAAGGTTAATTGATTTAGCTACTTTACCTTATTAGAAAGTGGTGAGTGAGGGACATAGGTATTTTCAAGTATATGAATAGAGCTGATAAGGTTTGCCTTTCCTAACTAGTCCATTTCACATATTATGATATACGATACTTCCTAATGGGTTTAGTTGACTCATGAGATATATCCTTCTTTCCTGAATATGTTTGTACGACTTCTTAAAATACATGAAATTTCCTAACAAGTAGGATGGACACATTAAGAAAAAGTAGATATTCTTTTAGGCACACCTTTTTGCTTTAAAAATCCTTCTTAAATCTCATATCATTCAATCCTCCATTCCCCCTTTTCGATTTTTATTGTTCCACCTTCTGTCTATGAGTTTGACACAAGAGGGGGTGGGGGTGTTAAGTTGTACAATAACAATAATTCTAAATAATAGGTGCAAATTAAAAATTTTACTAGATAAAATATCGAAGGGAATATGAAAATAAAAATTGACACATTTATTTTAATGTTGAAACTCATAAAATGAAAAAAAAATCGAAACCCAGAAATACTATTTTAGGATATGATTCCTTTCGCTCTCTTGGCGAAGCATCGTTCTACTATCTTTACTGCTTTGAACCGAGAATAGCACAACTTCATGTACAACATGTATCCTTCTTTAGGCAAACCCTAAGAAAGATTTTATTTCCCAATAGAAAAAAGAATCCACCACCCGAGTACATATCTTTAAAGCAAGCAAAACAAAATATACCTTGTTAATGTATAATCTTAAGCATAAAATTACTTGAACATTTATAAATGAGGAATGAGGCCTCAGTTTCTCGATTAACTTGGATTAAGAGTGAGATACACTTGAGAAAACTAGAGCTTGAGTAATTAGATTGAAGCATACAAAGAAATAAGATTAGTTTAGCTCATAATGCACTTAAGATGTAATAAGAGTATTTTAGCTCATAAATTACTTAAGATGTATGCAGATGAAATGTACATGAGTTCTTATCTTAGGAGAATTGCAAAGGGACTTAGTAGTCCTATTTTTAGGATTATGAGTGCTTTGTGACCATTAAGAGTAAGTGAAGAGGGTTACGTAAAAGAAATCCAATAACTAGACCACAACATCCAATCATAAAACAATATAGCCGACTGAAGGAAATGACTAGTTAGTTAAATGTAGAGTTAGTCGGCCAATATAAAAGATTACATTAATGGAAATTTTAATGATCTTAGAACTTATAATCAACATTCCATAAAGTGGGAAAAAGGACCACCTCTTATAAATGTATACCTCTCACTATATCAATTAGATGTATCATTCTCAACACCTCCATTACTTTAGTGATCACGCGTTATCAATCTATTACACTGATTCTAGATAATATTATGAGGAAATTTAACTCCTTTAAGGCCATGTATTTATGGAAGGGGGGCAAAAATTACCACTAAAGCTCACCTTGTCTTCTAGAGGTCAATGGTAGTTGAGGAATTATGTCAAACATGAATTACCTCAATAGATGTCAGTAGTGGGATCCCCCTACTCATCTTAGCATTGGATCCGACCTTCATTATGCCACAATGAAGAAGAGAGTAGGAGTAGGGTGAACCTAATGGTGGATGAAATTCGAAAAAGAGAGGAAAATGGATTCTTATCTGGAAAGGAGGTCGGGGTGGTCTTCTCAAGGTAGATGCGAGGAATGAGGGAGAAGTTCATCATAAGTGAAGGAGGATCGAGGAAGAGGAGTTGGTGGGTTGTTGCACAAAATAGGAGTGATATATATATGGTGGCAAGAAAAATTGATCTACCCTCAATTGTCTATATGCGGGGAGAGGTGAGCAACTAATGGAAAGAGAGTTGGAGGGTTGTTGGCTAGGTAAAAGATAAATGAAGGAGGTGAACTTGTAGAGGAGAGGGTCCACATGGCCCACATAATTTAAAAAATGAAAAATAATAACAAAATTAGATAAGAAATAGAAAATATAGATAAATAAAAACCTTAGAAAATGAAGTTGCTCCTATTTAAAATATACAACTTCCCAGAATGAAATTTCATTAAAACTCTCAACTATTAGAAATTTATTAATAAGAAGTAGATTATAAGTATTTTTGACCTATTAGTGAACTTTTTTATTTTATATTTATTTTTTCTTAATAAAGTACTCATTATATTTATAATAAAACTACCCATATAAGCATATTTTTGATTTTTTTGATGCCAAAGATGCTAGATAAAAAAGCAAATTGTTTTTTCTAGGTCAAATATACATACGCCATGAAGTCCATATTTTAAATTTTTTTTTCAAATATTTATCTTGTTGTATATTATTTTGTAGAAAATAGAATACACAAGTACTACAATAAAAATAATACAAAGTAAAAATATTTATAATAGTATTTGTAAAAAAAATTATAAATAATTATACAAATGACTCATGAAACCAACTTTTTACAAATGAACATTGCTATATTTCAAAGTATATTTAGGATTTACAAATT
This sequence comes from Ottelia alismoides, assembly GCA_037367405.1. NCBI lineage: Eukaryota > Viridiplantae > Streptophyta > Magnoliopsida > Alismatales > Hydrocharitaceae > Ottelia > Ottelia alismoides. Next base: position 189,376 of record JAZKJV010011681.1, on the reverse strand, counting down.
TTAAATGATGAAATTTTAAAGTGAGTAAAGGTGAATTGGAGTTTATATGATCCAGATAGAAAATCTAGAAATAGACATATTGAGAAAGTTAACCGATTTTGTTTGCCATATGTGTATTATGATATTTTTATATTTTCTATACATTTGTATTTAACGCAATAGATCAGGTTGGTAAGTATTTCTACAAAAATAAATATAAATGTGTGAATCTTATGTATTTATGGTGTATATTATTTTATAAACAAAGACTTTATATTTTCCTATTTCCTTATTTAAATTTTTATTTTTTTCCGCACTTTTTAGAGGTTTTTAGGTGTTAAATTATGCAAGTTTATTTTACATGTATGAAATTATAATAAATTAATAATAATTCAAGTGTGAATTTATTTGTTAAGGAATTTATCTCAATTTTCTGCTCTAAGGTCGATGAATTGTGGTTTCTTCACCTATTCTTCTTAAGAGATCATATCGAGATTGAATAAGAATATCTACCATATATGATATGGATCTAAATATTTTTTTCCTATTCATGTGCCTCCTTCCCCCACCTCTTTTAGTTCTATACATGAAAGATCTAACATAAGGTCTCTTCTCTTGGCCAAGCATTGAAGTATGGTGAATATAAAGATCACAACTAGATTAAAATATGTGTATTATTTTTATCTTGAACTCACTCTATTGGATGACTATTATTTCCTATGTGCAAGTCCCTCAAGACCAAGTGAGCTCCTAATCTTTGAGCTACCTTTTCGATAACTTGATATCAGTTTGTGTGAGGCTCTCATCTCAAACTATATTTTATTAGCACTAGTAAACGAAGTTTGCTGGCTAATTGCTTCCTCAAATTATCTTATTTGTTATAACAAGAAATTTCTATACTCAAACATATTCCCTCAAACTACCCCATGAATTAGTAAATTAATAATACCTAAAGCAAGGGTACTTTATCATTACGCTAAGTCTAATTGTTGTGGTTAGTGCAACCACAAGGATATAGGTAAGAAAGGGTCATTCGAGGGCTTGTGGATGCCCAAGGTTGAGTGAGAAAGTTCAGTATTCTCTCCTTTCCTATTATGTCGTCCAAGTCTTCCATGTTTCGATCGTCTTTTGCTTTAGATCATAGTGTAGATGTACCAACTAATTGTCTTGCGCTCTTAGTGATGTTCGTTCTATGATTCCCTAGTGTTGTTTGATGTAGGCAAACCCTTTGTTATAATAGGGTGGATGCCTCCTAAGGTTGTGTTATTGCATTCACGCTCCGATTCGTCTTCGAGAGAGAGATAGACTAGGTTGGGAAAGAGACTTTAAACTACTTAACTATATTTTTTCGAGGTGCATCCGCAGGGCAGTTAAACACGCCATGTGGTTTCATATTGTTCATCTTTGTCTCTTCCCAACCCTTTTCTCCTCCGACAAACTATAGACTCCTTACTCATACTGCATGCTTTTCTATGCAAGTTTGTTATTAGCCATTCTTATTTCCAGAAGAAATTCATCACTAACTCACCCTTTCTTATACGCATGACTTAAAGTGACCCTGAATCCAAAACCCTTTGGAAGCTCTTTAAGAACAAGACTTAGCTATAATATCAACGAAATTGTCAAGCTTGGCAAGAAGACCCATCTTCATCACATTACTGATTAACATGTTACTGTGGTCGATGAACATACAAACAAGGTTCGAAGTTTGCTAGCTAGTGGTATTAGCCTCTGATGCTAGTGGAAAGAGTAGAGTGAGAGAGAAAAGTGACTTTTCCTGGTTTGAGCCCAACTAGGATTTTCCTTTATGATCTCAAGATTGGAAAGTATCCATGAAGCATCTCTAGATGGGTGAATCTTCCTTTTAAGGGAGATGATATTTTTTTAAGGTCTCCATTCAGGAAGATGAGCCTTTCACAAGTTTAAAACACTACTCCCATGGTTCCTTTTTCCAAATTCAGGAAGCAAGCGACAAAGGAAGGTTTAAGAATTAACCCTAGGAGTGTTATAAGCGATTATTCCACATGCACTTAGTTTAAAACTTGCACTCTGGACCGCTTATTCTCAGGCCTTAGGGCCTCAAGTCATGAAACTGGCATTCTTCTTCTAACTCCAACTATGCCTACTCCTTCGAGAGTCGATTTATCTTGAGGTATCTAAAAATTATAGATATACTTTCCTGAATGTGATGCGATTACCATAAACATAACATCAAGATCAAGTGTAGGTAAGGTAAGTTTAAAAGAAGGATAAATGTCTTTTCTTTCTTAACATGTGTTTGATCATCACCTTTATCACAACTTCTACTTATTCCTTATGTAAGATCAATGGACAAGAACAAAAGCTGATGCATGTGCTCTCCCAAGTGATACAAACAAGTTCTTATTGGTCAATGTAGTATGTGAAAAAACTTTATTAAAACAAATAGATCAAGTTTATGTGTATGTGTGCATATGTGCATGCTTATGTATGTGTGTATGCATATGTTCATGTGGATGTGTGTGTTGTGTGTGGATTTACTTGGGAATGTCCTAAAGGTCAACTTGACTAATAATCTACTTAGGTGTGTGTAAAGAGTGGCTAAGGAACTAGGGTTCTTATGTAACACATGTCCTAGTGAGTTGCCTTTGTTGCTTTTTGAGGGGTTTTTAAATTTTTATGTGACTTTTAAATTTAATTTTTTAATTTATATTCTCTATTTATATTTTGATATTTTTAATTAGATTTAGAAGATATTTGTAATTTCTTTGTAGGATTTTATCTTTTTAGTTTTTTTAAGTTTTAAAAATAAAAGAAAATAGGTATAAATATTTAGAAAATAATAAGAAAATAGTTTTTTAGTTTAAATTTTGAAAAGTTATATTTGGAGGTCTTTTTAAATTTTTGAATTTTAGGGTCTGATGAAAGGGGAAACATGGGCACATGCATCTTAGTATAGAACTTGGCCTAAAAATACCTAAGGGAATTTTTGAACTATGAGAATAACTTGAGAAACATATTATTCACTTGATTTTGTGATATTTTATTTCACAAATTTTTATGAAAAATGGATAATGTTTTCAATTTTTTAGGTTTAAAGAAAAGTACAATAAATTTAAATTATTTTTTGAGAGTTTATATGTCCCTAATTGTTTCATAAATTTTTGGACATAAATAAAAAAATATTTTTTATTGAAAAATAGTTGTTCTTTATTTTGATTGCAAACTAAAATTTGTGGTGATAGAGTATAAATAGATGAATATAAGGCACAACATAATTATAGACATATAACACTATAATCTTAATAAAAACAAAAGGCTTAAAATTATGTATATTTCTAAAACAAAATATAGGTTGACTTTTGCAAAAAAAAGGATAGAATTTTGTTAAGTTATGGCCCCTCGTATGATGTTTCCCAACCCAACATATTAAACAAAGTTAGAATAATTTAATTTCTAAGTTAAAACCTTGAATTTCAAAAACATAATTGCAATAATTAAAAACAGTGTCCAAATGTCCATGCCAAAAGTTAAGTCTATCTAATAAAATTCAAACAAAAAATAAATCATGAAAAATGATAAAGTATGAATTTTCTATGAACTTTGCAATATATAGACCTAAATTCAAATAAATATAAGGTTTTCTTTCGAAACATCCTTACCAAGGACCAACATGTAAATATAAGAAATCTATTTTGTCTTCCATTGTGACTCTCTAGCAAGTACTAGAAAGTAACATGCAAAAATCTAGAAGATGCACTTACGAGATCACCCTCCTTGTGCATGGGACACGTGATTGGTTCTCAGATCCTACAATCGATGGGAGCCACTTGGAATGCATCGACCTTCTCCTTCTTATAGGTCACTGATTGTGACAAAATAGTGGAGCTTCTAAAGGGTGCTCCTTTATTTGCATGTACAATTCTGGCATCAAACTGCTTCATTGAGGGTCTCGTTAGTCATGCCTTGAGCTCGCCTCAACTTCTAAGATGAACCCAAGGACCTTGAGGCTTAGTTGTGATGTGGGGAAAAGGAGAATAGAGCTCTTCTCAGACCACTCAACTAGGGCATGTTGTTGCTCCAAATATCAACAAATATGTGCGATGGCAGCAACGACTTGTCGCCATAATACAAAATAAAAGGAGAAAGAGTGTACCTAAAACATGGCCAGAGCGACGAGAATGGGTGATCTTACCAGGTGATTCCATCCTCGAATCATTGTAAATATATGCTCAATGGGTTCTTGGCGACTGAGATTTCCTTCCTACAAGTTTGGGATTAAGCTTTACAATGGGTGCGTGTGGTTGATGCCGAGCTCGCTAGAGAGGGGTGAATATCTCTAATGACAATGTGGTGGAGTACATTCAAGGGTAATAACCACTCTCTATGGGATAGATAGAGAGGGATAGGTCATGGAACTCATGGGGAGGTAAAGGGAGCGGGATGGAGACTGGTTAGGGTGACTTCGTTTGTTGATTGGAGAAAAACTCGATAATGACAAATTTAGGCCTTAATCCAAATCGATGCACAAAGAGGGATCAATAACAACAACAAAGTCTTTTCCCACAATTAAGTATGGTCGGCTACATGGATTTTTTTGCCTCCATTCAGAATTGTTTTAGGTCATTCTTAGGCTTAAATCCAGGAGGGATCTAGAGGAGGGATCTAGATGGGAAAATTTTGATGGTGTCAATGGATAGAGAACTTACTAATCTACAAACTTGATGAAGGAAGGTGAAGGATTCTGCCTAGAGTTGGAGCTCTAAAGGGCTATGGAAAATCAACATGAATCAACCACTAGAGTAGAATACATGACACGAAATGTGCATGTGGACCTTATGACTCCATCACGTCTTCCTCGTGCTCCAGATCTTGGCCTCATGTCGGTGACACATAGTTGTGGCTCGTTGAAGGTGGATAAGGGCGTTGGATTGTAGAGAAAATACAGGCGTACGGTGAAGTTTTGGTAAAGGATTTAAGAGGACAAATGCTAGGGGTTGATCAAGGTCAAGATTATGAAAGAGAGTGATTACATGGAACATGGCATACATTCCAAGCTCGATGAGGTTAGAGGTGGACAAAAAAATACCAAACATTAGTGTCCAATTATGATGCTCTACACGAGGCATCTACGTTGAAGGTAGGAGACACAATGAGAGCATGACACTTGTTGCTCTCACAAAAATACAAAATTCCCTTCTAAATTATCAAATAAATAATAAACTATGTTAAATTAAACCTTGTAAAAAACGAAATTTGTTTGAAATTTTAAGATCTACAATTTTCAGGAAGGTTTTTTTTGCGGTTTCGAACATATGTAAGAGATATGTAAATGGGAAGATATACGTATATTTAACTCAATTTTTGTATTTTTTATATTTTTATTCTACTTTCATATTCTTGGGAACCTATTTTAATATTTTTTCTTTAGTAAATGTCTAATATAAGGATGCATAATTTTTAGGATTTTTTATATATAGTAGATGCCAAATAAATATAAAATATTTTTGTAGGTCAATTATATCTAAACAATGAAGTCCGTATTTTTTATCTATTTAATTTTGTAATTTTTATTTTGTTTCATAATTTTATAGAAAAAAAGAATATACAAATAAAATAATAATATTGAAGTTGATTAAAATTGATAAACTATGTATAAGGCATAACTTCAACAATATACAAATATAGTTGTACAATATGACTCTGAATTGACTTTACACAAATGAACTTTATTAATATACTCCATATTCAAAATTTGGATTTGCTTGTATTTCGAGAATTAGGATTCGAGTTCATTGGCTAAATGCTCAAAATGTGACTTTTATATCATTAATATATTTTTCTATACTTTTTTATTGAACTATCGGAAAAACAATTGAACCAATTTGATTTATAGATAAAAAGATAAGAATCCAAAAATTGTGTGCATATTTTGTACATTAGTATATTGTCAAATTATGTGTGCCTATTGTGTCTTATTGCAAGTTCCTTGAGTTAACGAATGCCTAGGTTTTGATTTCTAGGGTTAGGGTCGCAAATCGATGTCATCGATCCATTTACTTTTCTGTCTTGATACTCTGCACATATATACATTCATAATTTCTGCCCTTCTTGCATTTTTTGTGTTTTTAGAAGTTGATTGATGCTTCTTATTTACAGGTGCATATTCACAAAATAACACACTAATGCATAGATGGATGCATTTGTTAAGAAATTTAGCTCAATTTTCACTAAAAGTAAATGAAACATGGTTTTATCTGGCACAAAATGTGATATTTAAGAGAATTTGAAACATGATTTGGGTGTGTATTATAGTGGATTTTTTAAAGCTTTCAAGGTGATTGGTTTATTATTTATGGGTGAATGACTTTCATTGGAAAATGTTCCTCAAACCCAATATCTCACCTGAAAACCTATCAAAGCCTATATTGACAACCACATGAACTGCCACCAAGCATTCACCCCACCAACTTCATTTTTGGGAATCATTTTCTAATGTGATTTGATATTAGGTCTTTTATCTACTTATACATGCCACCATCTCCACCATCACTCTATCTCTCTCTCTCTCTCTCTCTCTCTCTCTCTCCCCCCTTTCCACCCATAGATATTTTTAAGGATGGTCTAACACATGGCAAGTGGGGAGAGGGATGAAAATAGACCGGATACAGACCGAATATGCCTTTTTTATATCTATATTTACTTCATCTCTATTGAATATGAATATGGTTACAGATATAATTTAGATATATATTAAGGAATTCATATCCGTAAAAATATGGATATGAATTCGAATTAGATACTTATCGAATTCACAATCGGATCGAATAAAGAATCAATCCAAATATGGATAGAATAAAGAGTGAATCCGAATATGGATCTAATAAACATAAGATCCAAATATGAATCAAATAAAGATCACATACAAACACGAATTGAATTGTTATCAAAGTTCATAGTGAGTTAAAAAATGACAATGAAATATAAATAAGCATCATGATAAAAATATTTTTGCATCATGATAAAAATTTTTAGTGGACCAAAATATTCATCAAAATTAGAATGGATACGGTACATATATAACTCAAAAATACATGTTATTCAGTAAAATCGAACCTGAGAATGATGGGATCTCTAAGGCTTCGGAGCTTGAGAGGATAAGGCATAGTGTCGTAGCATGAACACAACAAATTGGGGCGGAGCCAATCATCTGAGGCTGCAAGATGATCGAAGGATGAAAGTATCTAAAGCGGGAGATGCCAGAGTGGAGTGGAGATTCAGGAGCGATGAGGTAACCTGCATTCTTGATAAAAATCAAAAAGGGAGATATGGTTTTGTAACTTTTATTCGTGCCCAAACCCAAATGAACAGAAGTTTATTAATATCATTAATATATTGTATTATATAATATACAATATTATATAAAAACATGGGTTTGTGAGTTATATTATATTAACTCTTAGAAAACAATATTAAGTAGCATATTCCGATATCTTGATCTGAATCTGAATATTCAAGCCAAGACAATATATGTATCCATATCCGAAAAAGTTTTATAACCCACATCCATATTTGATCCGTATTTGATTAATATTTGGCTACAGATATATATATATATATTTCAATTGCTATAAGCCGATATTTCGATATATCCATATTTGTTTTCTTCCCTAGGGGCATGCCATGTAGTAGGTCATTTAGCTGGTAGATCTATGGAGACTTGTCATGAACTATATTCGAACTTATGGAAGGTTTTCGAAAACTTGCCATGTATTTTTAATATATCGGATCTTTGGAGATTTGTCATGTATTGATTTGTATTGATGGTAGATCATGAAGAACCCATCATGAATTCATTAAAAGTATATGGCATGTTGCCTCCATGAGTTTGTTTATTTTGATGGTATGCACACACCTTATATGAGTTCTTCCATTTGATGGATGCACCAAACCCTCACCACTGCCGAAACCCCATGCATCACCATCAAGCACCACGACCATCCTCGCTCTACCCTGACCACCATTAAACATCACTACTTATAATTACGACCATATTCTCAGACTTGTAAGCCATTGGTGACCCATTAATGCAATAAAAAATTTTTTTTTATCGTGTTCATATGAATGAATGATTATGCATGCACTTAATATTAAGGTCCTTTTATACAACTAGGGTTATGTACCATAGCCATATTGAATACCATGTAGTTGGGAGGACACAACTTGCTTAACATGTAATATTCAATAAAGATCTTCAGTCTAAGAAAGAGATGACAATCTTTCTCTCTAGACTGATTTCCGACCGACTTCTAGATGCAAGTCCTCTACATTGGAATTATGATTCAGATGTGCCGGAATAGTTAAGTGAAAGAGTAGACTTGATGAGGTCGAGATAAAATAAGACCTAAATTGTAATTGTCACGTTTAGGCACGCATCCTTTGACTAGAGAAATACATGATCTATATGCGTGAGTGTGCACATTTTACAGACCAATAGGTTAGTAGCCTAACCAAGGTCCATACATTGGTGAGTTGTTGTGCATATGAAGACATAGGAGAAGTATGATCTCTCAAAGGAATCATACAGATTCATAGTTGATGAACTGGTAGACAGAGCTCACTCATGAAATATATTGGGACCAAAATGAATTCCATGCATGGTCATCTTGTTTATGAAATGAGACACAAACTCGAAATATTAATATATGCTTTTGGAAAGTATATGATTAATATTGTCACCCAATTATCTAATGAGAAATCTAATGATATGATTCGAAGAAGACAATCAAACTAGGGTTCAAACTTCAGATATATCAAAATCTTCTTGTATGAAGGATAAATGAGTATTGGGAATACTCTGAATTAAATCTATCTTATTAGGTCATCTACCGTGGCACTTCCATTTCGAGGGAATGATGAAACAAGAGAGATTTTAGGGGCTCCATTTCTTAACTTAATTATTTGAGAGTTAATTGGATTAAGTCCCATCTCATTTGAATCCAATGTCCAATTCCAATTCCATCTTCAACCAACAAATGTTGGAAAGTGAAACGGTGATGGGAATGAAAATAAACACACTCCTTGAGCTCTTTCTAAACTCTAGGTTTGGACTTTGATTAGAAATGATCAAGGAAGGTGGATTTAGTTCATTGATACTTTCTCCAGCTCATGGATAATGTGATGTGTTTCTTTGTGCTCACTTAGTGTGTGAATTATTTCTGCTCGAGCTCAACACTCGTAAGGGCCACATATTTGCTAAAAATTGTATAAACCATGAACTTGGAAAGATATCCAAATTTTAAGTCACTATACATGGATAATATTATCTCCCCGATATTATCTTCAAGTATCTCGAATATTTTCTAACGAGTCCTAATTAGACTTGGACTCATACTTATGATATCTATAATATGATAATAATTGTTATTATCATGGATATATGCATCCACTATTTTTTCAATATGATTCACATCATATATATTGGGCTAGTTTTATAGCAATAGTAATTAATCATTATTGTTTAAGGGTCAATCTATTTACTCATCTAGATAATATTCTTCCTTGTTCACTAATAAATCGACTAATTAAATGTATGTTTCCATATCAATTCGATCCCCCGCCCCAATTGGGGGCAAGCGCCTACGAAAAGATCGCTTAGATTTATTAAAAGAGTTTTTGGATTTATCCATGGTTTATTTCTTAACTATAAAATCCTATTTCTTCATTCATTTTAAATTAGACCGAAATATGATTTTATTTGTATTTTTTATCTATGTATATTATTTTTGTGTATATTATATACATATATTATTATATGATTTCTACTTTTATCTAATATGAATATTGATTTTATAATAATTAATATGTATATATAATACGATTCATATATTATTTCAAGACATAAATGTGAATTGGACTCACATGGGAAATTAGATGTAAATTGGATTTACATTTTATTATGAGGTAACTTGACTCAGAGGCTTTATGACCTTTCTACCACAAAGACACTGATTCTAACATAGGTCGAAGCCAATCCCAACAACTTCAGACATAAGGAGTAGGTATCCCATGATACATCCATCTCGCAGACATGTATGACCCTTGATTTTACATGTTTATCTGACACCATTCATCTTAGGAGTGGTAGGAGAGTGTAGATGCCTTCACAATCGATGGGATTGGAGGATCGAGCAGTTTGAGAGAGCTGACAAATCTACGATTCTCATTCTTTATTCTTTTATTTTAGATCTTTCAGTTAGCAAAAACCATCTGTAAATACCTGTAAATACAATAACTTAACATTTTGCATGCTTCTGTTAATACCTCATAATTAACACATATTTTTCAAAAATAAAAGAATAAAGAGAAACAAAAAAGCAGGATGTATTTAGAATAAATATAGAGTGACCCAAACCCCAATAGAAGGTCAATCCTTGACCTGATCGCAAAGAAAATAAGTAGAGAGAGATAAGGGTATACTATGCATTGTACATACTACCTATACTTGAACAAAATATCTATTTATTTATTTTGACAAAATAAAAAATATTTTATTCTTTTCACATACTTATATATAGACATAGAAATAATATAAAAATAATAAAAATAAAATTAAAGTCATCAATTCCTTGTACAAAATACATATGTATATAATACATTACCTATTTAATTTTCAACCCTAATAAATTCATAAAAATCAAATAAAAATTATTTTGTATTCTTAAAATTATTGTGTAAATAAATAAACTATAAAATAAAAATAATTTTTGAAAAAATGAAATACTTGTAAAAATTAATAGGTATATTATACTTGTATATACTACTATATATTTTATATACTTTATTTGATTTTTCATAAAAATAACTAAAAATCATAGAAAAATAGTTTATAAAATACAAATATTTTTACTTTATAAAAATTTTAATTTAAATTCATTTACTATTTTAAAAATTAATTTACTTTTATTTTTCTAAATACTGGATTTTCATTGGTCCACGTGGGATCGTTGAACTCGGTCAATGTCCCCTTCCAGTTGGGTCGGGTCTGGCTTCCTCTCGTCGGGGCTCCTTCTCTGATTTCTTGCGCTCGACTCTGACCTCCTATTTCTTTGATTCTTGTGCCTGACTAAAGTCCTCATATCCACGATCCTCGCGAATCCCTAGACGCAACAGAATCGCCCTAGGGTTTCGCTCCACGCTCTGATCTTCTTGGACCCTCGAGCATCCTATAAATACACTCTTTCTCCCCTCCAGCTCATTAGCTCATCTCTCGTACCACCATTCTTCCCTAGAAACCTTCAGTGAAGTGATAATGACCTGGATTGTAGCTTAGGATCCTTCGGAGACGCCTGGAGGCTCGTAGCTCAAGACATGGCCGGAGCTCCGTCGCGTGAAGCCTCCCAGCATGCTGCGGCTCGGTTGAGGCCATAACCTCCCCCCTCTGCTTCTCCTGAAGTTCTTTCTTCCACTACTAGCTTCAGGTATCACTCCTACCCTCCTTTTTTCCATTTCGATTCCACCTTTTCCATTTTCGCCACCGCTAGTTTCTCTACTCCGACTAGCTATTCGGAACTTCGTAGCACCCCGTTATCCGCACAGACATCTGTATTGTCGAATTGACAACCATGATGAAAGCTCCAGATCGGATTAGAGCCGTTCGAGCATGCTTCATTGACAACCATCCAATCAAAATCTAGACGAATCGCGATCGTAGATCAGTCCACGTGTATTAAGGGTACATTTATGACCTCCACCCTACCTTTATTTATTTTGAAAATAAGTCCTTCTAGAACACATGTCGGCATGTAGTCCATTGAATATTTTCATTTTAATCCCTGCCATTTATTTTAATTACAATCTAGCCCCTTTTAAACTACAAAGCAAGCATGACATGTGTTTTTTTGAGAAAATTGTAACAAAAACCTTTCTTGTTTTGTGCTACTATTTGGATCATGAAATTAAATTAACTACATATGGTCCATTCCAGCGTGACTCACATGTAACTACACGTGAAATTTTGGATATTTTGCATGTTTCACCTTGCATTTTTAATTATGTTATTATTCAATACTTAAACTAAGTTTCTTTGCATTTTGGTCCATGTTCATCTGCATTTATTTTGCATGATTAAAATGAAATATATCAAAACATCATGAAAAAATTCCCTAAAAATTATCTTAGGCTCTAGTTAACTCATTCTTGAATCTCTATTTTTTTGCATTTAGATCATTTTTATTTTTTTTAACAATTCAAAAACTTTAAAAATATTCCCTATCTGTATTTAAAAATAAATAAAATATATAAAAAAATTCTAAAAAATCTTATTTATTTATTTTCATTTATTTTAATGATAGTATCATTTTCGAATTAATTTTCCTCAGAAAAACCAAAAAAATTCACAAAACATTCAAAAACATAAAAAAACATAAAAATCATAGAAAATTCCAAAAAAATCATAAAATAGATTTCTAGAAAATAAAAATTATATCTTTATATATACACATATTTTATCCATTTTTGGTTTTATTAGCTATTTTAAAAATCTAAAAACATTTACACTATGTCCTCTTTCTTGATTTCCTATATTTGATTTATTTAAAAGCCTTAAAAAATTCTAGAATTATGGAAAAATCACAAGACATTAAAAAGTCATATCCTAAAAAAATTTTATTTAAAATTTTTGTTTATTTCTACTATATTCTAAAAATTCAAAAAGTTGCCTTTTATCTTTTGTTATCATAATTTCATTTTCTTTTATTCTAAAAAATAATTTAAAACTTTAAAAAATTAAAATCATAAAAAATATAAAATCAGAAAACTATAAAAAATATAAAATAAATTTTCATAAAAAATACAAAAATAAAAAAAATACAAAACCAAGAGTAGTGTGCGTAGAAATTCCTCCTTTATTTTATTTATTTTTCATTGATTTAAGAACCCTAGAGATTTTGTAGCCTTACTAAGTTTGATCATGTACGCCGTATAGAAAAATAAGTAACACTCATAGTTCTTGTGCTTACATTCTTTTTCTTGCTTGTTGGCTTGAGTTATGAATAAAAATACAATAATTTTTGCTTGATGCTTCATTGGTTGCGACGACCACATATCACTTGTGAATAATTCCATAAAATAAGAACTCGAGTTTTGCATGTCAACAAAATGGCACCATTGCCAGGGAGGCACGACGAAGGTATCTAGATTTCTCTTTTGTCCTACTTTTCTTGCTTGTATATACATGTTTAAGTTCTTTTAATTTTGTCTTCTTATTTGTCACAAACTTGCTGTGCATATCTTCTGACACTTGTTCATATCCATTGTCTATATTCTCATATTTATTTTCTCACATTTTATTCGCTCATATTATTATAGCTACATTTCTTACATATTCTTGTGTTTCCTCTTTCGTGCGAGAGACTGACGAGCGAGGGAGGCATTCTTAGGAGCACAGGTGCACCCGAGCGAAGAAGAGGTGACTCGTTTTTTCACCGAGTTGCATAAGAGTGTAGGAGGAGAAGCAGAAGATTTGGAAGAAGCAAAAATTTTGGAGCGTTTTACACATATATTTTATGTTTCATTAGGATTTTTATATCATCATTATTTGTGTAAAAAATGTAATAATTTCTCTTTGGAACTTGCTTCTTTATCTATTTTCTAAAAGGCCATTATATACTCTGTGTGTGCAGGGTCTGTTTCACCAAGTGTCGGTGCATTTGGGGGACCTCATCGATTTTTTTCCATTGCCTTGTTTATATTTTTCTCACGATTTTATGTGCTTGAGCATTTAGTGATAAGTATTATTATCTTGCTTGAGCCAGGTAATTAATTAGGTCCAAAGCTCCTAAATAAGAATTTCTGCACCTACAGAATAGAACGTAGCTTGGACTTTGTCAAATTAACATGTTCTTGCCAACTAACATAAGTTATTGCTAGGAAGGTTCTCGTGCATCATGTAGGACAGTTTATTTCCTGTATTTATTTTTATTATCAGATCACCTTGCATGTAGAGTACTGGCAAAAAGTACACATCTCTTACTTTGCATGCATGATTGATTTCATCATGCATCAGCTTATTTGATTTCCTTCCGTATTTTCAATCACATAAGATCGAAAGGAATTGGAAAATTCATTGGACCGATTTATTTGAAAAAATCCAAAAAAAGTGATAACAATTCTAAAATCAGGTCTGCTAAAGAAAACTCAACCCTAAAACTAAATGTAAGAACAAAACATGGTTGTTTTGGATAGAGTAACCCCCTCATTGTTGCAAGTACTTTCCTCCAGACAGAGTGGGTGAGGACACAGATGTAAGGATAGAGCCCAAATCTCTGGACTTGTGTCTTAAGTACTAGTAAATTGCTTTTCGGTGTATGGTCACAACTATAAGCACTTGCCCCTGACCATAGAAAATCGTTTTGGTGTGCTAATCCTCTTATCTCCCTTTGGGCCTGATATTGAACCTAATATCCTAGGAAGATGGTACCACTATTTGGAGAGGTCTGAGTATGCACGTTGAACGATAGCGACAACTCAAATTGTGTGCTTGGTAGTAAGTAACTTGATGTAGATTCACTAAACTTAAAATTGAAAAGATAAAAGGTCGTACTCTAATGGTCTCCACTTGTGTCCAATTGGTGAATCAAGGGTTTGTGTTGTGTTTGTTTGTTAGTGTAAAGATCCTTCTGTGCCCTTCACGCCTTCTTGCCCTTCATCTTCCAGCGCAACCTTTCCCCCTGGGTCCTACTCATTGTAGCAGGATTAGGTCAGGTCTCCTCCCACTACCTTCGTCGGAGACCCAAGTTCCATTCCCCGTCGCTTCTCTTACTTCCGTATGCAATAAACCAAACCGGAGCGTTGTCCCCGAGTCCCTCTATCCTTTGCAGGTTCCCGTGTTATCAAGGAGTCCCATTTGATAGCTTCCCGATGGAGCAGCTCCAGGAGGAACTTCACCACCATGCACATCCGTCCGTTGTCTCCCCCCATCGGAGCCCTCCACCTGACGCAGAGCATGCCCACGATGGTGCTGGACGTATCAACAGCCTCATCAAAGTGTCGGATCTCCTCCATCACTCCGTTTAAGTTCCTCGGGGTTGTGTTCATCCAAAACCCCTCTTTACCATTCGATCTGGGGCAGCTTTCCAGATCTAATCAAAGCCATACGCCACGCCTTCATCCTAATGGTACGATCATATCCTGAGGGATCATATAGCACGCACGTCTACGATAGAATCAAAATCGTCAGATGCTTTGTAGATAATAATCAGAACAGTATGTCTAAGGGCTTCCACGCGCGTGCCATGTACCCCCTGCCTAGGTATATTTCCCTTTTATCCTTGCATGTTTTCTTGTTTTAGCTTTAGTACAGTAAATAAAATATATAGTTAAAGATATTTGTAGTTGTACCCCTATGCTTTTTATATTTGCATTTCAGTCCCTCCAAGCCTAAGTCACATGTGTCCCACATGCTCTTTGGGTTATTTGCACTTTATTTCCTGAACTTCTACGTTGTCATTAAATGAATGAAATATTTTTGAGATTTGCATCTATAATCCTGTGAGCCTATATCACGTGTCGTACATGATTTGAGTGGAGTATTTGCAGTTTAGGCCCTATGCTTTATTAGATTATTATGTACTTGGTCCTGAAAGTCAAAATATTTGCATGCAGGTCCCTGTAAATTGTATTTAACTCCTTGTCTTTTATTGGACTTAATAAATATTAAATTAACTTTAAAAATTGCCTAAAAATTACATTTAGCTCCAACTAGTGTGTAGTATTTATGGTAATGTTCGTAGGTCTATTTACTTTTGTTTTTTATTATTTAAAGTTCAAAAAATTTTAAAAAGTGTCATGTTTGTCTTTGAAAAATTATAAAATTAAAAAAATTGTCTTAAAAATCCCACGCAAATTTCCATGCTTGTCTTTTATTGTATTTTAACTCCAGTAATAATTTTGTTTGAAAAATATTTATATAACTCCTAAAAATTATAAAACAACAAAAAACTTGTAAAAATTGTATAAAATCCAAGAACAATCCAAAAATTGTCTTTTTAGTTCATCTTTGTAGGTTTTTATTTCTATTTTATCAAAGAATTGTCATCTAGGTCTTTTGGGCACTTTAAATATTTTTGATTTTGCGAATTGTTCCTAGTTGTGCACTGTTTTGCATTATTAGCACTATTTGTTTTTTAAAATTCACAAAAATTTTGAAAAACCTCTAAAAATATTACCAAAAATACCCCAAAACCCAAATATATTTACTTTAATTGTGCATATATATATTGTATTTTTAATTAATTGCAAATATTATATTTGACTTATATAAAATATAAATAAAAATCACAAAATCAAAAATCAACACAAATAAAATCTTGTAATTATTGTATGTGTACCACCTTGTATATACAGTAAATTTACCTAATTATTTAGCCAACTAAATTAATTCCTAAAACTCTAACAAAAATATCATTAATTTCCTTGTAAATTATTGTAAATTTATAAATTATTAAGTTGTAAGAATATTTATAAAAATAATAAATTAAAAATCATGGTCCTGTATACATAGATATATATACCTTTATATAAAAATTTATTTATTTTCACACTTGTATATGTTATTTAGTTAATTAAATAACCTAAATTTACTATATTTATTACATTATTCATTTACATTCTTTAATTATTTAAAATCATTTTCAATTTTAAACTAATTTATTTATCATTTTTATGAGTTTTTGTTGTTTTCCCTAATTTGTCCATTTCCTACGCACATCTTGATTGGTCATCCGAGGTTTGTTGACCCAGGTCAACTCTCCATGCCCCCCATGATTTACGCCCTTCCGTTCACTAACCCTCCTTTCTTGGATTTTTCCTACATGTGATGAACATTAACACTCCCCGATTCCTTCTCAAGAAGTTTTGCCCTAACCAATGCCAACCTCGCTAGCTCTTTAGATCCACTGATCACGTCTCGATCCACTCGCATTTTGAATTCGAAATATCTTCGGACTTAATTCTATATATTCTTTCCACTCGGATCCCACTGCCTTTTGATCTGATTTTTGGACCCTATTTTCCCGAGATTGAGTGACAGGGATTGCTTTCTGATAATAGAGGAGTGTATCTCCAATGTGGAAGTTGAGTGCGGTGCTTTAATTGCGATCCGACCGCTCACCGAACTTTTGCTGACGTGTTTCTACCTCTCTGCCGCCACAACAGATCGAGGCAGATTTCTTCTCACTTCTTCACCATAGGTTTAATTATATTTTGTTTCTGCATTTATATTTTGTGTTCGATTCTTTATTTAGTCAGATCAGACCCATCTTCATCCAAGCTCCGGTATGCAAAATTGGAGCTTCTCGATCACTTTCTATCATCTCCAACTAGAGCTTCACCTTATCCCAACACTTCTCCACTTCCTTCCACACCTTACCACCCTCAGATCCTTCCATATTTGAGGATCGAGCTCCTCTCTGATCACCTTCATTGGAGGTCCCCACTCTTTCATCATTCCCTATTTTTTTTGCCTAATAAGCCTCGCTGGAGTGTTGCCATCGATCGTCAAAGATTTTGTAGGGATCAGGAGCATACCAAGAAGTGAAGAGGACGATCTGGAGCAAACTTCCCCTGTCAGCCTAGATTGAGCCTCAGATCCTTCCTTGGTGTTCTTCGAGCTTCATTGTTCCATCTGATCACTAGAGGAGATCTCCAAGAGTGATTTAGAGCATTCATGAGTATGAATCGGTGGAAATCTTCCTATATCACGCTACTCGAAGCTTGATTCTCGCCGCTTCAAGCCGGTTCTTCCAGGGAGGTCGAGAAGCGTCCGATCAAGAATGCAAGCTTCAGTCATCATCACAACCGTCCATTTTGTCCCAATTTACAGTTGTGGATCAAAGCTCCAGATCAAATTAGAGTCGCTCGAGCATGCTTCAGTGACAGCCTTATGATCAGAATCAAGACGAATCACGACCGTAGATCAACCCACGTGTATTAAGGGTATATTTGCACCCCCATCCTGCATTTCTTTATTTTGCAAATAAGTCCTTCTAGGACATGTGTCTGCATGTAGTCCATTTAATAATTTCATTTTAGTCCCTACCATTTATTTTATTTATAATATAGTCCCTTTTTAACTATAGAGCATGTACGACACATGTTTTGTAAGAAAATTGCAAAAAAAAGCCCTTCATGTTTTGTGTTACTTTTTAGACATTGAAATTAAATTAATTACATAGTGGTCCATTTCAACGTGTCCCACGTGCAACGGCAAGCGAAATTTTGGACATTTTGCGTATTTCACCTTGCATTTTTAATTGTGTTATCATTCAATAATTAAACTAAATCCCTTTACATTTTGATCCTTGTACATCTGCATTTATTTTGCATGATTACAATGGACTAAAAATTGGCAAAAGTCATGAAAAATTCCCTAAAAATGTTCTTAGGCTCTTGTTAACTCATTCTTGAATCTCTAATTTTTATTTTATATTTAGATCATTTTTATTATTTTTAACAATTCAAAAACTCCAAAAATATTCCCTATCTGCATTTAAAAATCAATAAAAATATAAAAACTTTTTCAAAAATTCAAAATAATACATGTTTATTTATTCTCATTTATTTTAATTACAATACCATTTTCACATTAATATTCCTTATAAAAACCAAAAAAATCACAAAACATTCAAAAACATAAAAAAATCATAGAAAATTATAGAAAAAGTCCAAAATATAATAAAATAGCTTTTTGGACGATAAAAATATATCTTTATGTATGCATATTTTATTTATTTTTTTTATTTTTACTATTTTAAAATTCCAAAAACATTTGCATTATGTTCTACATCCTATTTTTGATTGAGTTAAAATCCTTATAAATTGTAAAAATTCTGTAAAAATCACAAAATACTAAAAAATGTCAGAAAACCAAAGATAATTTTATTTAAATTATTTATTTATTTTTGCTATATTCTAGAAATTCAAAAACTTGCCTTTTGTCTTTTGTTCTCTTTATTTCTTTTATTTTGTTTCATTTTCTTTTATTCTCAAAAATAATTACAAATATTTGTAAAATTTAAAATAAAAAAACATAAAATCAAAAAATGACGTAGAAAATATAAACTAAAATTTCATAAAAATACAAAAATGAAAATACGAACTAAGAGTAGTGTGCATAAAAATTCTTCTTTTATTTCATTGTTTTTGATATATTTTTTAAACGTCGGGATTTTTGTTTCCTCTCTGAGTTCAATCGTGTATGCTATATAGGAAAATAAATAGCATTCATAGTTCTTCTACTAACATTCTTTTTCTTCCTTGTTGGCTTGAGCTGTGAATAAAAATACAATATTTTTTGCTTGACGCGTCTTTGGGTTGCGATGGCCACAAATCACTTGTGAATAATTCCATTCAATAAAAACATGAGTTTTGCGTGTCAACAACTGTCATTGCAGTGACTTAGTGGTCTCGCCTTGTGTGGACCTCAAGATAGTTCCTCAGATATTTTGCGGTTAAACACTTGTCTGAGCAGAGAGCATTTTCATGCCATGTTGAGCCTACAGTAGCCACAATGGATAGTTCACAGAGTGCAGATCATATACCTTCTACTGGTGTAGTTGTAGAGGCTGTGTAGAGCACATTCAGACACCACCTGAGCTCAAAGTTTTATCCTCATCTCTAAAGTTTACCTTTGTTGAATGTGGAATATCGAAGTTTTAAATATTAAGAAATATGTGTTGTGTCGTTGCAACCTTAAATATCTCTCAACAAAAAAATTATTCATTCTCAAGACAAAATAAATAAAGAAAATGTAGCTAGAGATATTTTGCTATTTAGTTTACTTGTATAGTAACATGATCGAACATAGGGAGGATACAAAAAATCCTGAGGGTTATTCTATGCAATGAAAAATCAATGAAAAGAATTAATAAATATCTATGCACACTATGCTTGGTTTTTGTATTTTCAAATTTTGTTTTTTTATTAAATTTAAATTTTTATATTTTTATTAGTCTTTTTTTATTTTTAAAATTTTCCTTTTTAAATTTGCAAAAGAATTTTTTTGTCTTCAAAATCAATGAATATTTAAAGAAAAATTAATACACACTCAACCAAACTTTCTATATTTTTCAAATATATTAAAAATAGTCAGAAGATTAAACTAAAAAATATTTTTGGGTTTTTAGTAATTATGTAATGTTTTTATTATTTTCTTGAATTTTTTATAAATTTTAAAGCCTTTAAATAAATCATAAATGATAATAAAGTAGCAAGGACACAAAATAGACATTTTAGAATTTTTAAAATATCAAATAATAAGGTCAAAAATGGATGAAAATTATACAGAATAAAAAGGAATTTTTTATATTTTTTTTAGAGAAGGGTTTCGTAATTTTTGAAATTTTCTACGAATTTTATTAATTTTTAATACTTTTGAGGGTTTTATGATTTTAAGGTTTTATGAGGAATACAAATGCCAAAATTGTATAGAAATCAAAATAAATCAAAAGACGCAAATATGAAATTTTTGGATTTTTTTCAAGCAATATTTATATTTTAATTGATTTAAAAATGCAAATAGGGAATTTTTTGACTATTTTTGATTTTTTATAAATAATACAAATAATGAAAATGAAAATTGCAATTTATGACGCAAGATGGATGCAACCGGAAACTAGATCATTTTTTGCGGAATTTTTAAAGGGGTTTTGACATTTTTTATTGGATTTTTTATAAGCAAAACAAATGCAGGCTCACATGGACCTAAATGCAATTATTTAGTGTTTACAGAATAAAGAATAACACATATAAAAATCACGAGGGTATTATGTAATTTTTCCAAGAATCGCGTGCCACTCCACGTGCGGCCGTTGGACACGACCAATATGTAAATAATTTAATTTCAAGGTCCAAACAATAACATAGAAATGTAATTTTTTTTGCAATTTTCATGAAACTAATGTGTCAAACATGCATTGCAGTTCAAATAGGTCTTAAATGAAATTTAAATAAATTTGAAGGGTAGTAATGCAAATATTCAATCTATTAAATACAGACACGTGTCCGTCGGTGACTTATTGGAAAATAAAATGAAGACAGGGAGTTGGATGCAATTATACCCTTTATTGACGTAGATTTATCTGCATCCATAATTAGCCTTCAGGATGATCCAATGGCTGGACCGTATTCTACTCGAATGGCTCAAATTAGATCTCGAAGTGGGATCCACAGTCGACTTTTAGGGCTCAATGGATGGCCAGAATCTAAGCTATGCTCCATTCTTGATCATACGGCTGCAAGGTATTCTGGAAGAACTGGGAAGCAAGTCATTCCCGACGAAGTTTGATCGACTGCATCTCTCTTATTTTGCACCAGATCTCTCTCTTGAATGGCTGAGCATGCTCTTGCAAACTATCCGCATTGAGTTTTGGAGGAATTGTAGATCCAAGATGTTTGTGTGAGGATAAGGAGGTTGAAATGTCACAAGCTCCAGGCTAACCTCCTCTCTTCGATCAGTTGTTGCTGCCGTGTTCGTTGACCCTACAATAGAAAGCCTATGCTCAAAGGAACTTCCTGCTGAAGAATTAGGTCAAGAACATTGAAGATGGAGGATGGATGGGGGTCTCCCGTAAAGATGGTTGGAAAGGAGACTAGGATTTAGACTTAGGAGGGTCTGAAGGTGGACAAATGGTATAAGGGATGGAGAAAAGTGGTGCTAACATGTTGGCACGGCCGGGGTTAATTGAAAGCGAACAGAACCCCTCTAATCTAGTGATCGGAGGTTGAAGGCGGATATTAGAATTTTAACAAAAAACAGAAATTAAATGCAAAATAAAAATTGTAAAATTAAAAACTAACTACCTACGAGTGAAAAAGAGGTAGAGATCATCCTCGATCTGTTTTGGTTAGGAGAGAGTCTGAACACGGTGGAGTACTCTGACCGCGTGGCTGGATCACGATGCTCAGGCCTCCTTGCACTCTCCCAGCTGTGAAGATGGAAGCTCTGTCACCACCTTGACTCCAGAGATCAGCCTTAGGTGTAGAGAAGCTAGAAGAAAAGGAATAACCTCACGACATAGGTTAAGGACAAATCTTTATAGTCATGGCTCCGACAAGATTTGAAATTCAAAATGAGAGCAAATCACAGAGTGATTGGTGGATCTGAGGTGCTGGCAAGTGAGAGGATTGAATGAGTAACAATAATGGAGAAGGGAGTGGGAGCAGTTAGTGAGTTATGCATGAAGGAAAAATAGGAGAAGGAGCGATGGAATGCGGGTTGAGCGGGAATTAGGCAACCAACCAGTTGACCCAGGTCAATAGATCATGGCTGGCCAATCAGAGGGCAAACAAAATAATGACAAAATAGGCTAAATGACGAAATAATAATAATAAGTTAAATAGATGAATAAAAATCGAAAATGAATTTAAAAAAATAAATAATTTAAATAATAATGGTTAGGAATAAATTAAAGTTTATTTTAGTGATTTGTAATTAATTAAATAATATATATAAGGGTTAAAATAAATATAAAGGGTTATTTTCATGTGTATATACCTATATACAAAATCTTGATTTTTAATTAATTATTTATACAAATATCTACATAATTTAATATTTTATTTATTTACATTTTTTACTAGGGTTTTAATGATATTTTTATTTGATTTTTAGGAATTAATTTATTAGGTTAATTAAATAGGTATAAATGCAGTATATACATGGTGATACATATACAAAATGTACATGATTTTATTTTTGTTGATGTTTTATTTTGTGATTTTTATTCATATTTTATAAGAGTTAAATATAATATTGACAATTAATTAAAAATACAATATATGCATAAGAAAATAAATAATTAAATAATGCACACAATGTATATATGTATATTATATAATAGTATCCCAATTGGCCACATTTTACACCTTAATTCTGATTTTTATGAAATCATCTCCATTTTAAAGATAATTTAATTTGAAGTAAAGTGAAAGTGTGTTTGATGAAATTGGAGTCTTAGTAGAGCATATATTGATCTTGCAAGTTTGTACGTTGTGGTTTTTTTAGAGTGTTGTTATTTATACATTATTCACATATTTTTATCGCAATTATTTTTATTATTTACAAAAGAAATGTATTCACAAATTTTAAGAAGAATTAATTTTTATTTATAAAGAATTTGGTGATGAAGAAATTAATGAAAGAATGTGTGTTATAGACAATAATGTACAAATGATGAATAAACACAAGTGACAAACCTAAGATTTTTGGTGTTTTTGGCCTTATCTTCCCCTACTTTATTCATTGTCAATTAGGTCAAGTCTTGACCTTCTCTCGGGGTCTAATTCGGCATGTATCCATTACATATATACTACCACTTATTTTCCTTTATTTTTCCTTTATTTCTTTCTTTCTTTATTTTTGGTAAAATAATGATAAACATTCATTATTTACATAAGAAATAGAGTTACTAAAAGAATGAATTTAGTGATGTTTACAGGTGTTATATAAGGGATCTTAAGCTAAAATAAATTAATAAAGATGATGAAATGCATATTCATCAGCCTTCCTTGCGGGTGCCCCCCATATGTTTCCAGTCATCATCAGTTTGCAGTTGACCGACGACCAGGAATCTGACTTGCTAAAGGTTCTTCAGAGAAATTTAAAGGTTATTGGCTGGAGTATTTAAGATCACCGTGGGATTAGTCTAGATTTGTGCTTGCATCATATCCATTAGATTATGACTGCATGCCGTCCCATGACTTTCAGTGTAGTCTGAATCCTAATCTACTAGATGTTGTCATGAAAGAGAGAGACCAGGAAATGGTGTGATGCTGGCTTCTTTTATCCCATTTAGGATTCCAAATGGGTTAGTCATTAACATGTGGTCCCAAAAAAATCTAGGATTACAATTGCGGTGAATGACCATTATGAGGGGATTCTGACTCATGTACCCAAATCATGGCATGTCTGTGAATATTACTGGCGCCTGAACTCAGCGACCAAGAAAGATCACTTTCCATTACCCTTTCTGATCGGATTATTGAGAGGTTGGCATGGAAGGAGTTCTTTTGTTTCGTGGATGGGTAGTTGGGGTACAACCAGGTTGCAATCGCACTTGAGAATCAAGAGAAGACTACTTTTACTTGTCCGTTTGGCACCTACCCCTTTAGATGGATGCCTTTTGAATTGTGTAGTGCCCCCGCAAAATTATAGAGGTCTATGTTGGACTTATTTGCCGAAATGGTAGTTAGTTTTCTAGAGGTCTTCATGGATGATTTATCAGTCTATAGAGATAGTTTTGACACATGTCTAACTTATTTAGACCGAGTACTTCATAGATGTTGTGAGGTAAACTTAGTGCTCTCATGGAGAAGAGTAACTTTGTTATGACTAATGGGATTGTATTGGGCTACCTCATCTCCAAACATGGTATGGAGGTTGAACCGACTATGATTGATGTTATCTCCAAGCTTGAGTTACCGTAGAATTCTAAGCAGTTGAGGTTGTTCCTTGGTCACATTGGATTTTATAGGCGATTCATTAAGGACTTCAACCAGATCGCAATGCCTATGACTAAGCTTCTATGCAAGGAGAATGAGTTTATTGATGAT
Organism: Ottelia alismoides; assembly: GCA_037367405.1. Classification (NCBI taxonomy): domain Eukaryota; kingdom Viridiplantae; phylum Streptophyta; class Magnoliopsida; order Alismatales; family Hydrocharitaceae; genus Ottelia; species Ottelia alismoides. The sequence goes on along the minus strand of JAZKJV010011681.1, from coordinate 164,809 downwards.
GAGAAAGTCCTCCTTGCATTTCATCAGATGAAAGACATGGTTACTAGAGCTCCTATCCTACATCCACCTCATTGGTCTCTCACCTTTGAGATCATGATGGACGCGCTAGATTATATAATTGGGGATGTTTTAGGTCAGAAAAGGGATGGGATACCATTTACCATACACTATGTTAGCAAGACTCTGGATGAGGCACAACACAATCACGTAGTTACAGATAATAATATGTTAGCATTAGTGCTTGCTTTAGAGAAGTTCAACTCTTACCTACTTGGATGCAAAGATATTGTTTATATGGATCACACTTCCATATGATACTTATAGGTAAAGAAGGATGTTGAACCACGCCTTATCAGATGTATCCTTCTTCTCCTAGAGTTTGATTTAAAGATTCGAAATAAATATGGAGTGAAAAACGTTATGGTAGATCATCTTTGTTGGATCACAAATACAGTCCCCTGAACAACTACTACTTCCATATCAGAGACCTTTCTAGATGAGGCTATCTTGTATGTTGCCTCACTCCAATGGTATGCTGATATTGTGAATTATCTTGTCTTCAAGAAAGTTCCACAAGATTTGCACAAGCTTAAGGTAGATAGATTTCTGTCAGAGATTCATTTTTGCCAGTGGGAAGATCTGTACCTATTTCATGAGGTGCAGATTATATATGGAGGAGGTTCATTCCTTAGGAAGAATACGCTAGTGTTCTTAAGCATTGTCACAGATTAAAGGATGGTGGACATCATTCGGGGAAGTTCACGACAACAAATGTTCTTCAATGCTGCCTTTGGTGGCAAACTATGTTCAAGGATGCAACATATTATGTGAGAAATTCTACTGATTTCCAGAGAATGGGAGGAATCGTTGGTTCCAAAGAGACCATGCCCCTGAGATATATCCATATTTGAAATGTTTTTATGCTTGTGGCATAGACTTCATGGTCCCATTTCATGTTACTCGACGATTTTAGTACATCCTACTTGTTGTGGATTATGTTAGTCGTTGGGCGGAGGCTATCCCCAACCAAGTCATTGATAGTCGAATGGTTTGTTCCTTCATCAAGGACAACATTATTGCACATTTCAAGATTCCAAAGATTCTCATTTCAGATGGGGGAAGCTATTTCATATATAGAGAGGTTAGAATGCTAGTTATGAAGCACACCTTTGAGCATCGTGTCACGTCTCCTTACCACCCACAGACTAACAGCTTGATTTAGATTTCAAATAGGGAGATCAAGACGATACTTCAGAAACTGGTATGTCCAGAAAGGAAGAACATGTCCCAAATGCTTGACTCAGTTTATGGTGTTATCGGACGGTGTATAAGTTGCCATTGGGTATGTCTCCCTATAGATTAGTTTATGAAAAGTCTCACCACTTGCTAGTTGAGCTTATTCACAAATCATTATGGGTACTCAATGTTTGTAATTTGGACTATGAGAGAGCATGCCAAAGTTGGAAGGTTGATCTGAAAAAATTACTGGAATTATGAGATTTCATTTATGACAACACACTCATGTATAAGGAGAAAGTCAAGCGTTGGCATGATAGAAACATTAGGATAAATACTTTCATTCCTTATCAATAAGTATGGTTGTTTTATGCAAAATTGAAGTTATTTCTGGGAAAACTTAAAAGAAAATGGTCAGGACCGTTCATTGTTAGAGATGTGCATGAAAATTGTAGTATTGCCATAACTGGGTTGTCATCTGACACACAATCATAGATTGTGGACGGACAATTACTAAAGTCATATCTAGATCATGATACATTATTGTATGTGGTAGATGACGATCCTTTAACATCTTCCACGTCTGATACATGAGATGACATTCTTTTGTGTATATATATATATATATTCCTTTCTTTTTATTCTTTCTTATTATGTTTTTATCATTCACCTCTTTCCCATGTGTGTGTGCTATACTTAGGATGTACTCTATCCAAAGTATAGGGGAGGTGGATGACATGGTTGTTTTTTCATTCTGTTTGATGACTCTTGTTGTTACCTATATTGAAGGATCCTTTACCTTAAGTATAAGGGGAGTGATGTCGTTCATTTCTTCCTTCTTTATTTTTGTTTTCTTTTTCTTTTTATTTCTTATGTGTCTCACTTGTCCTTCAACTTGGTGATATCTTTGATCATAAGTATATGGGGGATCACCGACTTCTATTCTTTTCATTCTTTATTCATTGAGTCGTTGTTATATAGATTCTTTTCACTTTTTTATACTTAGCAAGAGGTATGTCTTCCTTTGTCGCTTCTTGGTAACTATGAGGACATAGTTTGAGCTAAGTATAGGGGTGTCATATATATTGTATATATACTTTAGCCATAACTCGTACTTTTGATTGTTTAATAATATGGCTAAAAAACTGGAATAAAAAATTGTAAAAATTCTTTGAAAAATTATTTTGTAAATATTTTTGTATATAGTTGTGTAGAATATTTGTAAAATTGTTTGTACTAATTCTTTGTAAATTTTTTTGTAAATTTTTTAAATTATATATGTAAAAATTGTTTGTAAAAGTATTTTGTCTTTCAAATGATTGCAAATTATTTTGTATCAAATTAATTATATTGTAAAAATGTTTGAAAAATGTTTGTATACAAAAACATTCTAAAATTGATTTGTAAAATTTTGTAAATTATTTTTGAAAATATTTTGTAAAATGTTTGTAAAAATGGTTTTTTAAAATTTTGTAAAATGTTTTGAAAAATATTTTTGAAAAATATTTTGTAAAAGTTTTGTAAATGCTTGTAATTTTTTTGTAAGATTATTTGTAAATTATTTTTCACCTTATATATAAATAAATTGTTTGTACATATTTTGTTTATATATTTATTGTAAAAATGTTTGTAAATAGAACTTGTATCACATTGTAAATATGTGAATAAAAATTCTTTTATGCATAAATTTCCTAAAAAAATTATTGTATAAAACCTTTATAAAGTTGTATATAAAATTCTTTAATAAAATTTGTATATAAAATTCTCTTGTAGATAAAATCCTTGTAAAATATGTACATAAAATTTGTAAATATTCTTTTGTACAATCCTATATAAAATTTGTATAAGCTGGTATATAGTTTTTGTATAAAAATCTCTTTGTATAAAATCCTTGTGAATTCGTATAAATGTGTATACTTCTCTGTATTTAAAACTCTATAAAAATTGAAAAAGTAAAATCCATAAAAAATAGTAAAACTCTCTGAAAAACCTTCCAAAAAGGTTGGTCTTGTCTTCTCTTTTCTTTGAAAGGAAAAAATGTTTTGCATATATTTCTTACATTTGTGCGTACACTTTTTAGAATGATATTGTTGCTTAAACTAGTCTGGAATAAAATCAAAGAATGGAGAAGGTAAAGATCCTAATCCACTTAATTTCAGTGGAACCTTATAGGATCTGGGGTTGAGACTTCTCATGTCATAGCGACTTAATTCTTTGAGTCCAAAATAATATGTTTACATGCCATCTTGATTGGTCTAAGTAGAATATTTCGTAAACACGCGTGGTTCTTTTAGATATTGACCTAACTTGGACAAGCACTTTAAACGTAGCTCTTCATTGATGAGATGGAAAGGATTAGAATCCACTGGAAAGAGACACACACGAATGGAAACATCTGCAGTTACCTTGAGTGGCCATTGCACCCCAACCTAGTCTAGTGGCATGGACATCTAAAGAAAGGAGTTGTGGGTTTAAATAAAGCTTCGGATGAGGGATGATTTGGTGGCACAATTTTTCTTAGACCCCAAAACAAGTGTGGAAAGAAAGATTTTATATCCGTAGAGGCATAATAAGATCAATGCAGTGCAATAATTTTTCCACCAAATAGAAGCAATATGTATTCCAATAAAAATCATTCCACATTGGTCCAGCTTCAGAGAGACTGCAGATCTTAGTGGAGACTTGGCTACACTAGCCGGCTTCACAAGGACATCTGGATACACTAGTGCTGAAAGCAAATATTAGAACTGCTAATAATGGTCTGACAAAATCAGACTCAATGTCGTCAAGGCGACTGCTCTATACTCATGATCAAACAATAATTAACCCACTCAACGAGAAAATTAAACAAGGCAAGCAAGTGTGAATCAAAATTTATTATACCCTACTAAATATGTATAGCGACAAAGATGTAGGGGTTGAACAAATGAAACAAGGAGTAGAGCAAATGAGATAAAAAAATCAACACAAGGAATTTGTCTTTTCAAATACTCAATCAATTTGTGATTCTTTTTTGTGGGTTTTTTATTTTTATATATTTTTTATTTTAATTTTATACATATTTAAAATTTTAATTTTATTTTTAATTTTATTTTTTCTTATTTTAATTTCCTTTTTCTTTTAAATATATAATATAAGGATATATAAGACTATATATATAATATAAGGAAATATAATTATAAATACTACTAAAAATAACCAAAATACATAAAATAAAATGCTTTTGGGTTTTTAATAACTTTTTTACATTTTGTGGTTTTTATATAATTTTGCTAATTTTTATATATTTTTAAAGTAAAAATTATCCCAAATCAGGGATTAAATGAATAGGTCGAATTGTTTTGGTAACTAAAAATAGGAAATAACGTCAAAATTTTCCAAAACTTTTTATAGCTAATAGCAAATCATACAAAAAGAATTATAGAATAGAAATGATATTTTTTGAATTTTTGAGTATTTTTTAGATTTTTATAATAAATTTTGGAGTCTTTTAATTTTTATTAGTTTTCTTTTATATTTTTAGTGATCTTTGGTCTAAAGGCTCAAAAAATTAAAATAAACAATTTTTTTGGGAATTTGTGAAAATGATTTTATTTTTTATGGTTTTTTAAATCAAACAGGGAATTTTTGTGCTCTTTTCGATTTTATAATATAGGAAAAGTCCTGATTGCAAATTTAAAAATACAGGTGAATATGTATGCATGCAGGACCTTAACCCTATTTTCGTGGATTTTTTGGAGCACGGATACTATTTTTAATAAATAGAAATAACACACAGAAATTAATGAACTAGTCGGGGCATAAATGCAAATAAAATTAAAATTAGGGGTATGTTGCAAATATCCCAAAGTTTTTAAATGGTAGTTCAAATTTAAAGTACTACAAATAAATTACAAAAGGCACGAGGGACTCGATACAAAATCACAACCTCACGTGGGACGACACGTGAGGTGACGTGGACTGGACCTTTTCGCGAATAAAATGAAGGTAGGGGGCTTCTTGAAAAATATACAGAAGTTCTACACTAATTAATTAATTTACAATATTAATGACAAAATGAAAAAAAATGGGTGGTTGGATGTGAAATTTACCCCGACTAAGGCGTTACCATGTGGTTTAGGCGAATCCACTTGCCACACGTCGATGATCCAGCAGTGGTAACGGTTCGCAGACTGAAGTCCAAGATTAAATCACCCGAGGGGGATCCAACGATGCTGGATTTTCTTGATCAGATAGTAGATGCGCCTCATGAAGAACAATGCCCAATCCGACGGCTCCGATTGAGTGTGGAAGAACACTTGAGGAACACGTCCCAGACGAGCGTCGATTGGAGGTATCTTCGAGTCCTTTCATCCCCAGGAGCTCGGATAGGGACCAAAATGCTTTTAGGGGTCTTCCGCATTGATTAGTAGCGCCGAAATGGTTCGAAACCACCAGGAGAAGGCTGACGATCGTTCGAGACCTGGGAGTGCGCCGTGGACTATGCTAAGCCTCGAAGAGGCTCCGTTCTTGGTCATTTCCTACAGTGGTCAGTTCACATCGAAAAGGCAAAGCAAAGGGATGCATCTAAAGTTGGAATAGGCACAAGATGACATGGGGCGGTGCCCTCAAGTGGACGACGAAGAACCGAGCGCTGATACCTCATTCTGTGTAAGAATGAGAGGAGCGAGAGTGCCGGTAGTGGTCGGAATGCGATGAGGAACGGGATTAGGGTGGACTGAGCAGCGAAGTAGGTCTAGGATGGTCGGAATGGGACAGCATAGTGGAGCTCCATTGTTTGATAGAATTGGGAAATACGATAAACTATGTGAGTAGGTGCGAAATCAAAACCTAAACTAAGCTACCGAGGTCCCAAGGAATGAGAACGACGAAAGAAAACAAACCTCACCAACATAACACCACCAAAAGCAGAGGTTCCAGCGAGGCTGGTGGAGGAGCTCGGATTACTTCAATTCAATGCCTAAATGACCACCTAACGAGTCGACAAGACTCCTGTTGTCACCAGGAGTGAAGATCAAGGCTCCGAGTTAGGGTTTTCAGGTGCAAGAAGGATCAAGGTCCAAGTGTTGGAGGTGGTGATGACTTATAGGCGAGGACTTCGAGTGAAGAATCCATGAGGCACATTAGTTCCACAATCGAGGAATCACCCCCTCGCGCATCTCCATGGATTGAGGCATAGATTCGAGGCGATTTCGATCCAAAACAACGTTAGATTTGGTGGAGAAAATGGAGGAAACAAAGTGGACTACTAACATGCGTTGGAACCAAGGGGAGACCGGCGAGTTGACTTTGGTCAACCTGCCCTCTCCTTGATTGGTCCACGACATCCAAAAAAGGACAAAATAAGAAATGAAAGAATTAAAAAAATAGAAATAAAATGGAAAATGATTTTATTCAAAAACATTAAACATGAAGTATCTTTATTATTTTATGTAGTATTTAATTATGATTTTTATTTATTTTTATGATTTTAGCTATTACAAGCTACTTTTTGAGTGCACATTTATAGGTATATTCATCTATGTTTTAAATATTTTATTTTAAATTTGTATTTTTGATTTTTTATTTTAATTTATTAATTTATAAAATTATATCTTATTTTTATATACATAAATATAATTTTATTATACTTTTATTAAATAATATTTACACTTGAATAAATAGGGATGCATACTATAGGCATAAGTATAGGTATTTCATCTATGCATTTTTATACGATATTAGTTTAGTGTTTTATTTATGATTTTATTGTGTTTTAAATTTATACATATAGTATAAATAATATTAACAAAACTATAAAAATATAAAATTATAAAAATAATAAATAATAAATAAAATGAATATTTATTCGAGTATATTGTACAATAGGGGTCCAAAATATAACTTTCGCTCTTTAACTTCAAATTAAATGAAACCAACTTCATTTAATAGCTTATTAAAAGTTATATATAATTAAATTATTTTGATACATTTCGAGTTTTTATTTAGGAGATATGGTTCTAGGAAGTTGGGATTTTGGAATCTTATTTTGAGTATAAAAGGTATACTGGATTTTATTTTTATGTAAACTCAATTTTAATTTTTCTATATATTATTATTTACAACATTCATGTACAAAGATTCTTTATTTAAGGTATTAATGATAGAAAATAAAATAGGTCCCAAAAAATTGATTATTGATGAATAAAAGAATAGGATTTTATTGAATTATTTACCCTTATCTCCCCTTACTTTATTCCTTATCGACCCAACCATCAAGATGTGTAGTTCTTGGTGTTTAGTATCATAAATGCCTTTGGTATTCTTTTTCTTTTTTATTTTTTTTTCCATATTTTTACATTCAAAACAATATTTTATACACAATAAATGGAATAAATAATGAATGTTAATTTGCACAAAATAATCTTGTTAACATGCATTGATATGCGTTTTTAAGGCCAAAATGATAGAACAAAGGTGATGAAAGGGAGATTCATCAACTGGCCACATTCCACTTCTCTTCTTATTCTTCTATCTTCTCCCCTTTCGAGTGTGGACACAACACATATATGAACTTAGATGGAAATATCCCGCTCCTAAAGGAAAGAGTAGCTAGAGTAGGGAATTAGGGTTACCTTGTTAAGAGAAGGCCGATCTTTGTCATTTCTGATGTGGAGAGATATATACCACATACACAGTACAAGTAAGATTCATAGTCATTAGAATTTGCGTATGAGGATTTGTTTTGATCTGGCTGTTGAGGCAACCTAATAAGAGTCTTGTGGAACTTATAGGCTATTAGATTCTAACTCCAATTCCCAATGAGGTTGCACCAAGCAAATAATTCAAAGGTCTGATCGAGCTCCATACTTTTGTTTTGTGAATATTATTATAAAAACCAAAATTATTCTAAATTTTTTATTTTTCCTTTCTTCTTTGTTCTTGTTAGTCACTTATTCTTCAAATAATTGTTTGGTCATGGACTAGCAAAGGTAAAGTATAGGGGGTGATGAATCTGTATTTCATCATCTTTATTCATTTATTTTAGCTTAACATTCCTTCTTAAACACCTGTAAATATCAATAAATCCACCTTTTTTTATTCTTTATTCTTTTGTATATATTATATAATTAACAATGTTTTTAATCTAAATAAATAAATAAATAAAGGGGAAAATAAAGAAAATGAAGATTGTATATATGTAATCAATATATGCTGACTCTGACCCCGAGAGAAGGTCAAGACTTGACCTGATCGACAAGGAATAGGTAGGGAGAGATAATGCCTCTTGTAGAAAAATAAAGAAATTCAATCCTCATTCATTAATATTCACCTTAAACATATTATACATAATGTATTTATCTTTATTCTATATTATTTATCACTCAATTCATTTAAAATAAAAATATTTTCTTCTTGGATACTGTACATAAAAATAAGTTGTAAATATTTACAATAATTGAAAGAAGATTCATTGTACATACTGTAAATAACAACTCTTTGAAAAAGTCGCAAAGCTCAACTTATTAGACCCATATATTCTCTGTAAAAACTCAAAATAAAGCAAACCCACTTTTATTGTACTCTAAATAAAATAAGCTTCAAAATGAAAGTGGTTTCATTAAAATTGGAGTTAAGATGTAGAATGTCAATTTTTGGAGTGTATTATATTTTGTGCTTGTATTGTACATAATGTGAATATATTCTTTTGTTTATTTAATGTCTATTTTTGGTTATATTGTATTTTCAAATATATGTAGAAATTGTATTTTATTTATATAAAATGCAAATAAAAATTACAAAAGCAAAACAAATAAAAAATAAAATATTGTACATATTGTTGAATGTATCACTAACTATATTATAAATATACCTATTTATTTAACCTAATAAATCATTTTTTAAAAATAAAGTAAAAAATTATCTTTAAAATTTTTGTAAATAAGTAAAATACTAAATTATGTATTTATTTGTAAAAATAAGTAATTAAAAATCACATTGTTGTATATATAGGTATAAATACCTGTGAATAAAGGTAACTATTTATTTTAACCTATGTATTTAATTTATTTAATTTATAAAAAATCGCTAAAATAAGATTATTTAATTGATAACATATTTATTTATGTGATTTATTTATTTAAATTCATTTACATATTTATTTTATTTCTCATTTTAATGCTATTTTATCTTATTCATCTTTTTTCTTATTCAAAATTGGATTCTCATCTGTTAGACCCACGTTTGCTCTCCCGAGTCAACCATACCTCCTCTAGGTCCACCTAAATGAAGGGTCACCGGACCTTCTTTTACACGTTTTTCCTGATTGATCTGCCCATCCCCTGAACCTACTTCCTACTTGAATATTGTTTCCTGAATAACCCCAATCTCTCCCGATCAATAATTTCAATAAACCACCTCGATTCGTGTTCCATCTGAATTTTAGATGCTCCAGTTCTCCGTCTATAAATAATATCATGTCACCCCCTTCCCCATTCAATCCTTTTTTCATGCAATTCGTCGCCCGAGGGTGGTTCTAGTGTGCTGGAGTTGTGACAGAGCTTTATCCTCTTCATCCTAGAGTGCGATTGAGATCTAAAATTCGTGATCCATATGCCCATCAGAGCTCTGTCATGGGACATAGACGCTTCTTCATTTTCCACCATGAATCGAGGCTATGATCCCTTCCATACATCTGTGGGTAGATCTAGGTATTCTCTCTTGATTTTTGGTTTCAATTTCACATTCTAATTCTATTGTTAGTGTAGATTCATTCTTCTACATCCAAGCTCCGGTCTGCATGATCGGAGCTTCCTGATCACTCATTTTTACTTCCGATCGTCGCTCCATGTCACCCATAACTTCTTCGCCTGCCTCCACAACCTATCCCCCTAGATCGACTCAGATCTTGGATTTGATCTCCCATCCGACCAACCCTCTATTGTTGATCCCCATTCCCCTTCCATTTCTTTTATTTTGCAGCTATTAATGTTGCGATAGCTGGCATCTCCGAGAAAATAACCTATCCATGGGATTCGGAATGATTTGGAACTCTGAAGAAATACCTGGAAGCCCATCTTCCACGACCGTACACTTACACTTCCAGAACGGAGATTGGACATCTTAAAACCTTGAGAGCACGTCCAGCCGATAGAGGAGCACTGCAGGATCATATTCTAACTTTCAAGAGGAGGAACGAGTGAAGATCGACCGAATTCAAGCCAATCAAAGCTCGCATCTCCAGACCTTCATACGAGTTCTTCATGGAACCTTCCCCAGCATTTGATCAAGAACACGAGAACCCAGTTTCCATCGCCACTATTGAGCCTCAATTCTGAACTGTTGATCTGGAGTCTCCAGATCCAGATCCAACCGTTCAAAGTGCGCACGGATTGCACTAGGTCAATAATTTCACCCCCAGACCTTATCTTTGTTTTATTTTGTAAATAAGCCCCCTTAGGGACACGTGTCATGCTATAGTTGTGGTGATTTTTCCAGAATCCTTGTGTATTTTCTTATCATTTTTTGACCCTTGAAAATTAAACAATTACGAATAGGTTCGTGCTAACGTGGCTCACGTACGCTGGCACACAACTTTTAGGTGAAAATTACAGCATTACCCATCGCATTTTATATTATATTATTGATTTGGTCCTTAAAGTAAGATTTCTTTCATATTAGTCCATGTGAAGAAGTTTGTTTATCTGATTGTTAATTACGGTTAATAAATAGCTAATTACCTCATTAAATTCCATAAAAATCACAATTAGTTCCTGTTATTGACCTTAATTTTTTGTTTACCATTTAATTATTTTTAATAAATCAAAAACATCCTTTATTTTCCCTTTTTGCAGTATTAATTCAATAAAAAAATACAAAAATATTTTGAAAAAGTCTACAAAAGTTTTGTTTATTTGCTTTTTTTCTGTATATTTCACTTTTAAATTCCTTATAAAAACCCCAAAATCACATAACACTAGAAACACAAAAGATTTCATAGAAATTTTCATAAAATACCTTTCTGCAAAGTTTTAAAAATAATTTTTGTCATTGAATATATTTCTTCTATTTTTTTGTTTCCTATTTTACAAACCCAAAAATATGAATCTTGTTTTCTATTTGCTTATTTTCCTATTTTTATTTGTTTTGAAAACCCTAAAAAATCTAAAATACCGAAAAACTCACAAAATAGTAAAAAAAATAAAAAAATAAAAAATTCATTTGATTTTTCTTCTTATTTTTACCATATTTTTAAACTACAAAAAGAGTTTGTTTTCTTTACCATTTTTATTCTTTTATTTCTTTTTTTCAAAAATTAAAAATATAAAAAATTGGAACAAAAAATCATTAAAATACAAAATCAGTAAAAATTAAAAAAATTAAAATTTCATGATAAAATAAATAGGCAAAACTCCCATAAAAACCAAGAATTATTTGTTTAAAAGTATCTGTTATATCATTTATTTTTCTTTCATTTAAATAACCCTCGGGATTTTTTGCCTCCCTGAGTTCAATCATGTATGCTATATAGGAAAATAAATAGCAATTTATTTATCTTGCTTGCATTCCTTTGTTTTTTTGGCTTGAGATTGAATAAAAATAAAAATTAAGTGTAGAGTGCAGTATCCAAGTTAGGTCATTATCATTAAGAGTCATGTGTGCACTTCGAAATACTCTACTTAGGCTCATCAAGATGACATGTGAACATAGTCTTGTGGACTCAAAGAATTAAGTATCATTGACCTGAAAAGTCTTAATTCCAATTCCTATAAGGTTCTTGTGAAATTAAGTGGATTAAGGTCTAGACCAAGCTTTAGTCTTCATATTTTACTTAGACTTGTTCAATTGAGTGGATTAAGTTCATACTATGAAATCATTCAGAAAATATGTATGCAAAGCAGAAAATATTTTTGTGAACACATTTGCAGATTTTGAACTTTTTATGAAATTTTCACAAAGTTATGCGAAATTTCATGGTGTTTTGAAAACATTTTTAAAATTTTTAATATTTTTGGAATTTGCTTATTTTATGATTTTTGAAAAAAGGAGTTAGTAGATTGAATGTATTTACATATTTAGAAGGAATTTTATTCATATTGACAAAGAATTTTATACAAGTTATACACAAGTATTTATACAAATGTATAAAGACTTTGATATAGATATCTACGTGGTTTATTTGAAGGATTTTTGTAATGATATTATTTAATGTATTTTCAAAAGAATTTAAAAGCATCTTCACAAGCATTTGTCAAACATTTTGAAAACTTATTTTGCAAATAATTTTACAAAGAATTTTTCAAAAACATTTTTACAAATCATTTTTATAAAACTTTTGCAAACATTTACAAAGAGCTTATTTTCCAAATGATTTGAAAATATTTCACAGAGATTTTTCAATGGTTTTCCAATGATTTTTCCAAAGTTTTACAACCATTTTCCAAATCATTTTAAAACACAATTTCTAGCCATTTTCAACTATTTTTCAAAAAAATATACATATTTACAAGAGTCTATTATATTGTAAACCCTTACCCACTAGAGTATCTTAGCCATATTATTGAAAATACTAAAGTACGAGTCATGGCTAATGTCTATATAGCACATATATGACCCCCTATACTTACCTCAGATTATGTCCTCATAGTGATCAAAGAACAGAAAGGAAGACATAACTTGTTCTAAGTATAGAGAAGTCTAAATTACAACGACACAAAAAAAATAAGAAGTCAATCACCCCCCCATACTTAGGATTAGCTAATCGTAAGTATAGCAGACCGTACACTAAGTGGAGATGATCGAGGATAAGAATGTACAAATAATCAACATCTCGACCCGTATACATAGAGTAAAATATCCCTAAGTATAGAAAACAATTATTAAAAAGTTAGAAGACAACCGAGGGAATAAAAAGAAACTCAGATCATTTATCCCCCCCCATACTTAGCAACAAGTCATCCTAAGCATAACACTGATGAAGGGGATGAGTGTGAAACAGATGAATGAACAAAGGAAAAAGAAACTGAAAAATAAGAAGAATAAAAAAAGTTTTTGATAGCTCATGCGTGTGATCCATATGTTTTAGTTATCTCGTCTTGAAATGCCACATCTATTGACTCTACAACTAATGGGTATATGTCATGCTCTATGTACGACTTCAGCAACTATCCATTGGCTACAAATGGTTATGCATCTGATGACAATTATGATATGAGAAATCTTTAGTTGTCACGTACAATCTTCACTACAAAAGTCCCCGGCCATTTGCTCTTCATCTTTCCTGGGAATATCTGAAAATTTGCATTATATAACCACACCTTTTGACCAGGCCCGAAAATCTTTCATCGGATATGCTTGTCGTGCCAACATTTCACATTCTCCATGTACATCAGACTATTATGATATGCATAATCTCAAAATTCCATTAGTCTGTTCACATAATCCACGAAAATCAGGATGTATTCATATACTTGACTACGAAGAAACGAGACCATGATGTCAATGCCCCAAGCATCAAATACGTATGGGATCTGGATGAACTTGAGTGGCATTGAGTCTTTAGAACAGATGGTCATCCCACTTTCTGGAAATCAATGCAGGCCTGACATATCCTGTAGCATCATTGAATAGTGTGGGCCATCATATGCCACACTACAATACTTTCATTGTCATACAATTTCCAGGATGGTGTCCTCCTGCTTTGAGCTTATGACAATGCTCGAGGACACTGGCATTCTCCTCCTGAGGAATGCATCGATGCCAAATGCAATCCATACCTTCCCTACAAAGGCATGGATCTTACCATTGGTAGCAATGAATATCATGCAAAAACTTATCCTTCTTTATCTGCATCCAATCTTGTGGAACTTTCCTAAAGACAAGATAGTTCACAACATCGGCATACTAGAGAAGAGATGCAACACTCAAGATTGCTTCATCAAGAAAGGTTTTTGTAATCGAGACGTTACTCAAGGGAGTCTCTTCAGCTTCAATTTGGATAAATGGTCGACCACCACATTTTTAACTCCAGGTTTATCTCTTATTTCCAAATTGAATTCTTAGAGGAGAAGGATCAAACGAAGCAGATGCGACTTGGCATCCTTCTTCTATTGTAAGTACCTAAAATGCACTACAAATTATTAGAAATAAATATCTAAACCTAAAATAAATCAAATAAAGTGGTGAGTCCCCGACAACGACACCATCAGATAAACGTTAATCGACAATAATAATTAAAACTCTTTTAATATGACCAATCAACTCTCACTTAGAACCACATTAAAAATAATCTCGATGAAGAGAAAATGGCTTAAATTTATACTGAGTAAGTCTAGGGTCGAACATAGAGACATGAGTAATTAGTTAATTTAGTCTATGTGTTAAGTATTTATTTAAGCAATTAAAAATTAATCTAGGTCAAGTAAGTGTGACACACTAGAATGCAAGAATTTCCAACCCATTTTATGCTTAAAGATTACATGAACAAACTATGAAGCACAATTAAACATATAACAAATGCACAAATACACGATAACACTCCTGACTAATTGACTAAATAACTTGTGAAATAAATTAACAAGTAATGAAAATCAAGACAATCAATAATGCAATTCAACCATTGAATAATTTATTTTAAGATGAATTATTGGGCTGATTGAACGAGTTAAATTCTTTGAAATTTAGTTTGTGAATTAAATGTCAATGTGTGAATTAAATGCACCAAATTAAAGAACATGAAAAGTGATTTTCGAGCAGTACCAATTTCATTAAATTTGGATAAAAGGTCCTCAAGTTATTCAATCGACATCACACGGGTACATTTATATAAAAAAGCATCTTTATTTAATTAAAAAAGGTACTTACATGGACTAAAATGTAATTATAGAAAGCAACTAAGGTAGAAATGTAAAACTCCTAGAAAGTAAGGACTTATCTGCAATTTTGAAGACTTAGAAGGGAGACCCTACAAAATTTCCACCTCACGTGCGTATCACACATGATGTCTAGGACAGGGTGATCCTCGGCTCGGGCCACGTGGCATAGCAGGAACTCTCGAGTCTAGTTCACATATTCCGAAACTTGATCGAAGTGTCACCTCGGGTTGATGATGTAGTCTCCTCTGCATTGTAGGATTATGCCTAATTGGGCCTCATCCTACTAATCGTTGCTCCTTCCTTATTTGATCTCCTCCGCATATGATGGAGGAAAGATTGTACTTCAACAACCCTTCCTTTTCTTCTCCTTGCACCTCTTCTTAATCTGAATATCCGGAGATCATTGTGATGATCTCGAAAAGGTGATGATACTCGTAGGAAGCTTTGCGAAGGTGTGGATGATCTGTTCGAGGAAGAGACATCAGAGGTATGAGATCAAAGTGTAGTTCGAATATCCGAACAATCAAGTAACTCGGTTCTCATGCAAAGGTTTGATATAACTGAACACCATATGTGAGTCTTTTAAGATGAAGAAGGGTTGTGATGGGGGTCGAGGCGGTGATTGAATCGAATCCTAAGTGGGTCATTCTTCCTTCTTGGAAGAAGAATGGATCAGAATGGTCACACTAATGGAGAAGCATAGGGGACTCACAAGAAGATACCCTTGAATGTGGGATAATCTAGGAAGATCTTGGTGTTCTCAGATCATAGGTTTAGTGAATAGAGACCGAAGAGTAAAGTAGAGAACATAGAAGAAATTAAGAGTGGATTTCTACTAATCATAGATGAACAAAGAAGGGTGGAAATATTCTTGGGAGAAGCTCTAGAGCTTTGAATCATCGCTTGACCAACTCGATAGAGTTTGAAAGCTCAAACAACACTTCTGATAACGCTAGGACAAGGTTGATGTACATTGTATCTCGTCGGAACTAGATCTTGATCTTTGTTCGACCTTAACCTCACTTACTATCACTCAAGAGAAAAGGGTGGCTCGGAGGAGGTTCGTAAGAAGGAAGATGGCAGTTGCACGCAACAGAGGATGGGTTTTTAAAGAGGAGTTGATAGAAGTTGCTTCCAAGTGGTGGTTTCAACCATCACCTGAGGTTAGGGGAGTTAGGGTTAGAGGGCGTTGAGGAGTTGGCGTGAGAGATGGAAGTTAGGTGAAGAAGATGGCGGAGTTAGAAGGTCAGGAGGTTGGCTGAGGTAGTTAGGAAAAAGGGTTGAAGATAGGATGTTACATGGTTAATGGCGAAATGGGGTGAAGAGTCGTAATGTTGAAGATGAATCTGGAACCATTGGATGGAGATCCAACGGTCGAGTAAAATGGGCACTAGAGAATGAAAGTCCGATAGGAAATTCTCTGGTTGGGCCATGTGGCGCAATTAGAAAGTTGAAAAATAGGAGAAATCAAATAAAATAAAGAATAAATAATCAGAAAAAGAATCTAAAAAATGTTCATCTTAAAATTTGTAGATCTCAATGAAATTTACAACTTTCATGTAGAACTCAAAGAAATATCTATACATGGTAATATTTTTTAAGTATTTTTTTATTTTTAAAAATACTTATTTTGTTTTTTTGTTATTTTTAGTATTTTTAACTTATGTTTAATGTTAAAATTATTATGTACCGTAATAAAATAATTTTTATTTGATCTTTAATAATAAAGAAACACATAAAATATATGTATCATAATATTGTTATTTATTCACAATAATTAGTGCTAATTATTTACAACTGGTTAATTATTAATTAGAGTTAGTTGTTACTTATTGCTAGTGAATTACTTAAGCCAAGAGGATAATAAACATAAATAATGATGATAAATCTGGGATTTATCGGTATTGCACTACGGTATACTTACTCCTTCCTTCTGAAGTTGTTGGGATTATCCTCAACATGCGCATGGATTACTATCTTTGCGGCAATGAGGTCGTCAATATTTTGGGTCATCTCGTTCATGTTCTTTATTAGCAGATCTAAGTAGTCCAAGGCAGGATTCACTGATGCTTCCTCTGAAGACTCTGCAATATGTGGGAGCTGAGGCTAGTGGTACTGCGACTGATGTTGGTAGTACTGATATTGATGAGGAAGGTATTGTGGTTGATGGTAATGAGGAGGAAAGATATGGTTCTAATAATGAGCAGTCAGTTGTTGCTAATGATATGGTTGACGATATTCCAACTGGTGGTGCCAGTATTGTTGTCTCTAGTTGTTTCCTTGGTATGGAGACTAGAGTTGCTACAGTGGAAGTTCCCTCCACCCCGCTGAGGATGAATGGTCGGATAGCTATGCTCAGACCCTGAGGTTGTCCTCCAAGATGGGTCGGAGCTTGTTCGTTGCCCATGCGGTATTCACTTCTTGGATCTATGGAGGTGGGGGATAGAAAGGCTCGGGATAAGCCTGGAGCTCTATATGGTACACTACCATCTATTGTTGTGGCAATGCTGACCCTGGTCGGGTGTCTGTACATAGTACACATGCCGAATTGACGGGGATGGCCCTTGACTCTACTTATGGGATTGCTCTTTTGGTTCTATAGAATGCTTAGTTGATTCTTTCACAGGCTCACAAGCATTGATTATGTTCACCAGAAGCTCAAAGTGCTTGAAAATTTGATAGGGCTTGTCCAGCGACTTGGTTCTTTATTCGATCACTTGTAATTTATCAAGGTTTTGTGATCATTTTTAATAATATCAACTTTAGAGAGATTGCTCCCAATGATGCGAAAGTTGGGACTCAAGTCTCTCTTCCTTATGGTATGATGCTTCTTGACATGCTTGTATGAGATCGCTGGAGACTTCTAGAACACATGCGATCAAGATAAGGCGGTTGTCCCTTCAGCTATCTCCTCAAAGATTTGCCATACAATGTCTTTGTCCTTGTTCAAGTACGATTTTCCACACGTAACATCCACGAGCCATTGATTTTCTTGCTGCATTCACCCGAAGAAGTTCTGAACCAGGCTGGTCTTCGACAATTCATGATGGGGGCACTTCTCCATGAGATCTTTGAATCTTTCCCACGCCTTATGAAACAGTTTGTGGGATATTTGGTAGAAGTTATAGATCAAAGCTCGCAAATGATTCAGATGACCCAAGGATAATATTTGTGTGGGAAGGCTGATTTAAGTTCTTCCCAAGTCATCGCCACCTTCCCAAGGTGATTGTTCCAGTATAGCACTTTATCTTGAAGGCTGAAAGGGAAGACGATCATCTTTGCTACCTCCAAAGGAATGACAGGGTAGTGCATTGATGACCTGCTTGAGCTACTAGGGTTAAGTTGATTAATTATGTTGTCGTTGTCACGTTAGAACTAAGGCTAGTAATCAGGAAACTCTCATTCAACCACAAAATAAATCATACAAATCAAGCAAGTGGTCTAAGCTAATTTTATTAACCTGGTATGAAGACCAGGGTCGAGCACAAGGAGCACAATTAAACATAGGTAGTCAAATCAAGAGATTCAAAGGATTTTTATTTCTATTATTTGACTTTTAGTGGTTTTTAATTTTGCAAATTTTGAATTTTCCAAAATAAGGCAAATAAAGACAATGAATAAAAGACACGCACTCTCTCTCTCTCTCGTTATATTTTTGAAATAGGATAAAAGTAACCAAAAAATCAAATAAAAGAATTTTTGTGTTTTCTGTATTTTTATACTATTTTGTGGATTTTTGTGCAGATTTTGGATTTTTATGGCTTTCAAAAAAATAAAAAATCTAAGAAAAAAAAATAGCGCATAACCAGGAGAATTTTTCAAATTTAAAATATCAAACAAGCTCAAACTCTTGTAACTCAATTTTATCAAAAAAATATATTTAAATATCTACAAACAAAGACTGAAATCACAATTTTTAAATTTTTAAAAGATTTTATATAATTTTTATGGTGTTTTTAGGGTTTTGCAAATTTTTAGAGTTTTATAAAAAGAAAATAAAATGAAAAGTTGGTTGAAAATCAAATAAGTCAAAATAAAGGTATATAATGTTTTTGGAATTTTAAAGCAATTTTCAAATTTTATGAAGTTTCTAAGAAAACAGGAATTTTTATGTTGTTTTTTTAATTTTTAAAAATAGCAAATAAAATATAATCAACACTAAAAATCACCACTTGAAAAACATAATAGCAAGAGCTATGTGGATTTTTTTAGATTTTTGGAGTTAATTTAATATATATGCAATAAAAAATACACAAAATTAAAATGCTGGCTGTAGAAGGACCAAAATGAAATTATTTTAGGTTATGGGGCCAACTAAAACAAGATATAAAAATCCATGGGCCAAAGTGCAAATATCCAAGCAATATCATTCTCTACATGTGACACAGCCACATAAGGGTATAAGTGCAAATACTAAAAACCTTTTCTAATTCAGTAGCAAATGAAAACACAGGTTCGAATATGCAAATAACCCACAAACACAAGTGTATAGGCACACGACTTCAACTCAGCTGGACTAAAATGCAAATATGGAAAACATAAGGTCCTTACTGCAAATGTTTAAACTAACTTTTACAATTATTAGACTAAATGGAAATGGAATAATGGGCTGGGGAAAAGGGGAAATATACCCCCAGCAGATGCACGCGGCACATGGCTTTGAACATGATCTAATGGTGAGGAGGTGTGGCACAGTCATATAGCTCTAATGGACTGGGAAAGATCTGACAGTCAAGAGGTATGTCGGGGTCGTGTGGCTCAGATATGGCAATCAGGTACGGATCCAACGATACTGTAGACTGGAGCTGATGTATGGATCGGATCTAAGGTAGATCTGATTGGACCGTTGATATTTGGGCACGGATGGACAATCTCAAATTGATCTGGGAGGGTGCTGCATCATCTGACGGTTCTGAAGGGTTTTGAATGAACTATGAAGAAGGGACTGCTGGGGTTGCTTCTATCGGTTATATCAAGCTCTCCCGAGCTTGGTGTAGTCAGCTAAGGGGTCAAGTACGTTGCTGAAGTGTCTATGCGTCAGACTAGAGCCTCATATGGCTTAGAGCGGTGCTTTACATCGATCTGGAAGGTGTATCAACTGAAGCAGCTCTGCATGGTCAAAGGAGGTTCGAAATGAACCTCTCGCACACACATGAACCTACAAAAGGATGCAGGGCTCGGAGATGACACTCCAACCGGGGATATTTAGATACAAATAACAAAGAAGCGGTAGAGAGGTGAAGAGGACTTCCGACATTGGTGGAGGAAGAAGTACATGCCTAATATTGCTCCGATGAGCAAGATTTAGGATGATCAGGTTATGAGGGAGGATGAATGATGAAATGGCACGCCAATCTGAACACAGGGAAGTAGGATATGGGTCCCCAATACTCAGGTCGGAGTTTTTATGGTGGATGAAAACTGATGGACGGAATTGAAAAGACATGACAAAATGAAGATTAGAGAAAATACCTGTAGCTACTGAAGTGGAATGTTGAATACGGTGGAGTGAACGACAGGGTCGTGGCCTCGATTCCACTATGGAAGGTAAAAGAGGCTGAAACATAATGGAGCTCTCTGGCCACGTACGGGCTTCTGCTCAACTCGGTAACAAACCGAGCTCCAATAAGGTCCAAAAGGACACTGTCACTATAATACAGGGTCTCGTGGAGAAAAGGAGGCACGAGGAGTGAGCTAGGGCATGACAGATCTTGAGGGGAAGATTTATAGGGGTTCCCAGGGTTGTGGAAAGGTCGGGAGAAATCACGCGAACCAAGGGGGTTTCAGACCCTCTTAGGAATCCACAAAGGTCATGGATCTTCGGGGAGCGCAGGGGTATGCTATCTGAGGAAGGAGATGGTCAGATCCGGCTAGAGAATGTGGAGAAAAGAGGTATGGTGAAGCTCTGGCCGGGTCGAACTTGGGAGGGGAAGGATTGACCTGGGTCAACAGACACGGGTTGACCAATCAGAAAAAAGGAATTTACAAAATACATGAGAAATTAATTAAAAATAGTAAATGATTTTAAAATAAAAGGTTATAAAAATGAAAAATATTAGTTATTTTACAAGATATTATTTTGCAATTTGTAATAAATTTAATAATATATATAGTAGCCTCTACTATATATGTTTGTATGAATAGGTATAATATACCTATATATGATATACATATATTTTTATTTTATGATTTTTCTAAAATACATTATATTTTATTTATTTAAAAAAATAATTTAAAATTTATAAAACATAATTATTAGATTTTTACAATTAACTACATGTGTTAATTAATTAGGTTTATGTACAATATATACACTATTGGTGCTATTATACAATGAAGAATTGATTTTATTTTATTTTATTTTTATGAATTTTTTTAATTTTATTTCATTATTAGTAATTTTTTCAAGTATTTAAAAATACAATATATATAATTTATTCATAGAATAAATAAATAAATATAGGTATACAGATACATATTGTGTATAATTGTACACACTTTAATTTTTATTATTCAATACACATTTTCATTTACACATCATTTTGAGATCTTTTTTATTGATGAATGAACAATGATACATATTTATAGAATAAATAATATCAATAAGATTTTTCTTAGGAATTTATGAACAAATAGGGAACCTATCTCTCCCTACTTTATTCCTTGTCTATCGGGCCAATATTTGACCTTCTCTCGAGGTTCGGGCCAGCCTGTACTTATTACATATATACAACCTTCTTTTATTTCCTTTATTTTTCTTTTCTTCTTTACTATTTATTTTGATTAAAAAGAATGTTAAATATACAATAATAATAAAAGCATTCACAATGCTAATTTATTGAACTTAATATATATTTACAAGAATTTTACAAAGGGATTTCTGCTAAAATAAAAGAATAAAGGATGTGAATCATGGATTCATCATTCTCCTATACTTTACCTTTGCTAGTCCCTCAGCAAACATTTATTTGAAAAAGAAGTCAAAAATAAATAAAGAAAAAAACCAAAGAACTTAGAACAATATTGATTATTAAACTTATCTTTATAAAATTGGAGTATGAAGCTTGGTCAGACCTTTGGATTACTAGTTTGGCGGAACCGTATTGGGAAATGGATGTAAGACCTAACAACCTTCAAGTTCCACAAGACTCCTATTCAAGTCACCTCAATAGTCAGGTCAGACCATGTCTAAATACGCAAACTCTTGTGACTATGAATCTTTACTTGTACTGTGTAAGTGATATATAGCCCCACCTCAAAAGTGGAAAAACAAATAAATAGCCTCGTCAACAAGGTAACTCTAGTCCATCGATCTAGCAACTCTTTCCTTAAGGAGCGGGGTATTCCCTTCTAAGTTCAAGTGCAACCAGCTCAAGAAGAGGGGGAAAGAAGAGAATGGAACGTGGCCAATGTAACCACGTATCCCTTAGAGCTTGACCAATGTAGCCAAGTCTCCATCTGCAAGCTTCCATGAGATGATACAATGTATCACATAAGCTTTGCTTATTCAACTATATACACTCTGGCATTTTATTTTATTTTTAATCAGACCTATCCTATTTTTTAGAGTTTTTGCATTTTTTGACATATATAAAACATGTGAAGCATGTACATAAGAAGTTTTTCTTCTTGAGCCAATAGACTATCCCTCTTTTGAAGCATTATCATGACCCCACAACATCTTGTCATTAGACCTCAAGGCTACTAGACTAGGTTGAGAGGCACTACCCTCCCTAGATGAGGATGAGTGTTTCCACTAGTTTTTACACACTCGTATTCTACCCCAAGCCAAAGGATTCTGCCCCCTCAGCACTTCATCCATGAAGAGCTATGTGTAGAATTCTTGTCCAAGTTAAGCCACTGTCTGTAAGGATCATGCATACCTTGAAATATTCTACTTAGACTGATCAAGATGACATGTGAACATAGTCTTGTGGACTCAAAGAATTATGTTCCTCAGACCTGAAAAGTCTCAAATCCACATCCTGTAAAATTCCTCTAAAATTAAGTGGATTAAGATCTTAACCAAGCTCAATTTTTCAATTCTATTCGAGAATAGGTTAAATGTCAATACTATTCTGAAAAATGCATATGCACATGCAAGTAAAGGTATTTACAAAAGTTTTTGAAAAGAAAATAAAATAAAATAAAAGACAAAATCTTTTTGAAAAAGTTTACCAAATAGTTTTGCAATTTTTTAAGGATTTTATCTTTTTTATTTTTTAGGTGTTTTTAATAAGAAAGAAAGGAAAGAAAGTATTTACAAACATTTGCAAGACTTTGTACATATTTACAAGGGTTTACAAGGATTTTATCCACATTTTCAAAGACAATATTTACAAGTTTTATGTACAAATTTTACAAGTGGATTTTATCTACGAATCAAAGGATTTTATATACAAGAATTTTATATACAAAGTTTACAAATAAATATAAGTTTTATTTACAAAGATTTCATAACACATATATACAAATAATTTAGCTACCCATAATTTATAACCCATGCGACAAAATATTTTACAAAAAAAAAATTACAAACTATTTTTACAAAATTTTTCAAAACATTTTCAGAACATTTTTCAAATCTAGTTTTTCGAAAAATTTTACAAATCATTTACAAAACATTTTTCAAAAGGTTTTTACAAACATTTTATATCCAAACATTTTACAAACATTTATACACTATACATAATTTTGATATAAAAAATAATCTAAAAATATTTTACAAACAAAACAATTTTGCAAACATTTTTACACATTTATACAAAAATAACTTTGCAAAGAGTTTAAAAATATTTTATAAAAAAAATTTTGCAAATATTTTTACAAAAACATTTACACACATTTTTGAAAATATTTTTCAAAGCATTTTTATTCCTATTTTATACGTAATAGCCATATTATTAACCCCAAAGTACAAGTTATGGCTAAAGTATATATGCAATATATATACGACACCCCCTATACTTAGCTCGAACTATGTCCTCATAGTTATCAAAAGAGCGATGATGGAAGGAATAACTCGTGCTAAGAATAGAAAGGTGAAAAGAATCATATACTACAACAACTCAAAGAATACAAGGATGAATTGAATAGAAGTTGGTGATCCCCCTATACTGAGGATCAAATAATCCTAAGTATAGAAGACTGCACAATAAGGGGAAAACCAAGGAAGAGAATGTACATGAAATCAACGACTCGACTTGTCACCCCTATACTTAGGGTAAAATATCCCTAAGTATAGAAAAGAATATCACCAATTGAGGGACAAGTTAGGGAACAATCAAAGAAGTGAAAAGCAGATATTACATCCCCTTAACTTAGGGTCGGATGTCCCTAAGTATAGGCAACAAAACAGAGGTAATAGAACAAAAAGAAATATGAACAACACAAGTTCTACTCCCCCTATACTTTGGATAAATCATATTCTAAGTATAGCAATAATCCTAAGCGAGACTTGGGTTGTTAAACAAAAACAAAGAATGAAGAATAGAAAACACAGATATATGAAGAGGCAGATGGAAGTGTAACTCAGGTATGAGATGCAAAAGATGAGAATAAAAGAACTCATCTCATACAAAATGAATCAGGGCAACATCAACGGTCAGATCAATGGGTCATGATCAAGAAAAGGCTTCAGGCGCTGACCGTTGACCCGAAAGGTGTACTCAGAAGACAACTCGGATATGTCAATATTGTCGTTGTCATGCACCTTTCTGACTAAGTATGGACCTTTTCTCTTGCTCTGTAATTTCCCTAGAAATAATCTCAGTCGTGCATCATCAATACTCTCTGATTCGGCTCAAAGTGCTTGTGGATGATGTGTGAATCACGCCATCTCTTCACTCTTTCCTTATACTATTGGCTACTCGAAAAGGTTATATCTCTAAGCTCGTCCAGGGATGCCAACTCTATGCTCCTTTGATCTCCTACACTCTCTAAATCCATTAATATCCTTGTGACTGCCCATAGCGACTTATGCT
Source organism: Ottelia alismoides (assembly GCA_037367405.1). NCBI lineage: Eukaryota > Viridiplantae > Streptophyta > Magnoliopsida > Alismatales > Hydrocharitaceae > Ottelia > Ottelia alismoides. The sequence continues at coordinate 139,737 of JAZKJV010011681.1, read as the reverse complement.
TTATCACCATAGGTAAGTGGCATGGCTTGCCATAAACAAGGCAAAATGGAGATGCATCCAAAGGAGTCTTGAAGAATCTCCTATATGCCCACAAGATCGAGTCCAAAAGCTGTGTCCAATCCTTTCGATATGGGAGGATAACCTTCTGCAATATTGTCTTGATCTCCTGGTTCAAAACCTCAGCAAAAGCATTCATCTATGGATGATATGGAGTGGCAACTCTATGGTCTATGTTGAACTTGTTAGCAAGAGCCTTACCTTGTCGTTGATAAAATGAGTCTCCTAGTCAGAAATCAAAACTCTAGTAACCTCCAATCGTGATATGATATTCTTTCTCAAAAATCTGTAAATAGTCTGCGCATCAGCATCTCGGGTGGGGATGGCCTCAACCCAATGACTCGTATAATCTACAACTTATAAAATGTACTCAAATCCCTGACTCTTCAAAAATGGGCCCATAAAATCGATGCCATGTGCGTCAAAAACCTTACAGAAGTCAATGGGCTGCATCGGCATCATGTCTCTATTACCACAACTACCAATCCACTGACGGTCAGTATCCCCTCACAAATTCATATGAATCCTTGAAGAGTGTTGGCCACCAAAGACTGGATTGGAGAACCTTTTGTGATGTTCATCTCCTAGAGTGATGTCCTCTTGCCTCAAGCTTGTGGCAATAGGTGAGGACACTATGGTGGTCCTCCTGAGGAATACATCAATGCCATACACTATCCCCTCCTTCGTGGTAAAAGGTGGGATCCTCCCAATGGTACGACTTGGCTTTCACTAGGAAAGTCTCAAGTCGTTGGATGGTCCAACCTTGTGAAACTTTCTTGGCAACAAGATAGTTCACAATGTCAACATACCAAGGGAGAGAGGTGATAGCAAGAATCGCCTTTTCTGGGAAAGTCTCAGTAATAGGTGTGGTTGTCTCTGAATCCTCAAGATGCTCTAATCGAGAGAGGTGATCCGCCGCCACATTCTTAACTATAGGCTTATCCTTAATCTCAATATCAAACTCCTAGAGTAGAAGGATCTGTCTAGTCAACCGTGCCTTGGCATCCTTCTTAGACATTAAATACCGGATGATAGTGTGTTCAATGTAAGTAGTCACTCTAGATCTAAGAATGTAAGATATGAACTTATCCATAACTTATCCAAAGCAAAGACTACAACTAACATCTCCTTCTATGTAACAATATAATTTCATTGGGCGGCATCCATAGTACGGCTAGCGCAGTGAATGGAAAATGACAAAAAACTATCCCTCCTCTGTCCAAGCACAACCCCTATGGCAAAATAAGAAGCATCCGCCATGATTTTGAATGAGAGAGACCAATCGGGTGGCTGAAGGACATGAGCCTGCACAACCAGATTCTTGAGAGTCTCAAATGACGAAAGACACTTATCATCTACAAGGAACTCGGTGTCTTTCATGAGAAGATCAGTAAGCGGTCCGACAATATGATTGAAGTCCTGAATGAACCATTAGCAGAAACCAACATGCCCTAGAAAAGACCGCAACTGCCTCATATTGGATGGTGGAGCGAGCTTCTTGATGATATCGACCTTGGCCGGATCGACATCCATATCCCTATTGGAGATCATGTGAACAAGGACCATCCCTTGAGTCTTCGTAAAATGAATCTTCTCCCAAGATAGAACAAGGTTGACCTCAATGCACCATTGAAGTACATGGTCTAGGCAAGAAAGACAAGCATCAAACCCATCACCATAGATCAAAAAATCATCCATGAAGATCTCTAACATTCACCCACCATGTATGAAAAAATGGAAAGCATGAACTTTGGAATGTAGCCGAGGCATTACATAGTCCAAAGGGCATCCGTATAAAAGCATACATCCCAAACAGACATGTGAATGCCATCTTATCCTATACTTCAGACGCAATGGCCACCAGATTATACCGCGAGTACATGTCAAGAAAGCAATAATAACTCTTCCCAGCTAATCTCTCAATAATCTGATCAATGAATGGTAGCATGAAGTGATTCTTCTTGGTGGCTTGATTCAATTGTTTGCAGTCCACACAGACTCTCCAAGAAGTGGGTACAGGGGTAGCAATCTCCTCTCCAACCTCATTCACAACTGTAGCGATACCCTCTTCTTGGGTACCACATGTAAGGGACTAACCCACATGGATTCAGAGATGGGCTAGATAAAATCAACGCTCCACCACTTAGATATTTCTTTCATAGCCACTTCTCAAAGATTCGGGTTCTGCCTGTGCAGGAACTCATACGAGGGCTTTATGTCATCCTCGAGATATATGTGGTGGGAGCACAGGTCCAGACTTATCCCCTTGAGATCTGCTACAGACCAACCGATTGCCTTGCAATTTCTCTCAAGAACCTCCTTCAAATAAGATTCTTGGTCATTAGTCAAATCTGTTGAGATAATGATTGGAAACATATCTGGCTCACCCGCAAGGAATCTGTACTTCATGCTATGCAGTAAGGTCCTCAACTTTGGGCATTTGGGAGCTGGTAAATCTGACCTCTGAAATGTCAGCGTGAAAGCTACTAGATCTAAATGTGAGAACTCTCGCTGCCCATCTGAACTCGACGAAGATGGACCTACTGGTGTCTCTATCAACTGCACCAGCACTATCTCCATCCTGGTTGTCGGCTCTACATAAATAAAATACGGAAGGTACTCATAACACTCCTGCCAGTCAAATTCTATATCTGAATCAAGGTATAAGAATGACAAGAAATGAAATCAACCTTGCTAACCGAATCGGTATCACCAACCACTACGGTATCCTGCTCCGAAAGTGCGCTCTCCGAACTCTCATCAGCTGTCAACTGTAACTCTGCTGCCACTGAAGATGTGACTAGAGCTCGTGAATTCTCATCTGCCCAAACTATCTCATCGTCTATAATCACAAAATCGCACTCGGGGTTGATGTCTGGCTCTAAATCTGTCGGATGCATTGAGATAGCTGAATCTCTAGCTTTCTTCTCCTAAATTGTCTCTATTTGTATACTCTCTCCCTCAACGCAAAAGTATACCTTCCCGCTATCATGATCAAAAACGGCCTTTCCTGTTTCCAGGAAAGGTTGTTCTAATATGATAAGAGTATCTGTTACGCATTCAAGGATCTCCATGTCCAACACAACAAAGTCCATGGAGAATTTCTTGCCCTGAATGGTGACGACAACATCCTTCAGTAACCCCTTCAGCCTCTTACCATATCTATCTGCAAACTGAAGTACTGCCATGCTCTGTCTAAGAGGGCCAAACTCTAAGCAGTCAAGTAAGGCTACTAGAAGAAGGTTAATTTAATACCTGCTATCTTATAGAGTACGATCGAGCCACTTCTCGTGAATGTGGCATCTAACATACGGAGCCCCTGCATCTGGTCTCTTGGATGGCAATCAGTTTTCGATGGAGAAACATGTGGTATGGGTGAGCACATGGATCTCTGCACTGTGGTTGCGCCTCTTCTTCCCATGAACTATGGTCTTCTCTCTAAGGTTCTTTTAGAAGAGAGGGATGTGCTCCAATGTCTCCTGGAGAGTCAGCTGGATATGAAATCGATTTATCATGTGCTCGCTGAACTCTATCTACTTTCTCTTTTTGGGATTTTCTATTTTTTGTCCCTTCCCTAAGCGGAGTGCTTGAGGGAAGAGGATGGATGTACCCTCATCAGGAACTAGAGGATCTGAAGTAGGAAAGGTCTCCGAGCATACAAATGGCTGGAATCAATACAAGTGTCATCACGTATTACAATAGATGGAATAGGAGAAGAAACAAAAACCTTTCCTTTATTCATGTTTTTGTTTTTCAAAAAAATTCCATTTTTTTATATTTTTCTATAAACATCTTTCTCACGTACAGGAATAGAAGTCAAAACAACTAGAGTGTATGCACATGGACTCTTGGTGGCATCGGCACCACTAACAACATCTGAAGAAGCAGCATCAGTACCACGCTCTAGAACATCATATGCAATATTGGTGGCATCAGTACCTCCATGTGCGGCATCTAGAGAACGAACGCCATCAACTCCATAGTTTGGATCATCCATCTTGGGGGCATCAAGATCACCATCATCGTCAACATCAATGGCATCAACACTGCTCTCTAGCTCATCTAACGCTCCTGACTGGGCATCATGTTGTCGCCTAGATGAGGTGCCACCTGCTGGCTTCCTACTACTCCTAAGTGTCACAAAATTAGCATCAAATAAGCAATGCATATCATCAAGTACCTCATAGGAGTGTCAGACTCTATATACTGTACCTGCTCATATTTCCTCTTCGGATTATTTGGGTTTGGCTCAATTTGTGCGGGTATGACAGCATTGCCCTTGATAATCTCTCTCATCTCCTGCCTAAATTCATCAATCTTTCATCAATCTCTAGCCTGAAAGTGGTTTGCTACTCTGATAGGATGAAGGCGAGATCCTCTAAAGCTGGGTTCTCATGCAAGGGTGTATGAGAACCAGATGGGTTGCCTCTCTGAAAGTCTTGAGGTTGGCCATGTTGCTGTTGTTGTGGGTATGAGTGAAGGGGAGGCTGGTGAAACTTGGAGTGAGGTTGTTGCTGCCTCCATTGTTGCTGCATAACCTATCCTGATTGTGCTGGAGGCTGCTGCTGGGACTGAGCATTTCTGATAGACCATTTGAAGCATGGGTGATCATGACAGGTACATGGCTTCCGTTGGTACTAGGAATACCATATTATGTTTACTTCAATCAATAGATCAATCTTCTTGTGCAACGGTGGGAGAAGGGACGCCAATAGATCACTTTTATAGACTACCATCTGTGTATCTGGTGAAGGTGGTGGTGGCAAATGGTACTACGGGGGTGTTGAACATGATGCACCTGAATGCGGTGAACCTGTCTATATGAGGCGGATGGCTGTGAAGATCTGCTCCCTTAATCAGCATGTGACCAAGACTGTGGCAAATAAGCCGTTCGTGCCTCTTGGAGGAACATGATCTGCGTCTTCAGGTCACTCAAAATTTGGGCTAGCTCATCAATCCTGTTGGGCTTATCCAGACCCTGGCACATCTTCTTCTCTATGATCTCCATGCAGTCCAACTTCTGGCTGATAATGCCCATGTCAGCAGCTAATGACTCTGCTAGTGTTGTTACTATAGAGGATGAAGATGGGCTGGCCACTATACGTGCAATTCTATGGTGCAACAACGCTTGGTGGGGAGGCTTCCCATGAGTGTAGACACGGATCTGGGTTATTACTGTGTAGTTCTCAACCATCTCTTCATAGATGGACCAAACCTGATCCTCATCCTTTGAAAAATAGGATCCTCCACAAGAGTTGTTGACAAGCCCTTGCATCTCAGGTGTCAACCCACAAAAGAAGCTATGGACCAAGTTGGGCTTGTTGATATCATGATGTGGACACCTATCTATGTGCTCTCCGATCCCAAGCCTTATAGAACTTCTTATTTGGGATCATTGTGAAGTTACTGATCATCGCTCTCGCTACATTTGTTTGACCGAGTGGATAGTACTTGTTGATGTACTTGGTCCTTAACTGCTCTTAGGTGGTGACAACCTTCCCCAAGTGCTTCAGCCAGTAGGCTACTCTATCGACCAAGGAAAATGGGAAGGCTATCAACTTGATGGTATCCTCATCCACCAGCCTGTCGTGGATGGTGTTGTAGATCATCTCGAACTCTTGGAGATGTAGATGGAGCTCCTCAGTGGTGTTCCCATGTAACTTGGGCAACAACTGAATCGTATGGGGCCGGAGCTCAAAATCTCCCATAATGGCTGGCAACTGAATCCACCTATGAGTGAGAGTTGCACTAGGATTGTGCAATGACCTCATGGTGCGCAATGGTCTTGCATGAACCCTCGCATCTGCTAGGTCCTTAGGTCTAGGAATATCTCCTCCACCACTGGGACTCTCAACTATAGCATATGCTCTCCCATCTTGCATCAATGTCAACTCCTACCTCACCTCTGTCATGAGCAACCCCTGGTCCCTACTACATCGCCTTTAGGGATTCAAGGAGAGTGTTGTTGATCGTAGCCTGATCAAACACATTAGGAATATCTGGTTTCTCATCCTCTCTCCTTTCTTTGGCCATCTCGTTAGACTCTAGAAAAAGAAAAGGAGCGGACTTCAGTTGTCACCAAGTCAACAAAAATCTTCTCTGGATGTTGATGATGTACCTCAAGTAATGTATCAGGGAGGTCAAAGAAAAAGGAGGTAGAATACCCAAGTTCCGAGAGCGGGTCTGGGCTCTTAAGAACCGCCTAAGATGAAGGGCAGGTGTGATTTGAAGTGGTGCCACAAAGGTAGCCTAAGAGATCGGTTGCCCATCATCGTGATGTAGGGAGAAGTGAAGAGTAGATCTGGACTGAATAACAATGATGAGAAAACAAACCCCCAAGTTCACCAACTCAACACAATGATGACCATGAGATCTTGGTCATTAATCTTTTCAATTTTAGAGTCTAGTGATAAAACAATTATATTAACAGGCTCACAGGTGTAGTCTCCTAGAGTAGATCGTGAGTAAGTCGATGAATCACCCATATGGAGAACTGTCCTCATAAGATCTTGGAAATCGTTCTAAGGGAATCCACCTCCGTATCCACACGACTACATCTACTAAAGTCCGAGGCAAGTGCTTGCTGAAATAACAGGACATGAGAGTCAAAGTCCAAGCTCTTAGGGCACAACTTCATGGCTTTAGGCTCTATTCTTTAAGTGCATGTGTCTCACTCAGTCTGGAGAGTACCGACAAATAAGGAGGGGGTTACTCTCCCATAAATAATGATGATAATCCTTTACATTTAGTTTTAGGGTTGAGCGAAAATCAGCAGTCCCGATTTTATTAGATTATCACTTTTTTTGTATTTTTGAATAAAAACACGTCTAATGAATTTTCCGATTTCCTTTTATTCCTATGTCCAAGAAAACATGGTGAGGAAGACAGAAAAGCCGATGTATAAGAAACTATGAATGCATGCACATGATAGAAGGCATAGCTTGACTCAATAGTCTACATGCACTATGATCCGTGCATAAATTGAAAATAATCTCTATGCTAGCAAAGGCGAGAACCGTCTTAAACCGAAGCTTCTATTATAGGAAGAACCAATTTATTTTGACTAAGTCCAATCGAATTCTATAGGAACATATATTCTATTAGGTCTATGGACCTAATCAGTTCCTAGCTCAATCAAATAAAAACCTAAGTCTATGGGCTCAAGCACACGAAAACAATGAGAAAACAAAATAAAAAAAAGCAATGAAAACCAAAATCCGGTGAGGTCCCCCAAGTGCACTGATACATGGCAAAACAGACCCCGAATAAGGTTGTGTCCAGAGTCTTAAGTCCTACAAAACAGAAAAAGGGAAAGTTCCAATAATAGTTACAAAATAATTACAAAAATGATTGGAAAAGAATTCTAGAATGAAGATTGTCTTCTGCTCTTCCTCCTCCTTCTAGGCTTCTCTCTTGTACCGATCGATGTAGAACGTCCGGTCTCTGCCTTGCTTGGGTGCATCAGCCCTCCTAAGATAGCCTCCATCTCTCCGTGGACCATCCTAACAAAGGTGAAACAAGAAGATTGTCAGAAGCAGTTATAAAAAATAAGAGAGAAAATAAGGAAATAAAATGACTAAAAAATGAAATCTAAAAATAAGGAAATAAAATCCTAAACTACCTAGTCGTGCTCCATGGCAACGACACCATTCTGATGACCTTCCCGGGCTACTTAAGTTAAATCAAACAAATCAAGCAAGTAGTCCAAGCTACTTTTATTAACCTAGTAGAATGACTAGGGTCGAACACCAGGAGCACAATTAAACCTAGGTAATCAAATCAAGAGATTAAAAGGATTTTTATTTCTATTTTATGACCTTTAGTGGTTTTTAATTTTTCAAATTTAATTTTAAAAAAAAGGCAAATGAAGACAATGAATAAAAGATACTCTCTCTCTGTATTTTTCAAATAGGATAAAAATAGCTAGAAAATCAAGTAATAATATTTTTATGTTTTTTGTATTTTATATTTTTTTTGTAGATTTTTGGGTAGTTTTTGGATTTTTTATGAATTTTCACAAAAAATTAAGAAAAACTCAAACAATGCATAGCTGGGAGAATTTTTCAAATTTAAAATATCAAACAAGCTCAAAACTTCTAGAACTTCAGTTTATCAAAAAGTATATATGAATATCTACAAATAAAAACTGAAGTCAAAATTAATGGATTTTAAAAAGATTTTATTTAATTTTTATGGTGTTTTTAGGGTTTGTAGATGTTTAGAGTTTTATAAAAGCAAATAAGATGAAAATGGATAGAAAAGCAAAGAAGCCAAATTATACCTACTCTAATAATTTTGGAATTTTTAAAGCATTTTTTTGAATTTTTATGAATTTTCTAGGGTAAATAGGGACTTTTATGTTGTTTTTATATTTTTAATAATATAAAATAAAATAAAATAAATACTAAAAAAATCATCACATGAAAAACATAATAGATTGAGCTACAAAAATGTTTTGTGGGATTTTTGAGCTAATTTAATATTTATTACAATAAAAGTACACAAAATTAAAATATTGGCTTTAGAATGACAAAAATGCAATTTATTTAGGTTCTAGGTCCAATTAAAACAAGCTATAAAAATCCAAGGGACAAAGTGCAAATATCCAAGCAATATCGTGCGCTACACGTGACACAGTCTCATAGGGGTATAAATGCAAATACTAAAAACCTTTTCTAATTCAGATAAAAAATGAAAGCACATTTTCTAATAAGTAGATAACCCACAAACACAAGTGTACAGTCACGTGGATTCAACACAACTGGACTAAAATGCAAATATGATAAGGTCCTTACTACAAATGTTCAAAACTAACTTTTACAATTGTTAGACTAAATAGAAACAACATAAAGGGTAAGGGAAAAAGGGAAATATACCCCTGCAGGCGCATGCGACATATGGCTCTGAAAAGTATCTTATGGCAAGGAGGTGTGGCATAGTCGTATGGCTTGATGGATTGGGAAACATCTGACGGTCTAAAGGAATGTTGGGGACGTACGGCCAGATCTCGCGATCAAGTATGGATCCAATGGTCCTGCAGACTGGCGCTAACGTATGGCTCAGATCTGAGGTGGATTAGATCATACTGTTAATATTTGGGTGTGGACGGACAATCTCGATAAGATTTGGAAGGGTGCTGCATCATCCGACGGTTCTGAATGGTGTTGGACGAACTATGAAGAAGGGACCATTGGGGCTTTTTTGATCATTTATATCAGGTGCTACAGAGCTCAACACAGTCAGACAAGGGGTCCAATACGTCGATGAAGTGTCTACGTGTCCGACTAGAGCCTCAGATGGCTCGGAGCGACGTTCGACATCGATCTGGAAGGTGTATCACCAAGAGCAGCTCCGCCTAGTCAGAGGAGGGTCGAAATGTCCCATTCATGCGCACCTGAACCTGTAAAAAGGTTTAGAGCTTGGAGATGATATGATAATCTGGCCGGGGTATTCTAAAACGAAAAGCAAAGAAGCGGTGGGGAGGTGAAGAGGACTCCCAACGTTGGTGGAGTAAGAAGTCCAAGTCTAATCTTGCTCCGATGAGCAACATTTAGGATGAGTAGGTTGCAAGGGAGGATGAATGATGAAATGGCACGTCGATCTGAATGGAGGGAAGTGGGATATGGGTCCCTAACACTCAGGTCAGAGCAATGATGGTGGATGGCAACCAATGGATGGAATATAGAAGACACGATGAAATGAAGACGAGAGAAGTTACCTACAGCTACTGTAGTGGAATGTGGAGTACGACATTATGAATGGCAATGTTGTGGCCTCGATTGCACTACGAAAGGTGGATGAAGCTGAACGTGGCAGAGCTCTCTGGCCACATACGAGATCCTGCTCAACTCGGCACCAAACTGAGCTTCAAGAAGGTCCAGAAGGCCGTTGTTATTATCCTACAGGGCCTCGTGAAGAAAAGTAGGTGCGAGGAGCGAGCTAGGGCATGACGGAGCTCGAGGAGAGGATTTATATGGGTTCCCAGGGTTCTAGAAAGGTCGGGAGATATATCAGGAACTAAGGGGGACTCGGACCCTCCTAGGAATCCGCGAAGGTCGCAGATCTTCTGGGAGTGCAGGGGTCCGTAATCCGAGGAAGGAGGTGGTCGATTCAAGCTGGAGAATGTGGAGAAAAGAGGTCCGGTGAAGCTCCAGTCGGGTCACACTTGGGAGGGGAAGGGTTGACCCAGGTTAACAGACCCGGGTTGACTAATCAGAAAAAAGGAATTTACAATATAAAAGAAAAAATAATTAAAAATAGTAAATGATTTTAAAATAAAAAATATAAAAATGAAAAATTTAGCTATTTTACAAGCCCTTTTTATGATTTTTATATATAGTAGTATACATAGTATATATTAATTTGTATAGGTATAATATACCTATATATTATATACATATATTTTTTTATTTTTACAAAATACATTATATTTTTATTTTATTTATTTACAAAATAATTTAAAATTTATAAAAACGTTTTATTAGATTTTACAATTAATTACATGTGTTAATTAATTAGGTTTATGTATAATATTTACACTATTGGTGCTACTATACAATGAAGAATTGATTTTATCTTTATTTTTATTTATTTTTTATGAATTTCATTTTAATTTATTTCATTATTAGGAATATTTACAAGAATTTAAAAAGACAATATATATACTTAATTCACAAAATAAATAAATGAATCTAGGCATACATATTGTGTACAATTGTGCACAATTTAATTTTTATTATTCAATACACATTTTTATTTACAAATCATTTTGAATCTTTTTATTGATGAATGAACTTTGATAGATATTTACAGAATAAATAATATCAATAAGATTTTTTTTTTGGAATTTATGAACAAATAGAGATCATATCTCTCTACTTTATTCCTTGTCGATCAGGCCAATATTTGACCTTCTCTCAGGTTTGGGTCAGTCTATACTTATTACATAATTACAATCTTCTTTTATTTCTTTTCTTTTTCTTTTCTTCTTTATTCTTTTATTTTGGTTAAAAAGAATGTTAAATATACAATATTAAAAAAAGCATGCACAATGCTAATTTATTGAATTTAATATATATTTACATGTATTTTACAAAGGGATTTCTGATAAAATAAAATAATAAAGAATGTGAATCATGTATTCATCATGCATTGTGCTGCAAATCAAGTTAAATTGTTGCATGCGGATGTAAAGCTCCTTATTTGTATTGCCAATGAAGATTGGTAAAGAGGGAGCAATGTGGGCTTCAACTTGAAGTATCAGTGGATCGTAGGTATTCAGATCAACTCAGTGATGTGGTCGGTGCCAGGGTTGTTGATTAATCCAACCGAGACCGACGGAGTGGTCGTACGATCTACACAAGGCGAGATCACAGTTACTGAGGTGACTGATGTAAAGTTCACTGAATTAAATCAGCAATCAACCCGCACAAATAATCAAGCAATGCAGACAAGTGGATCAAAATTTATTATAATATCCTATAAATAAGTGTGTATAATGACAAGAAGAGTAGGTTATCGAACATAGGGAACAAGGGATCTAGTATGTATATTATTTATAAATAAATAATATAAGAGTATATGTATGCATGTATAAATATGCACAATATGCATAATATGCACAATAATATAAGTGTATGTATAAGTATGCACAATATGTAGGGAGGAAGGGTTAGAAAGCATAGACCTTGGAGTTCCTTCTTCTTATGCGTGGCTATTTATTGATGAGATCTACATCATTTACAGCATAGACACATTAGTGCAGACAACATATTTAGGAAAGACTTCCCAGGTCAAACATGACCATACTACTTCCACCGACGAGTTCGTGCCTTTTTGTTTTGAGATTGTTGAGGATCTATTTCATGTCGATCCTGATTGAGATGTGTCAGATGATGACCCCGATATCAACTTGCACCTTGTTAGATCAATTCCTCAATGGTCACGCAAGAAGGTACGCCTTCTAACTTCTTAATCATTGTACAACCACTACTTTGTATATCAGCTTTCGTCTATTTCCTTCCATCTACTGTTTCCCTCATCCACCTCGATCTATATGCCTGCCTTGCTTAGGATGGTACTTTATCCTAAGCATAGGGGAGGTGGATGAGTCGACTACTCTTTCTTCGTTCTATTTCGTTACTCTTGTTGTTTCCCATACTTAGGGATCATTTACCCTAAGTATAAGGGGAGTGATGCGTACATTCCCCCAATATTTTTTTTTCATTTTATCAGTTTATTGGTCCTCTTTTGTGTTTCCTCTCTTGTCGATATTCCTATCTATACTGAGCGATCTCTTACCCTAAGTATAGGGGGAGACAATCCAAGTTGTTGAGCCGTTCATTCCCACCCTCGACCCTCCATGCATGTTGTATACAATTTACTATGCTTAGGATTAATTGATCCTACGTATAGGGGAACAATTGACTTATCAGTCTTTATTTATTTCGTAGTTGTAGTATAGGCTCTTCTATACTCAGTACAAATTAAGTCTTCTTCTTTTCTCTCTGATATGTAAGGACTTAACACAAGCTAAGTATAAAGGGGTCATATATACGTTGCATATACTTTATCCATAACTTGTACTTCATGTTTCTAATCACGTGGCTATTTAATAAAAGTTAGACACACATCAAAATTCTTTGTAATTACGATTAATAAGTCCGCTTAAAATGTTTTGCAAAACATTTTAAAAAATGGTTGGAAAACTCTTTGAAAATCTTTTGAAAACCCATTTGAAAAATATTTTGTAAAATATTTTCAAAATTTTTATAAAATATTTTATTTATAAAAATTTCTTTTATTTGTTTTAATAAAACATTTTGAAAATTTATTTGCAAGTGATTTGGAAAATAATTGCAAAAATACGTTAGAAAATCTTTACATACTGTTTGAAAAAACATTGCAAAATGGTTTTCAAAATTTGTAAATGTTTGCAAAATTTATTTATCACATTACATGCAAAATAAAGTTTTAAAAAATATTGTCAAAATATTATCAAATTAGTTTGAGAATCATTTACATAATTAAAATAAATAAAAATTCTTCACAAATCATGTATATATAAACCAATAAAAAGAGCTAACATTCAGTTTGTAAAGTACACCTTGACTCTTGTAAATATCGAAGCAATCCCATGTAAATATTTGCACATAAATATTTCACTAACTCTTTTTTTTAAAAAAATCCTTAACAATATGCAAAATTAAAAAAACTATAAAAATTTGCAAAATATTTTCAAAAAATACATAAAATTTTGCAAAACTTTTTCAAAAATCCATAAAAAGTTCATAATAGAAAATTGCTTCACAAAAATATTTTCTTACATTGTACATAACATCTGTATTTCTCAGAATAATTTTGAAAATTAAATAAGTCTAAGTAAAGTCTAATGATTGGAGCTTGGTATAATACTTAATACACTTAATTTTAGAGGGACCCAATGAGGATTGGTATTGGAGATACTTCAGGTTACCTTGACTTAATTCCTTAAGTTCTAAAAGACTATGTTCTAGAGTCAATTCAATATGTCTAATTATAACCTTTCATATCGTCCTTAAGACTCTTGAGACAGTGGATTGATTAGAAACCTTGCACTTGACACTTAGCTCAACCCAGATGGATTGTTGACAAATCTTGAAATCTAAGTCAGGACGATGCTAAGACGCTTCATCAAGGTTAGCTCAAGAACCATTCTTGGGGATTGTCAAAACTGGTACTCTAATCCACTTCTTTTGGTAAAAATTATCTCTAAAGACTAGAGACTGGATTGAAAAATGCTTCAGATGAGGAATGGTCTGCTGGCACAACTTTTTACAAGGCCCCAAAAAATGGACAGATCAAAAAGACTCTATACTCATCAGTACAAAAACAAGAATGTAGAGAAATGTAAATTCAAAGAAAATATCCAGTGAATTCTACACCAAAAATTCCATATAAATATTGAGCTTCAGAAAAAGTCTGCTTCTTGGTGAAGACTCGATTATACTGATCATGCTTCACAAAGGTATGAAGATTGCATTGGCCCATTCCCACTTCTTTTCCCATTTCTTCTAGATTCTCTCCCTTTTTGGTTGTAAAGACCGGAAACAGCTGATCTTATAAGGAAATATTTGTGTCCACGAGGATGAGTTACTAGATGAGCGTACTCTTTTATAGTTCAACAATTTGTCTGGGAAGATCCAAAAAATTCACACACATGGTGCAATAATCTCAAGGTAGAAAGAGTATGTGACTGAGAGAACGTGGCTGACCAGAATATGAATTGAATTGGATAATAGGATTATGGAATCTAAGGTCTGTTGTGTCACACTTTTTGACCTTAATGCGGTTCCGAACACACAAATAATCCAAAGGTCTTCTTTGAGGTCCAAACTTTGACTTTATCACAACAAGTTTAAAGTCAAAAATTATTAAAAGTCATTGCCTTTTCTTTTCTTTATTTTTTTTGCACTTATAGGCATAAGTGTTTTCTAGGGACTAGCAAAGGTAAGTATATGGGGTTGATGAATCATCATTTCACCACCTTTATTCTTTCATTTTGACCTTAAATCCCAAGTTAAATACTTGTATATATAATTAACTTGTAAAAAAAACACTATAAATAATACAAAATACTACATAAAATAATGTATAAATACTGCATTTAATTTCAAAATAAAATAATAAAAGAAAGAAAAGAAAAAGAATGAAGTGTCGAAGACACTAAGTGACCCTAGATCATGAGACACAGTCATCATGATGACTTGTCAACAAAGAATAAAGTAGGGAGAGATAGGGCATAGAAATTGTACATAAAATACATAAAAACCCTAGTTTTTAATTAATCGATAATTATATTTTGGGACCTATTTTATTTCATTATTTTTATACATCAAATAATAAAACCCTAAACATGAATATTGTACATAAAAATACAGGGAAAAATAAAAATAATTTCACTGAAAAATAATGCATAGTGTACCTGAGACACACAAAATAAAAAGCCATAAAGAAAACTTTGCATGCATGTATTTTCTCCATACAGATTCAAAATTGACCAAACTCACCTTATTATCCGTAAAATTAAATAAGTTATTTAATGAAGGTTTCATTCAATTTGGATTTAAGATGCAAAAGTTTAGCTTTGGGCCTTCATTGTGTAGTATACTTGTATATTATATTCAATATATTTATTCTTTATATTTTTCACTTAATTTTATTTTGTAAATTTGTAAATACTATTTAAAATACATGTACATAATTTAAATAAAATAAAACCATTAAAAAGAAAATAAAATAAATAACGTATTCCAATACATAGATAAAGAATACATGTATATACATATAAGGAATATTAATTAATTAAGCACGTAAATAAACTAAAAAATGAAGTAAACACATCTAAGTATGTAATTAAATAAATTAAAAATATTTAAAATACATGTATATAATAATAAAATATAAAATACAATAAAAACTAAATATATACATAATACGTGTATATTTACCTATATTTATACATGTAAATAATAACCTATAATAAATAGCCTTGTAAAAATAAATAAAAATAGGAACTAAATAATAAATTAAATTATGAACATTTGTTTGTGTTTTATTAAAAAATAATCAATTCATTCATTATTTTTTATTGAATTTACAACCATTTTTTATTCTTTTTTTCCTGTTTGGTCCATTTAAACCAAATAGGGCTCTCCCATTGCTGACTCTAATCAACTGTACAACCCTCTCCCACCCGTCCTATCAGACCTCGTTTCCCATTTTCTCACCATTTTCACTCAAACTCCACACCCTTCTTTGCTTCGAGCCCGTAACTCTTCTGATCCTCGCACCTTTGCCACCCACATTGACCCATGCTTCTTCACTTGCCACCGCTCCCTTGCATGGAACACCACCTCAAAACTCACCGATCTCCACCTTATAAAGCTTCACCCCCTCCACCTTCTTACGATTTGATCTCTCCTTGGTCGTTCTTATCCCCTCAGATCCATATAACCCTCTTCACTTGATGATATCAAGAGAACGGGAGGGTCTGCAGCGAGGAGGAGCAGCTGGTGGAGACGATCCAAGCCATCACCGGACACCTTCGCTGAAGGTTCTGCCTCTTCGACCCCAGGTCAAATCGAGGCACGTTTCTTCTATTCTTAGTTAACTCGTAGGTCTAATTTCCTTTTCTAAACTTTAATTTAGTCTTTCAGTTCGTAGATTAGGTTTAATTAGAAAATCCCTTTTGACCCGGAGCTCAAGCTCCAGGCCAATTCACCCCGTGTCGGACTGTTTCTCTCCCCACCTTCCAACTCACCTCGTTCCTATACTTAGATCTCGCTAAGATCTCACTAAGATCTGGGAATTGAGATCCAACCCTTGTCGTCTGCCGGAGCTTCATTGACATTCTACCTCCATTTGATTCCAGCTTCATAAATCGATTAAGGAAGTAGCCCTCGAGTTATGTAACCATTTGTTCAGGAATCAAGTCTTGAAGACACATATGGAGTTATGTGAAGCACCTGGAGCATCTCCAGGTGATCTGGAGCAAGAACAAGCCCTAGATCGACCATCATCGCATCTGGGCCCCACTGGCCACCTCCCACAACTACAGAGGAGCCTCAACAAGCTACCGGACCTGCTGGATCTTGGAGAGGCTGCTAGAGCAAGGATAAAACGAGTATCGAAGCTAGCCCAGGCTGAGTTCTTCCGCCCTTTATCCAGACCCTTTCACAATGGTTAGATCAAGAACACGACCGAGGTCTAATCTGGGCTGTCCAATTATTTCGAAGAGGTACGAGAGTTGAGTAGTTAGATCATTCACGTGTCAACCAAGCAGCGCTTGGATCAAGGGGTGTTAAGTGGGTAAATTTGCAAGACCCCCCTCTGAATTTTTTGTATTTAAGTAATATTTCTATAAATATCTTATTAAGTGTAAAAGATTCTAGAAAAATTACAAAGGACCCCGTGTACCAATCGGATATTGCACATTAGTCATGTACCAATTCAACTCATGTGGCCCCCCACGTGAGTTGGGCAAATTTCACTTGTAACCTCTCGACTTTCACTATTACACCTTACTATTAATAAAAATCAAATTCCAATTCAAACTTTTAGGTGTTTTTGTATGTAACTTTTCGTTTTTATTTAATATTACAATTATGCCCTTGCAAGCTTGATTAATTTTGATTTTGATTTTCTATTTTTTAATATTTTTCGTGCTCCAAAAGTTTTGTAAAAATAGGGATAAATGCTTGATATGATGATCATTCACGTTATTCATTTTATTTAGCATTTTATCTTCATTTTCCATCTATTAAAAATAAAAAAGAGTACAGTTATTCCATATTTGACTTAAAAATGCAAAAAATGATAAAAACTTCTTAAAAAATTCCAAAAATAGATATTGTTTTTCTACTATATTTTATCTATATAGACCAAAAATCACAAATAAATATCAAAAGAAACCAAAAATAGAAAACCCTTTCTAACCCTAAAAAAATTAGAAAATATTTTCTGAAAGCCCAAAAGATGTTTTCTAACCTAGATTTTTATTATACTTGTTATAACATATTAAAAATAGTTTTGAAACATTTTGGACCTATTTTATATTTTTATATCTCAAAACAATTCAACCTATTTAAATATTCCCTATTTTGGACTATTTAAATTTTCAAAATAGATAAAAATAAGCAAAAATCCTCCAGTTTTTTTGCAAAAATAGAAAAATATTTTAAAACACAAAATGTTTTATTTTATATTTTTTGTTATATATAGGTATATTTATAAATAGAGAATACTATATTTTATTTTTATACTTGTATATAGTTCCATATATAACAAATGTTATTATTAATTATTATAAATATTATAATTATAATCTAAATCCTTTAAACAAATAAAAAGATTTTTTTATTTGTATTTACTTATATATATATATATGTATATGAGGAAAGGGATCCTACTCCATGGAGTATGTAACTTACCTACTCCATTATCTTTTTTTCAAAAGTTTTTTTTTGGAAAAATGCTTCCACGGATTTTCATAACTATATCCCTCTAATATGTCATTCAAATTTCGTCGAAAACAGAGACTCCTACGGCCTCCATTTAGAAAAGGAAATATACATCAAATCTGTGACCGTTAAAAAATGACTGTCTGGAAGGAGGTCGTATGAGTCTCGGTTTCTAACGAAATTTGAATGACATATTAGAGGGATATAGTTATGAAAATACATGGAAGCATTTTTCCAAAAAATAAAAAAAATTGAAAAAAGAAAGAAAGTGGAGTAGGTAAGTTACCTACTCCATGGAGTAGGATCCTTTCTTTCTCTCTCTCCCTATATATATATATTATATGTTACATATGTATACCCTATATTATATATATTATTACATGTAGTTATATATATATTCTCTTATTATATATTAAAAAGAAAAAGAAATTAAAATGAGAAAAATATAAAATGTAAAGAAAAATTATAAAATGTAAAATATAAAAATATAAATAAAAAATAAAATAATTAAAAAACCAACAAAACATCAGGCACAATACAACTAAATATACATAGATACATTTTTATTTAGAGATAAATAATAATACGCTACATTTGATTGTTTTCTGTATTTGACACTCTAGTCGTACTTATACACTATACACATTTATTTGTAGGGTTTATAATAAATTTTAATCCACTACGCATTGATTGCTTTATTATTTATTGTGAATGATTGTTGATTTAGTCGTCTCTCGTGAACAGTCACATCGGCGACTGTGTAGCTCGCTATGTGAGCGCACATGACTGCATTCATAGAGTCGATTAATCACTTACCCAATTGGTGTAAACGATATTACTTCCTTTCCAAAATTGTAGGGAAGTTGTTCTCTCTCATCTCTTAAATTTTTATTTGTCTAATTTAGGAAATCTATTTGCAAACAATAATACCGTCCAAACAATTGGTGGCTTTGATCTTAACCTTCCATCTTCAGTCCTACGTCCAAAATCAATAGCTCATAGTAATACGAGTGAGCCCCTATCTTATTTGAACTGCATGTATAAACAACAAACTTAATTTAAGAAAAGACGTCAATATAATTCAATCGAACCCAGATGGAAGAGAGTTTAAATGGAACAAAATTATGTAGTTTGTGACGTAATTACAAATAGTTGAAGGATTACTGTGTAATTTTCAAGTACTGTTGCTGCCAGGTTTAGAAAGCTAGGGGCTTGTTGGGTAATTGGGTTGGTTGGGTTGTGGTATCATCACGTGAATAGTAGATGTTTGCATGGTTGGAATGATAAATGTGATGTGATGTAATATTTATTTTGTGTTATATTAACTTTTTTAGTGTTTATAGTATATTTTTTATATTAATTTGATTATTTGAACATTGGTTAAAAAATATTATATAAAAAAATAATAAGTTTCATACCAGTAATTCCAACTCAGAAACTTGAGGTATGCCAAATGTACCGGGATACGGCAACCAAAGAGGTCTCCCTGTTACGCAAATCACACATCTCAAAAGTAGCAGTTGATATAAATCGACCAAAACCAAAGCGACAGGATCGAATGGGGGTGGGTAAGCGAGGTGCAACTTGCAAGAGCTGCACCCAATAGATAGCGCCACGATTCTATACGGAGGACGGTGCAATTCCAGCCCAAGTTGGAAGGCAGAGCAGAGCTGAAAGGGAGGGATGGGATGGGCATCTGAGGAGCCGGCAGTGGCAGCTGCCCGTGGCATCCACCTGAACTTCACGTGGGTTGGAGTACGGGTCCATCACATGCACTTGCCCACACAGATGCCGGGTTCTCCGCTTCCCTGCTCCACCCAAACCCGCTGTCCCACCCTCTTTCTCTATCTGACTGCTACCGGTCCACCCAAACCCGCTGTCCCACCCTCTTTCTCTATCTGACTGCTACCGGTCCAACCCCAAGTTGCAACCGGACATATCGACGGAAGCCACAGGTGAAAATTAAATGGCACGTCCTCATCCATAGTGGAGTCCTTGTTCAGATAAAGGAAAATAATCAGTGACCAACTTGGGACATTTGTGCTTTCTTGGTGACTTGGCAAAAGAAAATTGTGAGCTTGTGGGTCTTGTGGAGATAAAAATTAGATCGGATAATATCTCCAATTTCCTTGCTGCTATACCTCGTGGTTGGGGTTCTATGCACAACAATACCAATCTGGGACGTGTTTGGTTTCTCTGGAGAGAAGACACATGGACGTGCATCCCTTTGTCCATTACCCCACAATCAATCACAGCAACTTGTACAAACAATGGAGGCCTCCAGATTTGCCTCTCGATCGTTTATGGCTCCAATTTCCCCTCTGAGAGAAGGGATCTTTGGGCTGAGCTGGGCCAGTTAAGGCACTTGACAACCTATCCGTGGCTGGTCATTGGTGACTTCAATGTGGTTAGGTTCAGTGAAGAGAAATTCGGGGGACGTGCTCCACTGCATACCTCGGTTGCCGATTTCAATCATTGTATTGATGAGACGAGCTTGATGGAGCTCGAACCTTGGGGAAATACACTCTCATGGAACAACTCCTCCATTGGCCCAAGAAGGATTGCTGCCAGGCTTGACAGAGCTCTCTGCAACTCCTCATGGATAGTGTTTTTTCCGGTTTCAAAAGTACGTTATTCTCCATTGGCTTCCTCCGACCACTCACTTCTTTCAGTTGAGCTCGTGGAAAAAGTGCATCGTGCCAAACCGTTTAGGTTCCTAGATTACTGGATAGCTAGGGATGGTTATCTACCTTTGATTGAGGCAGCGTTGGCTACCACTTTTAGAGGTAACCCCTTGTATGTCCTAGCAAGAAAGTTAAAAGCTGTCAAGCTCTCCCTTAAAGCGTGGGTTGTGGCTCATGGGAAGGTTGATGATGAATATAATGCGGCCTTGGAGGCTTTGAGATGCATCTCGGAGGCTCTTGGAATATTTCCGATGGACCTAACCCTTGCCCAGTTGGAACAAGACCTTAAATCCTACCTGCTTGGCCTTGAGGCAGATCAGGAATCCCTCTGGAAGTAAAGAAGTCGTGTTTTTTGGTTGAAATTAGGAGATCGCTCCACAAAATTTTTTCATCTCTCTGTCAAAATTAGAGAGGCTAAGAATAGAATCCCTTGCCTTATTGATGGTGAAGGAAAGTTGGTGGATGACCCCTTGGCGGTTGCCTCGCAAGCTCTCTCCTACTATGAAGCTCTTCTTTCGGAACCCGTTCAGCTACTATGTCAGCACCCCCCGCGCGGAGGAAAGTGCTCTCCATGGATGCTAGGTTGTGGCTTGAAAGACCTTTTGGAGAATCTGAGGTTTTGGATGCCCTTCGCACGATTGGCTCCTCTAAGGCTCGTGGTCCTGATGGTTTCAATGCAAAATTCTTCAAACATCATTGGCCCTTGGTCAGGAATGATGTACTTGCTGCCATGAACTTTCTCCACTCGGGAGGTTCTATGGTTAGGCAAGTTAATCACACTTTCTTGACGCTTATCCCCAAGGTTCGTTGATGAATCTCCATTTCATCACCTTTATTCTATCATTTTGGCCTTAAAAACCCCAGCAAATGCATGTAAATAGTATTAATTTGTCCATAAAAGCATTCATTATTCATTGTATTAATTATATATTAAATAAGGTTTTTATGCCAAAATTAATGAATAAAGAGAAGAAAAGAAAAAGGAATAAAATATTGCAAATATTTTATGACCCGAACCCTGAGACCAAGGTCAGTATGGAATTGGTCGACAACGAATAAAGTAGGAGGAGATAAGGGACGGCAGTAAAATAAGTACCCCATTTATTTATTCATTTATGTATGCATTTTTGACACCTATTTTGTACATAATTATTCATTCCTCAAATGAAGAAACTTTGTACATGAAAGTTGTAGATAATAATGTAAATAAAAATACAAAATTGAGTTTGTGTAAAAATAATACTCAGTGTATACTTTATACACAGAATAAAAAGCCAGAATCTCAACTTCACAGACCCATATCTTGCAAATAAAAACTCTAAATCACCCAAACTCACCTTTAATTGTATATAGCTTTCCAAGAACTATTCAATAAATTTGGTTTCATAATTTTTGGAGTCCAACTGCAAAAGTTAGGTTTTTGGCCTTAATTGTGCAACCTGCCTGATTAAAATATTCAATTTATTTCTTGTTCATTATTTTTACAAAATTATATTTTTAGAATTCTGTAAATAATGTATACAATTCATGTACATATTGAAATTAAAAGAAAACCAAAAAAAATTTGTAAAATAAAATAAGTCTATAAGCTACATAGACAAAATACCTATGCTATCTATAGGTATATAAAATGAAAGGGGATTTTATTATTCATCTATATTTTTATAACAATGTAAATATTACATATAACTCATTAAAAATACAAATCCAAAATAAAAACGAAGAAAATACATTAAATAAATTAAGTACATATAAAATATAGGTAAACTACCTATAGGTATACCTATATATATGGACCTATTTATTTAAATATAAAAATCAACTCATAAAAATCAAATAAAAATACCCTCACACTCATAAAATAAATTATAAATTTATAAAATAAGCCAACAAAATAATAAAATAAAATAAACAAAATAAAAATAAAATATACAAAATACATGTAAATACATGCATAAATACATTATTAAAATAAAACCATAATAAAATACATCAAAAAATTAAATAAAAATCATAAACAAATACTACATGAATTAATACATATTTTTCATTTTATAAGAAAAAATAATAAAATCATTATTAGGTCAAATAAATCATTTTCGAATAAAATTCCCTATTTTGTCCGTTTGCGGCCGATGTGGACCAATGAGGGCGCGGCCATTGTTGACCGTCCGATCAACTGTCCCATCTGGGACCTGGCACTCCAGAACTGTCTTTTCCCCGAATTTCTTCCCTTTTTTACGGCCATCTCGTCCATCGATCGCACTCGCATTCTTCACAAGAAATCATCCCTGATGATCATTGATGCCCGCCGATATCTTAGACCAACATGATGCTCAATGGATTACTCAATAAACGCCAGTCAATAAGGGTTCATTCCAGTGTTTATAAATAAGAAGCTCCGCCCCCTCCTCAAATTTGGCCAATTTCATCCACCCAAAAGCCTCGAATTTGATACTGGGAGGTTCCTCGTGACAGGGGGAGCATTTCAGCGACTCAAATCGGCCGGAGGAGGGATAAGTTTTGACGCGGCGGAGCTCCGGCGTCCGTCCTGCTCCCTGGTGGTCCCCAGGTATAAGAGATGTTCTTTCTTGCATTTTAGGTAGATTTTAATTCCAGCTTTCCTTTCCCGTGCTTAGTTTAGTCTTTAGTTAATTAGCGTAGCATGAAATCGACAAATCGAAGTTCGCACTGTGATCTCGATCGTTTCCGACCGCCATTTTCACCTCACCTCGTTCCCCATCGCGTGCTCCATCTCCCTATCACTTTTGTTCAACCAAGGACCCCCAGTCCTTGCGAATCGGAGCTCCACCTCCGCTTATCGTCGGAGATCCTCCGCCTCACCTCATTTTGCGCCAAAGCTTCAAAACCCAGGGTCGAGGAGATAGCCCTCGTTCCCCCGGTTCTTCCTATGCAGGTCAACACGGAGCCCTTCTGGGCTCGATTCGAACCAGGAAGAGGCTCTTGGAGGTCCCGACCTTCATCGACCTCGCCCGAGCTCCTTGGACCTCCAGGAGCCACGCCAAGACCACGAGCAGACGATGGATGCCTCCAGCTACGATCCGAACACCTCAGATGCGAGGAGGAAGCCCGGAGGAGCCAAAGCTTCAAGATCGAAGCTCGCCTCGCGCGAGCTTCTTCCCTGTTCTTCCAGGAGGCTCCATCGCCGTCCGATCAGGGTGGCACACCTAGATCACACCAGAGACGTCAGATGAAGCCCTGCACCGACCGTCAGATAAGCTCGGCTGATCTAATCTCAGCCCTTCATCGGCGAAGCGGTATCGGCCGTTGGATGCGCGACGCGTGTCCAAGTGAGATGATCCACGCCGTCCACCAGCGCGCACTTAGGGGTAATTTGCAGATCTTCACCCTAGCCTTTTTGTATTTATTGTTTAGCCCTGTAAATAAAAATCGAAGTTCATTTTATTTTGGATATTTTGCATGGACCCCCCTGTATGATTGTGATATTACTTTTAGTTCCAGTCTACGTCACCTCACGTATCGTCCCACGTGAGGTGGTTAAATTGCACATAAAATAAAATTGAAAGTGTATTATTTTTGTGAAAATTGCAACCAAGACCCTGAACTTTTCTGAAATTACTATTTGGTCCCTATGGGTGCGGATCATGTGTAGTCCCACGTGATGGTCATTTTGCGTGGGGGTCCCTGGCGGGTTTTGTATTTTGTTTTAGCCCTTAAAGTTGCAGACCATGTGTTATAGTTTTGGTGTTTTTGCAATACAGCCCCTGTCTTTATTTTTATTTGCAAAAAAGCCCCTGCTAGGCCATATATTTTTGTATGCTTTGACCATTTATTTCATGCATCATCTTAAATTGAAAAATTCTACAAAAATGAATATAAGCTCAAGTTAGCTTGCTCTTGCATGCCATATTTTTAGTTTTCATTTTTGTTGCATTTTTGCATTTATTAAAAATAAAAAACATGCCTTTTGTCTACTGTCTAGCTTAGAAAATACCAAAAATATATTAAAATACCTTAAAAATTCCAAAAAAAATACCTACTGTCTATTTTATCATATTTTAGTGTCAGTCCAAAAATCACTGAAAATCTCAAAAGAAAAACCTTAAAAATTCAAAAATACTTCAAATCTTCTAAAAATTCTAGAAAATTATAAAAAAACTCTAAAAAATACAAACTCAACTCCTGTAGGTTCTATATTTCATCCTCTTTATTTTAAAAATAGTTTAGAAAAATTTTGTGGCTGTCGTATATTTTTCATTCCCATTTTACCCCCAGCTAGTAGCTAATTCCCTGTTTTCCCTTATTTTGCTATTTAAAAATACTAAAAACATTTTGAAAAATACCCTAAAATCACAAAAATAGTAAAAAATCATAAAAATACCAAAAAGATTTTATTTTTGAATTTTTGACTATTTTTGTATATTTTTATAAATATTGTACCACCCCTCTCTCTACATTATACATATATTCCCATATTGAAAAAGAAAATTAAATATATATATATATATATATATATAGAGTGAGATAAGTATGTCTAAGTATATCTAGATATACGTATGTAAAAAAAATAAAAAAAATAATACATATATATATATATACACTTTATTCTCTATACATACCCTTTATATCTTTATATATCTATATTTTATAAATCATATATATATAAGTATATAATATTAGGCAATATATATATAATAAAAAAAATAATAATAAAATATAAAAAAAAGAGAAAAAGAAAAACCCACAAAAATAGGATTCATACAAGGATGACTATGTTGTACATAATCACCATAGGCTACTTCATTCCTGCATTGCTCTCTGTGGTTCCACCTCTACATACTTATTCACTGTGCATCTTGTGGTAGAGTAACAAATGTTAATTCACAAATTTTGGGATTTAATTAAGTCATTCTTTGATCGTGGGTTAATTGCTGATTAACTGGTGTTCTGTGAGCGGTCGCCTCAGCGACAACATATTTTGACCCATGCAGAATGTCTGTTATCAGATGGCGCCGTTGCCGGGGAGCAATGAGCGTAGCCTATTATTTTTGTCATTCTTGTTTAGAAATTGATGTATCATTAATTTTGAGAGCAGCTATTTATTTTGCAATTGGTCACCATGCTCTATTGATTTATTCATTGTGATTAATTTCTTCCTGCTTTATTTAATTGATTGAGCTATACTAATTCAATCTCTTTGTGACTTTGTTGCGAGGGCCCGCCACGCGAGGATGGTTCCTTAGGGAGCCAAGGCAGCCGAGCTTGGAGGAGGGTGGCCTTCACCTCATGACCATCTGGAGAGAGCACCAAGGATACAAGGGGATGGGAGTTAGATAGGCTTAGAGTGATTAGAATTATTTTCTGTAATTTATTGTGAGAGAGAGACAATTTTGGCATGTAATAATTAACAGGACTCTACTCTTCACAATGAGGTCTAGTGCCCGGGGGATTGTTCACATGGGGGCCTCAACGCGATTTTCCGAGTTTTCCATCGCTTTCTTTTCTTTGTTTCCCGAAGTTTTGAGTTTTCTGCCTTTATTTTTACTTTGTTTAGTGTGCTTGGAGCCCCTAGATATAGGTTGCTTGATTCGGTAGTTAGGTCCAAACATTAATAAGAATGCATGTTCCTATAGTATACTTCGTATGGATCTAGTCAAACTTAAACAAGCCATTCATTTGTCTCTTAGCACTTGTGCCACAGCGAGCCCCATAAATCGCTATCTCCTAAACTCAAGTGTGTTGAGCAGAGGAGGAGTGAGCCAAGACCGGACTTTTGAGGCTAAAGGCAAATGAGCGACTTATGGTTCTTCATGCTAATAGCAGCTAATGTTTAGGGCGATTTTGTGTCTTGCATACCGACATGTAGATATGATTAAAAATTCTGTTTTGCATACCACATGGAGGGGGCTAGGATGCACTGTAAGTCTTCTAACTCAGCATGCATCATTCGGTTCAATGGTGAGATTTCCATCATGGAACCACTTGCACGGCTTTTCCGCTATCTCCCTCTGATTTTGAGCACCTAGGACTTAAATGAAAATCTACAAAAACGTTAGGCGCTGGTATGAAAACAGACTCAAAAAAAGTGAAAACCCAAAAAAATAAAACAAGGGGACTGCGAAATAAACATTGACCTTAATTAAAATATGTAATGGACTATCATTGTACCGGGTTCATAAAGCCCTCGTTGTTTTTAGGTACTTTGGAGGGGGACCAAAACCCTACTCCCTTGAGCGAGTGCGACCCCCTAAGGATTAAAGCCAAAAACCCAGTCTGCAACTGCCTTGTGTATCGCCTGGATTTCCGAAGTAATGGCGCTTCTATCGTACGTAGGCGAGTAGGACTTGGTCACCAATGATGACACTCTGTTGTGTAGAGCATCGACCCTGTTCGAAGTATTGAGCATAGGCCACGCCTTCACGGGGGTGTCTGTCTCATCGTCCTGCATCCGAGTAGGTTCTTGTACGCTCACGGGTGATTCCGTTGCGAGCGAGAACCGGAGTATTGGTTTCGCCTATCGGCTTCCTCTCTCTATTTCTTTGGCTGAGTAGGGATCCAGGAAGGGTTACAAGGACTCCAAAAAGTACAGACTACAGGTTACACAAAAGGAGGACAAGTACATGATACTCTTCTGGCAGTACTCTCTCTCCTATAGGGTAGCGTAGTAAGGACTTGTTACAAGATATGCTTGAAATCACAACTCTAAAAATGAAAAGATAATAAATAGCCTTCACGGCTTCACATGGCGTGAGTTGGTGAACCCAATTTTGCATTGCGTTTGTATGGATCTAGATTAAGGTTCAAAGATCGAGTCCCGCGTCTTTGCGCATATTTTGTTGTTTCTCCCTTTGACCACCCCGCTCACCCGAGCCTTTCTACTGTTTTACATTCCTTTTTATTCTTCGTTGACCATCATATCCTTCTTCCAACATCCAATCCTCTTTCATGCATCGCGAAGTTGATCCATGGATGGTTTCCGTCGGGAACTCGCCGACACCCACATTGATTCCATAGACTCAACTCCGCCAATAAATTCGAGGCGATTCTCGAGAACCTGATCCGGACTTTGTGGATCGATCTCCAGACTCCTCGTCTTCTACCTTTCTCTTGGCCACCCAATAAACTGGGATCACTTTTGTCCCGCTTTCGTCGTTGTGAATGGAAGTCGATTACAATCCACATCCTTTTCCGTTCATAACATGCTGGGGTTGACCTGAATTCCAGTTTCATCATGACGGCTGAACAAAATTGCAAATGGTCTGATTTGGACTATCTCATTCTGCAGATAGAAGACAGAGCGAGCCCTAGAGACTACTCCGGAGTTCATTTCGTCTGACTCAGACCCAGATATGGCTCCTCAAGGAAAGGGCAAGGGTCAGCAACCACCCCTACTAGAAGGACAGATACCATACCCGAATCAAGTCAATGCACAACTACTGGCATCTATCCAGGCCATCCAACAGCAGCTAACCGAGCAGGCCCTCGCGCATACAGCATTGCAGGATATGTTGAACGATGTGATGAACCGAGCTGAGGGAGGAGGAGGAGGAGGTGGAGGAGGTGGAGGTGGAGGAGGTGGTGGGCCTAACAATGATGATCCAGAATTTCCACCACAACCCAAGCCTACACTTAAAGAGACATACAATCCGGGAGACACCCAGATGACCGAGTGGATCCTCATTCCACCGGTACACGCTCACTTTGAGATGAAGCCCCAGTTCATTGCTCTTCTCCCTGCATTCCATGGAAACACCAGTGAAGAGACGTACATTCACCTGCAGTAATTCTCTCGCATTTGTCGCACCACTCACTATCCTAATGTCCCTCTAGACATTGTCAAGATGTTGGTGTTCCCCTTCAGCTTACAAGACAAGGCCCTCTATTGGGTCAACCATCTGGGGAAGGTTGTGACGACATGGGAGGATTTGAAGTCAGCTTTTCTGCATAAGTATTTCCCTCTCGGTCGGCTCAACCAGATGAGAGCCCGAATCAGTAATTTCTCCCAAGGAGCCCATGAGTCAGTACACGAAGCATGGGAGAGATTCACTGACCTGCACGAGAAATGTCCCCATCACGAGATTCTGAAGACCAGCTTGGTCCAGCACTTCTTTGGGGGACTGAACATCGAGAGCCAAAGGCTCGTTGACGCAGCATGTGGGGGTTCGCGCTTTAACAAGGATGAAGACGTAGTCTGGTAGATATTTGAAGAAATGGCCGAAGGAGAGGCCGCCCTCTCTTCATCCAAGGCATATCAGAAGCAGCCCCAGATCCTCAGAAACAAGTACACATGGCAGCGTCCAAAGAGGCAGAGAGAGATGAGAGCTCCAACCTCAGTATCATCGGGGGCCATCTCTCGAAAGTTGACATCATTGAGAAGCGATCACAGGACCTCGAAAAACTCACTGTGATCGAGAAGAGGACTCAGAATTTAGACAAGATTGATCAGATCAACAAGTACCTTGAACTGTTGGTGGGCACCATCAACTCTGTTCAGTCGGCGACACCATCAGAAGCTCCAGCTGAGAAGAAGGATGAGCAGCAACCGCAGCATCAGCCTCAGCCGAGCCAGCAACCACCGGCAGTCCAGCACATGTACTACGTGCAGGCGCCCGACCAGGGCCAGCCGCAGCAGCAGATGGTTGTGTACCAGCCAGAGTTTCTTTCAGGACCTGATCCAGTTTTTCCACCACCACCCCTGATTCAGGAAGTGAACGGGGTATGGACCAACGACGCACAACCGACCCGTCCTATGGGACAACCCCATGGTCAACCACTTGCTAACCGGCAATACCACCAACCTCAGGGTGGTCGCTTTGGATAGTCCTCTCAGCCTCATCAGTAGTATCATCAGCCTCCCCAGTATGTAAATCAATGGAGGCAGAATCAGCCATACCAGCAGCCGCAGTACCGCCATCCACAGCCGTTTCATCAGTATGCGGCTGCTCTACCTCAGCAATATCAGCAGTATCCTTCCCCCTCTTATCAGCAACTTCAACTTCCTGCACCACTCCAGCACCACCAGCAACAACCTCCGCACCCATCCATGCAACAGCAGCGTGATCTGCACGCTGAACCCACCGATGTAACCCCTGTGAACCCTACCATGGATTGCCTTGCCCAACTTGTCAAAGGGCTGGCGGAAATGACCAAGAGGCTTGACGACCTGAACGCCACTAGAACTTCCATTCCATCTCAGGTCGAGGCCAACCCCAATAACCTCAAAAAGAAAGAGCAGGTAGAATGTGATGTCCTGTCCGTGTCTGAAAATGATATTACTGTTTATTCTAATGTTGTTACTCTCAGGAGTGGTAGGGCCTTGCCTCCGCCTGCTACCAAGAATGGGGTGAATAAAGAAACAGGTGGATCGTCATCTTCCGCATCAGCCGTGCCAGCTACAGGGGCGGGTGAGGAGGAAGAAGGAGAAGCCATTGCAGCCGTCGTGCATTTCCAGCAACCTCAGCTCAAAATACAAAAAAAATCAGCAAAACCAAAAACAACAAAAAGAAGCTTGCAACCGAAGCGAAGCCACGCCAGCATTGGAGAAGCCGCCAGCAGCAGCCGATCCCTCGCCAGCCGACGGAGCATATGCTACACTTTTTGCTCGCCCTACAACACCCACATGCCAGGATACAGTTTGTACTCCTTTTTGTAGTCCGGATGTACAACATTCTGTGGGCGATGATTTTGATGTAAATAAGAACTCTATTTCTCCTACTAGAGATGTACATATTCCTTTTCCTCATGCAATATAAAAATCTAAAAAAATTGCAAAACGAAAAAAGGCATTGTCTGATCCAGGAGTTGTGCAAATATTAGACAAGTTGACTGTTGAGATTCCCTTGTTGAAGGCCGCGGAGTACATGCCAGTTGTGAAGAAAGGACTAAAGGAGGCATGTACCAACAAACGTCGCCCAGCATAGGAGAACAGACGCAGAGATGTAGAGAAGCACGTGCTATCCATGGCCACTGTGGCACCTATCAGCAACCTCCCACAGAAGAAGCAAGACACAGGAGCACCTCTTATCAGTTGTGAGATCTTTGACCAGGTCTTCGAGCGCACTCTCCTCAACAGTGGGTCCTCCATCAACCTTTTGCCATCATCCATAATGCAAGAATTTGGGCTGGGTCCGCTCAAGCAGACACGAATGATCCTTCAGTTCGCTGACCGATCTATTAAGCGGCCCCAGGGTCTTTTGGAAGACATTGTAGTTAAAGTGCAGGAGATGCAATTTCCAGCTGATTTTGTAGTCCTTGATATAGACTCACCAGTACCCCTGCTCCAGACCCCTATCATCCTTAGTCGACCATTTTTACGTACTTCAGGTGCCGTGGTTGATTACAGATCTGGCAAGATTACTTTTAGCTCGAACACCAAGCAAATCACTATAAACATGAGCAGAGAGACGAATTCCACGACTGATGAGAGCCAGGCAGCATCCAAAGCAGACTGTGACTTTATTGCAGAAATCAGAGATTCATTCTTGTCATTGGACGATTCATAGACCCGGGAAATCCTCACTCTTGAGGAGGACATGGAAAGCACAGTTACCCTAGGCTCCGATGATTCTTGGGAGACGGATTCTCAGATGCAGGTGCATCTCTTTGATCATTCACTCCAGACCGAACACGATCAGCCTAGCGCAGAACCGTTCAGCACATCATTACGATCTCAACAGAATAATGAGGATTGTAGCCCCTTCAAAGAAATATATCCCACCACCAGCATAGTATTTGAAGTGACCGACAAGTTGGACAGGTCAAAACCATAACTCAAGCCACTTCCTGTAGGCCTGAAGTATGCTTTCCTTGTGGGTGGAAAACAAATGTATCCTGTCATCATCAGCAGCAGGCTGAATTCGGATCAGGAATCTCGTCTTCTAGAGGTTCTAGAAAAGAATCGCAAGGCACTTTGTTGGTGTGTATCAGATCTCCGAGGGATAAATCCAGCTTTGTGTTCGCACCACATCTATCTTTAAGAAGATGCCAAGCCGTCCCGCGAATTCCAAAGAAGGTTGAACCCTAACCTCCGGGACGTCGTCATGAAAGAGATAACAAAATGGTGTGATGCAGGCTTTATCTATCCCATCTCCGACTCAAAATGGGTAAGCCCACTGCATGTAGTTCCAAAGAAATCTGGGCTTACCGTGGTTATAAATGACAAAGGAGAGGAAATATCCACTCGGGTACCAACATCCTGGCGGGTGTGTGTTGACTACCGCCGTCTTAATGCAGCAACTAAGAAGGATGACTTCCTCTTGCCATTCATTGATCAAGTTTTGGAAAGACTAGCAGGTAAGGAGTTCTTTTGCTTTTTGGATGGGTATTCCGGGTACAACCAAGTGGCGATCGCTCCTGAAGATCAAGAGAAGACTACATTCACTTTCCCGTTCGACACCTACGCCTTCAAGAGAATACCCTTTGGGTTATGCAATGCACTTGTAACCTTCCAAAGATGCATGTTAGCAGTCTTCGCCGAGATGGTAGGCAGTTTTCTCGAGGTGTTCATGGACGACTTCTCTGTCTATGGTGATAGTTTTGATTCCTGTCTTGAGCACCTAGACAGAGTACTTCAGAAGTGTCGGGAAGTCAATTTAGTGCTTTCATGGGAAAAGAGCCACTTCATGGTCACTGAAGGCATCGTGCTGGGCCATATCGTTTCCAAACGTGGCATGGAAGTCGACCCGACAAAGGTGGATGTTATTGCAAATCTACAACCCCCTCAGTCAGTGAAGAATGTAAGGGCATTCCTGGGGCATGTGGGATTTTACAGGCGATTCATCAATGATTTCAGCCGCATTGCCCGACCTTTGACAAAACTTCTGTGCAAGGAAACTGAGTTCAATGTAGATCAGCAGGTTCTCCTTGCTTTCAATCAGCTGAAGGAGCTTATTACTCAGGCTCCAATCTTACAGCCGCCTGACTGGTCTCTTCCCTTTGAGATAATGACCGATGCGTCAGACTTTGCAGTCGGGGCTGTTCTTGGGCAGAGTAAAGAGAAAGCGCCCTATGCCATTCACTACGCTAGCAGAACATTAGATGAAGCACAGAGAAATTATACAGTGACAGAAAAAGAGTTGCTGGATGTGGTTTTCGCCCTTGAGAAGTTCAGATCCTATTTGCTTGGATCAAAAGTCACAATTTTTACAGACCACTCTGTTATTCGGTACCTCCAGCAGAAGAAGGATGCCAAGCCGAGACTGATTCGATGGATCCTTCTCCTCCAGGAATTTGATCTAGAAATCAAGGACAAGCCTGGAGTTCAGAATGTGGTAGCAGACCATCTCTCCAGAATTGAGCAACACGAGCCTCCTCTGAACAGTGCACCCATTACAGAAACCTTTCCTGACGAATCAATCTTAGAAGTGGATTCTCTTCCTTGGTATGCTGATATAGTCAATTACCTCGCCTCTGGGGTAACACCATAGGATTGGACGAAGAATCAGAAGAACAAATTCATGTCGACCATCCGATTCTATCAATGGGAAGATCCTCTTTTATTCAGGGAAGGAGCGGATTGCATTTGGCGTAGGTGCATCCCTCAGGCGGAGCAATCTAGTGTCCTCGAGCATTGTCACTCGCTCGAATCTAGTGGACATCACTCTGGAGATCGTACGGCAACCAAAGTACTTCAGTGTGGCTTCTGGTGGCCCACATTATTTAAGGATGCAGCAGAATTTGTCAAACGATGTATTGACTGTCAGACATTGAAAGGTACACTCACTGCAAAAGATTCGATGCCCCTAAAAATCATTCAGATAGCAGACGTTTTCGATGCATGGGACATTGACTTCATGGGACCTTTCCCTAAGAGTTAAGGTTTTGAGCACATCCTTCTTGCCGTCGATTACGTGAGTCGTTGGGTTGAAGCTATCCATGCCCGAGCCGCCGACAACCGAAAAGTATGTCAGTTCCTGAAGAAGAACATCATCTCGCGGTTTGGGATACCAAAGATTCTCATATCAGACGGGGGTAGCCATTTTATTAATAAAGAGGTCAAGAAATTGACGAAGGAGTACGGCATCGACCATCGTGTCGCATCTCCTTACCACCCTCAGACCAATGGCATGGCAGAATTATCAAACAGAGAAATCAAGACTATCCTGCAGAAACTTGTAAGGCCAAACAGGAAAGACTGGTCCCAACTCTTGGACTCGGTCTTATGGGCTTACAGGACCGCCTACAAGCCTCCTTTGGGCATGTCGCCCTATCGTCTTGTATACGGGAAGCCGTGCCATCTGCCCGTTGAATTAATTCATAAGTTTTTATGGGCAGTTAACAGTTGCAATTTGGACTCACGCAAAAGTGGTCAGAAAAGGAAGGATGATCTGAACAGACTCTTGGAGTTCCGAGACTATGCATACGATAACACATTGATGTACAAAGAGAAGGTGAAATGCTGGCATGACCGGCACATCAGACGAAAAACCTTTGATGTTGGACAGAAGGTGTGGTTATTTGATGCAAAGTTGCGGATCTTCCCAGGCAAATTAAAGAGCAAGTGGACAGAGCCATTTCGAGTTTGTGAAGTGCGTGACAATGGAAGTATTGCTATATCAGAATTGTCTCCTGATGCACAGCCATTTGTCGTCAACGGTCAACTCCTGAAGCCTTACCTCGAACCAGATACATTCATGGCCGTTGTTGACTCCATTCAGCTCGTACACCATGATGACATATCCACAACAACGGCAGCATCAAAAGATTCAGATAATGTACTCCAAAAACTGTTTATCAGATTTTCTTCTTTTCTTCTTTTCCTTTTCTATCTTCTTTTTGTATCTAAAAGGTGCCGCTCTTGTAGACAGTTTTCCATACTTAGGACGTACTTTGTCCTAAGTATAGGGGGGATGTGCACCCTGAGTTTTTCATTTCATCTCGATCCTCTCCATTGTCTCCTCTTCTTGTCTATACTTAGGAGTACCTTACCCTAAGTATAGGGGGGGACAATCTGAGTACGATCTGTGTATTCCCACCCTTGACCCTCCCTGCTTTTTGTACAGTCTGCTATACTTAGGATTATTTGATCCTAAGTATAGGGGGGACGGTCAACTTCTCATTCATTCATTCATTCATTCACATATATTCTTTAGATCTGTCTATACTCAGTACGAGTTATGTCTTCTCTTTTCTCTTCGACCTATGAGGACATAGCTCAAGCTAAGTATAGGGGCGTCGTATATACCATGTATATACTATAAGCCATAACTCATACTGAAGAATAAAAAATCAACTCAATCTAAAAAGTAATAAGTAACTCTATAATAATAAAAGATGATTGTGAGGTCCTCAAAACACTTTGTACTTGTACTGATTAATAAGTCAGGAAAAGCGTTTTGTGCAAAATATTATCTTTGAAAAATCTTTTAAAAATCGCTTGCAAAATAGTGTGTACAAGTATTCAACCTTTGTAAAATTAGTTTTGTGTGCAAAATTTATTTTCTTTGAGTGAAATAAAAATGTGTGAAAACTAGTGTGCAAATGATTGGAAAATTTGGTTGTCAAATTCTTTTGAAAAATCTATCTATTCTGTGTGAAAAACCTTTGTAAAATCATTTTCAAATGCGTGTACATGTTGTAAAATTATTTTGGACTATAGTTTCTAAAAAAATCTTTTGAAAACAATTCTTGAAGAAGTCTGAGGAGTCTGCATGAAAAATCTCTCATACAAAAATAAGCAATAATCCCAAATAAAGCTTATAAGAGCCAAAACTATGTTGTACAGCAAATACATTTTTTCTTTGTATATACTGATTAATAAATCAGGTTAAATACCTTTACAAATATTATTTGAAAAATAGTGTGAACTGTTTGGAAAATTTGCTGTGAAATGTTTTCAACCTGTGTAAAATTGTTTGGATTGTAAAACTTTGTCTTTGTGTGGAATAAAGGATTTGAAAAACCTATGTGCAAATGTTTTTGAAAAATGTTTGTCAAAACTATTGTGGAAGTATATATATAGCGTAAAAGATCTTTGCAAAAATAGTTTTCAAATGTGTGTAAATGATTGCAAAAATTATCGTGTACTATAGTTTGCAAAAATTCTTTTCAAAAGAAATCAGAGAAATATAAGCATCATTACAAATACTTGTAATTCGTAGATAAAAAGCATAAAAATTCTTTCTGCACAATCTGAATAAACTACTTCATCAAAACCTGTAAAGTCTTTATAAATCCATATATTTTGTAAATAAAGCAGTAAGCCCGTGCAAATAATTGTATGTACTTTTTGTATGTGTCAAGCTTTTTATTTGCAAAAATTATTTTGTGAAAAGATTCTTGGATTCTTGTATATTCTTTGTGAAAAATTGCATTGTGCATAGCATGAGCATACCATTTATATTCTTTTTGAGTGAGCTTGATGATTGAATCAGTCCAATAAAGTCTAAAATTGGCTTGGTTAGACCTTACCGCACTTAACTGCACTGGAACCTCATGGGAACTAGGTTTAAGGTACTTCAGGTCTATGCAGACTTAATTCTTTGAGAAATCAGGGCTGGGTTCAAGTCACCTCAACTGACTAACTAGAACTTTTCGAGACACACTCATGACTCTTGCCGACCGTGACCTAACTTGGACACTTGCACCTTTCACTTGGCTCAACTCAGTTAGAGTGGTGAGGGGGTTGGATTTGCCAGTCTGAGACGCACACGGGTGGAAACATTCGTCCTCGTCTTGGGAGGGAAGTGCACCCCAACCTGGTTCAATAGCCATGAGGTCTAACGACAGGAGATTGTGGGTTGCAATAAAGCTTCAAAAGAGGGATAGTCTACTGGCTCAAGAGGAAAAACTCCTTATGTAAATGCTGCTGTGAATAGTATGTCGAAATAAAAAATGGTCAGGCCTGTACAAAAATAAAATGCATGTAAAGTATGTACATATGTTGTAAAGCCAATAAGCAAGCTTGAGTTCCAAAGTCAAATATATGAGCCTGCAGCTGGATGACTTGACTACACCGGTCTTGCATCCTAGGATAGGTAGCTACACTGGCTACCGTCCATTCTTCTCTTCACCCCCTCCTCTTGAGCTGGTCTCCACTTGAACTTAGAAGGGAATACCCTGCTCCTCGAGGAAAGAGCTGTTGGATCGGGGAATCATTGGGTTGTCATTCTGGAGAAGTCAGTTCCTTTGTCATTTGAGTTGGGAGAGCCACCATCACTTACACTGTACAAGTCAGCTTCATAGTTATAAGGGTTTGCGTATGATGTAGACCAGTTCTGACCAGGCTATTGAGGCGGGTTGAACTGAGTTCTGTGACTCTCGAAGGCTGTTGTATTTTAAAACTGGTTCCCGACTAGGTTCCACACACATCTACACCCAAGGTCTGACAGGAGCTCCAAATTCAGATTTTATAAAGACATACATTGCACTGAAAGCACCCCTATTCACTATATCCTTCTTTAATTCTCTTTTTCTTTTCTTTATTCTTTTTGTACTTATTGCATAAGTATTTGCTAGGGACTAGCAAAGGCAAGTATAAGGGGGTGATGAATCTCCATTTCATCACCTTTATTCTATCATTTTGGCCTTAAAAACCCCAGCAAATGCATGTAAATAGCATTAATTTGTCCATAAAAGCATTCATTATTCATTGTATTAATTATACATTAAATAAGGTTTTTATGCCAAAATTATAGAATAAAGAGAAGATAAGAAAAAGGAATAAAATATTGCAAATATTTTATGACCCGAACCCCGAGACCAAGGCCATCATGGAATTGGTCGACAAGGAATAAAGTAGGGGGAGATAAGGGCCAGCAGTACAATAAGTACCCCATTTATTTATTCATTTATGTATGCATTTTTGACACCTATTTTGTACATAATTATTCATTCCTCTAATGAAGAAACTTTGTACATGAAAGTTGTAGATAATAATGTAAATAAAAATACAAAATTAAGTTTGTGTAAAAACAATACTCA
Organism: Ottelia alismoides; assembly: GCA_037367405.1. Classification (NCBI taxonomy): domain Eukaryota; kingdom Viridiplantae; phylum Streptophyta; class Magnoliopsida; order Alismatales; family Hydrocharitaceae; genus Ottelia; species Ottelia alismoides. The sequence goes on along the minus strand of JAZKJV010011681.1, from coordinate 102,095 downwards.
GTGTACATTTTATACACATAATAAAAAGCCAGAATCTCAACTTCACAGACCCATATCTTGCAAATAAAAACTCCAAATCACCCAAACTCACTTTAATTGTATATAGCTTTCCAAGAACTATTCAATAAAATTGGTTTCATAATTTTTGGAGTCCATCTGCAAAAGTTAGGTTTTTGGCCTTCATTGTGTAACCTGCCTGATTAAAATATTCAATTTATTTCTTGTTCATTATTTTTACAAAATTATTTTTTTAGAATTTTGTAAATAATGTATATAATTCATGTACATATTGAAATTAAAAGAAAACCAAAAAGAATTTGTAAAATAAAATAAGTCTATAAGCTACATAGACAAAATACCTATGCTATCTATAGGTATATAAAATAAAAGGGGATTTCATTATTCATCTATATTTTTATAACAATGTAAATATTACATATAACTCATTAAAATTACAAATCCAAAATAAAAACCAAGAAAATACATTAAATAAATTAAGTATATATAAAATATAGGTAAACTACCTATAGGTATACCTATATATATGGACCTATTTATTTAAATATAAAAATCAACTCATAAAAATCAAATAAAAATACCCTCACACTCACAAAAATAAATTATAAATTTATAAAATAAGCCAACAAAATAATAAAATAAAATAAACAAAATAAAAATAAAATATACAAATTACATGTAAATACATGCATAAATACATTATTAAAATAAAACCATAATAAAATACATCAAAAAATTAAATAAAAATCATAAACAAAAACTACATGAATTAATACACATTTTTCATTTTGTAAGAAAAAAATAATAAAATCATTTATTAGGTCAAATAAATCATTTTCGAATAAAATTCCCTATTTTGTCCGTTTGCGGCCGATGTGGACCAATGAGGGCGTGACCTTTGTTGACTGCCCGGTCAACTGCCCCATCCGGGACCTGGCGCTCCAGAACTGTCTTTTCCCCGAATTTTGTCCCTTTTTTACGGCCATCTCGTCCATCGATCGCACTCGCGTTCTTCACAAGAAATCATCCCTGATGATCACTGATGCCCGCCGATATCTTAGACCAACATGATGCTCAATGGATTACTCAATAAACGCCTGTCAATAAGGGTTCATTCCAGTGTTTATAAATAAGAAGGTCCGCCCCCCTCCTCAAATTTGGCCAATTTCATCCACCCAAAAGCCTCGAATTTGATCCTGGGAGGTTCCTCGTGACAGGGGGAGCATTTCAGCGACTCGAATCGGTCGGAGGAGGGATAAGTTTTGATACAGTGGAGCTCCAGCGTCCGTCCTGCTCCCTGGTGGCCCCTAGGTATAAGAGCTATTCTTTCTTGCATTTTGTGTAGATTTTAATTCCAGTTGTCCATTCCCGTGCTTAGTTTAGTCTTTAGTTAATTAGCGTAGCGTGAAATCGACAAATCGAAGTTCGCCGGAGATCCGCTCCGGCGACTTCTTCACTGTGATCTCAACCGTTTCTGACCGCCATTTTCACCTCACCTCGTCCCCCATCGCGTGCTCCATCTCCCTATCACTTTTGTTCAACCACGGACCCCCAGTCCTTGCGAATCGGAGCTCCACCTCCGCCTATCATCGGAGCTCCTCCGCCTCACCTCATTTTGCGCAAGAGCTTCAAAACCCAGGGTCGAGGAGATAGCCCTCGTTCCCCCGGTTCTTCCTATGCAGGTCAAGCGACGCACGGAGCCCTTCTGGGCTCGATTCGAACCAGGAAGAGGCTCCTGGAGGTCCCGACCTTCATTGACCTCGCCCGAGCTCCTTGGACCTCCAGGAGCCACGCCAAGACCACGAGCAGACGTGGGATGCCTCCAGCTACGATCCGAACACCTCAGACGCGAGGAGGAAGCCCGGAGGAGCCAAAGCTTCAAGATCGAAGCTCGCCTCGCGCAAGCTTCTTCCCTGTTCTTCCAGGAGGCTCCATCGTCGTCCGATCAGGGTGGCACACCCAGATCACACCAGAGCCGTCAGATGAAGCCCTGCACCGACCGTCAGATCAGCTCGACTGATCTAATCTCAGCCCTTCATCGGCGAAGCGGTACCAGCCGTTGGATGCGTGACGCGTGTCCAAGTGAGATGATCCACGCCGTCCACCAGCGCACACTTAGGGGTAATTTGCAGATCTTCACCCCAGCCTTTTTGTATTTATTGTTTAGACCTTTAAATAAAAATCGAAGTTCATTTTATTTTGGATATTTTGCATGGACCCCCCTGTATGATTGTGATATTACTTTTAGGTCCAGTCCACGTCACCTCACGTGTCGTCCCACGTGAGGTGGTTAAATTGCACATGACCCCCTGTACGTTTCTATATTTCTATTTAGTCCATAAAATAAAATTGAAAGTGTATTATTTTTGTGAAAATTGCAACCAGGACCCTGAACTTTTCTGAAATTACTATTTGGTCCCTATGGGTGCGGATCACGTGTAGTCCCACGTGATGGTCATTTTGCGCGGGGGTTCCTGGCGGGTTTTGTATTTAGTTTTAGAATTAAAGTTGCAGACCATGTGTTATAGTTTTGGTGTTTTTGCAATACAACCCCTGTCTTTATTTTTATTTGCAAAAATGCCCCTGCTAGGCCATATATTTTTGTATGATTTTTCCATTTATTTCATGCATCATCTTAAATTGAAAAATTCTACAAAAATGAATATCAGCTCATGTTAGCTTGCTCTTGCACGCCATATTTTAGTTTTCATTTTTGTTGCATTTTTGCATTTATTAAAAATCAAAAACATGCATTTTGTCTACTATAGAGCTTAGAAAATACCAAAAAATATTAAAATACCTTAAAAAATTCCAAAAAAATTTCCTATTGTCTATTTTATCATATTTTAGTGTCAGCCAAAAATCACTAAAAATCTCAAAAGAAAAACCCTAAAAATTCAAAAATACCTAAAAACTTCTAAAAAATCTAGAAAATTATAAAAAACTCTAAAAAATGTAAACTCAACTCCTGTAGGTTCTATGATTCATCCTCTTTATTTTAAAAATAGTTTGGAAAAATTTTGTAGCTGTCGTATATTTTTCATTCCCATTTTCCCCCCAGCCAGTAGCTAATTCCCTGTTTTCCCTTATTTTGCTATTTAAAAATACTAAAAACATTTGAAAAATACCCAAAAATCATAAAAACAGTAAAAAATCATAAAAATACCAAAAAGATTTTATTTCTGAATTTTTGACTTTTTTTGTTTATTTTTATAAATATTGTACCACCCCTCTCTCTACATTATACATATATTCCCATATTGAAAAAGAAAATTAATATATATATATATATAAGTATGTCTAAGTATATCTAGATATATGTATGCACAAAAAATAATAATAAAAAATAATACATATATATATACTTTATTCTCTATACATACCCTTCATATCTTTATATATCTATATTTTATAAATCATATATATATAAGTATATAATATTAGACAATATACATAATAATAATAATAATAATAATAATAATAATAATAATAATAATAATAATATAAAAAAAAGAGAAAAAGAAAACCCACAAAAATAGGATTCATACAAGGATGACTTTGTTGTACATAATCACCATAGGCTACTTCATTCCTGCATTGCTCTCTGTGGTTCGACCTCTACATACTTATTCACTGTGCATCTTGTGGTAAAGTAATAAATGTTAATTCACAAATTTTGGGACTTAATTAATTCATTCTTTGATTGTGGGTTAATTGCTGATTAACTAGTGTTCTGTGAGCGGCCGCCTCAGCGACAATATATTTTGACCCATGCAGAATGCCTGTTATCATCCCTTCCCCTTCCGGGCTTGGGGATTTTAGGCCCATCTCATGCTGCAATGTCATCTACAAGATATTTGCTAAGCTTCTCTCCTCAAGGCTCTCGGTGGTCCTTCCCCACCTTATTTCACCTAACCAATTAGCCTTTGTTAAAGGTAGGCGAATTGGGGACAACATGCGCTTGGCACAGGAGTTGACTTTGGGCTTCGAGAGGAAATGGGGGCCATCTAGGGCTTGCATTAAGGTGGATCTGTCAAAAGCTTTTGATACTGTTAACCTTCACTTCCTTATGGGCATACTGTCAGCTATGGGATTTGGCGAGACCTGGCTGAGCTGGATCTATAATTGCATTGGCACCGTCTCCTTCTCTATTTTGGTAAATGGAATACCCCATGGACTCTTCAGGAGCACAAGGGGACTCCGTCAGGGAGACCCCCTTAGTCCCCTTCTCTTTGCAGTGGTCATGGAATCTTCGACTTGCTTGGTTGAGCGGGCTGTGTTGGAAAAGAAAATAGCTCCTATGGGCAGGGGGAGAATTAGGGCTCCCACACACTTGATATATGCTGATGATCTCCTCTTTTTCACGAAGTGCAACAATAAAACACTATCTGCGATTAGAACTACAATGGATACTTTTGGGACAATGTCTGGGCTCAGGATGAATTGTGCAAAGAGCAGGTTATTTTGTTCGAAGAATGCGAGAAGAGATTTTTCTTGGAACCTCACTCTTGGGCTCCTGGGTGAATCCTTGCCTACAAAATATCTTGGCATCCCCCTCTCTCAAAATTATGGCTCCTCCTCCTCTAGAAAAGTGCTGGTGGACAAACTTCGTGCACATCTTTGTGGTTGGAAGGCAAATCTCCTCTCAATGGAGGGACGTATTTAACTTATTAACTCTGTCATCAATGGAATATTACCTTATTGGACCGAATGCTCGGTGTTCTCCTCCGCTGTTGTATCTCAGATATCCTCCCTCTGTACGGATTTTCTTTGGGACTACAAAAGGCATGAACTGGCTTGATATGACATCTGTCTTCCAAAAGAGGAGGGCGGCTTGGGAATCAGATCGCTCAGGGACTTGATTAATGCATCCAATGTCACTTGGGTTTGGAGATTCCTCACGGCAAAAAACTCTATTTGGGCTGATTTCCTTACTGCAAAATATCTCTAGGATGAATCATTTTGGGATACTTCTAGTCCTCGTAAAGCATCAACCCTTTGGAAGATACTATTGAGAAGCAGATCTATCATTGCCCCAGTCTGAACCAACTTATCCCCCACATGGGTGGACCTTCTCGCCAGTTGGTTTCTCTTTCCGCTCATGCTTTGATCTTGTCAGGACAAGGGGAACTTTATTGACTAGTGGAGAGAGGTTTGGTGCTCTCCGGCTGCTCCCAAGCATAAGTGCTATTTTTATAGAGCGGTAAGAAATAAAATCCCCACAAGATAAAGGTTACAAAAAATTGGTTTATGCTCGGATTGCACCTGCTTACTTTGTAGATACTCGCTCGAATCTAGGGACCACCTGTACCGGCAATGTCCCTATTCCTGGGTTGTTTGGGAACAAATGTGTGTTGCCCTTAATTTACCCTCGTTTGATGCTGGGACGACAACAAGTGATGCCCTTAACTGGGCAAAAATGATTCATGTGCAAGATGTTAGCCATGGTTTAAAGATAAGGACCATGTTCGTTGTGGCTTCATGGTAGATCTGGAGAGAGCACAATCTCCGTTGGACTAATACCTCCCGTGCGACAGCAAGTGTCACTACAAATCATATTATAGAAGATTTGAAGATCCTTCTCAATTGAGCATGCTCACAACCTTTTCTTTGTGATGAAATCTAGCTTCTGGGAAGCAGACTCTGAATCTGAATTTATTTTTGTTTTCCTCCTTGTATCCCCCTCCCTTTTTCGGGGTTTGGAAGGGTGTAACCCTCTTTTGTAATTAACTTTGCACCATCAATAGAAACTTATTTACCACTCAAAAAAAACTTGGGACATTTGTACCAAGCCGAGCGCAAGACTGCCATTAATTAATATGCTCTCTTTCGATAAAAAAATATCCCACTATAGATCGAGATATCTTCTCTTGTTATCCTTTACTTTGTCTTTGCCAAAAGATATATGATATATAGAATACAAAAATCCACTCCAGAAATTACCTAATATCATGCATGCAAACATGACACCTCAAATTTTGATGGCACAATATATGGATTCTCCCCCCACACCCCCACCCCCTCCCCAAAATCAGTAACCCTAACACTCCTCTTACCCCTGATTCCTCCTCCCTCCCCCCTTTCCGTCGGTGTCGCCTCCTTGTTGGCCTCCTCTACGACCAGGGGGTTCCCTTCCAAAGATTCCCACACGTCCTCTCGTTGTCCCACCCTCCTCCTCTCCCCCTCATCCCTGCCTCTCGATTGCGACTGTCTTTCCATCTTCTCCAGCCATTGTATGTCTACCTCCATCTGCCCTTGCCTCGTCCCTTCCCCCACGACGCTCTTGGAGAGAGGTCTGCGGTCACCAGCCACCACTGTCCAAGCTTCGGATGTCCTCCGTGCCTCCAATTCTTGTGGAAGGACGTGAAGTCACCCTCCTTTCGCATGAAGATGTTGCAACTCTTGATCAGCGGTGGGAAAACACTTTGGTTTTTTATGTGCTGGGAAAGAAACCTTTCGGTAAGCATCTTTCTGTGTTTATTGAGAAGGTCTGGCGCGTTGTTGGTCCTTACAAGCTCTCTCCTCACGAGAATGGTTTCTTCTACATCAAGCTTTCTTCAGCTGCTGAATGTGAGAGGATCCCTCATCAGAACCTTAGCTCTTCCAAGGCCATCTCATTGTCCTTCACCTCTAGGAGGTAGACATGTTTTTAGAAAAAAAGATCTCCTCATAGAAATCCCTATTTGGGTCAGGTTCTTTGTCCTGAGCCCCCGATACTGCTCGGACATTGTACTAACAAGCTCGCAAGTGTATTGGGCACCCATCTCTTCATGGATTAGGCTACTGCATCCGGGAACCGTCGTAATTTTGCATGTTGTTGTGTCTCCATCATGGCCTCTAAGGATACACCTTCGAGTGTTCCCCTTGTCCTCCCTTCTGGACAAATGTCTGTGATTCGAGTTGAATTTGAATGGAAGCCAAAGTGTTGCATCCAATGTGCTATCCTTGGCCACAATCTGGACTCATGCCCTTATGTCCAAGCCCCTAAGAACGACTTCCACAAGTCTGGGATGGCTAGTCGCCCAACCTCGGAGGAATCTTGGCTCTCTACAGATGGAAACTTCTCCCTCTAGCAACCGACCTTCTCGCAGTCCCCAATTGCAGCCCGTGAGGCTGCCATTACTAGGGTAGCTGCCCCTCTTCTCGTGTTCCTCCTCTCCTTGAGATGGACCACTCCACTTCTCAGCTCATTGCTGTCTTGCCACAACTCTGTGCCTCCCCTCCATATGGTGCCTCTCCTCCTGAAGGAGGAGAGTCTCCAACAAGAGCTCCCACCTTGGCCTTAGGGATCCATGTGACTACTAAAGGGAGAAAGAAGCCTGTTGGATGGCCTTACTGTGCTTTTCCTTTGGGAACTCGAGCATCGCTCTATGGCAGCATTGATAACACTAGCATATGGAGCCTTAAGCAGATGATTGACATAAATTCTCCGTCTGAACTGGGGCATTCATTGTTGGACTCTCGCACATTACAATCCCTCACCCCCACCTCCCTCATAGTTTGTAGTGGATAATCCAGACTAGACTCAGGTTCTCCATGGAAAAAAGAAGAAATCTGCAACTTCTTCTCACAAGATAAATGCCTCGGGAAGCTCAACCCCCTCTCCTAACTTTAAGGTCAATTGCTATCTGCAATGTCAGGGGGCTTAATAAATCACCAAAAACGAAGCGCATCGTTTGGGAGATGGCCAAAGGAAACTTTGAACTTGTCAGCTATGTGGAGACAAAAATTAAGCCTGAGAAGGTTTCTCTTTTCCTTGTCGCTCTCCCTCATGGCTGGTGCTTCATCCACAACAACACTCCTCTTCGGAGGGTATGGTTTATTTGGAAGGAGGAAACCTGGAATCGTGACCCTTTACACATCGCATCGTAATCTATAACTCTCAAGTGTTCTAATCGTGGGGGTTTATAGATATTCCTCTCCATCATATATGGCTCCAATTTCCCTTCTGAGGGAAAGGCTTTTTGGGCTGACCTGCGTCAAGTAAGATCCTGGATCTCTGCCCCGTGGGTACTCTTGGGTGACTTCAATGTTGTTAGATTTGCGTCTTATAAAGTTGGGGGAGGATCCCTATTTCTTGTTCAATTGTGGATTTCAACACTTATATTGATGAAGCTGGATTCATTGATCTTGAACCTTAGGGAAACTCTCTCATTGAATGACTCCTCAGTTGGGACAAAAAGAATCACTGCTCGACTTGATAGAGCTCTATGCAATACCATGTGGATGGAGCTCTTCCCATGCTCTAAAGTCAGATACTCATCATTGGCTTCTAATGATCACTTGCTCATTTCAGTGAAGATGGCAGGAAAAGTAAATCAAAGCAGTCCTTTCAGGTACTTAGACTTCTGGGCTAGAGGAGACGACTATCCCTCCTTGGTGGATGCTGCCTGGGCTACCCCCATTAGGGGTAACCCTCATTATGTTCTGGCTAGAAAATTGAGTTCTATTAAGAAGGCCCTTGATGCTTGGGCGGCTACCCATAATAGAGTTGATGATGATATCAAGATGGCATTGGTTGCCTTGGCTAGTGTTAATGAGGCTATAGGGGCCTCCCCTAGTGATGAATCTCCATTTCATCACCTTTATTCTATCATTCTGGCCTTAAAAATCCTGGTAAATGGATGTAAATAGACTCAATTTGTTTATAATAGCATTCACTATTTATTGTATTGTTTATATATAAAATAAGGTTTTTAATGCCAAAATTATAGAATAAAGAGAAGAAAAGAAAAATGAATAAAATATTGAAGATATTTTATGGCCCTAAACCTCGAGACTAAGTCAAGAATTGAGTTGGTCGACAAGAAATAAAGTAGGGTGAGATAAGGGCCAAAAAGGCAATAAAATCCTATTCTTTTATTTGTTATTTATGCATTTTTGACACTTATTTTATTCTTTTTTATTAATTCATCAAATAAAGAAATTTTGTACATAGAAGTTGTAGATAATAATGTAAATAAAAATACAAAATTGAGTTTGTACAAAAATAATACACATTGTGCATTGTATATAAAGAATAAAAAGCCAGAAACCAAACTTCACAGACCCATATCTTTCAAATAAAAACTCAAAACATATCAAAATCATCTCTAATTGTATATAACTTTTCACGAGCTATTTAATGGTTATGGTTTTATATTTTTGGAGTTACTGTATGAAAGTTAGCTTTCAGACCCTCATTGTACATTTTATCGATTAAAATATTCATTTTATTCATACGTTATTATTTTTACAAATTCTTTTTTTTTAATTTTGTAAATATTATTCATAACACATGTGCATATTAAAACCAGAATAAAACAAAAAAGAAAAGGGAAAATAAAAAAAACTATGTGAAAACATAAATAAAATACTTATGTTATATATGTATATAAATAAAAAGGAAAAATATTCTTTAACTTTTTAGGCTTTCATATTTTTATAAATATTGTAATTACTGTAAGCTCAATTAAAAATACAAAACCAAAATAAAACTCATTAAAATCCATTAAAGCAAAAAGATGAACATAAAACATTGGTAAAATACCTATTGATATACCTATATAATATACTTACCTATTTATTTAAGTGTATAAATAATATCACAAAAATAAAATAAAAATATATTTATATTTCCAAAAATAAGTTATAAATATTTAAAATAAAATAATTAAATAATAAAATAAAATATACAAAATAAAAATAAAAATACACAAAACACAGATGATTATACCTTTAAATACACTAATAAAAACTAACTACTAATAAAATAAGCCATAAATTAAATAAAAATCATAATAAAAAACTACATAAAATAATAAAAAAATTTTATTTTATATAAAAAAGTAATAAAATCATTTAATATTTTAAATTAATTATTCTTTAATAAAATTCTTGTTTTGTCATTTTGTGGCATGCATGGTCCAATCACAGAGCTTGGACCATTGACCTCAGGTCAACTGTCCCATTTGCTACCTGGCCCGTCCGAAGTGTCTTGTCCCCACGATTTCCGCCATTTTTTGCGCATGATCAAACCATCCATCGACTTCGATCTCTTCACGGGACTTACTCCCAGATCCATCATCATTCACGCCATATCATTAGATCTGTTGTACATAGCTCGATTTCTTTGATTTTGGCTGGTCAAATAAGGGTGCCAGACATATTTATAAATAAACCTCCTTCGTTCCCCATGATTTTTTGGTCACTTTCTAAGTCCTAAAACCCCTCTACTCCGGCCTAGCGTGTATCCTCGTGACAGGGGGAGGTCACTTGGAGCTTGGAGGCAGCTCGCGGATGAAGGAGTGCACCCACGACAGCGCTCCAGCGTAGACCGGCTCCTTGCATTCGCCGATAGGTATAAGAGTTGTTTTATATGCTTTTTAGGCAGTTTTTTATTTGTGTATTTTAATTATATCATTGGGTTAGCCATTAGTGTAGTTAGTTAGCGTAAATCGCCAAATTCGTAGTTCACCGGAGCGGAGCTCCGACGAACGATTCCACCGTATACCCGCTATTGACCGACCCCTTGACTACCTTCACCCTCTTCCCCACTCACTTCCTGATCTCTATTCACCATGTGTCCAACCTGATCGAGTCTCGATCGGCGAATCCCCGCTATACCTCCACCGCTTGTCGGAGCGGGTACAATCCACCTCACCTCGCTTTGATTCACCACCAAATAAATGCCAGGACTCTCCCCTTCCTCCCGCAATATTTCTAACATTATTGCATGCACGGAGGACTTCCAGGAACGAAGAGAGTCACTCAGTAGCAACAGAGGAGGCAAGAGGAGCTTGCATGTTTGAATCAAAACTCGCCCGAGGCAAGTTCTTGTTCAGTTCTTCCAGATGCCTCTGTTGTCGTTGGATGAAGATGAAGCCTCCAGGTGTAGCAAAAACAGTCGGATCATGCCACGTCTTCATCGTCTAATCGTAATCAACGATCTAATCTTGGCCATTGATCCACGAACCGTCATCAGGCACGGAGAGGCTGACTAGTGTATAAGTAAAGCAATCCAGACCGCCCGCCTGCGCTTGTTAAGGGGTAAATTGCATATTAAGCCCCTACATTTTTTTGTATTTAATAATTAGTTCCGTAAATAAAAGTTTACATTGTAAATAATTAGGGAATTTTGCATTTAAGCCATTGAGATTTATGTATTTGCACAAATGCCCCTACCATCGTCGCGTACAGTCCTCACATGATGGTAGAAATTTTGCAAAGTAAACCATGGCAATTTTGAATATTGTAAATTAGTCTTTAAAAATTAAATAAATGTTCTATAATGTTAAGTAAATTACACCTGTGCCCCTAAAGTTTATTTAATGGCACAAATGCCCCTTCTAGGAAATATATTTTTATGACTTTTATCTATTTATTAAAAATATCTATTAAGCTCCTAAAAATACGAAAAAATAGGATTAGATGCTCCATGCATTGTACTTACACGCCATGTGTCCAGTTTGTATTTTTTGCATTTAATCTATTTATTAAAGTTAAAAAGGAGCCTAAATAATCCCGATCTAAAATACAAAAATATTAAAAAAAATATAAAAACATTTTGAAAAATTCCAAAAAAATATATGGTATATTTTGATATTTATTGAGTCCAAAAAACACAAACCCCTAAAAATAAGAAAAAGAAAATTAAAAAAATCAGAAAGCTCCAAAATCCATCAAAAAATATAAAAAATCTATAAAAGACCAAAAATATAATTTTCTTTTTTATAATTATCTATATATTATTTTTTATGTAATATAATTAATTTGGTTAATTTTGGGACTTATTTATTATTTTTAAAACCCAAATCAATGTCGGTTTATTTATTAATCCCATATTTGGGATATTTTTAACTTTAAATACACTTAAAAGTTAATAAAAATTTCTGAAAAAATATAAAAAAATAGAAAAATATTAAAAACACAAAAACAATTTATTTTCTGAATTTTATCTATATTTAATGGTATTTAAAAATATATTTCTATATAGTGTGTAAATAAAGCCTTATATAAGCTATATTGTATTTTTTCTAAAAGAAAAAGAAAATATAAAAAAAGATAAAAAATATAAAAAGAATATATAAAATCAGAAAATTAAGAATCAAATAAAAAAATATATAAAACCAAAATAATAATAATAATATATAAAATGAAAAACCACAAAAACAATAACATGGACAAGAGAGAAAAGATAAAAAATTTATGCATTCATTTTGCCTCCTCCCGTTTGCTCCTAGTGTTCGACCTCTACACATGCTTACACCTATACACATTAACATGTAGAGTTATAATAAAGTTTAACTCCACATTTTTTATATTCATTGATTTATTTATGTTGTGGGTTAATTGTTGATTAATTAGGGATTTTGTCCGAGGCCGCCTCAACGACTGTCCTTCCCGCCTTGTGTGGAATGACATGACTTCTGCCTAATCCCTGTTATCAGTTGGTGCCGTTGGCAGGGAGCAACATCACATAGCTGGAGCTTATTTTGATTTCTGTCTATTATCTCTTGATTCATTCATTTATTTATCTCATGCAATATTTATTTATTTTATCTTTATTATTTGATATTATTGTGAATTGTATGACATTCTTTCTTGTTTGAATTTGTTGCGAGGGACCTTGGCGCGACCGATGATCTCCTAGGACAACATGTGCACCGAAGCAAGGCGGAGCCAGTATTCTGACTGAGCCGGCAGGAGAGAGCAACAAATTCAGACTTGGAGGAATTTTTGAGGCAGTCTCCAGTTTTAGATTATATATTTTTCTTAAAAAATGTAAATTTATGTAAGAGAGCAACACTTGGATTGTAATAATACATGACTCTCATTCTTCGACTTCCCGAGGTCTAGTTCCCGAGGGATTGTTCCCTTGGGGGCCTCGACGATTTTGACGTTTTTTGTTTTTTATTTTATTTTCTTTATTTTGTGTGAATGAGACTTATCCGAGGAACTGCTTGCTTGATAGATTAAGGTCCAAAGCCCTTAATAGATATCTGTTTGTAGCTATAGCTTCACTTTTGGACTTAGTCAAAATAATAATTGCTATTTATTTGGAATTGAGATCGAGCGCCGAGAGAAGTGCTATATAACACATGCAGAATCTGTTGTGGCGGACACCGATGTACTTCAAAGACCAGACTTTTGGATCTCGCTTCTGAATATTTAGCATTGTGTGCTTCACGATAATAGCTGTTACTATCCTAGGGCGATTTCATCAGATTGCATTTGCATATAGCATAGGTTTCAATTCTGTCTTGCATCCCACATGGAGAGAGCTGGGAAGCACTGTAAGTCTTCTGACTTTGCATGCATCATCGTTTCCCGACTTGCATGGCTTTTCCAATCTTCTCCCTCTGATTTTGCTTACCTAGTATGATAAATGGAATTGGAAGCCCCGTTAGGCACGTGCATCAAAAAAAATATCCAAAAAAGTGATAACCAAAATAAAATCGGGACTGTTAACTCTACTTGATCTTTAAAATAAAATGTAATGGATTCCTTGTCTTGGGAGAGAAACTCCCTCTTTGTCTGAGCATCTTATATTTATGTACACACTAAGGATTAGTGCCCCAATCCCAAAGCCTAATTCCAGTGTGTACTACTTTTTATGACCTCCTAACTCTAAAATCGACAAGATAAAACGACCATATCTCAGTCTTCACTGTGTTGAGTAGGTGAATCGGGCGTTTTCTTTGTGTATTGATTGTGACTTGGAGTCCGTTCGCATTTTCATATCTCTTTGGGTTATCGGTTCCATACATGTTAGTCATACATTTTTCATCTTTGAATCTCTCTATATCTCTTATACATATATCTCCTCATTTGCATTGAGTCGTGATATTGGCGCTTGAGATTAATCATCTTCTCCAGATCTTTCAATCTCTCGTCTTGCCCGACCTCCTCGTGTCCCCCGTATCATCTCTTCTAATACCAGAGATTGTTGTGCTGGTAGATATGGCCCACATCGAGGATGTTGACCTACATTGATTATTAGAGTAAGTCGTGCACACTTTTGAGGATGCTGAGATTGGTGAGCTACATTTGGTAGATCTAAGTTGAGATTTGTGCTTGGAGCTTCTTGAGGATTTCTTTTATGATGCACGACCTTTAGGTGTGATTCCTAGTCAGGGATTTTTTGTCTCGCACACCGGATTGAGAATATGATGCGTTTTCATGATTAGATAATGATTTCATGTGGATCGATTTATCTATTTTGAGGTTCCTACCAACTTGATTTCAAGGATTGATTGACTATCTTGATTTGTACTTCAGAGCGATGGTGATCGGAACCCACATGATCGTCTTTATCCACCTTACTGATCCGTTTTTGATTTCTGGATTCTATTATCCACCTGTGGCACTTTGAGGATTCCTGGTTATCTTTTGTGCCATCTCAGATAGATTGGATTGAACTGAGGGACGTATTGTGATGGATATGATTCATCACCAAGATATGCCCTCTATGATCCACCAATAATGATTATTCATCCCTCTATGATCCATCAATAATGATTATTCATCCCTCTATGATCTTATGCCCTCTGGATAATTGATTGATTGATTGCTTTTTGAGGACCTGAAATTTGATGCGAGCAATCCCAAGACTTGATTGACCTAGTTTGCATTACTCCCTGAGGACTATCTGCAGGAGGATGTGACACATTCTCTACACTCGGTTCCCTCACTGTTTATGTTGCCTATCTGTTGGAGCATGGAATCGAGTTATTTGATTTGACTATTCGGCCTCCCTTCTGATTGTGCGCCAGATCTGTAGGTACACGAGGGCAATGTTCCCAACTCCTTTGAGTATTCTCTCCTTAACGGTCCTTGCAAGGATGAGCCATCTTTTTCTAATTATTCCTTGCCTAGTCCATAGTGCTCTCCGAGGGTTATCTGCGAGAGACTATGACATCTTGCTAGATCTGCGGTCTCCTCTGCTGGTAGACGATCTGTCATCTACCGAAACCATTCTGATTGACTCCTTTGAGTCCTTGCTCCTTGACGACCCTCGTGAGGATGATATCTGATCTCACTATTCACTTCTTAGTTTGCATATTCCCTGAGGACTGACTGCACAATAATGCAACATTTTCTTTACGCTCGGTTCCCCTTGTTGTTCATGTCTCCTCTCTGTTGGAGCACAGAACCGAGTCGTCTGATATCTTACGGTACCCACTGCCTTGTTATTTATCAGATATGCTTGATTGTGGGATCGTTCTGCCTGGACTCTTTTGGGTCCGCTCTCCTTGACGGTCCTCGCAAGGGAGAGCTCTCTTTCTCTGATTATTCTATTGCTAGTTGGCAGTACGCTCCTCGAGGGTTGTCTGCGGGACGGTGTCACATTTTATGGTTCTGTCAGCCTCTTCTGTAGGTAGCCAATTTGTCTCCTACCAAGACCGCTTCTGGTGATCCGTCTGATGGATCCAGCTCCTCTAATCCTGATCACCTTGATGACCCTCGCAAGGGTGAGCTTCTGTTCTGATTATTCACTGACTAGTATGTATTACTCCTCGAGGGTTATCTACGGGAGGGTACATCATTTTCTCGGTAATCAGCTTCATTTCTGGTGTCTCCTCCTTGTTGGAGCATGGAGCCGAGTCTTCTGCTTACTCTATGATCCTTCTCACCTTGAGGACCCTTGCGGGGTTGAGCCGTGGTTTGTGGTGTTCAGTGTTCTTGTGACCTTTTGACTTTTATGATTACCGTATGTCACACAGTCTCCTGCTCTTTTCTTTTATATCTCTTTGAGACAATGACTGACCTAGTGGGGTCTGTACTGTTCCTTCTTCCTCCAAGTCTTACGGTATCGGCTCTGCTCACTTATTCGTTCCTTATGAACCGATGTTTTGATTCATGCTACCGGACCCTGTCTCACCTTTCGATCTATATTCCCCGGTAGCTGGAACCCAATTGATTGCATACCCTGGTGTGTTTTCACTGTTTGACCGCGTCCTCGTTCTCACATGGAGACGATGATGAGAGCACGGTATTTGTGTACCAGATACCATCCTATATGTCACACTTTTTGCTTGTTGTATACACGTATTGTGTATTCTATTCCTTCTTTCTCCCGTATGACTTATGTTCCCCAGATCTTTCGCCATATCTGTGTGACTATACTTAGGACGTACATTGTCCTAAGTTTAGGGGGGTACACACCACATTGTTCTTTCTTCGTCCCGTTTTATCACTCTTGTCATTGCTTATACTTAGGGGCATCTCACCCTAAGTATAGGGGGGTGAGATGTATATTCTCCACGATCTTTTTCATCTATTTGTATAAATCTTCTTTTCTTCTTTTCTTCTTTTCCTTTTCATTCTTCATTTTCTATAGAAACGATGTCGTCTCTTTATGTTAGTTTTATGTTCTTAGGACGTAGTTTGTCCTATGTATAGGGGGTGTGCACCCCATTTCGTTCATTCTTTGATCCCCTCCAACGTCTCCTCTCTTGTGGTTTTGTAATTTATTTCATTGGGTTGATTTGCTCTGCTATACTTAGGGATATCTCACCCTAAGTATAGGGGGAGACAACCCGAGTTGTGATCTATTTATTTATTCCCACCCTTGACCCTCCCTATGCTGTGAACAGTCTGCTATACTTGGGATTACTCGATACTAAGTATAGGGGGACGGTCAACTTCTTATTCATTTCTTTCTTTATTCGTTATTCTTTAGTCGTTGTCATATAAGCTTTTCTATACTCAGTGCGAGTTATGTCTTCTCTTTCTCCTTTCGATCTATGAGGACATAGCTCATGCTAAGTATAGGGGGGTTGTATATACTCTGTATATACTTTAGCCATAACTCGTACTTTCATATAATTAATAGTAAACATGGATAAATATACTATATATACATATATAATTCATTAAAAATCATTTAATAACAACAATCATTCCTCAAATTGTTTTTGTATTTACTGATTAATAAATGAGGTTAAAAATATTTTAGCAAAATGATTTGAAAAATGGTGTGAAGTGTTTGGAGAACTGTTTGTGAAATGTTTTCAACCGTTGTAAAACAATTTTTGATTAAAAATTCCTTTCTTTGTCTGAAATGAAAAATTTGAAAACCTATTTGTAAATGGTTTGGAAAACATTTTGTAAAAATAGTTTGAAAAATGTATATACATTGCTTGAAAAATCTTTGCAAAAATGGCTTTCAAATGTTTGAAAATATTTGTAAAAATTATTTCGTACTATAGTTTTGAAAATTGTTTTCAAATAAATTTGAGGAGTGAATGTACCAATAAAATAGGAATAAAATGTGTATATAAATTCTTTATCAATTCTATATATGCACCTACAATAATAACTTTGTTAAAACCTGTAACTTCTTTAAATTCTTAACTCTTGTTAATAAAAAGAATCACGCCCGTGTAAATAGCTGTACATATCTTTATGTGCCAAAATTCTTTTTATTTTCCAAAATTCTTTATGTATAAATTCTTTTTAAAATATTTATGAAAATTGCATCATTTTGCATCATTGTACATAGCATTTGCATGCAGTCATATTCTTTTCAATTGAGCTTGATGATTGAACAAGTCCAATAAAGTTGAAGATTGGAGCTTAGTCAGACCTTACTGCACCTAATTGCACTGGAACCTTACAGGAACTAGGTTTAGGGTACTTCAGGTACATTAGGACTTAATTCGTTGAGACTCAGGGCTGGGTTCAAGTCACCTCAACTGTCTAACTAGAACTTTTCGAGACGCACACATGACTCTTGTCGGTCGTGACCTAACTTGGACACTTGTACCTTTCACTTGGCTCAACTCAGTTGGAGTGGTGAGGGGGTTGGATTTGCCGGTCTGAGACGCACATGGGTGGAAACATTCCTGCTCATCTAGGGAGGGAAGTGCACCCCAACCTTGTCTAGTTACAATGAAGTCTAAAGATAGGAGAGTGTGGGTTGCAATAAAGCTTCAAAAGAGAGATAGTCTTCTGGCTCAAGAGGAAAAAGTCTTTATGTAAATGCTGCTGTAAATAGTATGTTGAAAAAAAACTCCAAAAAACTGGACTGGCTTGAAAATAAAAATAAAAATGCCTGCCAGAGTATGTATATATGTTCTACAGAAAATAAGCAAGCTTGAGCATCAATGTTATACCATGTGAGCCTACAACTGGATGACTTGACTACACAAGTCAGGCATCCCAGGATAGGTAGCTACACTGGCAACCGTCCATTCTTTTCTTCACCTCCTCCTCTTGTGTTGGATGCCACTTGAACTTAGAAGGGAAAACCCCTCTCCTCGAGGACAGAGTGCTGGTGTGGGGAATCATTGGGTTGTCATTCTTGAGAAGTTGGTTCCTTTGTCATTTCAGTTGGGGAGAGCCATTATCACTTACATTGTACAAGTAAGCTTCATAGTCATAAGGGGTTGAGTATGATGTAGGCTAGTTCTGACCTGGCTATTGAGGTGATTTGAACCGAGTTCTGTGACTCTCGAGGGCTGTTCTGTTTTAAATTTGGTTCCCGATCAGGTTCCACACACATTCTCACACCAAGGTCCAACCTGAGCTCCAAACTTTGACTTTGTACAGTAAGTTTAATAATCATGTTCGATTCCATTTATTCTTTATTCTTTATTCTTTATTCTTTATTTTTCCTTTATTCTTCTTCTTCTTTATTCTTTTCATACTTATTGCATAAGTGTTTGCTAGGGACTAGCAAAGGCAAGTATAGTGGGTGATGAATCTCCATTTCATCACCTTTATTCTATCATTTTGGCCTTAAATACCCTACCAAATGCATGTAAATAGCCTCAATTTGTGTATAATAGCATTCAGTATTTATTGTATTATTTGTATATAAAATGAGGTTTTTAATGCCAAAATTATAGAATAAAGAGAAGAAAAGAAAAAAGGAATAAAATATTGAAGATATTTTATAACGCTAAACCCCGAGATCAAGTCAAGAATTTAGTTGGTCGACAAGAAATAAAGTAGGGGGAGATAAGGGCCAAAAAGGCAATAAAATCTTATTCTTTTATTCATTATTTATGCATTTTGAAACTTATTTTATTCTTTATTATTTATTCATCAAATAAAGGAATTTTGTACATAAAAGTTGTAGATAATAATGTAAATAAAAATACAAAATTGAGTTTGTATAAAAATAATACAATGTGCATTGTATAAACATAATAAAAAGCCGAAAACCAAACTTCACAAACCCATATCTTTCAAATAAAAATTCAAAACATATCAAAATCACTCTAATTGTATATAACTTTTCACGCACTATTTAATGGTGGTGGTTTTATATTTTTTTGGAGTTACTATGTGAAAGTTAAGTTTCGGGCCTTTATTGTACATTATACGGATTAAAATATTCATTTTATTCATCCCTTATTATTTTTACAAATTCTTATTTTTATAATTTTGTAAATATTATTCATAACACATGTGCATATTAAAACTAGAATAAAAACAAAAAGGAAAGGGAAAATAAATTAAAACTATGTGAAAACTTAGATAAAATACTCATGGTATATAAGTATATAAATAAAAAGGAAAAATATTCTTTAATTTTTTAGGCTTTTATATTTTTATAATATTGTAAATAATATATAAACTCTATTAAAAATACAAAATCGAAATAAAAATCATTAAAATCCATTGAAATAAAAAGATGAACATAAAACATAGGTAAAATACCTATAAATATACCTATATAATATACTTACCTATTTATTTAAGTGTATAAAAAATATCACAAAAATAAAATAAAAATATATTTATATTCCCCAAAATAAATTATAAAATAAAAGATTGAAATAATAAAATAAAATACACAAAATAAAAATAAAAATACACAAAACATAGATGATTATACCTATAAATACACTAGTAAAAACTAACTACTAATAAAATAAGACAAAAAATAAATAAAAATCATAATAAAAAACTACATAAATTAGTAAACATTTTTTATTTCATACTTAAAAATTAATAAAATCATTAACTATTTTAAATTAATTATTCTTTAGTAAAATTCCTGTTTTGTCATTTTGTGTCCTACGTGGACCAATCACAGGGCTCGGACCATTGACCTCTGGTCAATTGTCCCATCTGGTTCCTGGCCCGTCAGAAGTGTCTTGTCCCCATGATTTCTGCCATTTTTCGCACATGAACAAGCCATCCATCGACTTCGATCTCTTCACAGGATTTACTCCCAGATCCACCATCATTTATGTCATATCATTAGATACGTTGTACATAGCTCGATTTCATTGATTTTGGCCAGTCAAATAAGTGTGCCATACATATTTATAAATAAACCTCCTTCGTCCCCCATGATTTCTTGGTCACTTTCTAAGTCCTAAAACCCCTCTACTTCAGCCTAGCATGCATCGTCATGACAGGGGGAGGTCCCTTGGAGCTTGGAGGCGGCTCGCGGATGAAGGAGTGCAACCACGGCAACGCTCCAGCGAATCCCTGCTCCCTTCCTTCGCCGACATGTATAAGAGCTATTTTAGTTTCTTTTTAGGTAGTTTTTTATTTTTGCATTTTAGTTATATCATTAGGTTAGCCATTAGTGTAGTTAGTTAGAACAAATCACCAAATTCGTAGTTTACCGGAGCGGAGCTCCGGTGAACGATTCCACTGAATACCCGTTGTTGACCGAACCCTTGACCGCCTTCAACCTCTTCCCCACTCACTTCTCCATCTCTATTCGCCATGTGTCCAACCTAATTGAGTCTCGATGAGCGAATCCCTACTCGACCTCTGTCGCTCACTGGAGCGGGTACATTCCATCTCACATCGCTTCGATTCACCACCAAATAAATGCCAGGACTCTCCCCTTCCTCCTGCGAATATTTCTAACATTCTTACATGTCATGAAGAGGGCTACTGAGCCCTATCGAAGCAAAGAACATGAGCCCTAGGTCCAAGGGTTCGTCCGAGCTCTTGGCTGCATCTCCGGCCATGTTAAGGGCCTCAACAGACACGTAGGACTTCCAAGAATGGAGAGAGCCACTCAGTAGCAACGGAGGAGGCCGGAGGAGCTTGCACGTTCGAATTAAAACTTGCTCTACGCGAGTACTTATTCAGTTCTTCTAGACGCCTCAGTTGCCATTGGACGAAGATGAAGCCACCATGTGTAGCAACAGCCATCGGATCATGCCACGTCTTCACTGTCTGATCGCAATCAACGATCTAATCTCTGCCATTGATCCACAAACCGTCACCAAGCATGGAGAGGCTGACACATGTATACATGAAGTAATCCAGACCGTCTGCCCGTGCCTGTTAAGGGATAAATTGCATATTAAGCCCTGCCTTTTTTGTATTTAATAATTAGTTCTGTAAATAAAATTTTATGTTGTAAATAATTAGGGCATTTTACATTTAAGACCCTGAGTTTTATGTATTTGCACAAATACCCCTGCCAGCATCACGTGCAATCCTCATGTGATGGTGGAAATTTTGCAAAGCAAACCCTAGTATTTTTTAATATTGTAAATTAGTCTTTAAAAGTTAAATGAATGTTTTATTATGTTAGGTAAATTGCGCCTTTGCCCCTGAAGTTTATTTTAATTGCACAAATGCCCCTGCCACGAAATATATTTTTGTGACCTTTATCTACTTAATAAAAATACCTATATAGCTCCTAAAAATACGAAAAAATAGGATTATATGCATCATGCATTGTACTTACACGCCACGTGTCTACTTTGCATTTTTTATTTAATCTATTTATTAAAATTAAAAAGGAGCCTAAATAATCACTGTCTAAATTATAAAATACTAAAAAAATATAAAACATATTGAAAAATTCCAAAAAATTTATATATGGTATATTTTGATATGTATTGAGTCCAGAAAACAAAAAACCCTAAAAATAAGAAAAAGAAAATTAAAAAAAATCAAAAAGCTCCAAAATCCAACAAAAAAATATAAAAATTCTACAAAAATACAAAAAAAATATGTTTTTCTATTTTGTGTCTATCGATATAAAATTATTTATGACTAAAATTTATTTGGATAATTTTGGGACTTATTTATTATATTTAAAACCCAAATCAATGTCAGTTTATTTATTAATCCCATATTTGGGATATTTTTTACTTTAAAAATAGATAAAAATCAGCAAAATTTTTTGAAAAATGCAAAAACATTAGAAAAAAATGAGAAACCCAAAAGCAATTTATTTTTTGAATTTTGTTTTTATTTAATGGTATTTAAAATATATTTCTATATAATGTGTAAAGAAAGCCTTACATAGGCTATATTGTTTTTTTATTAAAGAAAAAGAAAATATAAAAAAGATAAAAATATAAAAAGAAAATATAAAATCAGAAAATTAAAAATAAAATAAAAAATTATAAAAACCAAAATAAAACAATAATAATATATAAAATGAAAACCCACAAAAACAATAACATGGACAAGAGATAAAAGATAAAAATTTTATGCATTCATTTTGCCTACTTCTCCCGTTTGCTCCCAGTGTTCGACCTCTACACGTGCTTACACCTATACACATTTGCATGTAGAATTATAATAAATTTTAACTTCACAGTTTTGATATTCATTGATTTATTTATGTTGTGGGTTAATTGTTATTAATCAGGGATTTTGACTAAGGTCGCCTCAACAACTGTCCTTCCCATCTTGTGTGGAATGACATGACTTCAACCTAATCCCTGTTATCACCTTGGGACCCTAACCACGCTTAACTAAAACTTGACTTGAAAGCCTACTTGGTTGGGCTGGAGGCTGATCATGAGTCTGCTTGGAAGCAACGAAGCCGGGTATCTTGGTTAAAACTTGGAGATCATACTACCAAGTTTTTTTATCTCTTCGAAAAAATTAGGGAGGAAAGAAATAGAATCCCATGTCTTTTCAATGATGAGGGTTTGCTCGTAGAGGACCGCATACAAATTTCTTCTCAAGCTGCCACCTATTTTGAATCCCTCCTATCAGCCCTAGCTTGTTTGGATGGTGTCCACCTTACCCCTACCCCAAAGAAGGTTCCTTCCTTGGAGGCTAACGAGTGTCTTGAAAGGCCTTTCAATGAAGAGGAAGTACGGAGTGCCCTCCTCTCTATTCATTATGGTAAATTTCCTGGCCCAGATCGCTTTAGTGTTGGCTTTTTTAAGCGCCATTGGTCTTTAGTTAAAGGGGAAATCATCTCTATCATGGCCTCCCTTTACTCTAGCAGGTCATGGTAAGACAAGTTAATCATACTTTCATTACGCTTGTCCTAGAAATCCAATCCCCTACGAGGATTGGTGATTTCCGACCAATATGCTTTCGTAATATTGTTTATAAGATCTTTTCTAAGCTGTTATCTGCAAGGCTCTCTGAGGCCCTCCCACACCTCATTTCTCATAACCAAATGGTCTTCGTCAAAGGCAGACGTATTGGTGATAGTGTAAAACTTGCCCAAGAATTAGCTTTGGGAATTGAGAGGAAACATGGTCCTCTAAGGGTCTGCCTTAAGGTGGATCTTACTAAGGCTTTCGACATTGTTAATCACCAGTTCTTACTTGATCGTCTAACTGCCATGGGCTTTGGTGATACGTGGTGTTCTTGGATTTTGAACTACATTGGGACTACCTCTTTCTGGGTGCTCGTGAATGGCTCCACAAGTGGCCTCTTTAAATGCACTAGAGGCGTCCACCAGGGAGACCCTCTCAACCCTATCCTATTTGTTGTGGTCATGGAATCTTTATCTTGCTAGGTGGACATTACTGTGGAGGAAGGATCTATCAACCCTATGGGTCAGGGAAGATCTTTGTCCCCAACACACTTTATTTATGTTGATGATCTTCTGTTCTTTACTAAGTGAAAGACTAAAACTCTTGATGATATTGGTGAGATTAGGGAGTCCTTTGGGGACATGTCAGGTCTTAGAATGATTTTTGCCAAAAGCTGACTCTTTGGCTCCATAAATGCTAGAGATAACTTCTCTTGGAATCGTGCTTTCAGACTTGTCAGTGACTCTCTCCCAACGAAGTACTTGGGAATCCCGCTTCAGCACAAGTTCAGTGGCCACTTCTCTGCTAGAGCTCTAGAGGACAAAATCCGTGCCCACCATTGTGGTTGGAAAGCTAAGTCTCTATCTATTGTAGGTCATATTCAGCTTTTTAAGTCGATCATATAGGGTATCTTGCTTTGTTGGGAGTATTGCACTCTGTTTTCTTCCTCAACTATTAAGCGGATTTCTTCTATGTGCTCTGACTTCCTTTGGGATTACAAGCGGCATGAGATTGTGTGGAAGGATGTTTACCTCCCAAAGGAGGAGGGGCGGCTAGGTTTATGATCTCTAGAGGAATTTGCTAACGCCTCCAGGGTTATTTGGGTCTGGAGGTTCCTCATGGTTGATGGATATCTTTGGGCTGACTTTCTTCGTTTCAAATATCTCAGGGGAGAGACATTTTGAGAAGCTAATGCATTGTCTGGTTCTTCTCGAGTATGGAAGACTATACTGAAGACGGGGTCCCTCCTGACTCCTACTTTTGGCAACCTATCTAGTCCTCTTCTTTGGACTTCATCATCGATGGGTTTCTCTTTCCACTCCGCCTACAACATTGTCCGTATTAGAGCCCTCTTGTTGATTGGTGGAAAGGCATATGGAATTCTAAGGCTGCCCCGAAGCATCAGTGCTGCCTTTTTAGATTGGTAAAAAATAAAATCCCCACTCGAGAAAGATTATCCTGCTTTGGTATTTTCTCAGACCTTGGCTACTTATTTTGTGCCCACCCACTTGAGTTAAGGGACCATCTGCATTGATGTATGGCATGGAGTTTGTGTAACGCTTTGCTTCTTGTATCTGGTTATGAGGAGAGCATTTTGATCACCCTCACATGGATTAATAGGCTATACACCACATATACTCAATAGGGAGGAAGGCTAAGGACAACATTAGCTATTATTGCTTGGAGAATTTGGAGAGAGCGAAACTAGTGCTGGACAAAGATGTCAAGCATGTCCAAGCGACAGATGAGTATAAAAAATTTAGAGGATATTTCGAACCTCCTAAACTGATACTGTGTTGCCCATCTTTTTGAGATACTTGTAAACTCTACCTTGCCTAGATGTTGGGTCTTTTTGACTTAGAGAAACCCCCTACTTTTGCCTTTACATGTACATTTAATCTGGAATATCAATGAAAGCATACCACATTTACCTTTAAAAAAACATGACACCTCAATGTCCATCTATAATCCATGTGGCACTTATGATTTTCGAAAATTAAAAAAAAACTTAAAAATATCTATAAAAAGGAGGAAGAAGACATGCTCAACACAAGGGAGGGTGACAACGTTAGGGACATGGTGCACGATGAAGCTGGAACGATGTCTTGCAGTGGAGTCATGGCAATGGTGTGTGGTATATGGGAGAGGTGGCATACGGCAACATGGATGTGTCATACATGTGAACATGAAGGAAGTAAAAAAACTTTATGAACTTTGCATCATGGAAAACACGGAAAATATATCAAACTTTTTGCACAAAAGATTGATTGTTCATCATATGAACAAGCAAATTCAGCATAATCAATTTGTACTTTGTGAAATTATTAATTTAGAGAAACGATTTTCCTAATATGGCTTATTATAATCTTATAAATATTAGATAGTAATCGTGGTTACGTCTTGGTGTGTGCGTCTATAAAGGAAGAGGCCTTTCGAATAAAGTCTTATCTGAAGACTCTTCTCTTATAGACGCGATGATGAGTCGCGTTGCTTGCCATGAACTTTGATATCTTCTTCTTCGTCTTGAAGTTGTAAGCCTAATGTTGAGATTAAGATGATCTCAAACTCCTGATTTCATCTCATAAAATTGAATCCTCTTGCACATACATGAAGAACGACGACGAAGATGATATTCTCTATCATAGGGCTATACCTATGTAAAGTAGATGAAGGATTGATGCTGGATGTGTATGAGTATAGAGAGAGGTGGGCGGATATCTATTAGAGAGTTTTCTACTATCTAAACTTCTCTCTCAATGATCAAGGCTACATAGGCACTTTAGAAGACAAATGCTAATCCATTTCAGTTCTTTTCAAGAGAGAAGCATGCCATCTCTTTCACTCATGGTAGATGTCCATTAGAGTTTTACTCTAAGGGGGAACTACTATGATGACTACCTTTGGATGAACAAATAAAGACTAGTATCATATACTAGTTCTAATTAGAAATGAGAGACAAGTTGCCTCTAAATTATCATCAAGAATAAAAAACAAAATTTAAAAAATAGGAGAGTCCTAATAAAATTAGGACTCATGGTAGACAACCAACTTGTCCTAATTGATTACCTATATGTTGTCCTAATTGGTTGTTGTATTATCTTCATGATAATTCAATAATTATCATATTCGAGAAATTTATAAGAGTTACCTCACAAAAAAATGTAAATTCAGTTTAAATTTAAATTCTAATGTGAATCTGATACACATTTATGCCTTGAAATAATATATAAATCATATTCATATATATATATATATAATGAATTAAATATATATGATGTAGATCATATCAGCAAAAACCTGGATATGCACATATCCATAATAATAACAACTATTATCATATTATAGATATAACTAAGTATGAGTCTAAATCCAATTAGGACTCATGAGCAGAAATCTAGGATACTTGGAGATGATGTCATGGACCATACTATCCATGTATAGTGACTTGATATTTAGATATCTATCCAATTTCATGGTTTATGCCGATTTTACTAAAAATGAGTAACTTACGAGTGTTGAGCTCGAGCTAAAATACTTCACACTCTACGTAAGCTCAACGAAACGCATCACACTCTCCATGAGATGGAGAAAGTATCAATGAACTGAATCCAACTTCCTTGACCATTTCTAAGCAAAGTCCAAACATTTTGGAGTTTAGAAATGAGCTCAACGAGTGTGTTTATTTCCATTTCCATCACCATTTCACTTCCCAATATTTGGACATTAAAATTGAAACTGGACATTGGATTCAAATAAGATGAGACTTAATCCCAGTAACTCTCAAATCATTATACTAAGATATGGAGCCACTAAAATCCATCTTGTTACATAATTCCATCGAAATAGAAGTGTCATTCTAAATGATCTATTAAGATAGATTTATCCCAAGTATTCCAAATATTCATTCATCCTTTATACCGGAAGACTTTGATATATCTAAAGTTCAAACCCTACTTTGACCGTCTTGTTCGGAACATATCAGTAGATTTTTTAGTCGATAATTGGGCAATAATATTAATCATATACTTTCAAAAAGTATATACAAATATCTCAGATCTGTGTCTCATTTCGTAAACAAGATGACCATGCATGGAATTCATTTTGCTCTAAATATCTCATGAGTGAGCTCTGTCTCCTAATTCATCAACTATGAACCTGCATGGTTCTTTTGAGATATCATTCTTATCACATGTCTTAATTTGCACACCAACTCATCGGTATATGCACCTTGGTTAGGCTTCCAACTTATTGGTCTGTCAAATGTGCACACTCGAGCATATATGTATATGTTTGTGCATGTATATGGTCAAAGTATGTGTACCTGATCGTGACAGTTACGATTCATGTCTTAGTTTATCTTGAACTCATCAAGTCTACTCTTTGACTTGACTATTTTGACGCATCCTAATCACAATTCCTATGTAGATAACTTGCATCAAGAAGTCAGTTGGAAATCAGTCTTTAGAGAAATATTGCCATCTCTTTTTCAGGCTAGAGATCTTTATTGAATATCACATGTTAAGTCAAATATGTCCTCCCAACTACATGGCATTCAATATGACCATAGTATATAACACTAGTTGTACAATGCAACCTTAATATTAAGTGCATTCACAATGATTCATTACAGAAGTACATGATAAAATGACAACTTTTATTGCATTAATGGGTCGCCAAAGGCTTACAAGTCCAACAGTCTCCCACTAGCCCTTAGAGCCATTCATGTACAAATCTTAACCCCATATTTATTACATAATGGTCGAAGACCTTTAGAGTCAACGGCTTGGTTAGCAGATCAACAATGTTATTGGCAGAGGCAACCTTAGTGATCATGATATCACTACGCTTCTGGATCTCCCATATGATGTGATATTTCATCTCCATGTACTTTCTTTATTGATACCACTAAGGTTCCTTCGCTTGTGTTATGACACCTGTGTTATCGCAGAGTAATGGAATGGGAGATTCTGATGGGGAAACCACGTCATGTTCCATGATGAACTTGCGCAACCACACAACTTCTTTAGCAGCAACGCATGCAGCTATGTATTCAGCTTCAATTGTTGAGTCAATTGTGGTGTCCTACTTCTCGCTTCTCAAACTCACACCACCATCGTTCAACAAGAATAAGAACCCAGAAGTTGACTTCCTATCATCCTCAACTATGAAGCCCTTGGGCTGCTCCATATAGATATCCACTTCAAGATATCAATTGAGGAATTCTATCTTAACATCCACTTGCTAGATGTCATAATCGATATGTGTAGCTGTAGCAAGCAATGACCTGATGGATTTAAGCATGACCACATGAGAGAATGTCTCATCGTAATCGATGCCCTATCTTGGTGTGTATTCATTTGCTATGAGTTGTGCTTTGAAGGTCTCTCTACCTTCCCTTTGGGTCCCCACTTTCTCTTGAAAAGCCATTTGCGCCCAATGGGTTTCACCCCTTTAGGTGGGTCTTTGAGGGTCCATCCACCATTCTTATGCATGGAGTCTATCTCAGACTTCATTGCTAACATAAAACTATTTATGCCACGATCATTCAAAGCTTCATCAAATGAAGTTGGAACTTCATCTAAATCTTCTGATACATGGAATCTATACCTTTCAGGATGTTTTACAACTGTAGAAATTTTTGTCAGAGGTACGATCGTGTCATTTTCAATATCTCTTCAATTTCTTTTGTGGAAACTTCATCGGCTTCCCTAGACTCAATTAGTTCCTTAACTTCATTATTTTCTTGATTTGTAAGGACTTCATCTTCTAGAAATTTGATGTCTCTAGTAGCAAATACCTTTTGAGTCTTAGGATCAAAGAGTTAGTATCCTATACCATTCTTTACACATTTAATGAAATAACACTCTCTAGTGTGAGATTCCAACATGCATACATCGACAATTTTAGAAGGACTAAACAAACCCAAACCCTTAAGTATCGTACACTCAGCTTGGTACCATATCAAAGCTCATGAGGGGTTTTAGGTACATATTTAGATGGAATCTTGTTTAGGACATAGGTTGCAGTATCTACTGCATGTCCTCGGAAATCAAGAGGTAAGTCTTTACTCATAAATTGATCTCATCATGTCCAATGTGGCCTTGTTTAACAGAGATGTGGTCTATCGATCTATCATGTAGATCAATAATCGTTGTGAAGACCAATCTCCATTAAGACAACAATTATTCCACAATATGATAAATGAATCAATAAATGTGAATGTGAATTAAAATTTATTATAACTCTGCATAAGATGAGTATAGGTGCAAGTATGTGTAGATTGTCGAACACATGGAGCAAACAATATAGATTGAGAAATTAGTACTAATTATTTATAATTAATATTAATTTCTTCTTAATTTTTATCTTTAATTATTTTTTTTGAGTTTTTAACATTTAATTTTTATTGATTTTTAATTGTTTCACATATTTTTATATTTTCACATTTTCAATTTTAATTTTGTATTTTCTTTTTCATTTTACAAAATTTTAGTCTATTTATTAAAATAAGATATATATAAATATATATTTATATAATAATAATATGAATAATATAAGTAATAAATTAGGTATATAGTATATATAAGATATTTAATTTTTAAATATATCAAAATATACTCAAAATACAAGAAATAAAATATTTTTATAATGTTTATATTTTTCCTCTTTTCAAGTAATTTTTATAAGATTTTTGTTAATTTATAGTTATTTTTAAAGTGAATTATATATCAAAATAGTGAACAAAATAACTATACAACTTTGTTTTGAGTTTATTAAATAGAAATGTGTCTAACATTTACTAAAAACTATTTTTAATATATAATATATATAATAAAGAAAATTCAGAAAAAGAAAGATATATTTTTAGGGTTTTCAATAATTATCACTAATTTTTATAAGGTTTTCAGAGTTTTGTAATTTTTAAGTTTTAAATTTTTTATTTTTAAGCATTTTTATACATGGTAGATTACACTACAAATATTTTTTTGGGAATTTTTGGAGGTGTTTTGAAATTCCTATAATTTTATTAGTCTAAACATGTAAATATAACCTATTTTTGGATTTTTATAAATAGGAAATTAATTGAAATTGCTTTTAATGAAAAATATGTGTTGAAGTAGAACTTCAGGCACTTAAATTCATTCGTTTATGATTTTTGGAATAAAGGATGCAAACAAAATAAATAAATCAATGCAAGAAAATAAATACAGCAAGCAAGGGCTATTTTGCAATTATTAAGAATCTAGCATGCATTTCAGAATAATAAATTAATCTCTACGGGAAATATTGCAAAAATACCAAATTTAATTCAATTAACCATGCACCTCGGAAAGACCAAATTATAACTAAAGAAAATACATGGGAAAATAATGCAATTTGTCCAATAAAATTCAATAATGAATTATGATAGGGACTAGAATGCAATATCCTAAAAATATTCTTCTATTTTATGTAAAGTTCTCAAAGTTTAGTGGTCTGCATTATAAATAACGCCTCGCATAAGAGACAACACGAGGTAAGCTGGTGGAGGACCTAAGTCCAAATAACTAAAAGATTCGGGTCCTACTTCAAATTTATATAAAAGTTTTAATATTGCAATTAATATTTATAGTGCTAAAGTATGAAACCCTAAAGTTGAGGGGTATGAGTGTAGTTTAGCCCTCAAGGTGCAGACATCAGACGACCACAATGAATCACTTGAACACATGGACAATCCTGATGTGCTTGTACCACTTCACTGATGAAAGGTCGAGATCAAATCTCGGTTGTGATCTGATGGCTACTAGGCAGTCAATCAAATGACAGTTGTTATCTTAGAGGAGTAGTCTTGATCAAACAACTCTGAAAGGGGCTTCGAAGAACATGGAAGAACTGTTGTGCAGGGCTCCTTTGATCCGAGGTATCTCCGTTCTCCGACTACCTGGGGGCTCTCTAATGGCTTAAAATGATCCTCGGATGAATCTACAGCCACTAGGATGCTCAAAATGTTCCATGCCTTATCGATGGAGTCTTGGAGCTATGTCAAAACTCAGGCATTTGTGCAGGACCAAATCACACCCCAAGAGGAGTCCGTTGGTTCTGACCTGCACGAGAAGCAAGTTGGGATGAGGGTGAGGGTCCATGCCCTTTTATTTTATGGAATCGAAAGGATATGGAATGGAGCGATGGGTCTCCGACGAAGATGGAGGAAGGAGAGATCTGTGGACATGGTCTGAGAAAGATGGGGGTGTTTCGGGCATACCGTGAGTTGGAGAAGTGGATGAGAAAGGAAATGGGTGTGAAGTATGGTAACAAGGGAGATTTCATTGTGAACACTGGTTGGAGCTCTAGAGATCCAGTGTAAACTAAGGAATCAACGTGAAAATGATAGTAATGCATGAAATAAATGATAGGGATTAATGCTGGAATGAAAACCTAACTGGAAAGCAAGGAAAAACAACTCGAACTTGACCTGGAAGGCGAAGGAGCAGAAGTCATCAGAGCAAGCTCTGATAAGGTTGGATCTGCCTTCAGGAGGTTTATCCACACCACAAATCCGATGGGCACCTTCTTATCACCAAGGCACATACCTGCGATGGATTTTGGGATTACAACTCACAAAAAGAGGATCAAAAGGCAAAAATGGGGATGACGGCTTTATTTATAAATATGTGGCCAGGAGTTCATCAATCAGAGATGGCATGAGGATGAGTGGTGGATGGTGAGGTCTAGGAGATGGACGTGAGAGAGGGTTGAGGGGAGTGCAGAGAGGTGAGGAGGTCGAGGGAGATGGCGATATGGAGGAGTAAAAATTTAGAGAAGGTGGGCTTCTCTTAACTCTGACAGAGTTAGAGATGGAAGAGGGGTAGTTGACCGTGGATCAACTTTTGGAGGCACCTCATTGGTCCATGCAGGACAAGATGAGGACAAAATAGAATGTAAATATCTAGAATGTTGTTAGATGAAATGATCCAAGAAGTGTTATTGAATCATGTGGTTTCATCGATTAAATTTTTTTAAATTCAGCTGCATAGAGCAACTAGTATGACTAGTTGCTCTCGATCGTATATGATGCGATCCTCATGCTTCAGTAATACACTTAAGGATTCTTCCATATCCGCCATATACCTATATTTATACATGTTAATATTAACGTCCTACAAATAAGGCTGTAAAAATAAATAAAAATACCCATAAAATAGCTTGAGAAATAGGAAACATTTTTAATATTTTAAGATTTAATTAATAGTTATTTACTATTTCTTACCAAAATACCTCTTGCAGAGTGGTTGTGATCGAGCCTCTAAGAGAAGAGACCTCCTATCTCATGTTCGATCCGTCGGAGGAGAAGCTTGCGAGCACGGAGATGAGTCACGTGCTTCTCGTAATCTAAGTCATTGATCCAAGCAATGGATCTCCTGATTTCGTAATGGGATGAAATGTTTACTTCATGAGCAAGGCACATGAAAGAAGATGGAGATCTAAGAGTTGTTGAAGCAGCAACACAACAACGATGCGACAACAGCTGAGACCTTCTCTCCATGGATAGAGTGGATGGCCACTCAAGGGAGAGAGAGAGAGCTACTGAAGTAGTAACTTGAAGAGAAAGGGTTGCCTCTTCTTATATATGGTTTTGGGAATCCATGGATCTCAATTCATGGACAACACAAATCAATGGATGAGATTGATTTGTGTTGCTTTCAATGGCCATGATTTTGTTGTAAAAACACAACAACAATTAATTTAATTTATATTAAAACATATTGATAAATAAATATAAATTAATTCCAAATTAATCAACTAATCATGGATATTGTGAGGAGGAGATTTCCCTCATCCCTAAAAAAGCGGGGACGACCACATAATCAGCTTAGGACTTGGTGGTAGTCCATCTCATTTGACTTGGGTGGTGTTAATCTCCTTCAAATTTAGGTGATTACATTATATCATGAAATCTCCAAGAATTTTTTACAACAACACTTGTTGTAAATTATCTCACAAAAATAATTCATAATTTAAAATCCCAAGATCCATCTCCATAGACCAAGATGTAATCTTGCGTCCGTCTTAGATACTTGAAAATGCTGTTCACTGCATTCTAGTGTTGTTCTCCACAACAAGATTGGTAACGACTTACCACTCCCACTACATGGCAGATATCTGGTCTTGTACACATCATGGCGTAAATTAAGCTTCCTACAACTGATGCATATGGGCATCCAGCCATGGATTTCTTTTCCTTGACACTTTGAGGATCCATCCCTTTATATAGGTGGATACCATGTCTTAAGGGAAGGAAACCTTTCTTGGAACTCTCCATACGAAATTGTTCTAGAATTTTCTTAATGTACCCATGTTGTAATAATCTCAATATCCACTTTTATCGGTTTCTGAACAACTTCATACCTAAGATGTAAGAGGCTTCTCCAAGATCTTTCATCTCGATGGTATGAGATAGCCAAACTTTAACACCGGTCATCATCCTTATATCATTCACAATGATAAGTTCTTCATCTACATAAAGCACAATGAACACTATGGCGCTCCCACTAAGCTTCTTGTACACAAAAGGTTCATCAGAATTCTGCACAAAACCATAGCTCTTTATGATTTCGTCAAATATGATGTTACATCTACGAGAACTTGTTTGAGCTCATAGCTTGCATACTTTACCTTCCTCGGTTATAAAGCCCTGGGCTGCTCCAAATAGATATCCTCCTCGATGTATCCATTGAGGAAAGTTGTCTTGACATCCATCTTCCAGACGTCGTAGTCAAGAGATGCATCTATAACTAGCAGTGTCCTGATGGACTTAAGCATAGCCACAGGAGAGAACATCTCATCGTAGTCGATTCCTTCTCTCCATGTGTAGCACTTGGCTACGAGCCATGACTTTAAAGTCTCTACTTTCCCATAAGATCCCCTCTTTCTCTTGAAGATCCATTTACACCAAATGGGTTTTAGACCTTCGTGGATCCTCTAGGGTCCATACACCATTCTTATTCATGGATACAATTTCTGAATCCATTGATATCATCCATGTATCCATGTCATGCTCCACGAGTACTTCATTAGATGAAGCAGGATCATTGTAAGTTTCACGTGACACACAGAATCTATACCTTTCTGGTTGTTCAACCACCCTCGAACTCCTTCAAAGAGGTACATGTATTTCATCTTTATTTATCTCTACAGTTTCTGGTTCAGGAAGCTCAAAATCCTCAGGGGACTCAATGAGTTCCTCTACTTCATTTTTATATTGACTTTCAAGGAAATCATCCTCCAAAAATTTCACGTCCCTAGAGACGAAAACCTTCTGGGTCTCAGGGTCATAAAGATGGTATCCAATACCATCCTTAACATACCCAATAAAGTATCACTCTTGAGTGCGAGATTCTATCTTACTCGCATTCATGTTCTTCACATGGACCAAGCAACCCCAAACTCTCAAGTGATTAAAACTAGGTTTGGTTCCATACTAGTTCTCATGAGGAGTCTTAGGTATAGACTTGCTAGGAATCTTGTTCAGGATATATATTGCAGTCTCTACTGCATGTCCCCAGAAACTAAGAGGTAAATGTGCTGTACTCATCATTGAACAGACCATATCCATGATGGTCCCGTTGCGTCTTTCAGAAACATCATTAAGTTGGGGGTTTCCAAAAGGAGTGAGATTGGAGACAATTCCATTCTCTTTAAGGTATTCCTTGATTCATCTAAGAGGTACTCGCCACCTCGATCATATCAAATTCATTTAATGTTCCTGTCGGTTTGATTCTTAACCAAAGCCTTGAACTCTTTGAACTTTTCAAAGGTTTCATGTTTATGACATAGCAGAAAGATAAACCCATATCATGAATGGTCATCAATAAACGTCAAATAATATTGATATCCATTTCGGGTCGTGGTATTGAATGGACCACATACATCGGTATGTACTAGGTCAAGAATACCCTCACATCATGTAATCTTGTTATGCAAAAGGCATCCTAGTCATTTTACCTCGAATACAATGTTCACAAGCAGGAAAAGATTGAACCTGTAGAAAATCTAAGGGTCCATCCTTTATCAATCTAATGATCCTATCAACAGATAAATGATGAAGCCTTTGATGCCAAATCATGTTTGAGTGATATCCATACTCCCTGAATCTTTTAGGGTTTTTATTAGTGGTAGTAACATTCATGATGTGTTCATCAATGCACAATTCATAGAGTAACCAGAAGTCAAAACATCATCCGTAATATGCTTATCATAACGATTTATGACTAGTTTATTACAGAAAAGGAATGAATATATGCTCCTAACAAGTTTAGATACAGATATAAGATTCCTTCTAACTTCTGGTACATAAAGACACTCTTTAAGCACTAGGACTCTTCCACTAGATAATGATAGTCGGCAGGTCCCGATGGGGACTGTTGCAACACTTGCATCAGATCTCATCTGGATGACTATCTCCCATTCATCAAGACTCATAGTTTTCTGAAATAGATGCAATAAATTGCATACATGAACAGAAGCACCAGAATCTATAACATAACTTCCTTCTCATCCAATGAGAAAATTAGTTTCAATGGTGAAAGTAGATTTCATATCTGCTGGAGCTTTACCTTTGTCGACCGACTTTAGGTAATCTTGGCAATTACACCTCTAGTGCCACAGCTTCTTGCACCGACAATAGACATCGGTTTTCTTCGATACTATCAAAGTGGATGCATTGGAAGATGAGCCAATGCCTTAACTCTTCTTTTTTCTATTCTGGGATGGGCCCTTCCGAGAACCATGCTTCCGATCGCGCTTTCCTTTGACTTGTGCAACCATTGCACTGCTAGAGGGGCTATCCTTCTTCATCACGTCTTCTGCAAACTTTAATGCAACCAGTAGCCCAGATATAATATAATTGATGAATCTACGATTCTCATTCTCTATTATTTTTTAGCTCTTTCTTTTAGCAAAAGACCTGTAAATACTTGTAAATACAATAACTTAGCATTGTGCATGACATTGTTAATATCTCATAATTAGCACCTTAACTTGCAAGAATAAAAGAATAAAGGGAAAAGAAAATGAAGGATGTATTAGAATAAATACATAGTAACCCAAACCCCAAGAGAAGGTCAAGTCTTGACTAGATTATAAAGAAAATAAGTAGAGAGCGAGATAACGGTACACTATGTGATGTACATACCAAACTTACTTGGACAAAATATTTATTTATTTATTTATTTATGACAAAATGAAAATATATTTTATTCTTTCATACACTTGTACAAAGCCTTAGAAATAATATAAAAATAAAATAAAAATAAAAAATATAATAAAATGAAAATAAAAATAAAATCATCAAACCCTTGTACAAAAGACACTGGTATATTATACACTAAACTATTTATTGAACAACTTTAATTAATTTAAAAAATAAAATAAAAGTCATTTTGTAATCCTTGAACTATTTTATAAATAAATAAAATATAAAATAAAAAATATTTTTGTAAAAAAAATAAAAATACTTGTACAAATACATAGGCATATTATACATGTATATAGCACTATATACTGTATATTCCTCATTTTTATTTTTATAAAAATAATTATAAACATTTTTTTAATGTTATACACTTTTTAAATTAAATTCATTTACTATTTTTAATTCAATTTCCTTTTATTTTTGTAAATCCTGGATTCCTATTGGGCCACGTAGGAACGCTGACCCCAGTCAAAGTCTCCTCCCATCTGACCTGACCTGACTCCCTTCCTGTTGGAGCTTCTTCTCCTCTTTTTCCTGATCAGGTTAGGTCCCCATTCTCCTCGATTCCACTGCCCGATTCCTCTCCTAGGATATGTGATTCTCGTGGATCCCTAGGGAGAATCCGATCGTCTTAGGGTTGCGCTCCCCTCGTCGATTCTTCTAGACCCTTGGGCACCCTATATAACATCCTCTTTCGCCTCCTGTGCTTGGATGCTCGTCCCTCGCACCACCACATACCCCTAGCTCTGTTCCTTAGAGTGATAGCCATAAGAAGAGTATCTTATGATACTTCAGAGATGCCTGGAGGCTAGTAGCTCAAGACGCCGCTGGAGCTCTGCCGTGTAAAGCCTCCCAGCTAGTCACAGCTCGATTGAGGCCAAGATCCCGCTAGCCACCTTCGTCTGGAGCTTCTAAGTCCATTTGAGCCTTTAGGTATCGCCCATCGCCTTTGCATTTTCCATTCCATTCAACTTTTCCATTTGGTCGTCGCCGCCGTTCGTTAGCTCCGACAGCTGCTCGGAGCTTTGCTACCCACCTTCATCTGCTCAGACCGAATTCGCAACTCACCCCACATCTTCTTGCGCAACCTGATCACCTTTAGGCTCGCCCATCACAACGAGATTAAGGTCTAAACCTCCTTCCTTCATCTCTGTCGGAGGTCGAATAACATCCAAACCCACTTCCGTTGTTGTTATATTGAACTATCCCTTGCTGGAGCTTCGTCATCGAGCATAGCATCCTTTGCAGGTACTGGTTTGTGCGAGGAGCACCCTTCGGACCCCCATCTGCTTAGGCGGAGCAGATCCAGGTAGACCAGCTTGGTCCCGCCCATCCGACCGTCCTCCCACTCATCGAAGTAGCCCACCTGACGCGGACCACCCTCACGACTATGCCGGACTCCTTGGTGACCTCATGGACCAATGAATCTCTTCCCTCGTTCGGTTGAAGTTCACCCTGGACGTGTTCATCCATGACCCCTCCTTGTCGTTCAATCTGGAGCAGCCTTCCAGATCTGATCAGAGCCATACGCCACTCTTCCATCCTAACGGTCTGATCAGATCTAAAGGGACCATCTAAAACGCATGTTCCCGACAAGATCAGAACTATTAGTTAGATCTTTTCAGAAGAATATTAGAGCCGCCCACTATCACCTCCTCGTGCGCGCATACGTGCCTCCATTGGTTATATTGCATT
Source organism: Ottelia alismoides (assembly GCA_037367405.1). NCBI lineage: Eukaryota > Viridiplantae > Streptophyta > Magnoliopsida > Alismatales > Hydrocharitaceae > Ottelia > Ottelia alismoides. The sequence continues at coordinate 63,950 of JAZKJV010011681.1, read as the reverse complement.
TTATACCATGCATGTTTCTTTATTTCACCTTAGTTTAGTAAATAAAATTTGTAGTTAAAGACATTTCAATTTAGACCTCGTACTTTTTATATTTTCATTTTAGTCCCTCGAAGTCTGAGACACGTGTGTCCCCACATGCTCTTTGGGTTATTTGCACTTTCTATCCTGAGATTTTGTGTTGTTATGAAATGAATATAAAGATTTAAGAATTGCATTTATGCCCTTGTGAGTCTGGATCACGTGTCGTGCATGCTTGGCTTAGATTATATGCAGATTCGACCCTGTGCTTTTGTAGCTGGTTATTTATTTTGTCCGTAAACTTAAACTATTTACTTTTAGGTCCCTATGAACTGTGTTTATCTCTTTGGTTTTGATAGGACTTAATAAATATTAAATTACTCTAAAAATTACCTAAAAATTACAATTGGCTCCTGCTAATTATAATTTTCGTAGATTAATTTGCTTGCATTTTCTCTTTTCAGAAACTCAAAAACCACCAAAAGATCCCTATTTACCTTATAAAAATTTGAAAAATTCGAAAAATGTCTTAAAAATTGTACAAAAATTCTCGTGTTTGTCTTTTGTTGTGTTTTAACCCCATTGTTAATTTTGTTTGAAAAATCTTTATAAAAACCTAAAAATCACAAAATAGCCAAAAACTTATAAAATTTGTAAAATCAAAAAAAAATCGAAAAATTATGTTTTCAGTTCTTATTTTAGCTTTTTATTTCCTTTATCATAAAATTATAATCTAGGATCTTGGGCCCTTCACGTATTTTTAATTAGCAATTTGGTCCTGGCTATGCACTTTGTTGCATTTTGACGCTGTTTGATTTTTAAAAATTCACAAAAAAACATTTATGAATTCTCTAAAAATTTCCAAAAACATTTTAAAACCCATAAAACACAAAAATATTTTTACTTTATTTTTCTGAGAATTTTTTACTATTTTGAAAAGACAAAAAGAGTGTTGTGTGTGCCTTGTGTGTTTTTTACTTGTTTGCCTTTTATTGAAAACTTAAAAAAAATGAAAAATTAAAAACCACTAAAAAGTATTTATTTTCAAAATTGGACTACTTAGTTTTTAAATCGTGCTCCTTGTGTTCGACCCTAGTAGTTATACTCGGTAAATAAAAATAGCAGACCGCTTATATTGGATTGTTGTTTTTTCTTGATTGATTTTATTTTCTTGTGACCGAATCGGTTGATTAGGGACAATGATAGATTTTATATTTTCCTCCTTAGTCGATCTCGATCTCTATGTCATCAGAATGGCGTCGTTGTTGGGGAGCATGGCTTAGTAGTTAGATTTCAGTTTTGCTTTATTTTTATCTATCTTCTATAATTGTTTTCTGACCTCTCTTTGTTTCACTTTTTGAGTGAGGAATCACCCGAGGATAGGTCAGATGCTTTGGAGGAGACCGCATCTAAGGAGGAGCAGAGGAGGAGAGAAGGCAGTTGCATTAGATAGATATTTTATTTTTTTTACCAAAAACTATTTATTGTAATATTTAGACTCTCTGAGACACTTGGACTCTCTTGGTTGATTCGGGTCTATTTCGCCGAGTGCTGGTGCACTCGGGGGACCCCACCATGACTTTTCTGAGATTTTTTACTATTCTTTTCTATTTGATTCCCGAGGATTTGGCCCTTAGATTTAGGACTCCTATTTGATTACGCTTGTAATTAGCTAAGGTCCCAACACTTAATTACTTATTTGTTCCTATAGAACGTAATTGGACTTGGCTAAAATAGATCTGAAAAAATTAACTCATTGGGATTAGAGACCACGTGCCGAGAGAGGTCGTATACAATGCTGGCAGGACCCATTGTGGTGGGTACCGATCGACATCGATGTCCGGACTCCGGTATCTCTTCCCAATAGTTAGGTACTTGTTCTTCACATTAATAGAAGTTGCTCATCTAGGGACGATTTCCTCGTTCATCATATTGGTAGTTTATTTCTTGTCTTTTATTTTTTGTGTGGATCACCCTGCATGTAGAATGTTGGAGCAAAGTACACAATTTTATCTCTGCATGCATCATTCTGTTTGACTGTGCATTGACTTTTCCACCTGTTTTATTGGACTCAAAATAACCAAGGAAATCAGAAAACTCGTTAGGCATTGTTTTCAGAAAAACAACTAAACAGTGACAACAAAATAAAATTTGGGACTACTAATGCAAACATGACCTAAAACCGATCTCACGTAAAAATCTTAGTATTAGGGAGAGTCACCCCCTCCTTGTTTGATTTATCTGCAGTGAGAGAGCGACCCACACACTAGGATAGAGCTATACCCAAACTCTCTTCAGACTACTGGTCTCGTGATTAGCTGTTCTCTAGTGAGGATTTCACTGGGTAGCCGGTAATCGGTTCGGGACTTCCTTAGCAGATTGGGCAGATCGGGTACCTGGTAAATGGTTCGCACCCATACTGGCTGAGAAAAACTAGTTGCGAGATCCAGGATAGTCTCCTGGGAGCATTGGGTTCCAAACATCTCGCTTAATTGCTCTGATAGATTGATCACCTTAACAAAATTTGACAAGATTAACAACCGATCTTTCACGATCATCAGTTCGCATCGCGTAGGTTAACTTGGGGTTTGATTTCTCATATTGTTTGCATCCCAGATCAATCATCATAAATCCCTAGATCACGATGATGGGAAGGAGGTCCCTTATGCTGCCTTTGACAGCACCGCTTTCGAGCACTCCTCTCCATTCATCTGGGGTGGCTTCAGAGAGCTCAGATCTGTTATTTGAACCCAAATTTGCTACCACCCCACCTCCCCGACTACCCTTCTTCATTACCTGAGGTGCCCGAGCATAGGCCAGCACAATTATTCGTACATTTGACAGCACCAGAATTGGGGTCTTTTGCCTTTGTAGAGACCGGAGAGATGGCCAATAGTGAGAACCTTACCGATAAGCAGACAGATACTTCTTCCTATGCGTTAGACAAGGCCGCCATCAAAAATACCTTGATTGCTTCCCTGGAGACCATGCATCGTCAGATTCAGGACCAGGGAGTTTTCATGGCCGAAGTGAGACGAGAGATCAAGCATATGAGAGCTAGATGAACAGGGCCGCAGAGACTAGCCAGTGGAGAGATACCAGGGTTTGGAGGAGGAGATGGACGTCCTGATGAGCCACAGGAGCCAGTGGGACTAGCACGGATGATGAGGTAGTTGCACAACCCTGGTGCAACCCTCACCCGTAGATGGATCCAACTGGTAGAGAATTTGGGCAACTTTAAGCTTCACCCTAGAAGATTCAGTTACTGCCAAGATTCCATGGGCTAGCCATCGAGGAGCCTAATCTCCATCTGCATAAGTTTAAGATGATTTGTAGCACTGTCCATGACAAACTTGTGACGAGGACACTATCCAGTTGATTGCCTTCCTGTTCTCATTAGTTGACAAAACAACCTACTAGCTGAAGCACTTAGGGATGGTAGTCACCACATGGGAGTAGCTCCAGACCAAGTACTTGAATAAGTACTATCCACTCGGTCAAACCAATGCAATGTGAGCGATGATCGACATCTTCACGATGATCCCAAATGAGCAGTTCCATGAGACTTGGGATCGATTCAGAGAGCTCATTGACCGGTGTCCACATCATGAGATATCCAAGCCCAACCTTGTTCAGAGTTTTTTCTGTAGGTTGACATTGGAGCTGTAGGTGCTAGTGAATGCCTTGTGTATAGGGTTATATTTTACAAAGGACGAAGACCATTTCTAGGCCATCTATGAAGAGATGGCAGAGAACAATATAATGATGTCCCATACAAGTGTCTATACTCAGGGGAAGCCCCTCCCACAATGGACTTCATTTCAGAGGATCGCAAACGTCGATGATGGTCCATCCACTTCTTCGTCAGCAGCAACACTATCCGAGTCTTTAGCTGCAGACATGGGCATCATCAGCAAAAAGTTATATCGGATCGAGATTATTGAGAAAAAGTAGAGCCAAGGAATGGACATGATCAACAAGCTTGATGATCTCGCCCCGACCTTGAGTGACCTGAAGAACCAGATCATGTGTCTCTAGGAGGGACAGACAACTTCTCAGCCCTGTCTCAGGTCACAGGCCGATCCAGGGAGCAACTGATGAATCTCCATTTCATCACCTTTATTCTATCATTTTGGCCTTAAAATTCCTAGCTAATGCATGTAAATAGCATCAATTTGTACAAAATAGCATTCCTCATTTATTGCATTTATTGTGTAAATCATACTATTTTTAATACCAAAATAATAGAATAAAGAGAATAAAAGAAAAATAATAAAACATCGAAGATATTTTATGACCCTAAACTCTGAGACCAAGTCAAGAATTGAGTTGGTCGACAAGGAATAAAGTAGGGGGAGATAAGGGCCAAGAATACAATAAAAACCTCCTTTATTGATTCCTTATTTATTCAATTTTGAAACATATTTTATACTTTATTATTTATTCATCAAATGAAGTAACTTTGTACACGAAAGTTCTAGATAATAATGTAAATAAAAATTCAAAATTGAGTTTGCACAAAAATAATAAACAGTGTACATTTTATACACAAAATAAACAACCAAAATCCCAACTTCGTAGACCAATATCTTTCAAGAAAAAACTCAAAATATATTAAAATCACTAATTGTATATAACTTTTCACAAGCTATTTAATGGAGGTGGTTTCATAATTTTTGGTGTTATGGTGTGACCTTCATTGTATATTATACCCGATTAAAATATTCAATTTATTCATCCCTTATTATTTTTACAAATTTATATTTTCATAATTCTGTAATTATTATTCATAACATATGTACATATTAAAACCAAAATAAATCCAAAAACAAGAAAATATCAAATGAAATAGGTCTATAAATATATAGGCAAAATACCTATAGTTATACCTGCATATAAATAAAAGGGAATCCTATTCTTTTTATCTTTACTCATTTATATTTTTATAAAATTGTAAATATTATTTATATAATATTAAAAATACAAAGATAAAATAAAGCAAAAGAAAATACATTAAAATAAAAAGTATATATAAAAAATAGATAAAACCTATAAGTATACCTATAAATTACACATATCTATTTATTCAAGTGTACAAGTAACATAGCAAAAATAAAATAAAAATATATTTATACACATAATAATATATTATAAATATATAAAATAAAAGAATAAAATATACAAAATAAATATAAAATAGCCAAAATATTGGCAAATATACCTCTACATACACCATTAAAAATTAACTACTAATAAATAAAGTCAAAAAATAAATAAAAATCATAATAAAATACTAAATAAAATAAGAAACATTTTGTATTTTATATTTAAAAATTAATAAAATCAAATACTATTTTTAAATAATTATTTTCTAATAAACAACCTGTTTTGTCGTTTAGTGGGCTTGCGTGGACCAATCAACTTCCATCTTTTGTTGACTCCGAGTCAACTCCACCGAGCTGTCTTTTATCATTTCTTTTAATTCCATTTCGTCATAGGTTTAATTTCCCGTTCCTAGTTTTGGGTTTAAGTAGTCAAATTTGGGTAATTAGGGATTCATGTAGTTCGTTGGAGTTGAGCTCTGACAAGCTCCTTTGCGAGTGATCAACCCACTCCCCGTCGCTCATATCATCTTCATTCCATTCCCCTACGCCTTCTGAATGCCCCACACACCTTCTCTCACCGAGATCGGCACCCAATTTGGAGATCATCTCCTTCACTTCGTCGCTCGACGGAGGAGCTCTGCCCCGCACCATCGATGCCCATTTCACCACCAATAAGAGCCCCTGAGCCCCTATTTTCTTGCTTGAGTTTTATTGAAGGTGCTGGAGGCCAAAAGACTCCACTAGGAGTCGATCCTGAAGAGAGAAGAGGTTCCTAGAGCTCTATTTTTTCCAGAGCTCAATCGATGTCATCTGAGCTCCAGCAAACCTCCTAGTGATGTCGTTAGAACCGGAGAAGCCCAAGTTTCGTTTTGCCCCTAACTCGAGCCTTCCAGACGACCAGATTAGCCTAGGAAGTTGGATCAAATCTTGCCTCAAGCGAGTTCTTGACTTGTTCCTCCAGGCTGCTGTTCGCCATTCGATCTGCTAGCCGCTCTAGATTACGCCACATCTGTTGGATGTCGAGCCCCAGAGCCATCAGATCTTGCCCGGAGATCTAATCTCATCTGTCCATTGGCAAAACTTCATTGCGCGACAAGGACACGACACATGTCAAGTGAAATCCAACCTGTCGTCCGATCGCATGTAAGAAATGGGTAATTTTTACCTTTTACTCCACAATTTTGTATATTTACATACTAGTCCTTTAAAATAAATTGTAACGTGTAAATAAAATGGAAATTTTACAATGAAGCTCCTGTACTTTCTATAATTACCTTTGCGTCCACGTGAGGTGGCAAAATTGCATATAGGCCCCTGACGGTTTTTTTAATTGTTAAAAAATTTAACTAAATTGATTTAATGTTGTATATTTTAATTTGCATGTGAACCCTTGGAATTTATTTTTATTGCTAAAACACCCCTGCTCGGACACTTATTTTTGTGCTTTTTATCTACTTATTGAATATAGTTAATGTGCTCTGAAAAATACACAAAAATAGGATTAAATGGCTCATACCATGTACTTTCACGCCATGTATTCAACTTGTATCTTTGGATATTTTAATAATTTATAGAAAATGAAATGGAGCTTATTTATTCCCTGTTTAACTTATAAAATACCAAAAAATATAAAAACTTCTCTGAAAATTCCAAAAAAATTTATATGTTGTCACATTTTAATTATAGACTAAAAATCACTAAAATGGGAAAACAAAAAGCCTAAAAATCGAAAAACCCAAAATCTTTCATAAAAAATCTAAAAAATCATTTAAAAATCGTAAAATATGTTTTTCAGTTTGATAATTTTCTTTATATAAATATTTACATACTATAGTCGATTTAGATATTTTTGGAACTTGTTGCTATTTTTAATATTCAAATCAATTTCGAATTATTAATTAATACCTTAATTGGGTTATTTTTTACTTTAAAAACACATAAAAAAATTAACAAAAATTCTAGAAAAATAACAAAAAATAAGAAAAATATAAAAGAACAAAAATACCGTCTTTACTGTATTTTGACTATGTTTACATATTTATAAATATATGGTATCTATATATACATTATATTGTATTCATATATATATATATATTTATATGGGTTAAATGGGGCTGCCCCCTAGGTGTAGCCAACTTGGCTACTCCCACCCCTATTTTTCCCTCATTTTTTTATTTCTTTGGAAAATAAAAATTAGTATATTGATCACTATATTCCTCTAACATTCTATTAAAATTCGTCAGAAACAGAGACTCCTTGGCCCTCCATCCAGACACCATTTTTTTAACGGTCGCAGGATTTTTTAAATCGATCTTGTTTGGATGGAGGCCATAGGAGTCTCTGTTTCTGACGAAATTTTAATAGAATGTTAGAGGGATATAATGATGAATTTACAAATTTGTATTTTCCAAAAAAATAAAAAAATGAGAGAAAATAGGGGTGGGAGTAGCCAAGTTGGCTACTCCCAGGGGGCAGCCCCATTTAACCATATATATATTTACACTATATATTTAAATGAAAAATATAAAAAATGGAAAATATAAAAGAAAATACAAAATATATAACAAAAAATAATAAAAAAATATATAATTAAAAACCGACAAAAAGATGTATTTACACAATAAATGACTTGGTTGTACACAAATAACCATAGGCTACCATTTTGCTCTCTGTGGTTCGACCTCTACAAGCTTAATCACTATGCATCTTATGGTAGAGAAAAATAAATCTTAACCTCACATTTTTTATTATTCATGACTTATTTATATTGTGGATTAATTATTGATCAATCGGGGTTTTTGTTTAGGGCCGCTTCGACGATTGTAGGTCCGCCTTGTGGATTGACAAGACCTCTGCAAAAAGAATGGTTATCAGATGGTGCCATTGCTAGGGAGCAATGAGCGTAGCCTACTTTTGTCATTCATATTTGTATGTAGTTAATAATTTTTTATTCATTTATTCATTGCTATAAATATTTATTGAATTATTAATATATTTTCATTCATTAATGCTTTGTCTATAGCTCAGTTTATTTAATTTGATTAATTGTTCTAATCCCACCTCTTTAAGACTTTGATGTGAGGGCCTGCCATGCGAGGACAACTTTTTAGGTGTCGATGTAGCCAAGCTTGGAGGAGGTTGGTCTTCTCTCTTTATGACTAGCTAGAGAGGGTATCCAGGAAACAAGGAGAAGGTTTAGCTTAGAGATTAGATTAAATTTATTTATGTAATCATTGGTGAGAGAGAGAGAAAATTTTGGCATGTAATAATAAACCTAGACTCTACTCTCCACAACGAGGTCCAGTTCCTGGGTGTATGTTTACCTGGGGGCCTCGTCATAGTTTTTCGAGTCTTTCTCGCCTTCTTTTATTTTATTTTCCGTTGTTTTGAGTTTTCCGCCTTATTATATTTTATTTTTTATGCATGAAGCCCTAAGACATAGGTTGCTTGACTCGGTAACTAGGTCCAAACCTTAATAAGAATGCATGTTCCTATAGACCTTTACGTTCGGATCTAGTAAAATAAATAAATTTTAGAAATTTGTACTTGAGACCGCGTGCCGAGAGAGGTCGTATACAGCGCATGTAGGACCTGTTGTGGTGGACACCGATCGACAACAGAGACTGAACCTTGGTCGCATTTCTGAATGACCAACAATTGGTTCTTCACGATTAATAACACTACTATTTAGGACGATTTTATCGATTGCACACCTTAATGTAGAATAGGTTTAAAAGTTCTGTTTTGCATACTGCATGGAGAGAGGTGGGAAGCACTGTAAGTCCTCTAACACAACATGCATCATTAGATTCAATGGGGAGATTTCCATCATTGAATCAACTTGCACGATTTTTTTGCTATCTCCCTATGATTTTGAGCACCTAGGACTTAAATGAAAATCTACAAAAATGTTAGGCGCTTGTATGAAAACAGATCCAAAAAAAGTGAAAACCCAAAAAAAATTAAAAAAGAGGACTGCTAAATAAACTTTGACCTTAACTAAAATCTGTAATGGACTATCATTGTCTTAGATTCATAAGCCTTCATTGTGTTGATGTACCTTCGTAGAGGGCCAAAACCCCTCCCATGAGCGAGGCACGACCCGCTAAGGATTAAATCTAAAAAACCCTATTTGTAACTACCTTGTTTATCGTTGGGATTTCTGAAGTAATGGTGCTTCTATCGTACGTGACTGAGTAGGGCCTTGTCAACGATGGTGCTCCCAACTTGTGTGGAACATCAACATGGTCTGAAGTACTGAGCATAGGCCACACCTTCAAGGGGGTGTCTGTCTCATCGATTTGCGCCCGAGTAGGTTCTTGCATGCTCACTGGTGATTCCGTTGCGAGCGAGAATCGAGTAGAGGTTTTGCCTATTGGCTTCCTCTATTTATTTCAGTAAGTTTGTAGGGATCCAGGAAGGGTTAAAAGGACCTCAAAAAGTGCAGACTATAGGTTACAAAGGAGGAGGACAAGTACGCGATACTTTTCTGTCAATACTATCTCTCCTATAGGGTTAGCGCGCTAAGGACTTGTTAAAAGATATGCCTGAAAATAACAACTCTAAGATTAAAAAGATAATAAATAGCCGAACATTCACAGCTTCACATGACGTGAGTTGGTGAACCCAGTTTTGTATTGTGTTTATATGGATCTAGATTAAGGTTCAAAGAATAATGTCCTACGTTTTTGTGCAAATTTTGTCATGTGTCTTCCTCTTGACCTCCGCTCATTTCGAGCCTTTCTACTATTTTACACTCCATTCTTTCTCCCTCGTTGACCATCGTATCTTTCCTCCAGCATCGATCTCCTTCTTGCTTCACAATGTCAATCATGGATTGCTTAGTCAGAACCCAACCGTCACCTACATCGATTCTATTGACTTGACTTCGTTGATAATTCGAGGCGATTCCCGAGAACCCAATCCGGACCTTGCAGGTTGATCTCCAGACTCGTCGTATTCTATCTATCCTTCTCAACCACCCAATAAACCATGATCACCTTTGTCCCATCTTCGTTGTTGTGAATGAGAGTCGATTACAACCCATATCTTCTTCATTCACATCACTCTGGAATAGACCTTAATTCTAGATCCATCTTGGTAGCTGAAGATTCAATTGTAGGTGGTCTGATTGGAGATTTTTCACATTGCAGATAGAAGACACTCCAAATCCTAGATCCGAACACGGAATTCATCTCTTCGGACTCAGAAACCGAAATGGCTCCTCAAGGAAAGGGCAAGGGTCAACAACCACCTTCACATCCGGTGTAGGGATAGATGCCTGAATAGAATCAGGTGAACGCTCAGCTGTTGGCATCTATCCAGGCCATTCAGCAGTAGCTGACAAAGAAAGATCTTGCACATACTGCATTTCAAGATATGCTGAATGATGTCATGAACAGACAAGGAGGAGGAGGAGGAGACAGACTAGGAGGAGGAGGATGAGGACCCCTGTGAGAACCCCGATGAAGAAGATCCAGAACAAGGGTGGCCCAAACCCACACTAAAAGAGACATATAACCTTGGAGACAATTAAATGACTGAGTGGATCCTAATACCACCGGTGCAGGCTCACTTTGAGCAGAAGCCTCAGTTCCTTGCTCTTCTTTCTTCTTTCCATGGGAACACTAGCGAAGAGCTGTACATTCACCTGCATCAATTTTCATGCATATGCCATACTACCCACTACCCCAATGTTCTTTTGGTTGTAGTGAAAATGATGACGTTCCCCTTCAGTCTACAAGAGAAGGCCCTATATTGGGTCAATCGTCTGGGAAAGGTTGTGACGACATGTGAGGAGCTGAAGTCTACTTTCCTACACAAGTTCTATACTCTCGGTTGGCTCAACCAGATGTGAGCCAGAATCAGCAACTTCTCTCGAGGGCACATGAGATCATTCACAAAGCTTGGGAGAGATTCACAGATCTGTAAGAGAAAGCCCCTATCATGAAATTCCAAGGACCAGCTTGATCCAATACTTCTTCAGAGGCCTGAACGTAGAAATCCAACGAATCGTTAAAACAACCTGTGGGGTATCACATTTCAACAAGGATGAAGATGTGGTCTAGCAGATTTTTGAGGAAATGGCCGAAGAAGAGGCTGCCCTCTCTTCATTTAAAGCTTATCTGAAGCAACCTCAGATCCTCCAGAAGCAAGTCCATATGGCAGCGTCTCGTTAGGCGGAGAGAGATGAGAGATCCAACCTCAACATCATCGGGGGTCATCTCTCAAAGGTTGATATTATTGAGAAGTGATCACAGGACCTTGAGAAGCTCATTGTGATCGAAAAGAGGACGTAAAATCTTGACAAGCTGGACCAGATCACTAAGCAGTTGAAGTTGCTGGTGGGTACCATCAGTTCTGTTCAGTCGACGACACCATTTTAATGAAGCTCCAGCTGATAAGAAAGATGAGCCATCACTGCCATAATAACCTCAACCGAGAAACCAACCACCAACAGTCCAGCACAGGCACTACGTGCAGGCGCACGATCAGGGCCCGCCATAGCAACAGATAGTTGTCTACCAGCCAGACTTCCTTCCATCATCAGATCCAGCCATCCCACCAACACCCTTTATTCAAGAAGTCAATGGTGTTTGGAGTAATGATGCACAGCTAGCCCGTCCTACTGGGCAACCCCAGGGCCAGCAACAAGCCAACCGGCAATACCACCAACCACAAGGTGGTCTTTTTGGGCAGTACTCACAACCCCCATCACATTATCACTAAACTCCGCAGTACGACAACCAATGGAGGAAACACCGACAATACCATGCCGCAATACCGCCAGCCACAACCATACCACTAGTATGCGGCTACCCCACCTCCACAATACCAGAACTATCCTCCTTCCTCTTACCATCAATATCAGCTTCCTCCACCACCTCAGCACCACCAACAGTCACCGCCTCAGCCCCGACACTCTCAGCATCAGCGTGGTCCGCCCGTTGAAACTTCTGAGGCGAATCCTATGAACCCATTCCTTTATTGCTTAGCCCAAATTGTCAAAGGTCTAGCAGATATGATAAGGAAGTTAGACGACCTGACCACCATGAAAACCAACATTCCGGCTCAGGTTGAAGCCAAGCCCAACATCTTCAAGAAAAGAGAGCAGGTAGAATGTGATGTCCCATCTATTCATGTAGAGTCATGTGATTGTGCTATTATTTTATCTAATGTTGTCACTCTCAAGAGCCGTGGGCCTTGCCTCCTCCTTCCACAAATAAGGGGAAGAATAAAGATTCAGGTGAATCGTCATTTTCTGCATCAACCGTGCCAGCTACATGGGAGGGTGAGGAAGAAGAAGAAGGAGGAGCCATTCCAGCTACCATCCACCACCATCTACATCACCAAAAATTAAAAAAATAGAAAAAGCAAAAAGACCAAAAAGATGATCGTCGCCAAAGTGAAGTCATGCCAGCCATGTAGGAGCAGGCAGTCGCAACCGATCCTGTGCCAGCCAATAGAGCGGAGGCCCCACTTTTTGCCTGTCCACCAGTACCAGCATCTCAGCTTCTAGATTGTACTCCTTTTTGTTACCCATATGTACAAGATATTGTGGACAAGGACTCTGTTGTAAATAAAACTTTATTTCTGATTGCAGTCATGTAGATATTCCTTTTCCCGATGCAGTAGAAAAATCCAAAAAAAAATGTAAAAAGAAAAAGTGTGTTATCTGACCATGGTGTTGTGGACATTCTTAATAACTTGACTGTTGAGATTCCATTGATGAAAGCAATGGAGTACGTGACAGCAGTGAAGAAAGGTTTGAAAGAGGCATGTACAAGAAAGCGTCACCCAACACGAAACAATAGACGCTGACAAGTTGAAAACATGTTCTTACCATAGCCACATTTGCCATCAACAATCTCCCACAGATGAAGCAAGACAAAGGAGCACCTCTAATCAGTTGCGAGATTTTCGATCAAGTCTTAGAGCTAACTCTGCTTGACAGTGGTTCTTCCATCAACCTCCTACACTCGTCATTAGTGTAAGAATTTGGGATAGGTCCTCTCAAGAAATCACGTATGATCCTTTAGTTCGTTGATTGATCCATCAAGCGACCTCAAGGTCTTTTAGAAGACGTTGTAGTGAAGGTGCAAAACATGCAGTTTCTAGTTGATTTTTCCTTGATATGGACTCACCCGCACCCTTACTCCAGACTCCTATCATCCTAGGCCAACCATTCTAGCACACTTCAGAAGCTGTGGTTGATTATGGGTCTGGCAAGATCACCCTCAGCTCGAGCAACAACAGGATCACCATAGACATGATCAGCGAGCCCCAAGTCATAACTGGTAAGGGACATGTAGCAACGTCTAAAGCAGACCGTGACATAATTATAGAAATTAGAGATACACAACCCTCCTTGAACGATCCATGGATACAGGAAATCCTCTCTCTCGAGGAGGACATAGAAAGCAAAGTCGACACAAGCTCCAAGGACACTTGGGAGATAGAGTCAAACTTACTGATGCGTCTTTTTGACTCTAGTGATTCACTCTAGCCCGAACACTGTGGTCCCATCACTGATCCATTCGTCACATTATCAAAAACTCAACAAAGCATTTAGGCTGGCAACTCTGCAAAAGTTCAAGCAACGCATCCCATCACCAGCACTGTCTCAGAAGTAACTGATAAGTTGGCTAGATTAGAACCGAAATTCAAGCCACTTCATGCAGGTCTGAAGTATGCTTTCCTTATGGGTGCAGAAAAACTGTATCTTGTCATCATCATCAGCAAGCTGACCCCGGAACAAGAATCTCGACTTCTCGAGATTCTAGGGAAAAATCGCAAGGAACATGGTTGGCATGTCTCAGATCTTCGCGGGATAAATCTTGCATTCTGTTCACACCACATTTACCTGGAAGAAGATGCCAAGCCATCATCTGAATTTCAAAGAAGATTGAATCCAAATTTAAGGGACGTCATTATGAATGAAATCACGAAATGGTATGATGCATGCTTCATTTATCCCATCTCCGATTTAAAATAGGTAAGCCCCTTGCACGTAGTTCCTAAAACGTCAGGGCTTAGTGTGGTTACAAATGAAAGAGGAGAGGAGATATCTACTCATCTAGTGAGATCTTGGTGCATATGTATTGATTACCGCCATCTTAATGCAGCAACAAAGAAGGACCGCTTTCCCCTTACCTTTCATTGATCATGTTTTGGAAAGATTGGTTGTCAAGGAGTTCTTCTGCTTTCTAGATGGGTGCTCGGGTACAACCAAGTGGCAATCTCCCAAGAAGACCAAGAGAAGACGACTTTCACTTGCCCGTTCGGCACCTATGCTTTTAGAAGAATGCCATTTAGATTATGCAACACACCTGCGACTTTCCAGAGATGCATGCTTGCAGTTTTCGCCGAGATGGTAGGCAGTTAGTTATCTTGAGGTGTTACAGGACGAACTCTCCGTGTAAGGTGACAGCTTTGATTCATCTTCAGCACCTGGATAGAGTACATTAGAAATGTCTTGAAGTCAATCTTATACTATCATGGGAAAATAGCCACTTCATTGTTACAAAAGGGATTGTGCTGGGTCACGTCATCTCCAAACCTGGCATGGAGGTCTACCCAGCAAAGGTGGATGTGATCGCCAATCTTGAGCCACCTCAGACCGTGAAGAATGTGAGGTCATTCCTAGGGCATGTGGGATTCTACAGAAGATTCATTCGTGATTTCAACCGAATTGCATCACCTCTTACAAAATTACTATTAAAGGAGACCGAGTTTAATGTTGATTAATAGAAGGGAAAAGAGCCACTTCATGGTTACAGAAGGGATTGTGTCAGGTCACGTCGTCTCCAAACGTGGCATGAAGATCTACTCAGCAAAGGTGGATGTGATCGCCAATCTTGAGCCACCTCAGACCATGAAGAATGTGAGGTCATTCATGGGGCATGTGGGATTCTACAGAAGGTTCATTAGTGATTTCAGTCGCATTGCATGACCTCTTACAAAATTACTATGCAAGGAGAATGAGTTTAATGGTTATCAACAGGTTCTCCTTTCATTCAATCAGTTGAAGTAGCTAATCACTAAAGCTCCAGTCATACAACTACCGGATTGGTCTCTGCCTTTTGAGATCATGACGGATGCGTCAGATTTTACAATCAGGGCTGTGTTAGGATAGAGGAAAGATAAGGCGCCCTATGCCATTCACTATGTCAGCAAAACATTAGATGAAGCTGAGAGAAATTATACTGTGACAAAGAAAGAATTGTTGGTTGTGGTATTCATCCTTGAGAAGTTCAGATCCTATTTTCTTGGATCAAAAGATACCATCTTCACCGACTACTTTGCTATCCGATACTTATTGCAGAAGAAGGATGCCAAACCCAGATTGATCAGATGGATCCTTCTCCTCTAGGAGTTTGATTTGGAGATCTAAAACAAGACTAAAGTTCAGAATGTGGTAGTAGATCACCTCTCCAGAATTGAGCAGCAAGAGCCTCTGTTGAGCAGCACACCCATCACAAACACCTTCCCTGACGAAGCAATTTTGGCCGTGGATTCACTCCCTTGTATGTTGATATTGTGAACTACCTTGTATCCGGTGTGGTTCCACAAGATTGGATGAAAATCAGAAAGGGCAATTTCTTGTCAACTATTCATTTCTACCAATTGGAAGACACACTTTTATTTAGGGAAGGAGCAGATTGCATTTGGCGTAGGTGTATTCCTCAGGAGGAGAATCATATTGTACTCAAGCATTGTCACTCACTCGAATCGGGTGGACAACATTCTGGAGACAGGACGACAATGAAAGTACTTTAGTGTGACTTCTGGTGGCCCACACTATTTAAGGATGTAGCAACCTTCGTCCAACGATGCACTGACTGTCAAAGATTGAAAGGCACCCTCACAGCAAAAGATTCAATGCCCCTAAAGATCATTCAGATAGCACATGTATTCGATGCTTGCGGCATCGATTTCATGGGATCCTTTCCCAACAGTCAGGGATATGAGCACATCCTTCTTTCCGTTGATTATGTGAGTCGCTAGGTGGAAGCTATCCCCGCTCGAACCGTAGACAACAGTACAGTTTGTCGATTTCTGAATGAAAACATCATTACACGATTCAGGATTCCAAAGATACTGATATCAGACGAGGGTAATCACTTCATCAATCGAGAGGTCAAGAAGCTCATGAAGGAGTACGACATCGAGGACCATGTCACATCTAATTACCATCATTAAACCAATGGCATGGCAGAGTTATCAAACAGAGAAATCAAGATGATCCTTCAGAAGCTGGTGAAGCCAGACAGAAAGAACTGGTCCCAACTCTTGGACTTTGTCCTATGGGCATACACCACCACTTACAAGTCTCCCTTGGGAATGTCATCCTACCGTCTTGTATATGGGAAACCATGCCATCTGCTCGGGTAATTAATTCACAAATCTTTATGGACTATAAACATTTGCAATCTGGACTCACAAAGAAGTGGTCAGAAAAGAAAAGATGATCTAAACAGGCTCCTGGAATTTCAAGACTATGCATATGATAACACCTTGATGTACAATGAGATGGTGAAACGCTGGCATGACTAGCACATCAGACGAAAGACCTTCAAACTGGAAAGAAAGTGTGGCTATTCGATGCAAAGTTGAAGATCTTCCCGGGTAAATTGAAAAGCAAATGGACAGGGCCATTTCAAGTTCGAGAAGTGCGTGACAAGGACAACATTGCAATATCAGAATTGTCTCCTAGCGCACCACCATATATCGTCAATGGTCGACTCCAGAAGCCTTACCTCGAGCATGACACTTTCTTGGCCATCGTTGACTCTATCCAAGTACTTTGCTTTGATGATACATCCACAATTGTAGCCGCATCAAAAGATTCAGATAATGCAACTCATAAACTTTTCCTTTAAGCCTTTCTATCTTTTCTTCTTTTCTTCTTCAATGTCTGCTTTCTATAAAAAAATGACTTCTGTGTATCACCCCATTTTGCCAGTCTGCTATACTTAGGACGTACTTTGTCCTAAGTATAGGGGTGTGTGCACTCCGTGTAGGTTCACTTTTTGATCATCTCCCCTATCTCCTCTTCTTCTCTATAGTCATTGATATCTTACCCTAATTATAGGGGGAGATAGCCTGAGCACGATCCATTCATTCTCACCCTTGACCCTCCCTACTTTGAGTACAATCTGCATTACGTAGGATTACTTGATCCTAGGTATAGTTGATGAATCTCCATTTCATCACCTTTATTATATTATTTTGTCCTTAAAAACCCGAGCTACTGCATGTAAATAGCATAAATTTACACAAAATAGCATCCATTATTTATTGTATTCATTGTACATAAAATAAGGTTTTTAATGCCAAAATTATAGAATAAAGAGAAGAAAAGAAAAAGGAATAAAATATTGAAAATATTTTATGACCCTAACCCCGAGACCACGTTTAGAATAGAGTTGGTCGACAAGGAATAAAGTCGGGGGAGATAAGGGCCAAAAAGAAAATAAAAACCTCATTTTTTATTCATTAATTAAGCAGTTTCGACACCTATTTTATTCTTCATGATTTAGTCATAAAATAAAAAAACTTTCTACATGAAAGATGTAAATAATAATGTAAAAAAATAATAATATTGAGTTTGTACAAAAATAATACACTGTGTACATTCTATAAACAAAATAAAAGCCAAAAACCAAACTTCATCAACCCATATCTTTCAAATAAAAACACCGAACATAGCAAAATCACCTCTAATTCTATATAATTTTTCATGAGCTAATTAATGGTGGTGGTTTTATATTTTTTGAAGTTACTGTATAGAAGTTAGGTTTTGGGACCCTATTGTACATAATATCGATTAAAATATTCAATTTATTCATTATTCATTATTTTTACAAAGTCACTTTTTTTTATAATTTTGTAAATATTATGTATAACACATGTCTATATTAACATCAAAATAAAACCCAAAAGAAAAAGGATAATAAAATAAGTTCATGCAAAAGCATAGACAAAATACCTGTGTTATTATATGTATACAAATAAAAGGGAAATACATTCTTTTATTCTTTAATTCTTTTATAATTTCCTAATATTGTATTTTTAATAAAAAATAAAACTCATAAAAATACATTAAAATAAAATAATATACATAAAACACAGGTAAAATACTTATTAGTATACCTACAAAATATACATATCTATTTATTAAAGTATACAAATAAGATCATAGAAATCAAATAAAAATATATTTATAATCACAAAAATAAGTTATAAATATGTAGAATAATAAAATAAAATAATAAAATAAAATATACAAAATAAAAATAAAAATGCACAAAATACAGATAATATACCTATAAATAAGCCATTAAAAATAAACTTGCAATAAAATGCATCAAAAAAATAAATAAAAAATCATAATAAAATACTACATAAAATAATAAACATTTTTTATTTTATACACAAAAAATAATAAAATCATTTACTATTTTTATTTATTTATTATTTAATAAAATTGTTGTTTTGTCTTATAGCGGGCCGACATGGCCCAGTCGTGGCGCGTCAAGAGTTGACCTTCGGTCAACTCACCCTCCAGCCTCTGACTCTTGTCAGGACTGTCTTTTCCCGCTTTTTCATGCCATTTTCCCAGCCGAACCATCGATCAATCAGCTTCGATCACTTCACAAGATCTCTTCATCATTCATCCAAGATCCACACCTAGACCTTATATCACATGTACATTCATTAGATTCCTTGCTAACGACCAGTCAATAAGGGTGTTCCATGACGTGTAGAAATAAAACCTCCTGCCTCCATATTCAAATTTGGTCATTTCTTCATCCTTGGACCCCTGGACCTCGGTCTAGACCGCATCCCCATGATAGGGGGAGTTCCCTAAGCTTTCACGGCTATTCGCGGAGGAGGAGATGCACCCACGGTCGACGCTCTAGCAAGGCCCTGCTCCTTGGCTAACACCCAGGTTCGAGCTGCGCACTTTATAATTTTTAGGTAGCTTTTTGTTCCTGCTTTCTAATTATGCACATGGATTGATCATTAGCTCATAGATTTAGTGTAGGATCCACTGTTCGTAGTTCGCCTGAGCTATGCTCCAGCGAACGTCTCCACCGTCACTCCACCTGTCTTTCGATTGCCTAACACCCCCCATTTCCTTCTCCGTTCATTTCCCTGCGACCCGCTCCACCTCGCTCAATCAGATCTCTTTGGGATATGGATATTAGGTACCCTTCTTCCCCGCTCGTCAGAGGTAACTCCGCCCGACCCACTCCACCACACTCCACCACGAATAAGGCTCCCAAACCCCTCGTATTCTTTCGCATGTTTTCCTTGAAGGTTTGGTGGGCCAAAGGACTCTTGTTGGGTCGATTTTGCCAAGAGCCATGGTCCCTGGAGGTTTTCCTGGAGCTCGTCGGGTCTCTCTACGAGGTCTTGGAGCAGCTTTAGACCCCCAGCAGCTGCGGATGTCCTCATCGGTCTTGTAGAGCCATTGATGATCGAAGAAGAGCATCGGTGGAGGGAGGAATCGACGAAAGAAGGTCAGGGAAGAAGCCTTTCTTCCTGTTCTTCGTGGACAACAGCAGTCGTCGGATGAAGCTACTCCTCCAGTTCTAATCCTGGCCGTTCAACCATGCCACGCCTCCACCCGTTCGATGAAGCCTGAGATCTAATCTGGACCGTAGATCAACGCAGGGGTATCAAGCTTCCAGGTCTCGCCAAGTGTCTAAGTGGAGAAAGGAGCACCGTTTGATTCAGCCACTTATGGGGTAATTTGCAGATCTATACCCTGAAATTTTTTATTTAATAATTAGTTCTGTAAATAAAATATTACGTGTAAATAAAATAGGGCATTTTGCATGTAAACCCTTGAACTTTTTATATTTGCACTTTGGTCTCTACCAGCGTCACGTGTAGTCCTCACGTGACGCTGGAAATTTTGTATATAACTCCCTGGTGATTTTGAATATAGTAAAATAGTCTAGGAAAATTAAATCAATGTTCTATTATGTTGGGAAAATTGCATTGTGCCCCTTGTATTTTTATTTATTTGCAGTTATACCCCTGTCAGGACTTGTATTTTGGTGATTTTTATCTAATTATTACAAATAGCTACCTAGCTCCTAAAAATCCCAAAAATAGGATTAGATGCTTTATGTCTTGTAGATTAATGCCACATGTCCACTTTGCATTTTTTTTGCAAATTATCCATTTATTAAAAATTAAAAGCAGCCTAAATAAACCCTGTATAATTTATAAAATACCAAAAAATATAAAAACTTTTTGAAAAAAATCCAAAAAATTATATATGATATATTCTGATATTTATTATGTCCAAAAAACAAAAACCCCTAAAAATAAGAAAAAGAAAATTAAAAAATAAGAAAGCTCCAAAATCCAATAAAAAAATATAAAAATTCTTCAAAAATACCAAAAATATATTTTTTCTGTTTTATAATTATCTATATAATATTATTTATATATTAAAATTAATTTAAGTTATTTTAGGACTTAATTATTATTTTTAAATCCAAAACTAATATATGATTATTTATTAACCCTATATTAATGAAAATTTTTAGCTTTAAAAATACATAAAAATTAGCAAAAATTTCTAAAAAATACAAAAACATTATAAAAGTATTAAAAACCCCAAAACAAATTATTTTCTGAATTTCGTTTATATTTAGTAGCATTTATAATTATATTTCTATGTATTAAGTAAATAAAGCCTTATATAGGCTATATTAATTTTATATAAAAAATATAAAAGGATAAAAATATAAAAAGAAAATACAAAATCATAAAAACTAAAAATAAAAAAAATAAAAAAAATATTAAAAAAATATAAAATTTAAAACCTTCAAAAACAATAACATGGACAAGAAAATATTTAAATAATTTTGTGCGCATATTTGTGCCTCCAACCATTTGCTCCCAGTGTTCAACACTCTACACATGCTTACACGCTACACAAATTTTCTCGTAGAGTTATAATAAATTTTAACTCCACATTTTGAGATTTAATTGCTTCATTCTTATTGTGGGTTAGATGTTGATTAACCGAGGTTTTTGTCGGTCGCCTCAGCGACTGCGTTCCCGCCTTGTGTGGAATGCATGACCGATGAATATTTTGAGATATCAATAGGAGGATGGTCAACTTCTCATTCAGTTATTCCTTTATTTGCTATTTTCAGGCTTTTCTATATTCAGTCCGAGTTATGTCTTCTCTCTTTCTCTTCCATTTATGAGGACATAACTCAGGCTAAGTATAGAGGGGTCGGATATATTGTGAATATACTTTAGCCATATCTTGTACTTTCATATTTTTGAAATAAAACTCATGGCTAAAATTATTCATTACAATCTTCTAATAAACAGATGATATACCTCTTCAAACTCTTTTTGTACATACTGAGTAATAAATCATGCAAAAATATTATTGTAGAATGTTTGAAAATTAGTTTGAAAATTTTTTTGGAAATTCTTTTGTAATTGTTTGGAAAATATTTTTAAATGCTTTCAACATTTTTCAAGATATTCTATATCAAATTTTATTTTCTTCGCGTGAAATAAAAATTTTTGAAAAACAATTTGCAAATGGTTTGAAAAATGGTTGCAAAAATATTTGAAAATCTATATATACTACTTGAAAAACCTTTTTAAAATGATTTTCAAATACATGTAAATGTTTGTAAAAAAAATGTTTGGAAAAAATTATGTTGGACTATTGTTTTCAAGACTGTTGAAGAATTATTTTCAAATAAGTTTAAGGAGTATACACACCATATTAAAAGCTCTTTTTACTTATGTCTATAATAGTGATTAATTAGAACTTGTAAATCCTTTAAGAACCAAAATTCTTATAAATATAAGATGCATCCCCGTGTAAATATCTGTACCTATTTTCTTAGCCAAAACCATCTACTTTCAAAAATCACAAAAACATTTGCAAAACTAAAAACACCAAAAATAATTTTCATATTTTGTACATTTATTTACATAATGCATTCCTCAAATTCTTGTTGTATATACTGATTAATAAATCAGGTTAAAAATATTTTTGCAAAATGATTTGAAAAAATGGTTTGACCCATTTGGAAAACTTTTTGTAAAATGTTTTCAACCTTTGTAAAATATTTTGATTTGCAAAAATTCTTTTCTTTATGTGAAATAAAAGATTTTAAAAACCTATTTACAAATGGTTTTGAAAATGGTTATGAAACTAGTGTCAAAAATCTATGTATACTATTTGAAAAATCTTTACAAAATGGCTTTAAAATGTTTGTAAATATTTGCAAAAATTATTTTGTACGATGGTTTTCAAAATTATTTACAAATAAATTTGAGGAATAAATGCATCATTACATAAAAAATAAATAAATATAAATATAATTCTTAACCAATTATACATATATACCTTTAAAAAATGACTTTTTAAACCTATGAATTCGTTACAATTCTTAACTCTTGTAAATAAATAAGAAGAAGCGCACCCATGTAAGTAGTTGTATATATTTTAAATTTGTTTTCCAAAATTCTTTTTCTTTTCAAATTCTTTGAAAAATTACATCATTCTTTGCATCATTCTTTCTGCATTGTACAAAGCATTTGCATAACATTCATATTCTTTCGGATTGAGATTGATGATTGAACTAGTCCAAATAAAGTCGAAGATTGGAGCTTGGTTGGACCTTACAGCTCCAAAATGCACACAAACCTTTTGGGAACTAGATTTAAGGTACTTCAAGTCTATTCAGAATTAATTCTTTGAGACTCAGGGCTAGGTTCAAGTCACCTCAACTGACTAATTAGAACTTTTCAAGACGCACGCATGTTTCTTTTCGGCCGTGACCTAACTTGGACACTTGCACCTTTCACTTGGCTCAACTCAGTTGGAGTGGTGAGGGGAAGGGATTTTCCAGTTTGAGACGCACACGAGTGGAAACATTCATCCTCATTTAGGGAGGGAAGTGCACCCCAACCCGATCCAGTTGCTATGAGGTCATGAGAATGTGGGTTGCAATATTGCTTCAAAAGAGGGATAGTCTTCAGGCTCAAGAGGAAAAATTACTTATGTAAATGCTATTGTAAATAGTATGTTGAAAAAAAGTCCAAAAGAATGGGCATGTCTGATTTAATATAAAATGCCTACCGGAGTATGTATATATGATGTATAGAAAATAAGAAAGCTTGAGTTACAAAGTTATACCATGTGAGCCTGCAGCTGGATGACTTGACTACATTGGTCATGCATCCCGTGATAGGTAGCTACCCTGGCTATCATCCATTCTTCTCTTCACCCCATCCTCTTGAGTCGGATGCCACTTGAACTTAGAAGGGAATACCCCGCTCCTCAAGGAAAGAGTCGTTAGATTGGAGAATCATTGGGTTGTCATTCTGGAGAAGTCAGTCCCTTTGACATTTCAGTTGGGGAGAGCCACTATCACTTACATTGTACAAGTCAGATTCATAGTCATAAGGGTTTGTGTATGATGTAGCAACCTCGAAGGCTAGTTCTGACATGGCTATTGAGGTGGTTTGAACCGAGTTCTGTGACTCTCGAAGGTTGTTGTATTTTAAATTTAATTCACGATCAGGTTCCACACACATTGTCACATCAAGGTCTAACCTGAGATCCAAACTTTGATTTTGTTATGGCAAGATTAATAATTAAAATAAATTCTATTTATTCTTTCTTTTTCTTTTCTCTTTAATTCTTTTTATACTTATCGCATAAGTGTTTGCTAGGGACTAGCAAAGGCAAGTATAGGGGGGTAATGAATCTCCATTCCGTCACCATTATTCTATCATTTTGACCTTAAAGCCCTAGCTAATGCATGCAAATAGCATCAATTTGTACAAAATAGCATTCCTCATTTATTGCATTTATTGTGTAAATCATATTGTTTTTAATGCCAAAATTATAGATTAAAGAGAAGAAAAGAAAATGAATAAAATATCGAAGATATTTTATGACCCTAAACCCCGAGACCAAGTCAAGAATTTAGTTGGTCGACAAGGAATAAAGTATGGGGAGATAAAGGGCCAAGAATACAATAAAAATCTCATTTATTTATTCCTTATTTATTCAATTTTGACACCTATTTTATATTTTATTATTTACTCATCAAATGAAGAAACTTTGAACATGAAAGTTTTAGATAATAATGTAAATAAAAATACAAAATTGAGTTTGTGCAAAAATAATGAATAGTATACATTTTATACACAAAATAAAAAGTCAAAATCCCAACTTCACAGACCCATATCTTTCAAACAAAAACTCAAAATATATTAAAATCACCTATAATTGTATATAACTTCTCACAAGCTATTTAATGGAGGTGGTTCATAATTTTTGGAGTTACGGTGTGGCCCTCATTGTATATTATACCCAATTAAAATATTCAATTTATTCAGCTCTTATTATTTTTACAGATTTATATTTTCATAATTTTGTAACTATTATTCATAACATATGTACATAATAAAACCAAAAAAAGAAAATACCAAATGAAATAAGTCTATAAATATATAGGCAAATACCTATAGTTATACCTGCATATAAATAAAAGGGAATCCTTTTTATTCATTATTCATTTACATTTTTATAATATTGTAAATATTTTTTTTATTATATTAAAATTACAAAGACAAAATAAAACAAAATAAAATACATTAAAATAAAAAGTGTTTATAAACCATAGATAAAACACCTATAAGTATACCAATAAATTACACATATCTATTTATTCAAGTGTACAAATAACATCATAAAAATAACATAAAATTATATATATAAATATAAAAATTTGTTATAAATATATAAAATAAAATAATAAAATAAAATATATAAAATAAAAATAAAATAGCCAAAATATAGGCAAATATACCTATAAACACCATTAAAAATTAACTACTAATAAATAAAGCCAAAAAATAAATAAAACCATAATAAAATACTAAATAAAATAAGAAACATTTTTATTTTATACACAAAAATTAATAAAATCAAATACTATTTTAAGTAATTATTTTCTAATAAAACAACCTATTTTATCGTTTAGTGGGCTTGCATGGACCAATCAACGTCCAGCTTTCGTTGACTCCTTGTGAATTCCCCCTCCAGCCTATTGATTTGACACAATTATCCAGTCCCCATTTTTCCGCCATTTTTCACGGTTGATACCTCCATCCATCGCTGTCGATTCCTTCAAACAAAATGATCATTGATCATTGTACATACACGCCATCTCGTTTGATCCCTTGTACATACGCCCTATTCGTTCCATTCGACTGGTTAAATAAGGGTGACATCATGTTCTATAAATAAAGCCTTCTTCCTCCATTGGTATTTTGGTCACCATCTTGAGTCTAGGAGACCTCGTCTTTGATCCAGCTGGTCTTCTCGTGACAGGGGGAGGCGTTACGAGGTCATACAGAGCTCTAGGAGCACAAAGGTGTACCCACGACCGTCTCACTGGCGGCCCTGCTCCCTAGCAATCCCCAGGTATAAGAGATGTGTTTTATCATTTCTTTTAATTCAATTTCATCGTAGGCTTAATTTCCCATTCTTAGTTTATGGATTAAGTAGTCCAATTAGGGTAATTAGGTATTTGCGTAGTTCGCGGGAGCTGAGCTCTAGCGAGCTCCATTGTACGTGATCAACCCGCTCCCTGTCGCTCATATCACCTTCATTCCATTCCCCTACACCTTCTGAACACCCAGCACACCTTCACTCACCAAGATCGACACTCAATCTGGAGATCAACTCCTTCACCTCCTCCGCTCGCTGGAGGAGCTCTACCCCGCAACACCGACGCCTATTTCACCTCTAATAAGAGCCCCCAAGCCCTTATTTTCTTGCTTGAGTTTTATTGATGCTAGAGGCCAAAAGACTGCACTTGGAATTGATCCAGAAGAGAGAAGAGGTTCCTGGAGCTCTGTTTTCTCCAGAGCTCAATTGATGTCATCTGAGCTTCGGCGATCCTCCTAGCGATGCCGTTAGAAGCGGAGAAGCCCAAGCTTCATTTTGCCCCTAACCTGAGCCTTCCAAACGACCAGAACAACCCAGGAAGTCGGATCAAAGCTCGCCACAGGCGAGTTCTTGACCTGTTCCACGAAGCAGCTCTCCCGCTATTCGATCTGCAAGCTACTCCAAATCTCGCCTGGAGATCTGATCTCATCCATCCATCGACGAAACGTCATTGCGTGATGAGGACATGACATGTGTCAAGTGAAATCCAACTTGCTATCCGATCACGCACAATAAATGGGTAATTTTCACCTTTTACCCCGTAATTTTGTATATTTACATATCAATCCTATAAAATAAATTGTAACGTGTAAATAAAATGGAAATTTTGCAATTGGCCCCTGTACTTTCTGTAATTACATTTAGGTCCATTCCACGTCACCTCACGTGTCGTCCCATGTGAGGTGGCGAAATTGCATATAGGCCCTTGACAATTTTTGTAATCGTTACAAAGTTTAATAACATTGAATTGACGTTGTATATTTTTGGCTAATTTCATGTGAACCCCTAGTCTTTATTTTTTACAAAAATGTCCCTGCAAAGACACTTATTTATGTGCTTTTTATCTATTTATTGAATATAGTTAATGCGCTCCGAAAAATACATAAAAATTGGATTAAATGCCTCGTGTTATGTACTTTCACGCCACATGTTCACCTTACATTTGTGGGCATTTTAATCTTTTATTAAGTATGAAATGGAGCCTATTTATTCCTTGTTTAACTTATAATATATAAAAAAAATACAAAAATATCTCTAAAAAACCAAAAAAAATTGTATATGTCTTCATATTTTGATTACTGATAAAAAATCACTAAAACTGGAAAAACAAAAGGCCTAAAAATCGAAAAATCCCAAAATCTTTCATAAAAATCTAAAAAATCATTTAAAAATCCAAAAATACATTTTTCTTTATGATAATTTTCTTTATATAAATATTTATATATTAAAGTCAATTTGGAAAATTTTGGAACTTGCTTACTACTTTTAATATTGAAATCAATTTTAGAATATTAATTAATACCTTATTTGTGGTATTTTTGAATTTAAAGACAAAAAAATTATAAAAAAATTTAGAAAAATAACAAAAAATTAGAAAAAATATAAAAGAACAAAAATGCTGTCTTTACAATATTTTGACTATTTTTACATATTTATAAATATATGATATCTATATATACCTTATATTGTATTCATATATATATATGTCTTATATATTTAAATGAAAAATTATAAAAATTGGAAAATATAAAAGAAAATACATAGTACAAAACAAAAAAATAATAAAAAATATATAATTAAAAACCCACAAAAAGATGTATATACACAATAAATGACTTGGTTGTACATAAATAACCGTAAGCTACCATTTTGCTTTCTGTAGTTCGACCTATACATGCTTAATCACTATGATATTTATGGTAGAGAAAAATAAATCTTAACCTCACATTTTTTATTATTCATGACTTATGTATATTGTGATTAACTCAGCCATGGCCGGTCCCAAGCCCAGGTAAATGAGGAGGGTTGCGTTAGGTAGCCGATAGCCAGCGTAAAACAGTCGGAGACAACTTCCTAAATATTTTTTTTTAAAATATTATTTAGG
The DNA here is from genome assembly GCA_037367405.1 of Ottelia alismoides. Taxonomy (NCBI): domain Eukaryota; kingdom Viridiplantae; phylum Streptophyta; class Magnoliopsida; order Alismatales; family Hydrocharitaceae; genus Ottelia; species Ottelia alismoides. The sequence continues at coordinate 36,196 of JAZKJV010011681.1, read as the reverse complement.
ATGTTGCCTCATGACAGTCGGATCTTTTCAACATGGATTTAAGCAAACATACATATTTTGTTGGGGCGTTCCCTACTTGCGACGTATTGTATCGCCCGAATGCAATGAACAATTTGCAAGGGTCGCTACATCGTAGCCTGGATGTAGTTCAAAATTTCCAAGGGTTCTCGCATGAGGAACACATGCGGGTAATTAAGCTAGTTCCGCTGCATCACCGCCTGGATGCAGTCCAAAATTGACAAGGGTTCTCATATAACGGTCGCATGAAAGTAAAGAAGTTAGTCCAAAATAGATTGCAACGGAAGTTGCGGATTGGTAGTTGGAATATTGGCACTTTGACTGGAAAATTGATGGAGATAGTGGATACGATGGAAAGAAGCAAGATTCATATACTATGTCTTCAAGAGACTAAATGGGTTGGAGAGAAAGCCAGGGAGATCCAGAAGACATGCTTTAAACTTTGATATTCAGGTAAAGATAATGGTAGAAATGGTGTTGGAGTGGTTGTTCATAAGGATTTGAAGGATTGTGTGGTTGAGGTGCAAAGATTCGGGGATCGGATTATTTTACTAAAATTAATGCTTGAAGAAGAAATTCTGAATATAATCTCAGTTTATGCACCGCAAATTGGTTTAGATGAAAGGACTAAACAAGCTTTTTTTGGGGGAGGGGGTCTAGATAAGATTTTATAAGGAATTCCACAAAGAGAGATGATTTGCATAGGCGGAGATCTAAAAGGACATGTGGGAAAAGATGCTTCAGGGTATGCTAGTGTTCACGGAGGATACGGTTTTGGGGATAGAAATGAAGAGGGAAAAGTCATCTTGGATTTTGTAACGGCATATGATCTTTTCATAGTAAACATTGTTTTCAAGAAGATGGAGGAACATTTAGTTATTTATAAGAGTGGGCCAATGAGAACACAGATAGATTACTTTGTGTTGAGGAGAAGAGATCAGTTGTGTTGTAAAGACTACAAAGTAATCCCAAGAGAGAGTTTAACAACCCAACATCGCTTGTTAGTCTTGGATGTACAAATAAAAGGGCTGTTAAAGAAAAGGAGGGTTCCTAAGATCACTAGAACTAGATGGTGGAATCTTCCAATGAAGCAATCGAGCTTCAGGGAGAAGTTTTTAGAAGATTTATCTTTGTATTGTAGTGGAGGTGCAAACGAGATGTGGGAGGCAGTAGCATCTTGTATCCGAAAGGTAGACAAAGAGATGCTAGGCGAGTCAAAAGGAGGAGCCCCGAGTCAATAGGAGGCTTGGTGGTGGAGTGAAGGGGTGCAAGAGAAGCTAAAAATTAAAAGAGCATGCTTTAAAGCTATGTCTAAGGATAGAACAGAGGAAACTGTCACAAACTACAAAATAGCAAAGAAGGAAGCAAAGAAGGCTGTAAGCGAAGCTAAGTCGAAAGTTTATGAAGTTTTGTATAAAAATCTCGACTCTAAGGAGGGCCAGAAGGATATATTCAGGTTGGCCAAAGCAAGAGAATGAAAGAGCAAAGGCCTTTCTCAGGTGAGATGCATTAAGGACGAGGAAGGTCACGTGCTTGTTACTCAGAAGGATATAGAGACTAGATGGGGGCAGTACTTCCATAAACTTTTCATTGAGGAAGGAAATAGAGAGACCACTTTGGGTGATCTAGCTAGTAGTGAAGTTACTTGAATCGTGCAAGCTATAGACGGATACAAAGAAAGGAAGTAGAGCAGGCTTTGAAGGTTATGAGACCTTGGAAAGTGGTAGGACCGGATGACATCCCTGTAGAAGTATGGAAAGTTTTAGGTGAGCACAGTTTGACTTGGCTTACGAATCTATTCAATGTATTTGGCAAAGCAAGAAAATGCCTGAAGATTGGAGGAGGAGTATCATGGTGTCTCTTTATAAAAATAAATGAGACATTCAAAATTGTTCAAATTATAGAGGTATCAAGCTGATGAGTCACATTACGAAAATTGGGGAACGTGTGATCGAGAGAAGGTTGACGCAAGTTTCCAACATCAAAGAAAACCAATTTGGATTCATGCCAGGTTGCTCAACTATTGAAGCCATCCATTTGCTGAGGAGAACAATGGAGATTTATAGAGCTAAAAGGAAGAACCTCCGTATGATCTTTATTGATTTGGAGAAGGCTTATGATTCTGTCCCACGAGAGATATTGTGGAGAGTTTTGGAGAAGAGACAAGTGCATGTCCTATACATTAACCTCATAAAGGACATGTATGATAGGGCTTTATCTTGTGTAAGGATGTCGTCTGGGTAGACTGGCTATTTTGACATCAACACTGGTTTACACCAAGGTTCAGCTTTGAGTCCATTTCTTTTTACTCTGATTATGGATGAGTTGACAAGTCACATTCAGTTACCTTGGTGTATGTTATTTGTTGTTGATATTGTGTTGATTGACGAGACTAGAGATGGAGTAAATGAGAAGCTCGAGGTCTGGAGACATGAGTTGGAGAGTAAAAGATTCGTATAAATAGGGCTAAGATAGAATATATGGAGTGCATCTTTGATGGAAGTAATGGTGAAGGAATTTGTTGGACATGCAAGCCCACGGCGAGCCATTATGCAGTAAATGTTATTGCTAATATCATTCCCTGATCTGAAATGAAGAATAACCAATTTTCATAATAGGTCCTTTAGTACAATTAGGGTTATGTACCATGGCCATCTTGATGATCATACAGTTGTTGATTCAATTATTGAATCATAGAGGCTGGTGCTTGGATGAATATCTAAAGAGTTAGATTGAGAACTCATCAAGCACCGTCAAATGATTGTTGAGAAATGATCTCCAGCCTGAGTAGGAGATGGCAATCCTTTCTCATTTAGGCTGATATCTGACCGACCTCTTGATGCAGGTCCTCTGCATGGGAATATAGATTCGGAGGTGTCAGATTAGGTTAGTCAATGGGTTGACTTAACGAGATCGAGATAACCAAAGACCTATGTTGAATACTGTCACAGCATAGGCATGCACCCTCTGAGCAGAGATAGATGTATTACTATATGTCTGAGTATGTACATTTGGCAGACCAATAGGTTGATGACCTAACCAAGGTCTATACACCGGCGAGCTAGTGTGCATGTAAGGGCATTTGAGTAATACGATCTGTCAAAGGGATCATACAGGGTCACATGTGAACTGGGAGACATGAGCTCACTCATGAGATATTGGGTCCAATCAAATTCTATGCATGGTCGTCGTGCTTCGGAAGCATGACAAGAATTTGAAGGTATGATATATGCTTTGAGAAAGCATATGATTGATACCCATTCCCAATGACCAAGATTGAGAAACTTGATGATTAAAACCTGAAGATAACAGTGTAGAATTGATCTATATCTTCATGTTGATCATAGATCTTCCAGTATGCAGGATGTACAGGTGTTAGGAATACCTGAGGGTGATTTGATCATAAATGATTGTATAACCATGACGCTTCCATTCCGAGGGAGTGATGAAACAAGTTGGGATTTTAGTGACTCCTCTCATTAGAGAAGTAACCTAATCTTAGTCCAAGTGTTGGACATTGATATGAATGAGATTAAGATTCAATGAGAATATTAGATTTGCGGTCTTGATTTAATCAAGCATCTATGAGAGGTCCATGAGATCTGGATTTGAGATGAGATCTCAACATCCAAGTCACTATACGTGGAACAATACAATTGCCCTGTCCTTATCTCCAAGTATCTACGGGGAAATCACATTATTCTTGAAAGGGTTTAGGAATGATTCCATAGTTGAATTATATCTAAGCATTGAGAAATTGATAATTAAATGTAATTTAATTATCTTGATGCATGTGAATAATTATCCAATATAATTAAATGTGATTTAATTATTACGGATAAGAATAATGTGTATAGTAATATCCTATTATTCATAATATATTATAAATGTGATTTATAATGTATTAGAGAGAGCTTATTATGATTTATATTTGTTAATTAATTATTGGTTTGAATTGGATTCACATTGTATAATTAATTGAAAATGTAAATTATATTTTGTTTTGGGTTGTGAATGTGATTCACAAATTTCCAATGGCATGATTGCAATATTCTCAAAATTAATTATGAATTATTTTTGTAGAATAAATCACAACAAAAGTTGTTGGAACAATAATGGAGATTTTCATGAGATATGCAATCTCATGAGATTACATGAGATTGCCTCCACCATGAAAATAAATGGACGGCTACCAAGTCCTATATGGAATTCATTGCCGTCCCACCTATTTTATGGGGAGATATTATCCCGATGCTAATTATCTTCTTATTTGTTTGATTTGATTTAGGATTGAATTGTATTTGATTTATCAAATATATTTGATCTAAATTAAATTATTAGTTGTTGGTTTTTACAAAAAACAATCCTGACCATTGGATTAAACACAAAACAATCTCATCCATTGACTTTGTGTGTCCCATAGATTTTGATCCATGGATCCCAAAACCCTATAAATAGAGAGGAATACCTTGCTCTCTAGGGTTATGCTATTGAGACACAACTCTCTCTCTCTCTCCTTCCACACGCCAACCCTCTCCTCTTCTCCATTGGTGGCCGTCCACCAAGCCCTAGAGGAGGAGCCTCGTCGTAGCTTCACCATCGCACCGCCACCTCGACGTTCCTTGGTTCTCCATCTTCTTTGGAGTGCTTCGCTCACGAAAAAGATGTTCGATCTCGTGCGTCAATATCAGGAGTTCACCGTGCTTGGATCAACATCTTGTAATGCGAGGATTACGCGACTCATCCCCGCGCTCACAAGCATCTTCTCCGAAGATTGGACTTGAGACAGGAGGTCTTTTTTTGTAGAGACTCGATCAACCATGCTACAAGAGGTATTCCTTTATGCTTTATGTGTTTCTAGATGAAACTATCTGAGAATCGTTCTTGGATCATGTGGTTTCATCGCATGAAAAGTTTTTAAATTCCGCTGCATAGAACAACTAGTACGACTAGTCGTTCTTCATCGTATTCGATACGATGCTCATGCTTCCGTGATACACTTGAGGATTATCCCATATCCTTCAAGTGGTATCAGAGCCAGGTTGAAGATTTTGGATACGACCCGTAAACCTAGGACGGCTTGGGTTCATTAAGGTTGCGAAAGTTTTTTGTCGCATTTCATTTTTGCACATTTGTTTAGTGAATAAATTGGGCCCTGTTTAAAATGATTAAACACGAATTAATCACTTGGCTTTTGTTCCCCATTAAAAAAGGAAATCATAGGATCTGAGTTTACATAATTTGGATTCCATTTGCTCGAGATATGGTCGTTTTAATAAACATGTGTTCACTGTTGAGGGAACTGTGAATCTTAACATGACTAACGAGTTAATTACTGTTTTGATCTGCCTAGAAATGCGTGAAATATCACTTAACTTCTGTCCTAAATCAAATTCTTAATCTTTGAAAACTGATTATGCATAATTTGGATTTGTTTTGATTGAGATATGTTAATTTTAATAAGTAAGGGTCACTGCTGAAATTACATTCCTAATCAAGAACCAAGTGGTTGTCAATTAGTGAAATTAATTGTTAATTTCATGAAATAATTATGGAAAATATTTGAAAAATATTTAGTGATGATTATTTCCTTAATTGACTTGGCCTGAACTAATAAATTGATTAGAATAGATCTAGATATAATTGGAAACATAATCAACAAACAACTTGCTTGAATAGGATTGGGAATTTGTCTAACAAATTTCCTTATAATCAAAATTGTTTTGATTATTACTATATGGTATAATTTCGGTAGAAGAACAGATGATCATCTCAAGTATAAAGTGATTGGCTCGGCATTATTTTTTCCCGAGGCAGATATGTTGTCTAGTAGGGGAGCGTTGGGGTAGCAGGTTGCACCGTGTGCGGTCTGTCCCACTCCCGCCGATACTGGCCATGACAACAGGTAGGGAACGAATCATTCCTGAGAGATCATGATGTATTTTCTAATTATTAAAATTCAAATTAATACGTACTTTGAGATAATACCATATATTCAAGTAAAATCAAGTTTGTTGATTGAATTCGATAAATATTTAATTTAATGTGATTAAGTTAATTATATCTAATTAAAACACTCTATTATGAATAGATGTGTATTTCCCTTGGAAGAGTTAATTATATGAATATGATTCATAATAATTAATTAAAATTTGAATATTAGGTGGATAATCACATAAGTGACATCCATGGTCTCCCGTCAAGGCGAAGGGTTCCGTCGCCAGATATTGTATGTAGAAAATGCATGTTCGAAGTGACAGCTCATGCATACGATCCATTTGGATTGGGCTCGTCGCTTCTTGAAAGAGTAAGGACGTATGCATAGTGACTCCAATATTTGGTCCTCACATTATTGCGGCGATATTGGATTGCGCATAGCGAGTTATATTCCTGTTGACGGTTGGTTCAATTAATGAAAGGTCAACATCACCTCAGGGGTGGTGGGCCCAGGTGTTAAAGACCAAATTGAGAGATGCAAGTTGGACTTACAAGTCGGAATGTGTTCCCGCTTCTTTTTATCCGAGTTACAGGTTCTCATATTATTGGGATGTGACAAAGATGAGGAAGGAGATTCCATTCTATTGCTTGAGATATATTGGTAAGTATATCTCTTACATTGAAAGTGATTAAGGGAATGAACTTTCATTGTTGACAAGGCAAGACAACTTTGATATAAAAATTCCTAAATCGAAGTAAAATATGTATATATATATATATATAAGTATATATACTTATGCAAATTTCTTATTTCAGATAATTCTTCATTAAACCCACTTAATATTATACTCAATAATAACCAGTAAAATATCATGGATTGGATCCATGATTAAGATATTGTACTTGTAGTTGGACACATATTGTATGTGGTTGCGATGTGCAAGTTTTCTCATAACAATGAGGAGTGACAATTAAATAAACAATAGGACTACAACCCTAGGGTTTGTATGTCTCTATAGTCCTGATCTATTATCGAATGCACTTTGGAAGTGACATGTCGATGATGATCGTAATTGTCAAATAATCCTTAAAAAATTCTAAGAAGATGTTCTGGCATACATATGTACTCTCGACATTTAATCATGAATGACGTGATTTTCTGCATCATGCAGAATGGTATCTCTATAAGAGATGATGTATTCAAAAGTATTTGAGTACCTACCTGAACCAAAATTTTTTAAGAGTTCAGATGGATGTAGATACGATGAGTGTCATCCGTCTACTATGTATACTGTAGTCATTCAAGAAGCTTCAGAATATTCATATTGTATGAATTGAATGAAGCATGTACAAATGTTGAAATGCTCTTATATTGAAATATTTTGAATTCAGCATAAGAATCCTTCATCTAAAGCAATGGTTGTTTATAGATAAAGGGAGCATAGTGGAAGCATGGGTTAGACCCAAGTAAGAAGGAAAGTCAAAGAGTTGACCGTACTTTTTTGACTTCCATATGACATCCAAATAGTTGGACGAATGCCGATACTACAATAAGCTGATGTATAGATAGTATGACTATCAAGTCTATCTAGATCCTTAGAGAAGGACTCGGATAGTACATCAGAATAATCTACATTTAATCATTGAAATTAACTTTCTTATTTGATAAGATCGAAGTCTAATAATTATATCCCATTCTTCGAATAACACTTGCAATTGGTTGCTTATGTTTTAGAAGACTAGAAAATTTGATTTTAAGGTTCAATAGTCATCCACATGGATGTTAATGCAATTGTTGCAACAAACCACTATTGGATAAATAGACTTCCTAATTTCAGTGGGAGAGCCCTTAGTCTTTGAGAATGTCTCTATGACCTAGATATTAGAATACACTCATTGTTTATTTCTAAATGTTGGGAATAAACATGAATTCTTGAATAGACCAATCATATAGAGTTATGATAAAGATACTTCAGATAGTAGTCTAAAATCTAGTGGACTCTACTAAATTAGAAAATTAATGAATGGTTCATTAACATTTCTAATACTGAAATTAAACCTTAAAAGATCAATAGGAGAATGAAGATCATTTGATAATGATTTGGCATCAAGCCTTGGACATTTGTCTGTTAATGTGATCAATAGAATAATAAGAGATGAAACTTTAGATTTTCTAAAGGTTCAAATCTTACATAATTGTGAATATTGTATTCAAAAGTAAAAATTTCCAATACACCCTTCCTTTGAATGGTATAAGATGTCAAGGTATTCAAGATCTCATACATATTGATGTACGTGAATCATCAATATCAGAATAAACATTGTGGTTATGTGATATCTATTGATGATTATTTGTGATATGAGATTTCTTCTCTTCACTTAGAAACCTTTGAAATGTTCATAGATTTCACAATTTTGATTTAGAACCAAAGTTTGAAGGAAGATTAAAATTTGATCTAATCTAGGTAGTCAGTACCTATTAGATGAATTCATAGAATACCTTATAGAGATATGAATATCATTTCTATCTCACTCCTCCTAATAAACCTAAACTCAATAAGAGTTGTAGGGTGATACAATTGGATCATGTGTGACATGATATGATCAATGATGAATATTAGCATAATTATCTAATAGTTTCCAAAGTGTATATATAGTAGAGACTACAATATATATCCTTAATAAGGTTCATGCAAGTAATCTGGAATCTGGCACTGGAGAGTGCTACTTCATTAGGAAAATAAAGGATGGTATTGGATACCTACTTTATGACCTTGAGATTCTTAAAAGATCTCATCTTTGAGAATGTGATTCTTAGAGGATGGCTCTCTTGAGAATCAAGATGAAGATGAAGTAAAGGAACTCATTTAATCTTTTAAAGATAATGAGGCTCCTGAAATCGGAAACTAAAAGAATAATTGAAGATGAAACACTAATACTTCTTCAAATAAGTTTGAGGATGTTTTAAGTCTGAAAATGATCGGAGTTCATGTGATGAAGCTCTTGAGGATCATGACATGGAAAGATGGATGTTAGCAATAAAAGTCTAATGTAGACTTCATATACAAGTGTTGTATATGGACCCTCGAGGAACTACCTATATGGGTAAGGCTCATTAAGGTGTAAATGGATCTTCATGAGAAAGAGGGAACCTGATGAGAAGGTAGAGACCTTCAAAGCACGGTTCGTAGCCATGAGCTACACACCGAAGAGAAGACATCGCTTGCAATGAGACTTGCTCTTCAATGACCATGCTTAAATCCATCAAAATATAGCTAATCCTAGATACACAACTTGACTATAGCATTTTCAAGATGTGAGTCAAGATTGTATTCCCCTGTGAGTACCTCCTTGAGGATATTCACGTGAAGTAGCCCCATGGCTTCATGGATGAGGAAAGAAAGGTGTGCAAGCTGAGGAATTCCATCGATGGACTCATACAAGCTTCTTATAGTTGGAACATAAGATTTAATGAAATTGTAAATGTTATGATTTCAGATAGAATCTTAATGAACCATGTGAAGCTTAGTGGGAGTGCCATTGTGTACATCGTGCAAAATGTAGATAATATCCTAATCATTTAATGATATATGGATAATAATATGTGTTTTAGAACTGGTTGTTCCATATATTGAGATATGATCTCAATGATACCTCTTAGATCTTAGTTCTGAAGTTGTTCAGAAGCAAAGAAAGAGGGTATTGGGACCGTCGCATTAGTGGTACACCTTGGACATATTCCATTTTCTGGAAAATTCCAAGAAAGGCTTCTTTCCCTTAAGATATGGTACTGACCTATCTAAAGGGATAGCACCTCAAAGAGTTGAGGATGTGAATGCTAAAACTGCTAGCCCTTGTGCATCAGTTCTGAGAAGCCGGGTATATGCTAGATGTGTACAAAAACCAGATGTCTACCACACAGTGGGAGTAGTAAACTGTTACTAATCCTACTATGGTGATAAAACACTTGATTGCGGTAATAAATATATCTTCATAGAGGACAAGACTTGTGAGATGGTGATCTCTAAGTCTTATCTTCAAGAAATTAAGACTTTATAGATGGAGATTTAAAAGGTCTTAGCTACGAATACCTTAGGAGATAGAGATCTCCAGGAATAAGGGTATTTCTGATAAGGATAATGGAAAAACCGGTTATGATAATTATTAAGATGTAGCGTCAAGGACAGTATAACTGACAAAATTGAGTATTGGCTGCATATATGCAGCCTTCGCATTGGATGTGGGCACTATTACCTTGGGATATGCAAGTGTCGTAAAAGGACTTGGCGTAGTATCTTGGGAACAGAGTGACTGATCAGCTTACATAGCTATTTTCTAAATAGCCTATGATTGTCAAATGAGTGCGGGTTTAAATGATTAGACCACTATTGGCTCTTTTGTCTAGTGGGAGATTGTTGGACATGCGAGCCCACGGCGAACCATTATGCAATAAATGTTATTGCTAATATCATTCCCTGATCTGAAATGAAGAATAACTAATTTGCATAATAGGTCCCTTAGTACAATTAGGGTTATGTACCATGGCCATCTCGATGATCATACAGCTGTTGATTCAATTATTGAATCGTAGAGGCTGGTGCTTGGATGATATCTAAAGAGTTAGATTGAGGACTCATCAAGCACCGTCAAATGACTATTGAGAAATGATCTCCAGCCTGAGTAGGATGTCCTTACTCTTTTAGGCTGATATCTGACCGACCTCTTGATGCATGTCCTCTGCATGGGAATAGAGATTCAGAGGTGTCAGATTAGTTGACTCAATGGGTTGACTTAACGAAATCGAGATAACCAAAGACCTATGTTGAATACTATCACAACATAGGCATGCATCCTCTGACCAGAGACAAATGTATTACTATATGTCTGAGTATGTACATTTGGCAGACCAATAGGTTGATGACCTAACCAAGGTCTATACACTGGCGAGATGGTGTGCATGTAAGGGCATATGAGTAATACGATCTCTCAAAGGGATCATACAGGTTCACATGTGAACTGGGAGACATGAGATCACTCATGAGGTATTGGGACCAATCAAATTCCATGCATGGTCGTCGTGCTTTGGAAGCATGACAAGAATTTGAAGGTATGATATATGCTTTGAGAAAGCATATGATTGATACTGATTCCCAATGACCAAGATTGAGAAACTTAACCCTGAAGATGATAGTGTAAAATTGATCTGTATCTTCAGGTTGATCATAGATCTTCCAGTATGCAGGATGTACAGGTGTTAGGAATACCTGAGGGTGATTTGATCATAAATAATTGTATAACCATGACGCTTATATTCCGAGGGAGTGATGAAACAGGTTTGGATTTTAGTGACTCTTCTCAGTAGAGAAGTAACCTAATCTTAGTCCAAGTGTTGGACATTGATCAGAATGAGATTCAGATTCAATGAGAAGATTAGATTTGCGATCTTGATTTAATCAAGCATCTATGAGAGGTCCGTGAGATCTGGATTTGAGATGAGATCTCAACATCTAAGTCACTATACGTGGAACAATACAACCGTCCTGTCCTTATCTCCAAGTATCTGTGGAGAAATCACATTATTCTTGAAAGGGTTCAAGAATGATTCCATAGTTGAATTATATCTAAGCATTGAGAAATTGATAATTAAATGTGATTTAATTATCTTAATGCATGTGGATAATTGTATAATATAATTAAATGTGATTTAATTATTACAGATAAGAATAATGTGGATAACAATATCCAATTATTCATAATATATTATAAATGTGATTTATAATGTATTAGAAAGAGCTTATTATGATTTATATTTGTTAATTAATTATTGGTGTAAATTGGATTCACATTGTATAATTAATTGAAAATGTAAATTATATTTTATTTTGGGTTGTGAATGTGATTCACAAATTTCCAATGGCAAGATTGCAATATTCTCAAAATTAATTATGAATTATTTTTGTAGCATAAATTACAACAAAAGTTTTTGGGTTAATAATGGAGATATTCATGGAGATATGCAATCTCATGAGATTACATGAGATTGCCTCCACTATGAAAATAATTGGACGGTTGACAGTCCTGATTTTATCCTCTTAATAGTATCGAATTAACGATTTCGTTGTAGTCAGATAAATCTGGATTGATCAAAATAACTGCACAAATCGATGAATCTTCGAATGAATTAACACGCGGTTTTATATTTGTTTAACCTAGGCAAGCTCCAAGGTCGACTCAAGGAGGCAAAGGAACAACTCAGGATCAGATTAGAGGAATTAGATTGCGGTTTTCCAAGTGGATTTTTTTTTAATTTTTTTATGCAATAAAAATGCAGATGTACTGATGCGAATGAACTAGGTTATTAAGTAAATAAAAAACTTAGCCAATTTTAATCTTAATCTGAAATTAGTCCAAATTGACCAAATCATATTTTTACTATAATCCTAATCCAATGATTAATGGAAAATGTATTTGTTGACGCATATAGAGTAGTGCCTGTACCTCTTCGTTATTTTTATTTTCAGTTGTATGCTTTATGTAATTTACCCATAGGCTACTCTACTATATAAGAGAGCCTAGGGCTTATGGAATAAACAAGTCGTTCATTTTTCCCAACATGGTATCAGAGCAACGGTCCTAGACCGGAGTTCTCGAAACCCTAACCCTACCCCACCCCACCCGCTGGCCTCTCCTTCTCTCTCCATCTCATCGGCGCAGCCAGAGCTCGTCGTTGCCGCTCCAGCACCGGTACTCCATCACCACTGCGCCACTGCGCCTCCTCCGTGCGCTGGCCTCTGCGCTGTGTGCGTGCACTGTGCGCTCCCTGCGCCTGTGTGCTGTGCGCTGTGCGCCTCTGCGCGCTGTGCGCGTAGCACCTTGCGCGATGTAGCGCCTGTAGCGCCTCCTCCTTGCGCGTTCCCTGCGCCTGTGCGCGAACGTGCCCGGCATCTCTGAGCAGCGCTGTAGCGTGCATCTCCAGTGCGCGCATCCCCTGTAGCATCCCCTGGTGCGCGTGAACTGCACCAGCCCAGCGCACCACCAGTGCGCGTGACCAGTGCGCCAGCGCGTGTACCTCCTGTACGCGTGCACGTGTCCAGCCCTAAAGCGCAGAAAATCAGCCTCATGGGTTTAGTTGCTTGAGGTCTACACGTGCAACTAAACCCGTCAATGTCATTGTAGACGAAGACTATCATTGGTCAATCACTCAAGTCTTCAGTATCCAAGATGTCAGAAAACAAGTCAGATATCCCATCTATTGGTGCCTTTCGTGATCCAGCGCCTATAGTAAAGATGGAATGTACAAATTATGAACTGTGGGCAATGCAGTTCATGAGCATGATGAAGTCAACAGGCAAGAAGCACATCCTTACTAAACCTGAACCTGCTGAGAAGACTGGAGTCAATGCCTCATGGGAGGCTGATGATGCATATGCCAAGGTTTGGCTATCTGGTACGCTGGCTATTGAAATTGCCAATGACATCCTACATCAACCCACAGCCAAGGATATGTGGGATATTCTGGCGGCAACATACTCTCAGGAAAAGAACGAGATGATGATTTTGCAACTTCAGCATGATATATTTGATGAATCCGCGATTCATCATCGCAATATCTTGATCTTAGCAAAATCCACGAGTAAATTCCCTAATAAATGTCTATAAAATCAATAAATTAACAAAATACCTCTTTTAAATAAAATACACTAATTATTGTATATAAGTTTGTACAAATAAATAACACTAAAAAGCCGCAAAAATAAAGGAGTTTTATACCTGTAAATAGCTCAAAACTTCATGTATTTTTAATAATTTCATTTCAACTCCTTTTTGGCTAATTCTTTCTCTAACTTGTTCATAATAATGTACATAAAAATACAAAAATACAAAATAAATTATATCTCAAAAAAATACTCCTAGATCCCAATGGGAAAAAGCCGTAAAGACCAACTTCCAAGCTAAATTCCCGCTCTGTATGAACTCCAAATTCACCAAACTCACTTTTAAAGTTCAAGTTAGAAAATTATCTATCCAACGGAAGTGGTTTCATTAAAATCGGAGCTCGTTTGCAAAAGTTGGATTTTGGGACCTAGATGTACATTGTATACCTTTTATATATTCATTCTTTCTTTAATTTTTATTGTATCTTTCATAATTGCTAAAAATACAAAAATATCATGATTGTGTTGTATTTTAATTATATTATTTTATAGTATTTTTCCGTTGTAAATATCTCTTATTAAAAAGACAAAAAAAATACAAATTAGAAAAGTAAACAAAAATTGTACATGGTGTTTTGTCTTCTTTTGTAAATTCTCCACTATTTGTCTTCTCTCTTTATTTTATTGTATTTAAAGTAGCATACTTTTATTTTCTTTTATTTAATCACATTCTCTACAATAACTTCCCTTTCTCCAATAACCTCCAAGTCTTCTTTCAACCTCCATTCCACTCCATATTCTTCCACCAACCTCCCATTCAACTCCACCAATAATCTAACTTCTCATTCAACACCACCACCTCTCTAACTCCCATTATTCATCTCTTTATAATCATCTCCACATCCACATTTTTTGCCCATCCACCATTCTTATAGAATAAGGAGAGAGCTTGGAGTGTTTTGTTGTTGACATCGGCGAAGCATCGTCCTCAAGCGACGACCTCCTTCAGGTGAGATCCGCGGAGCTCCACTTCGCGTCACGAGTTCCCCGTCGAGCTCGTGTAGCTTCTCCGATTTTTATCTCGCCAATCGGGTCGAGGCGACAACAGGAGTTTAGCGTAGCTACTCCGCCAATCCGGCGAAGATCAGGTAAGTATTTCTTCTTATTTTTCTTGTTATTTTATCTTATCTAATAGTTTGTTCCATCGTTGTATCATCATTTTCGTATTTTTACATTACCACCACAACCATCGTATCATCACTTATCATTTACATCACCACCTTCCCCACCACATTTTTTTTATCTTTTGCATTCACCACCATCATATCATTTTCATCACCACTTCCATCATCATCACAGCATCTACAAATTCATCTCCCAATTGTCCACCTTCATTTTCATTTGTATTTTATTTCCTGATTAAGAAAACTAAAAAACTAAAAAAACTAAATTAAAAAAAAAGAGGTCCCTTTGTATTGCAGCAGTAAAAAGAAAAAAAAATCAAAAAAAAAAATAAAAAAATAAAAAAGAAAAACTCACGAGGGAGCAGCAGCGGTCAGCACCGCCGCCGCCCCCCATCCCCCATTCTCATCAGCGGCTGAGCCTCCCGCCGCCACCGCCTCCTCGCCGGCGCACCTCCTCCCCACCTGCGGCCGCGCCTCCGCCGTTCGTCGCCTGCGCGCAGCCGGCGCCACCAGCCCGCTCCGCCCAGCAGCCGCCGCCGCCCCCTCCCTCCAACCGCGGCTCCACCGACCGCGCCACCAGGCCCCTCACCGCTGTCCCTCCTCCGCCGGCGGTGATCTCCGCCCCTCCGCCCTCGCGCCGGCCGCGCGTGGCAGCCCGCCGCCGCCGATCAAACCTTCCCCCTTTGGGTTCATCTCCTGCAGAGAACGAAGGAGGAAGAAGGTCATTTTTTTAATTGTAAAAATTGCAAAACTTTTTTGTATAGTTTCTATAATTGCAAATAAGTCCCTATATATATTTGCTTTGTAAATATAGTTTTCTGAGTTTGCACAAAGACCCCTGTGTTCATGCGTTAATTTGGACCTTATTTTGGTGTCATTTTATTCAAAGAAAAATACCATTGTGACGAGCAACTAATTGTCTACATTTTGACCATTTATTTGTATTTTTATGACATTTGGGTAATTAATGAAAATTATATAACTGAAATTCTTGATATTTTACCCATTCTGTGCCATTAAATTAATATCTCACAAACGGTTGCTCTAAAAATTCCACAAAATTTATATGTGATGCCTTGAAATGTGGTTAATTTACTGTCCAAGTTTCAACCAAAATAGATATGTCTTGTGCCTGAAATAATTCGTAGAGTGAATTTAGTATTTGATTTTTAATTAATTCCACGTAAATCATTTTTAAGAAATTTCAACTCTTCTGGATTGCTAATCTAAATATCTACTTGAGATAATTTGCTTTTTGAGTAATTTGATAACGTGGATTTAATAGGAATTAATTACTCATTTCCATTCTGTTTTCACTAAAAAATTCATAAAAAATTCATATTTTGTCAAAAAATTCCAAAAATATTACTGTAGCTTCCTTGCATCATGTTTTCATTCCAGTATTTTTTTATAATTGTTGCTTATCGTTTGTGTGATAAATTGCGAAAAAACCCATAAAAAGTGTGCATTTTTATTTATTGCATTTTAACCCCTAAAATTCTAAAAAAATGTGTTTTGTGTTCATCACTGGATTAGGATGCTAGAAAAAATATAATTTGGCTGAATTGGATTAATTTAACATTAAAATTAATTTGGCTAAGTTGTGTGATTTCGTAGTATTTTAATTCAACCGCATCTTGCATTGATATTTCTTTTTGCATTAAAAAATATAAAAAAATACCGTTTGGATATCTAGATCTTAAATTTACGAATTAAACCCAAGTTGTTCCTTTGCCTCCCTGAGTTCGACCCCGGACTTGCCCGGGATATAAATTAAGCCGAGACACTCTTCACGAAGATCTTCTCTCGGTTCTGACCGAATCGCTAAGTACACGTGCTACAACGGACACGAATTAAATAACGTATTCTGCGACTCGTCAGATGGCGCCGTTGCCGGGGAGGCAAACGGCTTAGGGATTAGTTTAAAATTTTAGATTTAGATTTTCATTTACTCGGGTAGTCTGACCCCCGAGCCACTTGTATTTATTCCATTTTTTTGCAATTATTTATTTTTATATTTTTGCATATATCTTGTTGTTTATCTCTCTAACATAAATCTTTGTTTCCTTGCGAGGGCCCAGTGGACTTGGAGTGCATCGGAGGTCGACGGACGCGACGTGCGCCGACTGCTGAAGAGCAAGAAAATCAATTTATTTTCGAGAGAATTTTTATAAATTTTTGTAATTATTGTGTTGTAATAACTTAGGTAATTCGCTCTGTCCAGCGGCTCTTGTTTGAGAGCTCGCGCTTGTATCCGGACTGGACTTTGGACCCTCTTGTGGTCGTGTGGTTGCTTGACGTAGAATAGGACTTGCACTCGCGGCTCTTAGAGCTTATTTTATAAGAATATCTTTATTGCTTGTGCTCGTAATTTTTAGGACCACACATCACATTTAACGAGACGCACTTAGACCGCTGGGCTATTAGTCAAATTAAACTTGTTCATCACTCGCTAATAGAACTGCTTGTCTAGGAACGGTTTCTCGTTTGCATTCATATAGTATAAAATTTCAATTCTGCCTTGCATCCCGCATGTAGAGCGCGAGGATCACTGTAAGTCTTCTGAACTGGGCATGCATCATTGATTTCATCATTTGCATCGGTTTTTCTCGACTCCCTCCCCTTGGTTTTTGAAACTTAGGTTAAAAGGAAATCGGGACTGATCGTTAGGCATGCTTTGTTTGGTGGACTAATCAAGTGATAACCAAACCTAAACCGGGACTGCTAATCAGAGTTGACAAAAAAAAAACTGATTAAAACTAACACTTGTTTTGGGAGAGCAAAACCCTCATTGTATGCTTGGCTAATTGTGATTGTTGAGAGGTGAGGACGCATCCCTAGGATAGTGCCCAAAACCTACTTTTGAGCCTTGCATAATTGGATTGATATCTTGATTTATCACCTAATTAAAACTGAAAAGATAAACGGTCGGACTTTTGCGACCTTCACTGTGTTGAGTAGGTGAACTCAGGATTTGCTCTTGTGTTTGTTTGTTTGTGTGTTATTCGGTGCACTTGCACGCTTTCTTCCTCGATCCGCTTCATTCTCCCATCTCCCTTCCAAGATGTCAGAATTTCGGTCATCATATCCAAGTCATCCTTCTTCGACCATATTCCGATCATCTCCCACCACTTATTCCTCTTCATACCCACACCCCAACCGCGAAGTCAGAACTCCGACTAACTTCTCCACTTCTTCGTCCTTCTCACCTACCCCACATTCTTGCACCCCTGACCCACAACCACCTTGGATTGATTCACTATATTCTCGTCCGCTTGCTGGAATCAAGGAACAAATCAAAGAGCAAGCGACTGCTGAGATGAATGATTGGCATAATAAGTTGACCCCACATACCTCATTTTCACCTCGAGTTGGGACAGAACAACAATTGCTATATACACATCCCGACTTAACCTTAGGGTACAACATGGTCGATCAGACAAACCGAATGGAGAGGCCTGCACCGTACGATCTTCCTGACTTGATTGACCTGAGTGATAGAGACCACATTGACCAACCTTTATATCACCCATTCGGAGAACCGACATATACAGGGGATTGGATTCATGCGACTGATTTACAGACCCCCTGCCTACTAACTCCGCCTGATGAGGCTCCGACCAACAACTGCCATACATATGGGCCATACTCAACCCAGTATTACACACCCGAGTCAAGGTGTGTTGAGTATAAGAGCCCGAGTTCTCAGCAGTATCCTCCAATTGCGTTGACTTCTCTCATGATGTGTCATGAGAACTTATTGGAGGATGACATTTGTAGACCGATCAAGAGTCCAGGTAGGAATGTGGATCATGGATCTTGCGGATTGAATTTCGAAAACCTGGAAGACACTGGATTGACCACACATCATGTACAGCTGGAGTCCCTTCTACCTCCCTCTTCTACTAACCACTTTTCCTCCAAACTTGAGTATGTACATTCTCCTAGTCCTCCTTCACCTACCAAAAAGACCAAAAAAATTGAAAACTCGGAAAATACCATAAAAATTGAAAAAGGAAAAGATCTAAAAAAATTGGATCCTGCGGTTAGGGAAGCATTGGATAGAAAGTTGATTTTTGAGCTTCCCTTAATAATGGCCATTGAGCACTTTCCCGACCTTAAAAGATTTGTGAGAAGTAAATTGATGCCTAAAAGGTCGGGCAATAAGAGAACAAGGACTGAGATACATATAGTGTCTATGGCCACATCTTTGATGATAGGGAGAAAAACCAAGAGCCGCAAAGTAAAGCGGTTACCTAGATTTGATTGTGAAATCA
Organism: Ottelia alismoides; assembly: GCA_037367405.1. Classification (NCBI taxonomy): domain Eukaryota; kingdom Viridiplantae; phylum Streptophyta; class Magnoliopsida; order Alismatales; family Hydrocharitaceae; genus Ottelia; species Ottelia alismoides. The sequence continues at coordinate 17,125 of JAZKJV010011681.1, read as the reverse complement.
AAGATACCACATTCACCCATGCAAGAATCGATGATGACTTACCGATAAATATCCTCCCGACCTCCGTGTTTGCCAAGCTCAAACTCGGATCTGCCAAGAAGTCAAGAGAGATCATTCAGTTGGCGGATCGATCTGTTAAACGGTCAAGAGGAACCATTTCAGTCATCGTCACTTTCCAAGGTGCTCTACTGGAGATAGACTTCACGATCATTGACATTGAGCACCGAGGAGAGTTCACCCAGTCTCTGATTATTCTTGGGAAGCCGTTCTTAGCCTTGGCTAAGGCAACTATAGATTGTGAGACTCGGGAGATCGATTTCTCTGCATTGAGAGCACTCCGACCTCACCCGATCTTTGAGGACACACGATATTCCAAGGTAACCCGTAAAGTTGCAGACAGTCGCGACCTTAGAGAGACAGTTGAGTCCCATCTCTCTACTACACCTGAGATACCGACTGTCCAGACAACCATTGGTTTAGACACTTCCTACAACCACTCACCGCCTACTGCTTGCACCACCACCACGACAGCTTCTAGAGAGGACTCAAGACCAGAAGCTATCAGTGAGTTGGACATGACCTTTGTGTATTGCCTTGATCATTTCGATGATCCGACACAAGAACCCAACAACGTCAAGCCAACTGAGATCACTGTGCCTTATCAGAGACGTGTGCTGACCATGCAGGAGTATTACAATGCATATGGTGACTCATCTGATGATGAACCTCTGGTCAGAACCTCACACACACCACATCCAAGACATACACCAAAGGAGACAACTGGGACCAAATTGACCAATCTTGATAAATCGGTTGCTCCATCCTTTAGTCGGTCATCTGGTAAGAAGAAGACGGGTGTTGATTCCTTGAGGTGTTCCCCCGAACTCCTTAAGACGTATCAATCTCCTCTTCCTCTTGATGCTTCAGGTTCTAGAAAACTGACTAAGAAGGTTACCTTCGATGTTTCAGAGAAGGAACTTTCTGAGGAGTCCTCATCAGGTCCGGATGAGGTGATCTATATGAGTGAGCTCAGTTCGGCTGTTCTGAAGCCATACTTGAGCAAGCAGCTGTGTGTCGACCCCCGTTGGACGTTCCCCACACCTCACTATTATTCTTCGGAGGACGATTCTGACAGCGACACATGTGTATACTTCCCACCCCATCGCTCCCGCAAGAAGGTCCGTCACAAACCTTCTTGATTCTTGTATATTCTTCCTCCTCCTTGTACATATCTTCCTTCCTTTATTCACCTCCTTCCCTCATGATTCGCATCACTCGCCCCAGTTCCGTATCGTTTTCATTTTGTGGCTATACTTAGGATGACTAGATCCTAAGTATAGGGGGGTGAGTGACCCGATTTACTCCTTCTCTTCTTTTTATTTTCTTTTTGTATATTCTTTCCCATTCTCATTGGTCCCCCATTCTTGTGTTCTTTCCAATACTTAGGCTGACCAGAGCCTAAGTATAGGGGGGCCGATGCCCATTGTGTATTATCCACATTTTTTTCCCTCACTTCTCTTCTTTTCACCCACTTGTACTTAGTACGAGCTATGGATTTTTGTCACCTAGTGCCATGAGGACATAGCACAGCCTAAGTATAGGGGGCGTGTATATATTACATATATACTTTACCCATACCTCGTACTTTCATGTATTTATATATATATTATATAATAATTATGGGATGGGTAAAAAAAACAAACAACAAAAAAAATCCTCTTTTGCTAAAAAAAACTTTTTCAAAAAAAAGTCTTTTCTTATTCACCTATTTTTTTCAAAAAAAAAACTCCTTTGCCTTTGTTTGTCAAAAAAAAAACTTTTTGAAAAAAAAACTTTTCTAAAACTTAAAAAAAAATCAATCAATCATTCAAAAAAAAAAACTAACTAATAAGTTGGTTTAATCCCTGACACAATTCACTTTCACACAAGACTAGTGATGTTCAAGAACACTTGGTTTATGAGGTCTTGAGATTTTGAGTTAACCAGCCTTAGTCATTAGGGTCCTTGACTTAATTATTCACATTTCCCTAGTTTGAAAGATGTGTGTGCTATATTGCATGCTTAGTCTCTACCTTAAGAATATGATCAGCACCTCACATACACGACTGCAATTATGATGAGATGAGTTGTAATTTCACTTGAGGAACTGGGATGAGGGATTTGAGTTTGGACTTGATTTAATGATGCTCGAGGATGGGATAAAATCAATGAAGGCTTCATGAAACCTGAGTGTCAGCACATTTAGCCAGTATGAGAACATGGTTCTTGTACTATCTCTTGATATTTACCTATGTGCCAGGGTGTGATAAAAAAAAAATGTTGATCAGTGCGCGCCAACTCTTGGTAAAAGCAGTGGAGCTAGCCAAAAATACTACCAAGCAATGAAATGTCAAATAAAAGCTCTCATTCCACAAAGTCAATTATCAAAAGAGCTTCCACCAAAGGCGAGCGCTCCCAACCATTTCAAAGTGTCCACTTGGACCACCGCTATTAGGACCAGGAGTCGGGCTTGCACCAAAAAAGGGCTCTGCATCGTAAATGCTACAAGTCTGGGTGTAGAAGGTACGATAGGTACTCAAAAAAGGCACACCCCGGTGTACTCCCAGGAAAACAAGTGCAGACGGCTCCAACTTCTCTTGACGGACGCACTGATCAACACCAAAAAAATGCGTTGCGTAATAAGGCACTTGAGAGGATCCTTGTTCCAATGAGAGGGAGAGAAGAAATGACACAATCCTATGCCCTCCATCGACTGGCCTTCCATCTACACTTTCAAGTCTGACAACTAAAGAGACGGTGGATTGGATGCAAGAAATGATTTATTCCCTAGTGTTGAGGATCGGGTTCTTAGGAGAGTCTCTTGGACTGGAACCTTGGGTGACGTTGTGACTCTACTCTTATAACTGCAGTCAACACTTAAAGTCATATCCCTTATATATATATATATGTATACAAAGAGAGTCTGATGATTAGGGGAATCGGGTACCTTTTGACTAAAGCTTGGTTCAGCTTAGAATTTTAGGATCTCTAAAACCGAGAGTTCTTGAACGGATCAAGTCTTGTATTCACATGCACAGTCAGGGATTAACCCAACTTATTCATTCTTTATTTGCTCGAGGACTAGCAAAGTTTAAGTATAGGGGGGTGATGAATCCGCGATTCATCATCGCAATATCTTGATCTTAGCAAAATCCACGAGTAAATTCCCTAATAAATGTCTATAAAATCAATAAATTAACAAAATACCTCTTTTAAATAAAATACACTAATTATTGTATATAAGTTTGTACAAATAAATAACACTAAAAAGCCGCAAAAATAAAGGAGTTTTATACATGTAAATAGCTCAAAACTTCATGTATTTTTAATAATTTCATTTCAACTCCTTTTTGGCTAATTCTTTCTCTAACTTGTTTATAATAATGTACATAAAAATACAAAAATACAAAATAAATTATATCTCAAAAAAATACTCCTAGATCCCAATGGGAAAAAGCCGTAAAGACCAACTTCTAAGCTAAATTCCCGCTCCGTATGAACTCCAAATTCACCAAACTCACTTTTAAAGTTCAAGTTAGAAAATTATCTATCCAACGGAAGTGGTTTCATTAAAATCGGAGCTCGTTTGCAAAAGTTGGATTTTGGGACCTAGATGTACATTGTATACCTTTTATATATTCATTCTTTCTTTAATTTTTATTGTATCTTTCATAATTGCTAAAAATACAAAAATATCATGATTGTGTTGTATTTTAATTATATTATTTTATAGTATTTTTCTGTTGTAAATATCTCTTATTAAAAAGACAAAAAAAATACAAATTAGAAAAGTAAACAAAAATTGTACATGGTGTTTTGTCTTCTTTTGTAAATTCTCCACTATTTGTCTTCTCTCTTTATTTTATTGTATTTAAAGTAGCATACTTTTATTTTCTTTTATTTAATCACATTCTCTACAATAACTTCCCTTTCTCCAATAACCTCCAAGTCTTCTTTCAACCTCCATTCCACTCCATATTCTTCCACCAACCTCCCATTCAACTCCACCAATAATCTAACTTCTCATTCAACACCACCACCTCTCTAACTCCCATTATTCATCTCTTTATAATCATCTCCACATCCACATTTTTTGCCCATCCACCATTCTTATAGAATAAGGAGAGAGCTTGGAGTGTTTTGTTGGTGACAGCGGCGAAGCATCGTCCTCAAGCGACGACCTCCTTCAGGTGAGATCCGCGGAGCTCCACTTCGCGTCACGAGTTCCCCGTCGAGCTCGTGTAGCTTCTCCGATTTTTATCTCGCCAATCGGGTCGAGGCGACAACAGGAGTTTAGCGTAGCTACTCCGCCAATCCGGCGAAGATCAGGTAAGTATTTCTTCTTATTTTTCTTGTTATTTTATCTTATCTAATAGTTTGTTCCATCGTTGTCTCATCATTTTCGTATTTTTACATTACCACCACAACCATCGTATCATCACTTATCATTTACATCACCACCTTCCCCACCACATTTTTTTTATCTTTTGCATTCACCACCATCATATCATTTTCATCACCACTTCCATCATCATCACAGCATCTACAAATTCATCTCCCAATTGTCCACCTTCATTTTCATTTGTATTTTATTTCCTGATTAAGAAAACTAAAAAATCTAAAAAAACTAAATTTAAAAAAAAAGAGGTCCCTTTGTATTGCAGCAGTAAAAAGAAAAAAAAATCAAAAAAAATAAAAAAATAAAAAAGAAAAACTCACGAGGGAGCAGCAGCGGTCAGCACCGCCGCCGCCCCCCATCCCCCATTCTCATCAGCGGCTGAGCCGCCCGCCGCCACTGCCTCTTCGCCGGTGCACCTCCTCCCCACCTGCGGCCGCGCCTCCGCCGTTCGCCGCCTGCGCGCTGCCGGCGCCACCAGCCCGCTCCGCCCAGCAGCCGCCGCCGCCCCTCTCCCTCCAACCGCGGCTCCACCGACCGCGCCACCAGGCCCCTCACCGCTGTCCCTCCTCCGCCGGCGGTGATCTCCGCCCCTCCGCCCTCGCGCCGGCCGCGCGTGGCCGCCCGCCGCCGCCGATCAAACCTTCCCCCTTTGGGTTCATCTCCTGCAAAGAACGAAGGAGGAAGAAGGTCATTTTTTTAATTGTAAAAATTGCAAAAGTTTTTTGTATAGTTTCTATAATTGCAAATAAGTCCCTATATATATTTGCTTTGTAAATATAGTTTTTTGAGTTTGCACAAAGACTCCTGTGTTCATGCGTTAATTTGGACCTTATTTTGGTGTCATTTTATTCAAAGAAAAATACCATTGTGACGAGCAACTAATTGTCTAAATTTTGACCATTTATTTGTATTTTTATGACATTTGGGTAATTAATGAAAATTATATAACTGAAATTCTTGATATTTTACCCATTCTGTGCCATTAAATTAATATCTCACAAACGGTTGCTCTAAAAATTCCACAAAAATTATATGTGATGCCTTTAAATGTGGTTAATTTACTATCCAAATTTCAACCAAAATAGAGATGTCTTGTGCCTGAAATAATTCGTAGAGTGAATTTAGTATTTGATTTTTAATTAATTCCACGTAAATCATTTTTAAGAAATTTCAACTCTTCTGGATTGCTAATCTAAATATCTACTTGAGATAATTTGCTTTTTGAGTAATTTGCTAACGTGGATTTAATAGGAATTAATTACTCATTTCCACTCTGTTTTCACTAAAAAATTCATAAAAAAATCATATTTTGTCAAAAAATTCCAAAAATATTACTGTAGCTTCCTTGCATCATGTTTTCATTCCAGTATTTTTTTTATAATTTTTGCTTATCGTTTGTGTGATAAATTGCGAAAAAACCCATAAAAAGTGTGCATTTTTATTTATTGCATTTTAACCCCTAAAATTCTAAAAAAATGTGTTTTGTGTTCATCACTGGATTAGGATGCTAGAAAAAATATAATTTGGCTGAATTGGATTAATTTAACATTAAAATTAATTTGGCTAAGTTGTGTGATTTCGTAGTATTTTATTCAACCGCATCTTGCATTGATATTTCTTTTTGCATTAAAAAATATAAAAAAATACCGTTTGGATATCTAGATCTTAAATTTGCGAATTAAACCCAAGTTGTTCCTTTGCCTCCCTGAGTTCGACCCCGGACTTGCCCGGGATATAAATTAAGCCGAGACACTCTTCACGGAGATCTTCTCTCGGTTCTGACCGAATCGCTAAGTACACGTGCTACAACGGACACGAATTAAATAACGTATTCAGCGACTCATCAATATTCACAATAAAGCAGAATGGTCACCCTTTACATTCTCTCTATACATCACTGAGAGGGATGTTCGAGAAGCTCTATAGCTTCATGCCTCTTACAGCCACGCCAGAACATCAGAAAACATATAGGAACACGACCATGGTGGGTGTGTTCCTGGCTGCACTCGATCCAGAGTATGAGGCGGCACGATCACAGATTTTGGCTGACTCTACTATTCCTCCCATGGAGGAAGCTTTTCATAGATTTAGTAGGATCACAGTTCCTTCCACGGCTGCGAGTAGGAATTCTTCAGCCATGGCAGCCAACAGAGGTCGTGGATTTCATCACCAGGGCCGTGGACGTGGACCTCGTAGAAGAGGTGGCCGCACTAGGCCAACATGTACCTACTGTCACCGAGTTGGACACAATGAAGACACATGCTACTTGAAGCATGGATTTCCTGTATCCGCACGAGCTGCTGAGCAGATAGAGCCTCCATCTGCTGCTACTTTGGATAAACGGTTCGACGATCTAGTTGCCCGTCTGAGGGGCATTATTCCACCATCTGGTCCAACACAGACTACAGAAAGTCATTCTGATGCTGCTGCTTCTGCCTCTGCATCTACCAGTGCTTCAGGTAGTATACTTGCACTCAACTGTAGTAGATCAGATACATTACCATGGATTATGGACTCGGGCGCTACACATCACCTATGTGGCGACCAGAGTCTACTTACAGGATACACTCATATCCCTCCAGGACGGACAATAGTAATTGCCAATGGTACACATTCCCCCATCACTGGTCAGGGGGAGATTAGATTGACATCTTCTATGCAGCTCAAGAATGTGCTACATGCACCTGATTTTTCAATGAACTTGTTGTCAATTAGTCAGATTACGAAGGATATACATTGTCGGGCAATTTTTGATCCATCTTCTTTGATTTTTCAGGACATCCATACGGGCAACGTGATTAGTCGTGGCTATGAGCAAGGAGGCCTCTACCACCTGAATCAGACCCCATTTGCTGGAACCTCATCCTCTCCGTCTGGACAAGTATCTACTTTATTGTGGCATCTGCGCTTGGTCATTTACTGCTTCAGAAGTTGCGTCAAGTGTTACCTTACGGTCTTCCTCACACACCTATTCATTGTGAGGCGTGTCAGTTGAGAAAGCATCACAGGTCGTCCTTTCCCAGTCGTCCAGGTCAGAGTAGTACCTCCAAGTTCGAGTTATTTCATATTGATGTCTGGGTCCGAGTCGTGTACCTGATCATCAGGGACACAGATTTTATGTAGTATTTGTGGATGATTTTTCTAGAGTGTCATGGGTGTTTCTGATGAAAAATAAATCTGAAGCAGGAAATATCATTATCCATTTTTTGAATGAAATACAAAATGTTTTCTCCACATTTGTGAAGTTTGTGAGAAGTGATAATGCTTTAGAATTGTGCACCAATGTTATTGCCAATTATTACTCCTCAAAAGGGATTGTTCACCAAACATCTTGTGCTCATACATCTCAACAGAACGGAATTGCTGAAAGGAAACACCGTCACCTTCTTGATGTCACAAGATCACTCCTTATACAGAGTCATGTTCCCTACTCGTACTAAGGTGATGCAGTTCTCACTGCATGTTACCTAATCAATCATATGCCTTCTTCTGTCTTGAATGAACAGATTCCGTTTTCCCTCATTCATCCTGGCAAGGATCTGTTCACTCTTACTCCTCGTGTGTTTGGCTCGATTGCATTTGTCCATCAGTTGTCGCCTCATACTGACAAGCTCTCTCCTAGGGCTGTCAAGTGTGTTTTCGTTGGGTACTCCAGAACTCAAAAGGGGTACAAGTGCTTTGATCCTCTGCGTCTGCGGTATATGATCAGTGCAGATGTTACATTTTTCGAATCTGTTATGTATTTTTCAGCCTCAAGAGACAAGCAGCTACCACCTATATCTACTGATGCCATATACATGACACCACCACCTCAGATGCCGTCACCACCACCACCACACCACCACCACCTATCTCACCGCTACCGTTCCATTATACCCGCAGGCCTCCTCCCGCTCATGGTCATGACTCGTCTACTAGCTCGCCTATGGTATGTAATGAAAATATTACTGTTGATGGATCTGACGATATTTCTGAACAGGATATGTTGCAGGGGCCAGGCGAGGCTACAACTGATTTAGATGTTCCCATTGCTCTACGCAAGTCGAAGAGGAGTTGTGTTACATATCCATTATCAGCATCCGTGTCTTTTGAGAGGCTATCTGGAGATTTCAGGTCATTTGTTGTGGCACTGTCAGCTGTAGATATTCCACGAAATCATCAGGATGCTCTGCAGGATAGTAGATGGCGGCTAGCAATGGAGGAAGAAATGGCGGCACTTCAGTCCAGAGGAACTTGGAGTTTGGTTTCTGTACCTCCAGACGTGAACCTGGTGAGCTGCAAGTGGATGTTTACAGTGAAGCACAATGCAGATGGCTCTATTGACAGGTACAAGGCACGTCTTGTTGCACGTGGCTTTACACAGACATACGGGGTGGATTACCTTGACACATTCTTGCTTGTGGCACGTCATTCCACTCTACGGATCTTGTTGTCAGTTGCAGTTGCTAGAGACTGGCTGCTCCATCAGCTGGACGTGAAGAATGCATTCCCACATGGAGATTTAAAGGAAGAAGTTTATATGCAACAGCCACCTCGTTTTGTTGTTGAGGGGGAGTGTTCCAAGTTATGCAGGTTACATAAGGCTATCTATGGCCTTAAGCAGAGCCCTAGAGCATGGTTTCAGAAGCTCTCAGATCTCTTCGAGAAACAAGGATACAAACGCTCTAATGCTGATCAGTCCTTGTTTGTACAGAAGATGGCTAGAGGTATCATTGTAATCATGGTTTATGTTGATGACATCTTGATTACAGGTGATGATGAGCAGGGCATAAAGCAGGCGAAAGAAAAACTGGGAACCGAATTTGTCACCAAGGACTTGGGAGTCCTTAGATATTTTCTGGGGCTGGAGTTTGCTAGAAATCCATATGGATTAGTAATGTCGCAGAGGAAATATGTTACAAATCTATTGAGTGAAACAGGTTTGCTTGGGTGTCGTACTTCCATGACACCAATGGATCCTGGCATGAAGCTCTATGATGATGACACAGAGGAGGTGGACAGGAGAAGGTACAGAGAACTGGTAGGCAAACTACTGTATGTCACGATCACTAGACCTGATATATCATTTGCAGTGAGTTGCGTGAGCCAGTTCATGGAGCAACCACGTCAGGTCCATATGGATGCAATACACATGATTCTGAGATATCTAAAATCATCTCCAGGTGCAGGCTTGCTATTTAAGAAGGGAAAGGAGATCTCTATCACAGCGTGTGCTGATGCAGACTATGCAGGATGCCCCAAGGACAGGAAGTCCACCTCAGGATTTGCAGTCTATGTTGGAGATGCTCTAGTCTCGTTGAGGAGCAAGAAACAGACAGTGGTAGCTAGATCTAGTGCTGAATCTGAATACAGGGCTATGTCCCAGGCTAGCACAGAAATGATGTGGGTGAAAGCTCTACTTACAGATCTATGTCTTGATATATCGCTTCCTATGAAGTTGGAATGTGATAATCAGGCAGCCTTGTTCATTGCAAACAACCCAGCCTTCTATGAGGGGACCAAGCATATTGAGGTTGACTGACACTACATACGTGACATGATTCAGAAGGGGTTCATTGCTACATCTCACGTCACCTCAGAGAATCAAACTACTGATATTTACCAAGGCATTACTTCGAGGCCCATTCCAGAAGTGTGCGTCCAAGCTGAGCATGATCGCTATCTATGCTCCATCTTGAGGGGTAGTGTGACGTATATAGAGTAGTGCATGTACCTCTTCGTTATTTTTATTTTCAGTTGTATGCTTTATGTAATTTACCCATAGGCTACTCTCCTATATAAGAGAGCCTAGGGCTTATGGAATAAACAAGTCGTTCATTTTTCCCAATAGTATTTTTTTGTAATTTTTGGGTTTAAAATGAAAAATGTAAACTTTTTTAGGGTTTTTATGCATTTTTTCATGCAAATGATATGCAATATCTTTTTAGAATTTTCAGACACTTTATGAATATACTGTCAACTAAAATGAATGCAAGTTGATTTTGACTAAATTAATTTTAATAAATACCAGATCACAATATTTTCAGATATAAAATTTATCCTAGATAGATCTAAGTATGAAGAATTCTAGAAAATTAATAAACCTAAATTTCTATGTGAAATGGACCTATTAAAAATTAATTAAGAAAATCACAAAATGATTTTTTCAGGCCTCGGGATGCGTGTAAAGAGATGATTTTTGGACACAATGTAAACTCAATTATCCTAAGTCTAATGTGAATTTATGAGGATTTTTGGAGCCACAAAGGATTTACTACAAATTAAATGGCATAAATAGGCAAAATATGACAAAATTCCACCAATTAATTAATAATAAAATCCACTACTATCACAAAAATATGACAAGTGTCACATATAAAAGTGGACAATTTAAGCACAATGCAATTTTAAAACTTGAAAAATGATGTCAAATGAATGCCTAAAGATGCATGCAAAGACAGGGGCCGAACCACAATTACAGAAAACAAAATTGCTAAAAATTAAACATGCTGATAGGGACTAATATGCAATTACCTATAATGAGGAGGGTATGTATGCAAAATACCCACAGAACACGTGCACCTCACGTGGTGCTCCTAGAAGGGACTGGAATGCAAATATCAAAACCTATAGGGGCCTCACTGCAAAATACCCAGGCCGCATGTGAAAACCACGTGGGGTCCCAAGCTCGGATGACTTCCGAGGCTCGGGCTGAGGCTCGGGGACTCTGGAGGCTCGGACTCGGCTTGGATAGAGGCTTGGCTAGCTTCAGGAGCTCCGAGCCTGATGGTCAGGGAAGAGGCTTGGAGGTGCTTCGTGGTGCGCTATGGACTGTGGATCATGTGATGATCCAAAGGCTGTGGATGGTTGGCGACGTGGCGCGCTGCAACTCGTTGGATCAAGGTCAATCCAACAGTCCCTGGAGCTCGATGCAGATGAAGTCGTGGACGATCAAGAGCCGTTGGATAAGGATGAATCCAACAGCCCCTGAAGCTCTGGGCGAGTAGTGACGTGGCGCGATAAGGTACGTAGGATCTTCCTGATCCTATGGCTGCGGATCCAAGGAGACATGGCGTCCTCCGAACCGTCCGATCAAGGGGATCGGACAGCTACTGCTCTTCGTCCTCAACCGGTCCGCCGCCTCCTGCGGTGGAGGTGGCTGCACACTGATGAAGGGGCTCTAGCTCCGCCTCCTCCTCCGGTCGTTGGTGAAGGTTGCTGGTGGCTCCTAAATAACTGGAACGAATCGTGGAGGTGTCGGGAATCCACCGGAGGTCTCAAGAGCGACTGGGGTAGTCTGGAGGAGTGCGTCGATGAAGCTCGTACTTAACTCCGATGAAGTTCCGGCCACTCAAAGATAGAGTACCTGCAGGGGGTTAGATGAATAGCCAAGGCGTGCGAAGTGCTCGTGGGGTGATCGTGAGTGCGGTGTGAGGCCTGAAGGGCGGTGAGGGTGGTCCAGTGATGGTGCTCCGCCAAGGTGGCGGAGCTCGCGTCAGCATGAAGTGTAGTGTGTCGTCGGAGAAGATGAAAGCATGCGCGAAGATGCCAACTCTGAGGCGAAGCTCGGAGGATGGTGAGAGGAGAGTGAAGTGGCTTATGGACGGTGAATAAGATTGGAGAAAAAGCACAAAAAAGAAGAAGAAGATCATGAGGGAGATGGAGGCATCTACCTGGTACATTGAGCTCGAAGGCGTGCTTCTGGTCATCGCTCGAAGGACAGTAGATGGTCCTGAGCTGGTGCAGCTCACGGGGAAGGCTGCGGCACAGCGGGGGATGGTCGTGGATCTCGCCGGAGATGGATCTTGGTCGTCGCTCGACGTCACCTCAAATTCCTGTCACCAATAGGAAGGAGGGAGCTCGGGGATTCTCTCCGTGATGGCAGATGGGGCTGACGGTCGAACAGTGGGGGCGTATTTAATGGTGGAAGGTGACGGCGTAGGTGGCGAAGTGATGGAGTTGGTAGACATCATGGAGCGAGGTGGGGGGTGTTCATGGTGCTCAAGGGGGTTGGAGAGGATAAGGGAAGAGTGGGGTGCAACATGGTGGAGACAGGAGGCGGAGAGGGTGGCCGGAGTGGCTCCCAAAATAGAAAGGGGGCGGCCCTCGTGCAAGGTGGGCGATGTGGGGAGCGGGGCATGCAGGAAGTAGGAGATGATGTATCGACCGTTGGATCGAGTGATCCAACGGTTAGGAGAAGGGCGGAAGAGGAGGGTTAGTATTAGATCGGCGGGGCGAGATCAAGGGTGTAGGGCGCACCACATGGCGAGCGGAGATTAAGGTGCAGACGTGCGGTTGTGATTAGATCAGAATGAAGCGATCGAAGGGTTGTGATGGAGCCACGTGGAGGGCATATGTTAAGGCCCTAGCGCGTGGTTGGGATGAAGGATTGGCTTTGATCGAACAGTGGAGATCCAAAGAGAGGTGAACGGCCCAGATCAGGAACTACTGGCGAGGATAGGAGGGCATAGATGTTGCCACATGGTGCAAGGAGGGCGCGACGTTGGCGAGTGGTCTGGATTGAATCTAGGGTTCGATCGAAGGGTTGAGAAGCGTTGCAATGATGAGCAACCCAGATCAAGAGAGAGGGCGGGCGATCGGGGGGTGGGAATGGAAGGTGCATGGTGCGCAAAGGAGCGGGCTGCGTGGCGCAATCAGAGGGCACCACGTGGCCTGCTCTGAATGGCTGAAAAAGAATATGAATTTAGAGAGAGAAGGAGGCCGAATTTGGAAAAACACAAAACATGAAAGTTGTAGATCTTGATGAGATCTACAAGTTTTGTGTTGACCAAAAATAGAGATGAGGTCAAATATGATACAAAAATACAAGGGTACAAATATACATATTTATAGTATACAAAGGGGCCCAAAAACCCAAGTTTTGCATACGAGCTCCGAATTGAATGAAATTGGTCTCATTGTAAAGGTCTTTGAATACGTATTAATATGAACTGAGTAGACCAAATTCGAAGGTTGTATGAGGGAGATATGTGCATTCTATGGTCTGGGATTTCAAATTGGGTTTGGGGTTTTATTGGGTAATTCACAAGCTAGGAATTTTTGGCCTTCTTTCTTATATTATTAACTAATATTATACATTGTATAAGGAAGGTGTTATTGACTTCAAAGGGGGATAAAATACAGATAATTAGGTGAATTATTTGTGAGTATTTTACAGGTGAATTTTACAAATGAATTAGCTTCTTATTTAATGCAATTATGAATGATAAAATGCATGTATTATGGATTTAAGCATGAATGCTATAAATGCAAGATAAAGGGAAATATGTTGCTAAATACTCGGGAACAAGGCTCTATTTTCAACTTTAGAAGTGATGAATCACTAATTCATCAACCCCCTATACTTAAAGCTTGCTCATTCCCGAGCAACTAAATGAAATGCAAGAGTGAAATGAGATTGGATTCCATACCAAGGTCATGAACAAAAGTTGAAAATGGAGCTTGACTCGACCTTTGGATTAATTGTGTGGCGGACTCCCATTGGGACCTGAAATTAAGACCTAATAGACTTCAAGTTCCACAAGTCTTTTATTCAAGACTCCTCAATAGTCAGGCCAGAACAAATCCTCAGACGCAAATTTCTGATGACTATGATTCTTACGTGTACGGTGTAAGTGAAATGTAACTCTCCACATCAGAGATGGCTCAGAAACAACCTCCTCTAACAAGGTAACTCTAGTTACCCGATCCAGTAACTCTTTCCTCGAGGAGCGAGGTATTCCCTTCTAAGTTCAAGTGCGACCAACTCAAGAGGATGGGGTAGACAAAAGAATGGACGGTAGCCAGTGTAGCTACCTATCTCTGGATGCCTGACCAGTGTAGCCAAGTCATCTAGCTGCATTTTCTTTGCTAATATACATACTCCGACAGGTATTTTATTTTCACTCGGACCTGTCTGATTTTTTTGGAGTTTTGTATTTTTTTTCAAACTATATACAAGGTGCAACATGTACATCAGGAGTTTTTCCTCCACCTCATCAATGAAGAGCTACGTGCATTGTGTTCGTCCAATTTAGATCATTATCTAAAAGAATCATGCGTGTGCACGAGATATTCTACATAGACTGATCAAGATGACATATCAACATAGACTTCCGGACTCAAAGAATTAAGTCACTTGACCTGAGAAATTTTAACTCAAGTTCCTATGAGGTTCCTCTGAAATTAGGTGGATTAAGGTCAAATCAAGTCCATCCTCAATATCTACTCATAACTTGGTTCCGACCCCACTAGCTTTTCAAGTCCATCCTTAATTCCTCAAGGGTTTTATGAGTATTATATAGATTATACTAGTGTATTTCACAAAAAATTTTCTCCAATTTTACCCATCCCATAATTATTACGTAATATATACAAAAATACGTGAAAGTACGAGCTATGGGTAAAGTATATGTAATATATACACCCCCCCTATACTTAGCGTGTGCTATGTTTTCAGAGCACGGAAAGCGAAGACATAGCTCGTGCTAAGCGTAAGAGAGCCAAAGAAGTAAAAATGTATAGAAGTCGCCCTGGCCCCCTATACTTAGGCTCTGGCAGCCTAAGTGTAGAAGAAGATCAAAAATGGGACGAACGAGCTCAAGAGGAGAAGTGGGTGAATATATACAAGGTGGGCATTGGTTCCCCCCTATACTTAGGCTCAGGTCAGCCTAAGCATAAGACTGGAGTGAGTATGAGGACTAATGTGATCTGGAGGATGTATAGGAATGATGGATATGTACAAAGATCACAGACTGAATCTTTCCAGATGCTGCTGATGGCTAGAGCTCACTGTTATAAGGCCTCATGCGCGGCTCGATGTGTATCTGATGAATATGTCTCGCACATGAATACAATCTCCTCAACAAGGACTAACTGCTCATTGGGTTCGACGAAGTGTTTTAATAGTTGTCCATTTACTAGGAATGTCGGTGCATCCTCTGCGAGATATGAGATCTCAACACATCCACTATCCTGCACTGCACGGACAATGAATGAGCCCATCCACTTGGACTTCAACTTGCCTTGGAAGATCTTCAGCCTTTCATTAAACAACCATACCTTCTGTCCAGGAACAAAGGTCTTTCATCTAATATATCTATCATGCCAACGCTTGACTTTGTCCTTGTACACTACGTTGTTGTCGTATGCTCGGTTTCTGACTTCCACAAGCTCATCCAGATCCATTTCTCTCTGCTTCTGTCTTAGATGTGTGTTCCAATTGACCTTCTTGATTGCCCATTCTGATTTATGCACTAACTCTGTAGGCAACTAGCACGGCTTTCCGAACACCATCTGGAATGGGGAGGTTCCTAAAGGTGTCTTGTAAGCTGTCCTATAAGCCCATCGGACTTGATCCAAGATCTGAGACTAGTCCTTCCTGTCTGGGCGGACAAGCTTCTGCAATATAGTTTTCACCTCCCTATTCGACACCTCAGCCATAACATTAGTCTGTGGATGGTAAGGGCTAGCGACACGGTGTTCGATGCCGTAGTCCTTCATAAGTTTCTTCACTTCTCTATTTACAAAGTGGCTACCCCCATCTGATATCAACATTTTAGGGATCCCGAACCTAGAGTTGATATGCTCTCTGATGAATTTACAGATAGTCCTGCTATCTGCAGCTCGGGTCGGGATAGCCTCCACCCACCTGGACAGGTAGTCTACCGCAAGAAGGATGTACTAAAATCCATAGCTAACAGGGAATGGGAACATGAAGTCGATACCCCAGGCATCAAAGACATCGCAAATGATGACAGGATGCATCGACATCTCATCCTTGGAACCAATAGTTCCTCCCATTTTCTGGCATACTGGGCACGACTTCGCAAAGGTGATGGCATCGCAAAACAGAGTCGGCCAGTAAAAGCCACACTGAAGTACCTTCCATGTGGTCCTCTTCCCGGAGTGGTATCCTCCTACCTCCAAGCTGTGGCATAAAGAAAGGACACTCTGGTATTCCTCCTGAGGAATACACCATCTCCAAACACAATCCGGTCCTTCAAAGAAAATGATCGGATCCTCCCAATGGTAATGTTTAGCATCCGACTTGAGTCGGTCAATGTGGCTCTTGGGCCAATCTTCGAGAACCTTCTTCAAAACAAGATAGTTCACGATATTGGCATACCATGGGAGTGAGTAGACAACAAAAATCGACTCGTCAGGGAAGGAGTCTCGAATAGGTGAATCCTCGGAAGTATTAAGATCTTCGAGACGGGAGAGATGATCAGCTACTATATTCTTCTTTCCATGTTTATCACAAATATCCAAATCAAACTCCTGGATAAGAAAAATCCACCAAAGAAGACGCGCCTTCGCATCCTTCTTTTCCATCAAGTATCGTAGTGCTGTGTGGTCAATGAACACAATTACCTTGGATCTGATTAAATGAGATCTGAACTTGTCCAAGGTAAACACTACTACAAGCATCTCCTTTTCCATAAATGTATCGTTACACTGAGCGGTATCAAGCACTTTTCTTGCGTAGTGGATTGCAAACGGGACACCAACCCTCCTTTGTCCTAACACAACCCCTACAGCAAAATCTGATGCGTCCGTCATGATCTCAAAAGGTAGATACAAATCTAGTGCTTGTAAGATTGGGGCATCCATGATCATTCCTTGCAATAGCTTAAAGGCCTCAAGACAATTGTGATCAACAATAAACTCCATGTCCTTGCCTAAAAGTTCAGTTAGCGGTCGGGCAAT